>CM030902.1:10017400-11217400 GCA_018136845.1 Heterotis niloticus | reverse complement strand
CATATATTTGGACAAGAGCTTTTGTTCATTAAGTTATTTGTCATTACAAAGAAACTGAAGATGCAGCATTCAAAATAAGCATAACCATAAGTTACCTTAAAATTGAATCAAGTACCATTATTTGATTAAGTTTTTCACTACTGCAATTTCAGGACTTTGGTATTTAATGAGATTTTTCTCAGCACTGGTATAACAGTACACTGAAAAAGATAAGCATTTTGTAAAAATATAAGTGGCTCCTATACCCAATCTTGCATTTTCTCTCCTTCTCCTACTCCCATCAGCCTATCAGGGCAAGACATCCATTAGCACAGTGGGCACCTCTACATCAGCCTACCGGTTGAGCTTGGCGACTATGTCACGCTCCAATACAGGCACTGGCACGGTGTGGGAGCAGGACAGCCAGCCATCACGCCAACCATCACAGGACACGCTGAGCCGAACTGACGAGGATGAAGAAGAAAGTCAGGCTCCACTTCTCCTACCAACCTTCTCTGAGTCATAGACTGCTATTTTCAACCAGTTACTATGGAATTATTATTCACTCACTCAATATTGATTCCTCCTAATTCAGGGTTGTTGTGGTGCAGAGTCTATTCCAAAAGGACAGGTTGCCATGTACAAAATACATCAATACACTACTGACAATGTAGAGCACCCAGTTCACCAGTACAACACATTCTGAGATGGTGGGGGGGGGGGCTCCATGTGATCATGAGGAGAACATGCACACTCCACATACAATGGAGACACAAAGTAGGAAGCAAACTTATATTCTATAGTGCAGTCCAGGTTCTCGAAGGCACTTGTTTCAGTAACTAGTGGTCATTTCAACACACAGTACTGATAATCATTTAGTGACAACTAGCTATTAATTACCATCATGTGAATAATATCATAAATGTTTCTCTGAATTTCCTTTTCTCTTTTATCTTTTTCCTTTACACTGGCTCCTCGTATTATGAGAATCAAGTTAGTATTTTTCAACAATACATATATTTTAATATTAATTTTTAATGGTGTTTTTTTTGTTTTGTAAAGTTTATTTCTTGTTGTGGAGCAAAACCAACCTGTGTTTCCACACCTAGTTATTAGGGCAAATGCACTCAGAACAAGGAGTGTAGAATATTAATGCCACTTGCTTCCACAGTAGTTAGCGCTTTTGTCTGCTGTTTGGGCGTATCAGTGATCAATAAAAAGGAAGACGATCCACATTGTACATGTTTAATGGAATTTTTCCACGATCAGCACTGAGTAGTGACAAGATACAGCACTGTGCAAGTCTTGGGCTACAGAAGAAAAAGGTTGTTTAAAGCGATTTAGTCAGCATTAAATGTTTAATTCCCCATGAAAACAAAATATAAAGTTAGAATAAACACAAATTAAAACAAAAGTAACAATTATTTGTGTTGTTAAGTATTAGTAATTTACATGGCTTCCCTTAGAATGTAAAGTGGCCTCATCTCTACTTTCAAATTTGGCTACTTTTCCTTTTCGCTGTCCTAATGGTTGCACACAGCTCCAGTGATGTTGAGGTTGGGGCTCTGTGGTGGCCAATGTAATACTGTTAGTGTTCCATAGGCAGGCTCACCCTCCAAGGAGGTCTTGATGTGTTTGCAGCTTTTTTGGAGTCACCGTTATGCTGAAGGATGATTTTATTTTCCAATTTGTTTTTTTTCCTCAAAAGTATAACATGATTAATGAAAATCTGTTTACATTTCTCAGCAGTCTTCATTTCATCATTTTCGATTACATTCCCTAAACCATTAACTGAAATGTTGCTGTCAGACCATGAAAGGTGTTACTGTGCATCACAGAAGGCTGCAGACAGGCTTCTTCTGCTGGCATAGTAGAGTCTTTGTGAACCAAAAATTTGAACCTACATTTCAAATTTGGACTTTTCACCCCACAAGAGTTTCTCCACTTGCTGTTGCTTCATGCTTTTTGGCCTTTTATGTGCTGCAGTTTCTTCTGCTTGCTGCCTTTCCACAAGAATGGTTTCTTAGCTGCAACACGCCCTACAAGATCCTTTCTTCTAAGATGTCTTTGCATGGTCAAAGTATGTACTTTAGTGTCCAATGATTCTGCCTGATGCTGAGCAAGCACCTCCCTGGATTTCCTTCTGTCCCTTAAAGAAGTGACCTTTAGGTATTGTTCATCAGTTGCCCATGATGAACAACAGGCCCATTTTTGTTTGTAAGGTGAGGAGCCAGTGTATTTCTCTCTATTGTATTTTATGATATTGGTTCTTTTATGTTTGTGATTGCTGTGTTTGCACTGTCCCTAATTTATGGTTCCTTTATTAAGTGGCCATAATGCCACTTTCTCTGCGGCTTTACTTCTCCTTTTGACTTCCCTCATCTTTTCTCCATCCCCATCTCTTCTACCTGTTGCCTTTTGGTATCTGTATGCTTATGCATGTGTGTCTCTTCCTTGCTCCGCTCTTTCACTCTCCTGCTCCTAGATGATTCTGTGAGCATCCCTAGTGTGGTGAGTGATCACGAGGCCTTCCTGCCTAGCCACATCACCCAACGCCGCTTTTCCAGCCATGCCACAGGAAGCTGTGCCTCCCAACCAGACCCTGGGATGAATACCATGCTTCCCAGCCAAAGGTATGTTAATCTACCCTCTACTATATGGTGATACCAGACGTAGACACAGATTTGGAACTAGAGTAGAACTGCTGTTGTTTTCTTTACTATCTAGAACCACTGCACAATGCTAAGCTCAGTAAGACTGAGTTATACAATAATTCTGCTACACTTTTATCTCTGTTAATTGATTAGCACTTTATAGTTAGCCACATTATGTGGATCTCATAGAACAATTGTATGTAATGGTTTTGCACTTTTACAACCATGCCATTTTTGGCACATGTTCATTAATGTTCACTTTGGTAACTACTGTAGAGTCATTAGTATGTTCATGAACATTATTAAAACTCAGGTCTTTGACTGAACTGCTGCAACCTACCAATTTGCCTTTACAGAGGCAGTGTTTATTGCTCATTTGTACTGCTTACAACTGTCAAAGGAATAATATTAATATTCATTGATTATTTGCAAATAAAGACCTAAAACATCCATTGTAATGTATAACTAAGTTTAAGAAGGTAAGGCTTTCCAGTTGTATGTGTTTTTGTTACGGGGAAATTATAAATATGAAATATGAAATCAGTTCTAAAATAAATATATTCATGTGTTTTTTTTATATTTTATGCCAAAGAAATTATTACACATAGTTTGGCTTGCAGGGCATCTTGGGTTTAGGGAATGACCAGGTATGAAGCAGTATATGGTGGACTTACAGAGTGTTCCATAAAAACACAAAACAAACAGCTCAATAAATCTGAGAAAATGGTAACATCAGACTAGGCTCTGCGATATGACTGCAGGTCCATTTAATTGTTGGGAGAGGCATGGCTGTGTTTCTATGTGTAACAAAGAATTTTTACGTTTTGCATTTCTGGTGCTGAAATTTAATGTGCAATATGTTGTTAACAAATTTAGGCTAAAATAGCTATATATTTCTCTTCTATTAAACCAAAACAATATCAGTCATAGGACCTCATAGTAGGGAAGCATTTAACCTAGTGATGTTATTAACAGAGAAAATACAGTAGTCACCTTTGGTCTCTAACCCTGATGTTAACTGGGCAGTGACCATATAATGTGTGTCCATAAAATTCAAAGTTATGTTATTAAAGAAATGTTATCAGGCATGAGTTTATCTCATGGGAGTAAATTAGACTTCTACATGTATGCTATAACATTTAGGTACACACATTTGTCATTGTCTCCTCAAGATATGTGAAATGGTTTCTCCTGCAAGATAATGCACAGTGGCTTACAATTTTTGACACAAAACAAGTCAGTGTATTGGCACCATTGCAGTATTCTCTAAATGTGTCTCCTTGTGACCTTTATTCCCAGTTCTTTTATGAGCAAAGAAAAGTCATTGCTAAGCTGATGTTTAAGCCATTAACACAGTCATGACGGTGGAAGTGCCTTCTGTAGCTGCAGTGGTGTCTGAATCCAAAGAGGATTATTTCATAGGGGGAAAATAGCAGTGGAGTATACGTATCACATATTTTGTTTTTATATTGTCAGTCTCAGACATACAGTAGTTTTTTTTTTTTTGTCAATGTAACATGTTAGCTAGTAAGCAGTACATAATACTGTTTTTAATAAACAATGAATCCAATAAAATAAAAATCAATTCACCTTCAAACCTAATACCAAACCAGAAAAAAGGGATGCAATTTATTCACATATATTCCAACCCTCTTTAACAAATTTTGCCCCCCACACCTCACGTAAGCATTTTGGGCCCATATAATTGTAATACCAGTAAAGCAAAGTGTCATCAAGATTTCTTCCATCTCAACAAAACCATGAGATCTGGTCTATCTACATTCTTGCATCTAGTTTCCACCCTTTAGTTCAGCTTCTGTTACCATAAAGTTCACCTACAAAGGCTTACATTCAGATAAAGTGGAGGTTCTTCCCCTGCACCACATCTTGAAAACAAGTTGGTCCCCCAGCCTGGTTTCTCTGAAGGAGAGCTCTGTGGAGGTGGTCTGTGACTTCCCAGCCTAAATATCCTGGTAAGAGACTCCATTCCCCCTCATCACCAGTATTCACAGGGAGGAGTCAGAGGTGTCCGTCCTGCTTGAGAGGAGTTTCTTATACCTGGTTCCAGATGGTCTCAAATACAGTCAGACATCCTGGTTTGCTAGTGCTTTAGATTACACAGAATTCTGCATGTTGGAAGGTTTGGTCTCATTGTGCTCCATGAGAGCTGCATTTCTGGAGGTGTCATAGTTTTTCTATCCATGTAATTTCTTCAAGGCATTTTAAAGTTGAAGTTAAGCAAAAACCAAAACATCAGGTGGACCTAAAAACCAGTGTAGGGTGTGCTAGGATTACCAAATCGATCAGTACAGATATGATAGAAGACACAAGGAGCACTTTTCGATAGAAAAAGTTTTTAAGTAGTAATGTGCATTTAAGGAACTTCATGTACAATGATTTTACCAGAGGATGATCGCGAAATTGGACAATTTTTGGGGTTGGTGTGGATGGCCCCAGTGAGTTGTAATTCAGCCACCCACATAGTTTGAGACCTTCTCCACTTGTAGCCAGAGTTTCCTCTTCTTTGGGGAGGGCACATACAATGGCAGGTGGCTGTCCTCTCTTGCTAAACCCTTTTCCCTGCCCCCCCTTCTGCAGTGAACCCAATGTGCTAGATGAGTGCCAAGGGATGCTGGAGGAGGGTAACCTTTCTAGGTACAGTGAAACAGCCCTGTGTGTATTTCCGTGTGTGCTGGGGATTGGCCCAGGCAGCCTACTCCTGTTCCTTATCCTCGCTCATCACATCTAGTCAAGCCGCTTGCCGTGGTCTCTCTTCTTCCTCTTCTCTCTGTGGGTCCAGTGTGGCGTCTCTGTCCCCTTGAACTCCAGACTGACCCCATCTCAAACCATCCACTGTGCCTCTTAATCTCTGCAGGTGGCAGTTGATCAGGAAAGGTCCCTGTCCCTCTGCCCCTCACTGTGTAGCCCATAAATCATCACAGTCAACTCCATGGCACCATGGTGTTCATACTTGTGTCCAGGCTTTTGCTACCTAAAACTAAGAGCCAGTCTATGGAGAATTGGGTGTTGGAGCGACAATACATGTAAACTTTCCATAAAAATACTTTCACAGGAGTTAATGTCATTCATAGAACTATTGTATGTTTTTAAATTCAACAACTCCCCGAAATTTCTCACGCATCCAGCAAACCCCAGCCAAAAACTTGTTTAACCTCAGTCTTAATCTTCCATGTTGCCACTCCAATTCCCATGATCCCTTACTGGCATCAATGTATGACATGGCAGATCAAGGCCCTATGTCCACTTCATCTTTTGCTGTAGCTGTCCTGCACATGGCAAGTGTAGCAAATTGGTTTTGGCAAAAAAGTCACACTGAGCACTGGCACAGTGGGCCTGGTTTTCCTAAACAGTGAAGGGGGCTGCACCTGTGTCATCAGGAGACTGTGGAACTCCTCACTGTAGTCTCTGTCTGTGTTTGGGTTGGGTCTGTAGGGTGGCCAGCGTGCAGAGTGAACCTGGCCAACAGAACCTTCTTATCCAACCACCCCTGGGTCGCAAGAGAGGCCTGAGACAGGTAAGGATTGCTGATACCAACTGACATAAAATACTAGCTGTTGCCATCCCTGTAGCTGTAAAGCTCAGTGTATGTTTGTTCATTATGCACGGCTTTGTTTTCCGGATCTGGTAGGCACACTGATCCCAAATGAGGTTTTTGCACAGCAAATGCACACAGCATTACAAAAATGACCACTGTAAGAGTAATAAAGTTTGGTGACGTATATTGTTTCTCTCCCCTATGACCATTCTCTGGGGTCCACCTGTCTGACAGCACCAACAATCCTCATGTACAGAATGGCCCACTTTAAGGGTAAACGGTTTGCTCATACAGTAAAGGATGCGTCATGACTGTTTTGCTTCCCACTTTCTGCCCCAAGCAGTTACCTACTGGGTAACTCAATTCGGTAAATGTAACCTAAAGGGAAAAAGGGAAGCCTTAAACACTGCAGTGTAAATCTAGGGAGCAGCACAGAAAATGCAAGTCTAACTCTGTAGAAGTGCTCATTTGCATTTAATACAGCAAAACAAACATTTTTCCTGAAACTGTTAAATCACTCACTGTCACAAGTAAAACCAACAGCCTGTGGCTAGTGTGTCCGACTGATACAGGAAGGTGTTGTAACGTAATGTTGCAAATATTTCAGATTTAGAAGTTGTGAAGTTGGCGTTAGTTGAAAGTGACTTATGTACACGATTATGCTGTTATTCTAGCTACGACGCCCCCTACTGTCCATGCAGAAGATTCAGAATGAACCACGAGGTCGTTCTGGTGCTCGCTTGTCCACAACACGCAGGAGCATCCAGCCCAAAAACAAGCCTTTGGGTAATGTGTATGTGTATGTGTGTGTGTGTGTGTGTGTGTGTGATTACATTACAGAGATTGATAAATAAGAGTTGATGTCTGTGGTTGTCCTAACAGTTGTTTTAAGAGTTGTGTCATCTGAGGTTATTTACTGAATTAATAGTGGCAAAATTAAATTTGTTATACATGACTGGGTCCAACCTTAATGCTGTGCTTCAAAATTCTTACCTTTGCTGAGTACATAAAATATTATTCTGTTCAGCTGACAGTTGAGTAAAACAGTCCATTTTCCTCCTGATGCAATGACACCCCCAGTTTATAGTTTACCTGTGACTTTTTGTTGTAAGTATGAGTGAAAAAAGTAACAGAACTGTGCATGCAGGCCCCAGACTTAATGAACAGAAGTAGCCATTTTACTCTGGTGTGACAACTGTCTGGAAGGAAAGAGCAGTGAACATGGAGCTGCATCATCATTATCCGTTTGTGCGTAGCTGGCACCTCTGCCCACAGCAACTTGCAGTGTTAAATGCATGACCGTAAGCTGCTCACCTGCTGCACCACCCACTAAGGACAATTCAGCTGAAACGTAGGGTCTTGGGAGCACCCACCTCCTAGAGGAGGCCCGCAGAAACATGCCAAGTCCACAGCGTAGGTCACATCCAAGCCCATGCACCAGGACCTTCCAGACACCAGCGTTTCTTGCTCAGCTTGGGAGGAGCGTTGTAGGGAGTTGAAAGAATAAAACATTGCTGCAGCTCTTAGCTTTCTATTTTGAAGACACATCCACTGGAACCAGAAAAGAATAGCAGTACAGGAGACAACTGCAGAACTGCTTTCATTCAGTTTGTTTCCAGTGTCCTGCTGCTGCTGACTGTTGGTGACCATCAGACACCTTTAGATATAAAGGTACAGCTATATAAAGAGTTATAAGCCTGCAAATATAGCATCAGGTCTACCAAACTGCTTAGAGTAACTTCATCAGTTCACTGTAAGCACCTCTCACAAGGCTGCTACAGCAAGGGGTGCCATTCGAACCTGCATGCTACTTGCTGCTATGAATTTACTGTATCGCTCGTTTCCCTTTTAGCCAGCAGCTTTTCCCACAGTGCTAACTACTGTTTAACTCGAGGTCCACTAAACGGAGGATGGCTTGCATGTATAAATGTAGAATATAGCAGCAAGCTCAGCCAAATCACTTTCTTTCTACAGAGTGCGTCCACTTGTGTCACAGCTGAATGATGTTTGTTCACGTTCAGTCCCTGCAGACCGGTGCGCGTTTCTGTTTCGTGTTCACTAATGTTAATCCGCCTTTACTGTGCACGAGAAACAGCTGTGTGTGTGTTTGCTGCGCTATGCGTGTGTTTGGTCTCAGTCAGCCCAGCTCCTAATGACTGACTCTGTCATTCTGTTCTGTCTCGTTTCAATAAAGAAACTTTAATGGACTGCGAAGGTGAGAAGTCCGTCTTTCCTCCTGCTGCCTGAAAACCAGCCTGCATGTTTGTCTTGCACAGTCCTGTCCCCCCCTTTCCGTCTTTTCAATGGCAGCAATTTGTTAACTCAAAATGCCACCGAGCTTGCTGAGCCCAAACCCTACAGTGTCTCTCCACAGCAAACACAGAGCAGAAGAGGTCCGTGACCTTCACTGAGACTCAGCCCACCATGGCCGTCCCATCTCCCTCACCATCCAGTAAGGGAGTCGCCTCGGAGAACCGGAGGCTGAGTCCCGCATCGCCCGCATCTCCGGCCTCTTCCTCAGCAACCATCACTGCTGACCTGCACAACCCTGCCTGGACCCAGGTGAGTCCTACACGAAGGCCTCCCGAGTGAAAATACACACACGTGCACACACACACACGCGCACGTTGTACTTTTTTCTCCCCTTTGAGGTATCTGGAACTCCGGAAAGGAAGGAAAAGAAAGAACAGAAGGGATTTCGGAGCACTCTGTCCCCTTCTCCCCGGTCCACTCCTTCCTCTTCTCCACTGCCACCCCCGCTCCCTGTGTTGGAGACCCCAGGGCCCATGGCAGACAGCCCAGAGGATGAGGAAACCTCGGTCCTGCTGCAGCACTCAGACACAGTGCTGCACATCAGTGAAGACAACGGCACTGAGAACCCCCTGCTGTCCCTGCTGCTGTCCCCCCTGCCTCTGTCTCCTGTTGACTTGGACCTGGACGAGTCCCATGTCTGAGGGCTTCGGGCTCTTCATTCAGACCTCCTCGTTTCATCCAGGACTGCCACTCATTCTAACGTCTGGATCCAGCAGTTGTAATGCAGCCTGTCTACATGACACCCACCTCATCTGTGACTTCCGAACATCTCCAAAGCCCTTCAGCCAGCAGAATTGGTCCACAGTCCTGGATGTGTGCCAGTCTGGAACTGCAGGTGAAGTCCTGCACGATTATTTTATTACCATTCAGGTGTTTGTTTCTTGGCGCTGCAGATGCGGTCCAATAGTCATGCTGTGTGTAGGTTTGCTGAGCGGCACGTTATTCCTTTTTCCACATCATGCCATCCTCTAGCTGCAGGTTTCCTGCTAGCCTTGCTGTTATTTATCAAGCAGGGTTCACAAAGGGGCATCACTTGGTCCTGCTTAATTTGGGCTGCAGGAGCTCTCAGTAATTGCAGCCAAGGGCACCATGGCTATGGGAAAAGGCTGGAAAAAGATGGTTGCTGCCAGTTGCTTGGTCCCAACATGTTGAAGCTCAACAAATAGTGCAGTGCTGTAATCTAGCTGTTGAAGGTCACATAGTCATATTGTGAATAATTCAGATAAAAATCTTATAGTTATTTTCATATTACACAATTATATATCATATTTTGACTTTAGTACATATTAATGCATATATTAGAACAGAAACTGTGTAATTATTTGTCCTGAAATGGTTACATTTGTAGACCGAGTTCACCTGGGCCCAGACACCACGTTCCTGTTCTGAGCAAACGTGAGAGGAGGTCTTCAGGGAGAAACATGGTGAAGCCGTGAACTTACAGTCCTCTCTGCCTCCTTCCTTTGTGGCAGATTTATTTAAGTGTGGAGGAGAATCCTGCTTCAGCTCACTGTGTGTTGTGGTCCTCACGGGTCCATCCTATATTTCAGTTAAAGTTGTTGCAGGGAAGACTGCAGCAGTTGCGCTGCAACTGTCTCTTCGGTGCCGCTGAAAGCCTTCAGCCCAGCACTGTTGCTCACAGCAGTCAACCTGACCCCCCTGTACAAGTAGGTACCCTTGCGCAACTGCACTTTGTAGAGAGATTTGTTGCCCCACATTAATGCGATCAGTAAAAGAGGCCCTCAGCCCCCCCCCCTTCAGCTACTGCTCTTCTCCTAACGCCTTAAGTTTAAGCCATATGAATGTACCAAGGCAACAGTCAGCTAGAAGTTCCCGCTGATGCAGCATCAATGTCTTGTACGCTAAGTGGGGGTCGACGTCGTCTTTCCGCTCTGCTGAGTTTTGAGGCTGGCAGGTGACACGGGAGGGTTTTCTGCCTTTAGTTTAAACATCTCGCTTGCCCACACTGCGTATGGCTGAAGAAAACAAACCCTGAGCAGCTTTGATTGTGAAATGACTGTATCAGGCCTTAACTGCACCCATACACACCACCTCACTGTGACCGCTGTAGTCGTCCTTCGTAGGTCCTCATCTTCAGTGCTCATTTTTCAGGATCTCTGCTAAGTCCTGACTTCTGTCTGTCTAATTGCTGCTTTATGCTAATGTTGTGCTGTAGCTGTCTGTTAGTTTCAGCAACGTATGTGTCCTCTCTGAATACCAACACCTGTGAAATGTACCTTCAAGTGGAACTTCAGAAAAAAGTTAGACTGAAAAGGTAAACTGTGCTCTAAGTCAGGAGTGTGTTGAGCATCTTGGTGGTGTGGTGTAGTGTAGTGTGTGCGTGTGTACTTTTGCTGTATCAATGCTGTCAGACTGGGCTGCTTACAGCTCACACTGATCCAGCATCAGGTGGGGATCTACAGGGATCTACACTATGTGAGCTGCTTGTTGTCTCTCACTGCAGTTTAGCTGCCCATCCTCGTGTTTTGTATATGCATAAAAATCCTAAAAAAGAAAATCATGATCTTTTTGTTTAGATTAAAATTTACTGGAGCCAGCGCTGGATAAACAGGTGTGGCCTTTAGTCATGTGGAGAGGGGAAGTGGCTTCTGTTCAAAGGCTATTTTATGATGAGCTTTAAAATGTTTTGCCCAAACAGGTCAAAGCAACATTGGAGAGGCTCCAGCAAAGTGGTCAGTGTCCTAAAGTTCTGAGCGCAGTCCCATTGAGAATCTATTACGCTATTTGAAATCTGGTCCACAAGCACCAAAACAACGGCTGCCTGACGTGCAAAGCTGGTACCTACAGCACTTACCTCAAAAGCCCTAGCGCTCTTCCTGCAGCAAAATGTGGCTCCACCGCTTGACCTCATGCAATCAGGGTGCATGAGCATCAGATGTCTTTGCAAACAGCGGAGTGGATGAACTGTCATGACAGATTAGACTGTACATCCACTCACACTGCACAGACATCCAGATGAGCAAAGTGATACTGCAGCTGACACTCACTTGCCCTTTTGTACAGCAGTTCAGAGTGAGAAGTCCTGTATTGCACTTTGAGAAAATCGGCTTTAGGGTTACTTATAAATGAGGCAGTCGGATAAAATGCTGGCGATAAAGGGCACCTGTACATTGCTTTGGCTCCTCTGTGGTGCAGTAGCTGCGGCATGAATCACGGTACCATCAGAGAACTTGCATAGATCCTTGAGGAAGTTGATTTGAGATGATCTGTGATGTGCTGTGCCCCTTCTTATGAGCTCCACACCCCATTTACTCGCTTCCCCCCACCCCCTTGTTTGTTGCATTATTCTAATAAAGTGAGTCCTGTGAAAACCCTCTGTTCCTTCAGCTTTCATCAACTGTTTTTCACCTACACAATGCAGGTTATAAGGTTAAATTTTGGTTTCAGCCTTCACGTCAACCACAAAATTGCAGCGTACAGACTGGCTCTGGGAATGAAGAATATCAGCCTCTCTGGTAGGAAAGGAGCCCAAACTGGTGTTGGAGGTGTAGCAATACCAGCTACATAAGGTTGGTCTCACCTCTTAATGTAACTTGGGTTCTGGATCCCGACTCCTCTTTCCCATTCCGGAGTTCTGCTGCGTGAAAGGGCACGGGTGGGTGTGCACATACTCACAAGCCCTTGCTGCTGGAGGTCTCGCCGGTAAACGACAGGGTTGCCTCAATGCGGCCGTGAGTGGCTGAGAGGAAAACAACTGTTGTTTGTGCATACACACCAAATAACAGGTCTGAGCATTCAGCCCTCTTGGGGAAGGCAGGCAAAGGTGTCACTTACCCACTGTAGTCCTGCTGGGGACTTCAGCACCCAAAGGGGCATAACTGGGAGGAATGGCCTCCGGCTGCAACTTGAGAGGTGAGCTGCTACTGAACTGTTGCAGTAGTCATGGACTGCCCATTACAAACACCATTTCTGAACAAGAGCAGGTTCTATAGTGTACTTGATACTTCAACACTTTGGCCCATTATCTAACTTGAGGCCACACGTGCTGGACACTCATGAGAAGCATTGGGCAAAAAAAAAAAATAAAAAAATAAATAAATAAATAAATAAATAAATAAATAAATAAAAAACAACAAAAAGGAACAAACTTGTTTATTCACAAAAGGTATATTTCTGACTAAAACGTCAGAATTAGCTAAAAAAAAAATTATAAAAAGTTTCTTAATGTGAAATATTCTATAGCACATCCAACAAAAACAAACCATGTATTATGGTACTCAGAAAATATGTTAAATATGTTAAGTTACATTTGTACCCTGCAAAGGTCACATGATCTACTTTTTAGTTACAAATTCCATAAATAATATGACTTCACCAGGGGTGGTCACAGTTTTGCATTCATGTCTATAGTTCTAAACAGAACGAATTTCTATTTTATGGTGAACTGACACAGAAATCCTGAAGAAAATTTCCACAAAATGTAATACAGGAATTTAAAAAAGGAACAATTTACATGTTATTTATTGTCATGTATATCCATGGGATTATTCATCCTTGATACTGGCTGTATTTTTCATGCCTTTCTTGACCTTCTTAAAAAAACTTCATCGTAATTTACACAAATGTGTCTACCGTTCAATAAAGACTATGAAAACATTTAGCCTCATGTAAACATTTTAGATATACTTATAATTTCTGTGCCTCACTGCAAGCTATAATACTTTGGTGGTCCTACAAAGTCAAAAAATATTTGCAATATTTTTGTACTGCTGGCTACAGCAGAAGCTGCAGGTACTTTCTTATTCACTCTCATATTGAGAAAAAGATACTGAGACCCCACACGCACACACAATTGGTTCTGGCCACCACATGCAAGGCATTACTGTCTTTTGGAAAGATAAAACAGAAACATTTTATGATGCCCAGGACCTGCCAGGACTCACACCTGCACCTGGGGTAAACTCCTCGGAAGGAAACCAGCAACAGGTGGCTGTGCTATGTGCTTTTTGCAGCATCTTATTGGTTGTTTAAGAGGGGGCATTTACGAGTTTCATTGCTTGGTGACTGTTAGTGAATACTTATGGGGAAACTAAATAAGTCTATGTGCGAGTCACTGGTCACTTTGTGAACCCAACATGCCCTGGTGCATTACAGGTGGGTTAACTAGAAACTGATCTCATCAGTGTAAGATAACTCTAGTGCATGCTTTTGCAGCCATTCCAGGTTGCATTACAAGAAGCGATTCTTTATCCACAGCAATGCTTGATATCTACTTTTAACACTGTTTTAACACAGGCAAAAAAAAATTCCATTGAACTCCAGAATTTACCAGAAGGTCCCAACTGGAAATCCTTTTCCCTGTTGGTCCCATGCTGAAATGAGTAGGTCCATTAAATCCGGTCAATAGATCTCCTTGACCTAGGTCCAGTCCTCAGGTTGGGGACAAGTCAAAAGTAGTCTCTGCGGCGCGTGTCATCACTTACAAAGGAAGGGTTCCACTGTGCCGGGTAGATGCAGGAATGCCGGGAACCAGGCAGGCCAGAAAAGTGGTAGAGGCCGCTCCGCTCGTGCTCGAGGTTCCGCAGAGCTGCCTGCAGTGGACCAATGAAAGTAACATGACTTCTTCATCATCACCACCACCATCACCACTCTCAAGCTCAGCAGACTGTTTTATTCATCCCTTAAAATTGTGCATTCAAAACATGCGTGTCAATGTTATTTTCACTGGGGGGTAGGGGGACTTTAGTAGGACAGACAAATTAACCAGAGTTCCTTTAACTGTGACATCCAGAAGTCCAGGTGCTATTAGCTCAGCACAACTAACCACAACATTAAGACAAGTAATGGAAATTATTGTATAAACTGTACCATCCATGGTAGCGCGGAGTTGGGCCGCTGACATTTTCTCCCAGGACACTGCTTCAGACACAGGACCACCTCTTACATCAGTAGCAATGTGCACAGCACACATTTTATAACATTTACACTGAAAATGGACCAAGTTATAATCTACTCTGATGTTTTCGTTTAGTCAGCCTTTCACTTGACTCCAGTTCAAAATACTATAAACCCCATAAACTGAACTGAAAACCCCATACATTACTTGGATTTTACAAGGGATAAGTGGGTAGCGGAGTAATGCTGCTACTTTACAGGACTTGAACTGCTTGGGTGTGGGTTTGAATCCAGTTCAGTCCATGAGGAGTTTGCAAGTTCTTGGCATGTCTGTGTGGGTTTCCTCCCCCTGCCCTGTCACAAATACCAGTTCAACTTGTGATCTGGCCTGCAGTCCCTAATCTGGTCCCTAAAAAATAGTTTAAGATTAATTTTTTTTTAACACTTTCTACAACTCAATATTTTTCTACTATAAACTGCTTTATTCTCTTGTGAAGTCTGAAGTGCAAAAGTGCCATTTAGAAACATGGCACTCTCTTGTGATGTTACCACTCAACAGAAAGCTGTGAATACAATGTATTTTTCAGTCATCTTACTGTAAATCCAGCATTAACATTTTAATATTCCCCTGGAAAATTATTAAACGGATATTCTATTAAAGTAGATGTAACCACCTATATTTTGTTCCAGTTAGAGATTGCTGAACATCTGACTTTTTCACATGTACTATATCCATCATTATTATATGCATTCTCAAGCAATTCAGAACATTACTAAGTAACTAGTGGTCATTTTTAGGGGGCTAGGCAACAAGTACCCAGCCATTGTGAAAATAATCAGGCAGGTAAACAAACATACCACAGCTGCGCTGTAGTTCTAGACATTCAGGGGTAAAACATCATACATACTGGGTAGTAGATGTCTGTCATCTGCAGTAGGTTCTTGGTGCTCCCATTCTCCTGCAGCTCCAGTGTCTCCCTCCCCCACTCCATAGACACGCAGTTACTCTTTGGGAACTCAGCATATGAGGACATCTGAAAGTCTGCACTCTTGAAAATCATTTTGTTGATATCATTTTTGTTCTTCCTGGGAACATAATACAAATAGAACCGCAGCATTTGCGTGTTTACACAATTTACTAGGTTAAGCACTAGCAATCACAAGATTCCTCACGCATGCATGGTTTACCAGTTCATTTCCTAGCATTTCAGGGAAACAGTCAGTACATACAGTACATTACTACAAACTATGAGATTCATACTTTCATACATTAAAGGCTGCAATTCTAATCCAATATCTGGCAGATTATTAGGGTCATCTAAGAGTATACCGCTGGTGTATTTACCTGCAACATGTGACAATGAGTGCAATGAGTAGGATCAGCAGCAGGACTCCAGCAGCTGGAGACACCACCACAGCAATTAGCTTGTAAGCTACAACAAGAACAAAACTTGAGAGTGTCAGACAATTACAGTTTACAAGGGCTTGCCTGTAAACTGTGGCAAAACAAGGTGGCATTAAGCTAAGATTTCACCTTCTTGGATAACCGGTTACATACAAACTGCTGCCCCAAAACATCATGGTAAAGGACAAAGCTATTTTGTTGGCTGTCTGTGCAAGTCAATAAATCTTTTCCATAACTCATGGAGCCTTCACTACCATTTACCATACTGTTTCAACCACATCTGTTTCAGATTCAGACTAACTTCTTTTATATATATAGTACATGTGAAAAAGTCAGATTCTAACTTACATTTGTATAAATTTGCATCACACCATCATAATGGTCTTTGTACAATCTTTTCTCATATAAAGGCCCAGTTTTTCACAGGAACTCGGACTTAATTCCATATGCCATTTGTACCATAAAATTCAGATAAAAAGCTTTCAACTCAACCCTAAAAGAACACTTTAGGGATTCAGAATTTCAATTCAAATAAGTACCTTGGTGATACTAAGTACCAAACACACAACATAGTCTGTAACTTAAGACATTTCAAGACTCTTTATCATATATAATAAGCCCAAAAGCAAAATGTAAAAGAACGCAAAAACTGAGCAGGCAAAAGAATGCTTACCATGTTCACAGTTGAATCCCCCAAATCCAAATAAACACCTTTAATGACAGCAAAATTAAGCAAATTAGTACATATTGAGATACTCTCTGAATATCTTTTCATCAAAAAAGTTCACAAAGCACTACTCCTCGAAACACTTACGGTATACAGGTACCATTTTCCAGCTTAAAGCCATCACCACATCCTGTTTGTAAAAGATAAAAGCATTAGCAAGATTAATTCCTACATGTTTTAATGTGGAAACCTATACATGTTTAACCTTAAAATTTGTATAAAATCTTAAAGTAAAGTAAAAGAATGGTAAAATAAAAACAATGAGGAAATGTAACAAATAATCTAGAGTTCACTTTAAAAGACAACATGCATTAAAAGAAAATTTTAAATTATTTTAATGCTTACATAAAGTGTTCTTGTACAATACTACAGCATTAGCAAACACATGGTGCCTCAAGAAAAATCTATTGTGATTCAAATACCGTACACAGTGCTGCCATCTAGCTATGCCCTCATATCTGTGCCAATAATGAATATTTTTGAAAACTCTGAAGAGTAATTGACTATAAATGATAAAACCTGACAAGTCTGGGCCATTTTCAAACACAGTTCACAAGCTGCACTCACCCACTGGTAAACCCACAGGGTCCGTACATGAGGAGCGTGTAAACAGGGCTTACCTAAGCAGGAGCGGTCATCTGTGTGTTGTTTGAAATATCCAGACTGACACTGACAGAAGGTGATGCCACTGATATCCGCACACTCTGTCCGTTTTGGGTCACATGGAGGTTTCTGGACTGCACAAAGACTCTTATCTGCGTAGTGGCACAGGTGTATAGCCCAAGTTAGCTCAGAAATGTTTTCTTGCACAGTTAAAGGTGATAATGATTGATCATACCTGGACCATTCTGCAATAGGTTCTAGTGGCTCAAGAGCAAATGTTTATTGCTACCATTAATTGCCAATACTCATATACATTTAATGTGAGGAAGACGATAGTGATAATGTACAACATGTTTAAAACAATGCAAGCACAAAAGACACAATCCTACTGGGAGAACTAGTGCACTCTAGTCACTTTTCCTGGCTTGGATCTGACTGTAGTCAGAAATCCAAGGGGAAGGTTACACTGAAAATTCCAGAGCTGGAGTTACTGCTCTGGGAAAATTCTCCACTTTAAAATTTGTCCTCCCTAGGGATAGCAATGAACAAAAGCAGGAACCCACTGACCATGTTGTATAATTTGTGAACAACTTTGTAACTGTGCATTTTTTGACAAATGCATATGTATCAGAAAAACAATGCAGTTAATTTTTACCACTGTCTCCTTTTTATTCAATTAAATAACTCACCCAAAATGGCCAACAAACACATTTCTAGAATTACATTCACTTCCTATAATACCTACTGTCTTAAAGCAATACTTCATCATTCCAAACGCTCTAAGTCCTCTCATTGGGACTCGTTCAAGCAACTTTTTTGCTAGCGCACACTTTGAAATGTTGTGGATGCAGATTTGGAGTATTTGGTTTTCCATTTGGATACTGAATTTCTAGTACCAATTTTCAACAGTTGTGAAAGTAATTTTTTAGACTTATTACAGACAGCAAGGGACAACTTTACCAATAAAGGAAAATATATTGACAGGTTTGAAATGACCATGTAGTAACCATTTAGTATATTACATTATCCACTCTATTATCAATTTCATAGTATATCTGCCCATTCACTATTAAATGCACATTCAGTAATATACTGTACATTACACAAAGGCCTGATATTATGGGTAGGTTTCTTTGTTTTCAGTACCACATGCGTTACTATTTGCATCTGAAGGTTGAGGACACACCAGTGCTGATGATAATAACCATGTCTATGGAATGTTGGAAGACTGTGGAGCTTCTATACTTGCAGAAACTGAGACACAGGCAGAAGACCACAGAGCAGACTAGAGTATGTCACAAAGATGGAACTGAGGACTAACATGAATGTAGATGTTACAGTACAGTCTAGTTGGATTAGACGGAAATGCGAGTTTTGTTTGTAATCACCTATATTGAGTTGACTGTGTATGTGTGCTAGCTGCTGTATTAGGTGACGCATATTCATGGAAGTGACAGCATAGGGGCAAACATGTAATTGTACTGAATTTATAAACTTGCTGAATGATAGCAAAGTATACATTGACAAGCTGGTATAGCAACAGGATATAAATGCCTTATATTAAAAAAAAAAAAAAAACACACACACAAACCACAGTATCTTACATGTTGTAACACAGGACTGATTTTGAGGGAACTGTCCCCAGGGACTAAGAATTTCCAAAGCACTTGTGTTCCATCAGCCTCCTTAGAAGCATAAATGATGTAAAGTTTCATTCCTGTTCTTGAATGAATTCAACTCCAACAGACTGTTTCACAAAAATGAATATTGGTGCAGTAGTGCCATTCAGTGACAGGTGAATAATATAGCATACCAGTGTAGGAGAGCTTGAGGCGTGCCACCAGCCTGCAGTGGGATATTGCTTGGCTGCAGTTTCTCAAGTACATCTGAATACTGTCCAGCACATCTGCCCGGGTAACTTCTGCCCTCATGAAAAACATGTTCACGACAGAGATGTGCATCTCATCGATCTTGCTGAATGAGACATGAAGGAAAATCTATTACAGTCTGCCTAATCTCATAAAACTGAAAAATCTGTAAAATGTAACATTCTGAGAAATATGAGCTCTTATCTTGAATTTCATCACAAAACCAGTTACATATACACAATAATCAGAAAAAATTAACTGAATGCCAGAAAACCAACAAAAAGACAACTGCCTGTTTAAAATTAAAAGTCTATTGCAAAAGAGAAAAATGAATCTTACTCAAATTTAGATCTGCTATAGCCCTTTATACCAGAGAGCGAAGAATTGAGCTGAAAAAGAGAATATTTTCCATTTCACACAACTGTAGAAAACCAGAAGAAAGCAAAAGGTCAGCAACTGACTGCTGTTACCAAAAGTAAAAGGATACTATCTAAACAAAATTTATATTGCAAACAAACATTACAATCGTATGAACAAAATGTTTTATGTAGTCACCGTTTTAAGTATCATTCTTCTATAGCTCTCCGATTTGTCCAAGGCAACTTACAAAGCTAAATAACCAACTTTTGTTTACAATGATATACAAATGTATAAAACACAGTATTTCACTATTACAAATAAGTGTAAGTAATGAAAAAAACTATAGTTGAGTCCACAGTTCCATAATTTGCAATACACCAAATGCAACCACATTACCAACTGCAGGATTTCCCTCTGGATCTCATGCAGATGAAAGTTGCTGAAATTCACAATGGAGAAGGTGCCGAGGAATGTCTTGGCTGCAGAGTGAAAAAAGAACAGGTTAAAACAGAGTGGTCAGTCTTCTTAAACAACAACTCCAAGAGGACTTAATAAAACCATTGCCTTAATATTCTGGTATAAAATCTATGCAAATTTTGCTGAGAAAATGCCACTTTTTCAAGTGCTTAAGTATCTGTTGCAAAAATTTAAACTATGTAGGATTTTTTTTCAGTTTTTTTTTTCCTATTACAATATATCCATTTCTAACAGCACATGAAAAGCATATTTAAAAATACTGGAAAGTTTTAACAAAGTACAAAAGAACCTTTTGGAGATAGACAGCATTGGCTACTGCTTTGTAAATTGTGTCTTTCAGCTCCATAGCATGAAGAGCAATTTTTCCCCGCTCTACTATGTAGCACTGCACTAAACCTCACCATAAGTGCAGGTTCGCCCATTCTCCAAGTGGTACCCGAGGCGGCACTCGCAGCTGAACGACCCCTGTGTATTCACACATTGGGAGTCCACAGGACAGGGCTCACTTACACACTCATCCACATCTGAATCAGAACACACATCAGGTTAGGAAACAATCAGGACCAATTTCACCAAAGAAGAAAAACCACCTTTCATTCATGCTGCTTAGATGTTCAAAAGTAATAATTTAATCAATGCATGTTTCCGTTATAGCTGTTCCTTGTGAAGTCACAAATTTTCAAATAGTTTTTTAATAGCATATTTCCTTCACATTTTTATTTTCCAGAATTTAGGTTTGCAGTGAAGCAAACATAACCTCACCACCCAATAGATATCAGTAAAATACACCCAAACACAGTAAGTGCAGTCACCCTAATTCAACTCACTTTTAGTATTGAAAGCTTAAATCTTGAGTTTTTGAAAGTTGGTATTAGTAAAAGACAAATTATGGGAAACCGTGCAAAGTACTAAGTGCCTCATCTACAGTTGGTCCTCCACTTACAAATTGGGACCAAGAACTGGTTTTTTTTACTCTGAAAGTTTGAATTTGATACTGAGTGGGCCAGGAACTTGTCATCAGTACTATACATTTAATACGTGCCAGCAAAAAAAAAGATGTTATGATAGAAATTGACTCTGCCATGAAAACTATGTGCCTTATCTATTCATTTGTTGGTGAAATACACTTTTGCTTACTTTAAGTCTATGTTCCTTGTAACGCCTAAATGAATAAATGTAAATGTAACACTCAGAAGCTCTGACAGCTTCATGGAGTGGGAGGCAACGGGGGGCTTTTCGGACATCATTTGAACACCCCTGCAAATTGTCCCTCTCAAGTTTGAAAAAAAAAAGGGGGCAAAGAGGCCTTCTCTTTAGTGAGCCAGAAGTGCTCCTGCATACACCTACATGTTCTGATTCCCCTAAAAAGAGTAGTTATTACAGGGTCTAAGAAAGAACACCCTATAAAGAACCCTGCCGCAGAGCTAGACCAGGGTACTGGTGCTCACCTCCAGCTCCATTATTCCTTCATTTATCCCACATCACACAAAATTCACTAATCGCCAATACAAGTGTAATAATAGAAAATAAAACCATCGTTATAGGAAATTTACAAAAAACAATGTACATTTTATATTATTTACCTTAAAGCACAGACAACAGCTGCACATCAACTTGGAGCCAGAGGTGTTACACAGAGGCGCAGGATGACGGAGAGGCGGCACTTCATTGATGGCTCAGAACTGGTAGATGTAGAAGGCATAGGATCATCTACAGCTTGTTCACCTCCCCTTTGCTTCTTTTAAACTTTCTCCATTATTTAAAAAAAAAAAAAAAACTCAATACAACACTTACTAATCACTTAGCTATCTGTTGTTGCACCAAGAGAAACTTCATCATGTAATTTGAACCGGTATGCTCTCAGTTTAAATGAAAAAATTAATCCTAAATACTACTCTGCATGCAGAAAGTTACTGAAAATTTGTAAGATGAGGACCAACTGTACATATTTTAGGATGATATGAACCTTGAGATAAATTCTTTAATTTTAGTAAGTATCTATGTGACAGCGAAAAGAGATTTAAAATCAATCCTAGTGTACTCATAGTATTTTATCAAACATCTGCACACCCAAAAGTGTTAATGATACTGTGTGATGTTTTCATTAGCGAGGTCCGTTTCCCCGCTGAGCATTCGCAATATTCGAAAACATTCATAGTAGGGACCATGGCACAATGGACAACACATCTACCTACAGATTAGATGACTACATGATAGTAATCTGGCTGGCTCATAGCTCTGCAGGGTAGAAACATTGCTTTGCAACTGAAGAACATGGGTTTCAGTAGTAGATCTTACAATACCTTTATACATAGTACTTACCCTGAATTCCACTAGAAAAAAAATACACAGATATATAAATGATAAAGAATATTAAGTACCTATGTAATACAACACTATGTGTTGTCTTGGACAAAGGAATCAGCCAGATAATGGTTAATAATATTCTCTATAATTTTGAGGGATTCCGAATGCAAAAAGCAAACAGAGACATGAAAAGGCCCTGGTGCTCACCCTCAGTGCAGTTCTGCCCCTTCCATGCAGATAGGCACACACAACGATGCCCTTTCCCAGTCTCCTGAATACACTTGCCTCCATTCTGGCACACATTCTTGTCACAGGTGTTACGTGAAACTGACAATGAGAAAGTCAAGCAAGAGTAATGTGTTTAAAATACACATTTGGAAAATAGCAGTTAAGGAAAGTCCATGTGTTAAAATACAGTGACACCTAGCAAGCATGTTCAATGTTTTTTCATAAATGCATAAACATAATTTTTGCATAATTAATTGTTTCACAGCTTCAACTACAAGGATGACCTGTATTTCAAAGTAAAAATAAAAATATACCTGGAGTCTCAGCTGCCTTAGTAGACTGAAATGCAGTTGATCTTTCAACATCCATTGTCACTTTCTCTTTCAGGCCCTTGGTGGTCTGTGCCATAGTTGTCCTGACTGAAGCAGTGTTGCCATATGCAGTTTTAGGGGTTTGCTTGTACCCAGTGGTACTTCCAAGCATGGCAGTGCTAGTCTCCATGTGGTCAGTGATGGTGCTTGTTTCTAAGGACTTCTGAGTAAATATTGCTGTTGGCTGAATTGATAAAGGCTTCTGAGATGTTGAACTTCTTGTTAGAGGAGTTTTTTGTGTTGTGTGTGTAGTGAGCAGAACTTGAGGCCACCCTGTTGTGCTTTGAACATTTGGAGGAATAAAGGTGGTGCTGCTGGCAGTGGACTGTACTCGAGGATCCTTTGAAGATTCTGACATTTGTGTTCCTGTCCAATGATTTCTAGAGAGAACCACTGTTGTTTCTCCAGACTTCTCTGTGTTAATGGTAAAGGGGAGCTGACTGGGGAGGACTTCACTTAGTGATTCATCCATAGCTGTCATTATTACAGAGGGTTCTATTGTTGAAGCCAGATGGCCTTTAGTTTCTTTATCAGTGTCTTCTTCTGTACTGCCATGAGTGTAAAGAAATTCTGCAGGGGATTCTGTGGTGCTCCCCATGTTTCCTTTTGAGGTTATAGTATTTTCATTCACTAGAAGGGACGTATTAGAAAGGCTACCCTCTGTGGATACTTCATGGGAAACAGATGACACTGTAACCTTGCTTTCAGAATGGAAAACCCCATCTCCAGGAATGGTGCTGTACTGGACAGTCTCCGTAGTCAATATGATGTCATCAGAGAGGGCAAGTGGCAAAGTAGAATTTGGGGTACCTTGTGATACTGTATCTAAAGACTGCTGAGTAGCATCTGTGTATTGCATTACAGACTGATTGTTTAGGGATATGCCATCTTGAGATTTGTAGTGTTCAGTTGTATTATCCAACTGGTAGAACTCAGAGGCAGTGGCCTTATTCATCCAGGCTTGGCTGATAGTAGTCCCTGATTTTCCATCCCAAACTGACTTAGGGGAAGTTAAGAGAGTCCTCTGTGCAAAAGTTTCAGTGGTGGTCTGTGAGGACATTTGGTCCAACATCTGCAATGTAGTTTGGGAAGAGGTCTGCAAAGACATCTGGGGGGAACTTTGAGATGATGTTTGTGGAGAGGTTTCAGAGAATGGTTGGGAAAGGAGCAGAGATGAAGTCTGGGTGGTGGAGTGAGAAATGCTTGGAGAGTTTTGAGAAGTTGGGGAATGGATGTGAGGAGAAACTTGTAAGATAGTTTGGGAGGAAACCTGGGCAGAAGGTTGAGATGACGTGTGGGTGGAGGTTTGGGAAGACATTTGAGTAGAGCCCTGGAAAGTGATCTGAAAGGAGGAACTGGAAGATGTTTGATATATTTCAGAAGGGGTTTGAGTATAAATCTCTGAAGTGTTTAACTCATGATTAGGAATTCTGTGGGTGATAACAGAGACAGATGTCTTCTTTTGAACTTGGCTAGTGATGGAGGAGATGTAGGTGCTGGCTGTCGGTGAAGAAAACTCCACATCTTCATCATTCACATTTCCATCAGTATGCACTTCATGTTTGGGCTCTGAAAATCAAAATGGGGGGGGGGGAGTCTTATTTGATGATACTAATAGAAGAGAGGTGTTTCAGGTACAGTAGTTCTAGTAGTAGTTTTAATTGGATAGATAATTTTATAAACTGTACAGAAAGACAACCTGCCAAGTCTCAGTAAACGCAATGTGACAAATTCATCAGTTTCATGTACACTGGCTCCTTATTTTTTTTTAAATGTGTTAATGAGCAAACAAAATCTATACATCCATTACTCAAGTAACTCAATATAAATAATAAAGAGTGAAATTGCTCCATGAACCCTCCCAGTTAACCAAAATGTCCAGTGTGGAGGTCAAATTACAATGATTGCTTAAGAAAATACTCTGCTCAAAAAAAATTAAAGGAACACTTTTTAATCAGAGTATAGCATCAAGTCAATGAAACTTCTGGGATGTTGATCTGGTCAGTTAAGTAGCAGAGGGGGTTGTTACTCAGTTTCAGCTGCTTTGGTGTTAATGAAATTAACAACAGGTGCACTAGAGGGGCAACAATGAGACAACCCCCCAAAACAGGAATGGTTTAACAGATGGAGGCCACTGACATTTTTCCCCTCCTCATCTTTTCTGACTATTTTTTCACTAGTTTTGCATTTGGCTACGGTCAGTGTCACTACTGGTAGCATGAGGCGATACCTGAACCCTACAGAGGTTGCATAGGTAGTCCAACTTCTCCAGGATGGCACATTAATACAGGCATGGAGGAGATTCCAGGTGACAGGCAGTTACTCTAGGAGAGCTGGACAGGGCCGTAGAAGGTCCTTAACCCATCAGCAGGACCGGTATCTGCTCCTTTGGGCAAGGAGGAACAGGATGAGCACTGCTAGAGTCCTACAAAATGACCTCCAGCAGGCCACTGGTGTGAATGACTCTGACCAAACAATCAGAAACAGACTTCATGAGGGTGGCCTGAGGGCCCGACGTCCTCTAGTGGGCCCTGTGCTCACTGCCCGGCACCGTGGAGCTCGATTGGCATTTGCCATAGGATACCAGAATTGGCAGGTCCGCCACTGGCGCCCTGTGCTTTTTACAGATGAGAGCAGGTTCACCCTGAGTACATGTGACAGATGCGAAAGGGTCTGGAGAAGCCGTGGAGAACGTTATGCTGGCTGTAACATCATTCAGCATGACTGGTTTGGTGGTGGGTCAGTGATGATCTGGGGAGGCATACCCATGGAGGAATGCACAGACCTCTACAGGCTAGACAACGGCACCTTGACTGCCATTAGGTATCGGGATGAAATCCTTGGACCCACTGTCAGACCTTATGCTGGTGCAGTGGGTCCTGGGTTCCTCCTGGTGCACGACAATGCCTGTCCTCATGTGGCGAGAGTATGCAGGCAGCTCCTGGAGGATGAAGGAATTGATACCATTGACTGCCCTCGCGCTCGCCTGACCTAAATCCAATAGAACACCTCAGGCTGTCCAGGAGCTCAGTGATGCCCTGGTCCAGATCTGGGAGGAGATCCCCCAGGACACCATCTGTCGTCTCATTAGGGGCATGCCCTGCCGTTATCAGGCATGCATATAAACACATGGGGGCCATACAAACTACTGAGTACGATTTTGAGTTGCTGCAATGAAATTTCGGCAAAATTTTGGCCTGCCGCATCATTTTTTCACTTTGATTTTCAGAGTGTCTTTGAATTCAGCCCTCTGTACGTTGATAATTTTCATTTCCATCAAACAATGTGGCATCCTTTCGTTCCTAACACATTACCCAGTCCATATCAGTATAGATATCCAGCATGATTTTTTTCCCTTTAAGATCTGATGTGTTTTCAGTGTTCCTTTAATTTTTTTGAGCAGTGTAATTTGCCATATACAACCTGTCACCAAAATTAAACTACCACAATAAAATGAATCACAACAATAACACCAACATATTTTATAATATTTGGCCAATCACTAAAAGCACTTGGACACTATCAGAATGTGTAAGATTACTATTTTACTGGAGTGATATTCATTGAAGTAGAACTTTATGTAAAGTATTATTTGCACCTCTTGTCCAACAATTAGATAAATGTGTAGTGGACTCAAAACTTGATTTGTGGCATAATTTGAATGAACTCTGCAAGATTAGATAATTTCTTTTTTAAATTTAAAACAAGATTATACTGTACATAACTACCACTGATAACTATTGTAATTCTTTGCTTTTCAATTATACATGTACTGCACTTGCTTGTATATGTATTTGCAGTCTCCTAATATACTGATCATATTTCATTGTTGTAGCCCAGTTCCATTCTTTTTTAAATTCTTCTCTGCTTTCTATTTAACAGGGTTACTATTTTTTGTCTGTTTTGTTTGTGTTATGCCAGATAGATTTATTGGGATTACACAATTAAAGTAAAATAACAAACTTTCAGATTAAAAGTTACCACTGCAATGTTAATGAAACGAGAAGTAAGAGGAGTTTAATATATATATATATATATATATATAAAAAAAAAAAGCCTGTTCAATGGTGCATTTAAATCTTGAGTGGTACTGGCTTGGTCAAGCTTAAATTTTGTCTTTGAGCTTTAAAAATAGAAGTATGATCATCATTGGATATTACAACCAAATGACAGGACTCAATAATACAAGATTAATGGCAGGGCCATTATAGATCGCATTTGTCATTTTAATAGCTTATTATTAAACTCCAAGTTAACTGAAAGAAATTGCCTGACTACAGTGTATGTTTATAAAATACTTCACAGTCTCAACTGTGCTTTAAATGTAAGGCTGTCTGATTTACCCAAGAGTTAGGAAAAAAGTTAACACTCAACGTGTGTGATACCTTGAACTTTGGAAGAATAATTCATGTATTTGGTTTTTCATAGACAGGGCTTTTTTGGCCACACATGCTGTAATAATAGTTTGTCTAAGTTGAAATACACATATGCATGGATTTTCTTTGCATATTTTGTATACATTTTTGTGACCCAGCTGTGTTCTGTTGCTTGATCAACTGGGGATTACAGCACGTGAAGTCCTTTGAACTGTAACTCCACTGAACTGCCTCATTCTGTGACCATGCCCTTTACCTGAGCAAATATTTATAAAAAGATACATTTTTCCTTATTTTACTGTGTCTTTATTTTCTGTGCTCTGCTTCACAGTAGTCTGTAATAACTAGTACACTGAATTTCCTTCATCATGCACTGCAGTGATTCTTTTTCCATGGTATACTCTGGAAACAGTAGTGTCCTAAAGATAAATGGAATTTAACAAAAGTGGATAATGAATTTAAAATAAGCCAGAACAAATCACTCAACTGTTTCCACAATAGAGGTTAGAGCAACTAGTTGGTAGTCATTCAGACTGGAGGTACTATATTATGGTCTTAAAGCAAGCTGGGAATGAGCAGAGATGAAGTAGCTGGTTAGAAATATCAGTGAAGAGTTGTGACAGCTAGTCAGGACAGTGCTTCAGCAAGCTTGGACAGACCCCATCCAAGTGTAGACTTATTGCATCTTAAAGCTTTTCAAAGAGGTTATCAACATCTCATTTATTGATAATCAGTAGGGGTGAAGTAATGCCCATAGTCTCAGGATGCCCACTGAGGATGGAACACATGGTTCGTGCTGTTTGATGGATGATGAATAAGGGTCTCAGGCAACATTGAGTTCTATTTTCAGATTCAAAGCAGAATTCTGTTCAGTACTCAGTTTTTCAGTCATCCACAGAAGGAGTTGCTCTTTTGTTGGTGACTGTCTGCATGTCTTTCTGTAGGTCATTGTCAGAGCTGTTTTTATTTATTTATTTATTTTTATTTTTTTTTTTTTTAAACCTTTCCAAGTACCTGGATATAGCAACTGTATTTGGTCAATTCTGTCAACTATGGCTTGTTGTAGATGCGGTATCTTACCCTAGTACTTCCGGGAATGCCGCTATCCTCCCAGAACATAAGTCAATAACATCACATTGTGTATTTATTAGTCCAGGCTGCTTGTCACATTCCTAAAAACTAGAGTTTGTGCAGTCAAAGCAGCTACACAGCTACTCTTAAGCTTCCGCAGTCTTTATCCTTGTGAAAACAGCTTTTGCAGATAAGTAACTGCTGGTGTGAATTACACTCCTAGTAAAAAACTACTTTGTATAAAACTTGCTGCCTAAATAGCTACTCAATTATATAAATGATTGAGTGAGGCAGCACATAGTACAATTTCAAATCCACACTTCTACTACAGTGGCATCTTATACTCAGCTGCTAAAGTGACCCTGCTATATAAATAGTTAAATACGTTTAAGTAGCTTGTAAGTCAGATAAATAATGGTAATGTTATTAATTTTACCAAGACTACAAACTATTGTATTTTATTAATTTTGTACTTAACCTAACAGACAGCAAATCTGACAATTTTACCAAGCATAATTCACTTATTGAACTACGCCTAAATATATTTTTTCCAGAAGCTTTCTTTAAATTAAGATGGCAGCATGCAGCAGCTTCTAGATCTGACACTACAGTTCCTACACTACAGGCAGACTGACAATGTAGTGAACCTTGACGTTGATGCTGTTAAACATTGCTAGCAGTTCAGAACATTAATAAATCTAATCTGAATCAAAGTAACTTGACAACAAAGTTTTCCGAGCCATCACTCTTATTGTCAAGTTAAATTTCATACTTTTACTTGCCTATTACTTTGACAGCAACAGAACTTTTACTCGAGTATTGTTTTCCACTTTTAGCCCACCTCCGTTCATGCTGCTACAATAAAATAAAACCTACAGTCTGGGCCAAATTCTTCAAGCTGTGCCTAAACAAAGGCAGCAGACACCTTGGTTATTCCACCTGAAAGAGCAAGAAAACCACAGCAAACTGAGTCATAACCTTGAAGCATTTTCTGGATGCACCATTATGTAGCTCATCCTTCTTAGAATTGGGGGAGTTTGGAAGGAAGCAAAGGAAGTGGGAGGGCCATCTGGAGGTTGGCGCACAAAAGCATGGTGTAACTGCAGAGAACATTCTAGGACAGCATCATGGCCTCAACACAGCAGAGCAGGTTCACAACTGCCAGCTAGCAAGGCATTGGGGAAACACACCCAGTGAAATACAGCCAACAGGCTCCTGGCACAAATAAACACCGTAATCAAAGCAGGGTAGTGATTAGACACCACCTTCCACTCAAAGGATCCAGGTTTGAATCCTTTTCTTCCATCTATACCTTTGAGTAAGATACTTGCCCTCATTTGCTCAACTAAAATTGCCAGCTATATAAATGGATTTAAAAAAAATCCAAAGTACAATAGCATACACTTTCATTGAAACAAGTTTCAAAAGTGTTATCAGCTAAACACAAAGTAAAAGAGAAACCAGGCCTCTAAGTCAATGTAACAAGATCCACAAGACCTGGATCAAAGTGATACCATTACTTTGTGGACTTGAGTGTCATGAAATAATTTCTTTGGTATTCTGTATGTTTTTCTACAGATGCCATTTATATATTTTTAGCTCTTTAATTTGCTTTTTTATCATTCCTAACATTTTTATCCTTAAATGTTCATTAACCAGTTACTTTAATGGAGCAATTCAGGTGTAACATGGCCACAGAATCTACAACAAAGCTTGGGATTTAAACTTGGAAACTTTTGTACATTTAGCCTCATTAAGAATTTGAAAAGAATGTTGGAACTCTACAGTGAGACCCTCTTTCTTCCTCCCAATGTTCTTAAATCTCTTTCAATCAATCTGTGTTTCTGGAAAAAATTTTAGTTCCCAGCATGCCTTCAGAAAGACATACCCTTTCTAAAATGCCACATCTGTTCAAAATTTATTGTAATCAAAAGCCATGTCTTTACAATTCATTCCATTTTTGATGCATACCCTGAAAGGATTTTTACAGAGACCTTTTTACTCACCAAGCATTTTTTCTGAATTTGCAAACAACTATTCAAATCAGACACCGCTTGCTCTGCCCCTCCAATCCATAATCGAATAAACTCGCAATGTGAGTTTACTGTGCAGTTTCTATAAAAAGTACAACTGAATAAATGTGTTATGTTGCTGTTATAAGTATTAAAAGTGTGCAACACAATAAGTTTATTACAAAAGTAGAGGTAAATCTCATGACAACATTGTAGTCTAGGGTATTATGAAGGTTCACCAGTGCCAAACCTCTGTATCTGCAAATTTCACTTCAATTTAAAAAAAGAGGGAATAGAGCACAACATAAGATAACTCAGAAATGCTCAAACAGGCTGCGCTGAATATCAAGCTAAGCCACACACATTAAAACAACTGCTCCTCCAAAAATAAAGAAAAAGTGAAAAAGGGAAGGGTGGCAAGAATGTTCCCTGGCCACCAGGACGCTCTCTGAGGCTCCTCAGGAGGCCCGTAGGCAATTCTGTAAGCCACACAACTTCTTCCATTGTCCAAACAGCCACTCCTCGTGAACCCTGAGGCCCACAAGACAATGGCTGGATGTTGCTGTGTGCATGCAGGATGTTTGCTGGGCCACAAGTTCCTTCCCCCAATAAAAAAAGTTTAATCAGTGCACTAAAAATATATAAAATAGCAACCAGCCTCGATCAGTGGTACTTCTCAATGAAAGTTCACTTAATGCCGGAGTTTAATGTCTTAATGCCAGGTTATTACATTCAACAACACCACGCTTGCTTATGAGAAATTTTGGATTTGAGATCTATCGGCCACAGGTGACTCATACAACGTGAGGTCTTCATACTGCGATACGATGTGAATCTTTAACAGGTATTTAAGTTTTTACCTCAAAAACCGAAGAGATATCCGTGGTAGCGGTGTTGCTGAAGGGAGCGCGCAGCACTCACCTGTCGGCCGCTCTCGGGTGCCGCACCACCACTACCACACGACAATGTTAACGCAGACGCCGAATGGCAGTTTGGTACCGGGGCCACAGAAGCAAAGCAGGACAAAATTGGTCGCGTCAATTGAATGCTGTCGAAAATGCCCACCTCTAAACCACCGAGAGCGCTACTGTGCGGCAGTCAGACCCCCCTCTCTTACCCAAGTCCGTCCCGCTCTGGCGCTCCAGCTCCCCCGACAGCATGGGAAACGAATCAGTCGCTCCAACTCCGTCGCTGCGCCCTTCGGTCGCAGTTAAACTCGCCGCGTCGAACGGCGAAGCGGTTATTTCTTCCAGCTCGGCGGCACTAGGAGAAGTATGGAGACCCGCGCCGTGACCCGCAAGCACCGTCAACAACACCGCGGCGACGTCCAGCCAAGAGCGCGCCCTCACCATGCTGACGAGAGAAAAGGAAAAAGAAAACAAAAAATCGCAGAAATTTTGTGCAAAATAAATAAACCTGAACCTGACGACTGATCAGGGCCACCGTAAAAACCCGTGCATGTGCTTTCGTGCGGGAATCCTCCGCAAAGTCGCCGCGCACCTCGGTCCGCCTTAACGGCTCTCCTCTCGGGGCGGCCGCGCGCGCAACCCAAACAGAAGCACGCCGGAAACGCGTGACACCTCCCCTGCGCGCGCCCACCACCGAATCCCGCCTCAAATCAACGCAGCAACCCACGAGCGCGCGCTCGGCGACCCCCCAACGCGATTTGGGGCGTGCGGAGGTGCGCACGAAATATTAATAATATTAATATTTGTTAATAACACTTGGAAGGAAGTAGCAGCTGAACATCCGAGCGAACGCGACAGTCCTCAGTTTGACTACAGGCTTCTCCTGTGTGAAAAGCGCGACTCATTTCTGAAGACTTGCTTGCAATTCACTTAACGCATTTACGTGCTCATTTTGACCACGTCTCACTCATCATGCATCCTACTATTATTTTATCTTTAGTTTGTTGTTACTGTATACAATGTCTTTTTTTTTTTTTTTGGTGTTGCAACTGGGCACTACTGGTGCATTTTGAGACGCTTTTAAAAGCACTATATTAATGTATAAATTAATATATATGTATAAATATTGTGTCAAATAGAGGTCCTCAGTTTACCTCAGCTTTGTAAGGCTGTTTGGGATCAGTTGGGGTTTTGATCAGTTTAACACCTGCTTATCATTCATAGTCAAATAGTTAAAAATCAAAATGACTTTAGCCACTTCCTCTCCTGGGATGAGCATTCTCAGAATTTGCTCTTTCACTCTTCTACCAACAGTTCCAGACTGTCTTAGGTTATTCACCTCCTTTGTACTCCCGGACTTGAGTGAGGCCATCTGTCCATCAGTTCATGTTCTACGTAAAACCACAAAAGCTGAAGGCTCACTAGAAATGGACTTGGCCCTTTACCAGCTAGGTGAATGGGTTTGGCTTTTGACCAAGTTGAAACTGGTGTCTTAAGAAACTTAGTCCAAAATACATTGGTCCATTGGTACTTCAGTTATCCACCTAAGTACCTGCAATTAAGTTTAAAGTCAAGGTTTATTTGTCATGAGTGAACAACACAGCATAGCAGTGTTGTCACCATGAAAAGTTTTGTTTCCGGGGATCCTCAGTAATATAAATATGTACATAAATATGTAAATGTATAAATAAGGTACAGGAAAGTTAAATAAATACTTGAATCAGGAAAAAGAAAATAAATAAATAATAAAGAAAGAAAGTAAATGTTCTGAGTATATGAGCAAAGTGGCACTGTGATGTCCTCTAATTCAGTTTGTAATCTTTGTGGTATTTTTTCTTTTATGAAGGTTTTTGCAAATGTAACATTACTGGAGCCCTGGATAGTTAAAGTTATCCAATGTTAAGCAACCTACAATTTAAGATAGCCCAGCCATAGCTTGAGGTGGTGCTCTATATTTTCACTCTGACAGTGATATGAGTGATAACTTAGAGAAAGAATGATTAAATAGTTTCTTATGTTAACATGCATTTTTGCAACCTTAAAGAAAATGAAAACTAAAATCTCAACACCCTGCAAACTAAAGTCAGCCATATCATGATAACATGGTTACCATCAAGTGCACATCCCATTTAAATGGTAAACTAATTGAAAGTACTTTTCCACTCATTTATTCACTATCAGTAACTGCTTCTCCTAAAGCAGGGTCACTGTGCATTGGAGATTATCCTAGCACGAGGCATTACGCATGCTAAACCCCAGATAGGGTGCCAGTCCATTGCAAGGAATCCACAACCACTACCACTCAGACATTCAAACGCTACAGGCGGTTCAGAGTCTGAGGACACTATTATAATTATTCCTCTTTATTTGGATGAAGGCTTTAATTACACTCAAAGAAAGCTTGGATAAAAATGTTGGAAACTGTTGGGCTTAAAGACAAGCCAATAAAGATCTAATCTACTCTAACAAAATATAGAAACACATACAAAACTGATTTAAGCTAGCAATATATTTCTGTCTGTTTTTAAGCACATCATTAATGTGGTCTTACAGTGATTCACATGGTAAACAGATGTCAACCCCCCCCCCCCAAAAAAAAAAAAAAAAAATCAGTAAGTACATTAAAAATTTCTCCTCACCTACTTTGCACCTAGCCCCAAGTACTAGCAATCTGTCTGTTATACCTGCTGTCACATAGTTAGAATTTATACCGGATCATTAATAATTCAATTCATATAAATAATTATATACAATTATCAGTAGGAATTTTCATTTTTCGACTGCATCATTGTGAAATGTGCAGAGTAGAGTGCACACAATGCTCACTGAAGCTCATGTGTGAGCCTCTCGGCATTCATCAAGGAGGAGTGATGGTATCGGCCACGCACGGCAAAATCAGCGTTGTCCTCGGTCAGCTGCTGGGTCTCCATGCCAATCATTGATAAAGACGGCATCAGCACTATCCGATCCTCGGGGGCTGATTTTCTCCTAAAAACAGTTCGCATAGCGCATGAGGTGAGGTAAAGAGAGGCTAAATTGTCTATTTGCTTGGGACCTCCTTACAGTGGTCACAGAAAGTCATACTATACATTCACACATCCACCACTACCAGTGAGTTACTTAACATCACAGTTTATAGGTGAAAGGACATTTATGATGCTCCTGACTTTTGGAGCATCATAAATTATGGTCAAAACAATCAGTTACAACTAACAATGGCAACCACATAAATTCACTCCACTGCAAATGTTCACATCAACAGCTAAAACCTTGAGATGCAGAAGCTGAGTGACATCTAATGTCTGCTAAGCCATTTAAAATCTTTTTCCACAGATATTACAATTTTTGTAGCATCTACTGGAACCTTAATTTATTTTGTACTTTATACAGGTTCATGCAATCTTGTCAGTCATTTTGACTCTCCCTCTATGCACTGCTCTATATCACTGCGCAACAAGACAAGCATACGGATTAAACACATTCCACCGACACACCTTCCAATGTTCATCAGAGATGTCCGGATCCATCTGAACAGATTAAACCGTGCAGCAGCTCCTGTGGCCAGATGGAATCAGAAACAGGCAAATCACAAAGCTGTTAGCCCATACCATTTCATGCCAAAAGAGTATATAACTGTCAGTCTATCATTATGCTTAATTATCAGTTTGTACTTGTAAATACTTTTAATTCAAATGTGCCAACTCATTTCATTGTGCTTCATACTGTAGTCATATTCATATTATAATATGAAACAGCTGTACATTTCCTCTGAATAAATAGCTAATTCACATCACATCAAAATACGAGCATTAGGGAAACAATTGTTCTACTTGCTTCATCAATGTGAAAATGACAAAACATTTGTGGTTTACTTGTTTTCCTCATGTACAATAGCCAAAGAGTTTAGCAACATATGAGAGGTAGATATTTCATTGCGTTGCATGTTGTATTAAGCAGTACAGAAATGACAAACCAGCTGCAAAACTGGAAGACAGACTGTGACTGTAGCAAATTATTTAAATGTTATTGATGATTTAAAGTGAAGTTCATGTCTAGCGAAGCTATAGTTTCATCATTTCAGAGAGAAACTGGATTATAAGGAATTATAAGGATATCCTGTCACCACATCAAAGGAAGGATATTTTTCTTTCTATTATCATTCAGTCCCTAAATGTGGGACTACCTCAGAATGCATTTCAAAATACATCTAAATTTTGACTAAATTTTAAAATTCCTTTTTATAAACCCCTAATGAAATCTGAAATGATAAGTCATACATTCACTGCAAGCTCATTAATTATTAGACTGTTTTAGGCTTACAGACATCTTGTTTTTCTTACAAATTTGAGAAGCATTGTTTCGCATTTACCAAGTGGAAGACCAGGGCTCACTTGTCCGATGTACAGGAAAAGGATTATGGCAATGACTATATTGACCAAGGCATATACCCACTGTATGACAAACATGATCATAATGGAGCACAAGGCCTGGAAGAGAAAAACACATATTATTCATAAACGCCAAGTGACAAAATATGCAATTTATTTCATAAAAATTAAAGTTAACTTACGCCAGTTAATGCTACCCAGTGGTTGCAGAATCTGGAATAAAAGGATTTTGGCATTTGTCGAATTTCTGATCCAGCTGACACTTGTTTAGATACAGTCTCTGTTGATCACATTTAAGATATAACTGTTACATTTATACTTATTATTTTAAAACTATAACTTTACAAATGAATCCCAAAAAGCTAGTAGAAGTAGTGGTCCCTGAAATATTGCAGCAGGTAGCACAGTAAAAATTGAATCCTTGCCCTTCCTGTAACAGACTTGAGCAAGAAACTTACACTGGCTTTAAAAAAAAAAAAAAAAAAAAAAAATTTAAAAGGTAAAAATGACCTAACTCTGTACATTGCTTTGGGAAAAGGTGTCAGCTAAGTTGTTAATAATAGTAAGTTTTATTGGCAAAAATCTAATCTTAAAATATGGAAAATCATTCATCGTGAATGGTAATATACATTTCAAAACATTTTAAATAGCATTCTACATAAAATAAGTTATTACGTGTACATTTCACACTTTGGGGAATACCTGTGCAGTCCATCAGCATTTCTGGTGTATTGCTGAGTTCTGTGAAACCAGGATTTGTAGGAGTTTCCATCCATCTCCCACTACAAGTTTCTTCAGTCCCCAGATGGTCTTCCTGTGCAGTTCCTTCTATATGTAGGCTTGCCTGGTGCCCTGTCCATTCTTCTACATGCTGAGCAGTCTCCATACTTGCATATTCACTCATTCTTGTGCCTGAATATGTTCTCCTGCCAAGGTCTAACCCAAAGCTTTCCATCAGACTTTGCCTACAATGGGTGCTTGCTTTTCTGGTCATAGTGGAGACCCCTCCTGTGTTTTCCTTTTGAGATTTGGGAGCCTGGAATATTTGGTCCATGTCCTTGGTGAACTCCAGCATTGTCCCATTGACTGGACCCACAAAGTGACTACTGGTTCCATAAATGGGGGCATTAGCAGCTGCAAGGGACTGATGTGAAAAATGTAGCGATACACTCTTGGGCAGATGGCTTCTGTCATTGGCCTGAATGTTATAGCTCATGGCCACAGAGAAGTAAGAGTAGTCAATGACGCTATAAGTCAGCATGAAGTTTATGGTCACAATTGGGGCCAGGATGTTGACTTGCCCAATGAAGATGAAGGCCATGGTGATCAGGCTGGTCAAACAGATAGCTGCTACTGGGGTCTTATTGGGACCATTCTGTTACGAGAGGAGAAACAGCTGTAAGTCTGTAAGTATGCTTTATACAAGATATAGACCTCTTATAATAGTTGGCTATACAAGCATTTCAGACACTTTCATTAAACTGCAAAAATGTTGGCAGATTCTTTAATTCAAATGTATGTCTTTTGGCTATCTGTATTTTTAAAAATTGGCAACAGTTAATTACATTTTGAAGATTGTTTCGTGTCATGATCTTTATAGCTTAAAAGCTGTAAAAAAATGTAAACATTAATGTATGCTAAACATTAACTCACAAAATATTTAACAGATAATGCTTAACAGCAAACAGGTGAGCAATGAAAAAATAAATGTTTATGAAAATATATACACTTCACAGTTTTTTTGGCTGAAAATGGGAAAAACTGAAAAGAAAAAAGGTAACATTAAAAATTTGAAATTACAAATATTATATTTTATATTTCTACATTTTATTATGCATACAATGTCTTTTATTTTGGCATCTTCATGAATTTCAGGTTACAGATGATTTCCAACAGATGATTTTTTCATAAAAAAATTTAAGGCAATTTGAGCCCCCAGCAAGAACTTGACTCAGCAGATGATTTCACAAAACAAATTAAAACTATTATATGAATAATAGTTAAATTACAAAGTTCTCTCATACAATATTCATTCCCAAAACTCTAGTTCTAAGGTAAGATCTTAAATGTGGAAAAAATGAACAAAGAATTCCTAAGCTACGAAAACTACAATCTTTTCCACCAAATGTATACAAATCTTACTTTATTTTTAACACAGAGAAAATCTATTTCAAACCAAGTCCAGAATATCAGAACACTTCTGAATGAGGCAGTTCTAATAATGTAATCACACTAATACACTTAAATTGCTCCTAATCACACCTAATGCTCCTAAACCCAATATTAAAGCATTGCACCATCCATCAAACCATCTACTCAGATTAAATTATGTCTTTATTTGGTTACATTATACTATGTCAACCATCTTTTTGCTTAAAATGTGCTAAAGGCACATCGATGTAAAAGCTACAAGTCTGTGTTCCATAAATCAAATTTACACCTACCCCTCTTCCCAGGAAGCTCAACGCTGGGATGACTCTTTCTTGGGAAATGCACTGGAGGATCCTGGGAGCCCCATATAGGCCACCCATGCAAGATGCCAGGGAGGAGACATAGAGGCCCAACAAAAACAGAAAACCCACCAAGGATACCTGTGAAGAAAGAAAGAAAGAAAGAAAGAAAGAAAGAAAGAAAGAAAGAAAGAAAGAAAGAAATCAAGGGATAGTAAGCTATTCAGACCGCCTACCCTCTGTCCTACTCCAAATAGGCCAATATCTACTGTTCAGAGGTCTGAATGATTATATCCACATCTAACACCCTTACTACTGTGCCAAGACAAATGCATTGGTCTATAGTTTGGGTAATTATTGTACAGTAGAAATTGTTTGCCTGAAACACAGAATGGTTTCTATTACACAAAAGCTTATGAACCTAGATGGTTTTACACTGATAAAAATTCACAAAAAAAAATGAAGCTTCTTTTCCAATTGGTTATGCAATGAATCATTGATCTGATGCACCAAGTCTGGCTTCAGCACCAGACACCAACTTTGTACAAGGAACATGAGCGGACTTTACCTTTTCAGCTATCAGGAAATCATATCGCAGAGCCTCTCTGGTACAAATGGCTCCCAGCAGGAAAACAAAGACAAGATAAAAGAACCACCTGTGAATCCAGACCAAAGGCAAAAAGATATAAAACAGTGCACTCCCATGGCTTAGGCCAAGTTAAATATGGAGATGTCAAATAACAGTTTATCATTCAAATTATCTGAGAAGAATGTATACTGGTGAAAACATGTGAAAATGCATTTCATTTTCATGCTTGTCCCTAAAATGGTCTTTTACAAAATACTCACATAACCATTTAAATACAGGCTTAACTGTTTCTTGTTTTTGACAAATTAACTAAAGTACAAAGTAATGTAAGAGAGCCCACGAGGTGCAAACTGCTGCCAAAGTCCCCACAGGGATGTTGTGCTCGGGCTTCTGTAGGTCAGAGCTCATGTTGAAGCCAGCCATCACACCTGCACCATGTAAAAAGCCCAGGGGTCAGTGTCAGGATCAAGATCAGTCAGAAGTCCCCCAGGCAGTCTGCACTGACACTTTAATGCGTATAACACATTCCACAGAGACCCCAGTATTCTGGCTTTTTATTTATTAAATTCCTGTAATAGTATCACACTGTGCCTTGTCATTCCACTGGGCACCAAAGAAAATGCAAAGGGAAAAACAGGTCCTTTTCCTCTACTAGCTAGCTACTAAACAATGGCATTCATGACTTCATTGTCTCACTTTATTTCAGTCCATTTCAAATACAATAAAAACAGCAATAAATTTGAACAAGGACTGGTATACCTGTGGCAGCAGGAAAGAAGACCCCAAACACAGTGAAGAAGGTCTCCCCAGGCTTGTAGTCTGGCAAAATATTGCTCTTCAACAGGTCCTCTGAGTATCCAACAAAGCCATGTTCTAGAAACAAGCTCATTACTCTCAGCTCATGAAAAGCATAACATTTCTCACTAAAATCCATTAATATTCAATTAAAAGCAACACTGTTGTAACCAATAAATACAAAATGACACTGTAGTACATACCAGCTGTTGCTCAGAACTGAGTCTACAACAGATATACAGTATGTTTCTATTTCTTTTTTTTTTTAAGGATAAAATATACATAAAGTAAACTTAGAAGAGGTGTCTAGGAGAATTACACAGTACTCTTATATAGTTTATCAAGTTATATACACTTCAGTCACTTCCTTCATCAAGGTTATCTTCAGGATCTTTGTACTTGAAAAGTTGCCCAAGTGAGTTAATAGCATCTTGAAGAAACAACCAGAAGACCATGATGTACCTTCAGAAACACCATTTCACCCATTTAATAATGAAAAATACTCCACTGGCAAGTACACAAAAACACAAGGTGTTGCTGTATTCAGTTATAATGTGGGTTTATGTTTTATTCAGATTATCTTTTCAAAAGAAATTTAAATGGAATGATTTGGACTAAAGAATCAGTCCACACTATCTCACTTTTGAAGGCGGTGTGAGCACACACCCCCCCCACCCCCACATTCACTTATCTTATGATGGGAAAGAATGCTTTCCCCCAGACTAATGGCATGTTTATCCAAAAGGAAGTCACCACCCTTCTGAAACTGGGCTTGCTGCTCCTTTCCAAGTCACTGCTGTCAGAGAGAAGCTGCTCGTGGCAGAGCTCCAACACCACTCGGGCTTCCTGACCGCACGCTGCAGGGCGAGGCTCTTTGGGCCAGATTTGCTCCATCTCCTGTTTAACCCTGTTGTCTTGTGTTTCTACTGATACAAGATATTTAAGTCAACATCCCAGCAAGGATGAGACACACTTGAGATTTAGACAATTTTCTCACCCACTCCACAGCACTATTCATATCAACCAAATACAATTTTATCCAAACTAACTTCCTAACATGTCTTCTTTCTAGAGAACCTTTCTCCTGAGTATTTTACCAACTTTCAGGTTCCCAGGCCTTGTACTTTACCACTACACTACCTGCTACAGTAAACAATAATTCAGTTACTGAATAGCACTTTTCTGAAGGTTTGCAGGAGACCATCAGTATTTTCAAACACCATCTTATTTAACTTATTTAAACAAAACTATTGTAATAAAACAACCTCCCTACTTGACTAGCAAGGCTTTGGGAAAAGTCAGTTTAATCTGTTAGGAAAATAGGTATTGACCACACAATGGCTTCTTTCATAAACAACCTCAACTATAATCCTCTTAAGTGGTGAGGGGCAACTGCTATTTATAAGATATTCTTTGGATGCAAAAAAAAAAAAAAAAAAAAAAAAAAAATGACCAGAAAGAAAAGCCTTGCAGAAACGTTCACATCTGGTTCCTGTTAACGGTCAAGAAATGTCAGTGAGTTCCGTTAACAGCCCACAGCCCGACAAGAGCTCTGCCTGCATTTCCAACCGGTGTGGGATTCAATGTCATGAAAGGACGGTAGCAAACCGCATCTACAGGCATTTTCGTGGGGCATATTTAATAAATTAAAAAAAAAAAAAAAAAAAAAAAAAAGTCTCATGGGAAGGAGATACACATAAGCAACAGAGCTCAGACAGGGCTGAGAGAGGTCAGCATACTTTTTAATGGTCGCATTTTTTGCAAATATCTGAAATTCTGTATGCTACTGTGAAAGCAAACAAAAAAAGCTTTTGAAACAAAACAAAATCCTTACAAAAAGAAACACAAGGTGTCCAAGGTGGCAGCACATCTATAGTTTGTAATTCTGGCAAACACCATGAAATACATACTTCTACAGAATTTACTGTATTTTTCTGCACCCAGAATTTGTTGATTATTCTGGCTCTGAAGGAAATTAAGGCAAAAGAATTACATGTTGCCTTTACTAAGCCTGCCTACAAAGACAGAAGGGGTTTGGAAACATTTGCGATCTTTTAAAATAAAACGAAAAATCTGTTTTCATCCTGTTTTGATACTTAAAACTGTGTTCTTTTCCTTTTTGCCTATGAAAGGAAATACACTCAGAGGTTTTTGGTTTGGTGCCAGGCAGGAATTTGATCATCAGGAAATACAGGAAACTCTCCAATCAACTTCCTGCAGCAAAGCTCAGCAGGACAGAGGAATGACAGCACTGCCCTATACATTTATTCATTCCCTGAATAACTGAATGAATCGCTTACAAGTTAACAGGCCGCAGATACAACATGCGTAACACAATAAAACAAACGTTACAAACGTGTAAACAGATACATCAAGTAGAATCAGTCAAATGGTGTCTACACGCAGTTCAGCAAAGGGCAACAGAGGTAAAAAGAGGCAAAAATTCCTAAATTCCATATTCTCTGCTCACATTAATGACAAAATAAAATACTCATGAAGACTAAAAATAATTCATAGTGACAGGTAGCACTTGATCATCAAAACCATACTATTGTACGCAAGATGCCCAGGATGACATGCAAATAAATGAACAAATCAAAACTTAATGCTTTATGTTATTACTTGTATGGATGTAAATAAAATCTTACTACCTGCTGCTTTTCTTAAAACCACATGAATGATTGATATTCTCCCAACTTTACATAAAACTATTTATCAAAATACACTGGAACTGCAATTTCATTGATTCTTAATGTCAATGCCACTTTGTCACAATAAAAAGCCAATAGTACACACCTCCCTACATCTACAGTATTTATGAGGTGGTTTCTGCAACAATCTATGAAATGACAACAAGTGAAAAATGACTTATTTTATTACCTTTGAGTTACATTAAAAATAACATAAACAAACTAAAGCTAAACATAAGCTGTCTCCACAAAATCCTATTCAATGCTAATACAATCCTGCTCAATGACTCATTTATCTCAGAAATGAGGATAACACTCACAAAGTTCACACCCAGACTGTCAACATTATAGAAAGCAGCTGACTGTAAAACACTCCTTTTTTGGGCATTTTCCTGACATTTGCCTACTGGAGGAATATTCTTCAAATCTTTAAAAATTCATAGCTTTACTGTTTTTTTCCCCAAACAAGAAGCCATCATAGAAATTTTGCAATAATAACATAGCTGGGTTTCTATCCTCAAGTACCATATTATTCCTAACCACAGAAACATGCTTTAGTTGTGCATGAATTTTCCCACGATTCTTTACATTACTTTCTGCACAAACTCAAGGCACACACCTCAGAACAATAGCTTACACCCTTCTGAGATTATAGTTGTGTTTTAACCATTTAACAGGCCCCCATTTCCAAATGCAGCCAATTACCATTGTTCCATTCTTCTAGAAGCAAGACATCTAATTTTGGTAATGTCATTTTGCAAAGTGGCTCTGAGGAGCTCCTGATGCTCCTCATGCTACTGAGACCCCTGCTGGTGAAAGTGTCTGCATGGCGGTCAGCCTGTCCAGGCAATCTTGCCCTCAGTCTTCACTAATGTCTCACACATACTCAAACAGACAGAAATCCATAAAAGGAACTCAGATACATTAAAAAAAAAAAGTGAAATTCACTGGGGTTTTATCACCAAAATGAACCCACTAAATGCTTTTGCAATCGCACTGAAAAGTCTTTAAAAAGACAAAAAATATATATACTTCAGGTTTTTCTTAAGGTCCTCCAGATAAGAGCATCTGGAGGACCTTAAGAAAAACCTGAAGTATATATATTTTTCACCACAGTTGCAGGTATAATTTACAGTAATATACTGTAGTCCTAATTAACCCACAATTCAGTTTTGGACAACACAGCTTTCAGATGAGCCTGGTCTGTTGTTAATATGATCAATATTACACACCTGGGTCAAGATGGGAAAAGGATCCAATAACAAAGTCCAGCGTGGACACAGCCAGGACAGAGAGGAGCAGGAGCTGCAGCCGGACAATCCACTTTACACCCGCAAGGTTGATACCCAGCAGGCCCAGTAAAACTGCTACTGAGATGCCCCGGACAGCCCAGACGCTGGTTAGGCCCAGTATCTGCGCAATGGACTCAGCAAAGCCTGTGATGTACATTGCTCCTGCAACACACTGACAAACACACACATCCTGGCATTAAGTAGCCAAACACTATGCTTCCACATGACTCAATTTACGTACAATTAAACTAAGAAATTACACCGTTCTCAGTGCTGTCATCATATCTTTAGCAGAATGTTTGCCATTTGGCCATTGGGTGTCGGTATTGCCCTATTTACAAGCCCAATGTGTTGCTGGAAAAGGGCTCAAAAGGTAAAAACTCATAATTAATTAATATGCACTTCAATGGGGAAAGTTTTTAAGGATGTCTGGGCCCAAAAAAGTCAAACCCATGTTTGCTCAGGTAAAACCAAAATCCATCCAAATAAAAATAAATATTTAACATTTAAAAACTGTTTTCTTCCATTAATAATGCACAGTATTGTATTAGTAATAATAATATAATACAGCACTATAACAATAATAATAATAATATGAAAAAGTAAGCATGTTTCATTTTATACTTCATAGATTTGTTGTTCCACTCAAAGAATGTCACTGCTTCCATTTTTAGAAAAAGTTATGTCTATTAACAGACAGCCCTTTCACTGATGTAGCACTAAGTGCAGTCTTCATGATCTTTTCTTTTGGCAAATAAAACTGCAAAAGACAACTTATGCGTTTGTGTCACATCTTTGCTTCTCAGAGTTTTAACAGTGAGAGAAAATTTGGTCTTTTTGAGTTTGTGGAGACTCCATCACTCCCTTCTTTCCCCATTTTATGAAACTTATGGGCCATGATATACTGGATAAATAGAAATAAGACCACAAGATTACACACAAGAATCACCAATTTCAAACAAAGGCAGGCTGATAGTAACTTATGTTACATTATGTTGTGGTTATGTGTGTCATGGTTGCCAATGACAGCAGCTCTCTCTCTCCCACACACATACACAGACACACACAAACCACATTCTACTGTGCAATATGACAACCTGTAAGGAACATACGTTACTAATATCCTAACAGTAACTGTGGACACAAATGACTGGCAAAACTACCTGCTACCGTGAACTTTGGAAATTCCCCAACATTGGGCTCTTGTTACTCATAAATGTGAAAAATCATCCTCGTAACTCGGTAAAGGGCACTACATAATTTCTCTTGTATATGCAAAAACTTCTGTCTTGGGGTTTACCTGTACTACAGTATATCCATCCCAAAAACAAAGAGTGCTTGGACCTGTGATTCCTGGTGCTGCTTTCATGTGATCATTTTACATTTGTGCAGGGTTTAAACATCACATCAAAAAACTACTAAGGTTAGCTCTGCAGATTTTTAAGATTCCTGCTGGTCAGACCACAAAAACATTGCCATTATATAGCACATTCATTATTCAAACTGATTTTTACCTGGCCAAACACATACAGGAGTCCCACCGTCCCTCCCACTCTGCCTCCGAGTATGGTGGAGATCATGGAGTATACCCCACCTCCTCCAACGCTGCATCGCTCACACACACCTATGCCTGACATGACTGTCACCAGGGCCACCAGTACCACCAGCGACACTAAGAGCATGCCCAGACACACTCCTGTGTTTCCCTGAAAAAACAGAAATTAGGGGATTTAAAGAAATGATAATGAATGTCCCTACCCAGGTCTAATGGTGCTGCCGTTCTGAAGAGTGCAACCAGCAAGATTAATTTTAAAAAAATCAATTTCTTTTAAGTGACCATGACCATGGTTTAAAACATAATGCGGCACTTAGTGTGGTACAGTCAGTAATTCTGAACCTGGCCATCATGTGGCACTGCTGCACTAGAAAAGAACATTGGCCTACAACCACAGCAGCCTAGCATAGTGGCTAGTCTTAGAGCTTATTGACTGCAACACGTACACTAGTACAATGGTCAGCCCACTAGTTTTCTCTGGCTGACTGCTGCGTTAGCACCACCAAGGGAGCTCTAGAGGGTTGAGTTACCCAGCTGATTTACTGTTCCAATCAGAATTAGCTTGCACAGCTGGAAAGAATATACACAGGAGAAAGACACCCTCAACAATGGCGCCAGTGTGGCAAGTAGCACCATAACCAGCTTGAGACGCATTTCTGGGGCATAAGACATGTGTTTAACCTCCCACAGCATACATGAAAAGTACCAGGGTGCTAGGCAATGACCAGATCCGATACTGTGAATCATGATGCATCATGGTTTTTCCAAAACGGCAGATTTTCCACTTGATAAAAGAAGTGCAAAACATAGAAACAGCATTTGACTTTGCATAGTAAGGATGATCCTTGACTGTCTAGTGAAAAGCAGTGTCAAAATTGCCTTCATCCATTCCACCTGCTACCACATGGTTTAAATGACTAAAACTACTCCACGAATTTCATTTAGACATGACAGAACACAGAAAGTCTACACACGTCATAACACTACGCTCTGCAATACACGCAAGCTTAAATTCAACTCAATGGCTTTGTTACCAGCTAATCATGCAAGGTCAACACAGACAGAGCTGGAATAAAAATTTACAGCATGTACACTGACGCCTACAGGGTTTAAAAGCTGATGACACAGGAATCTGTTTTTGTCACATTTCATTGCACTACAAATAGTCTTTACAACTCTTTCAAACAATCAGCCCAAATCAGAATGAGAAGAGTCCTTGATCAAGACTATAAGTGATGTGAAACTTGCCACAAGCCATCCAGTGCGGAGGAAAAGGACCACCCCAAAAATATTGATCATGCAGGTGGTGAAGACTCCATCCCATGTCCCAAACAACACAGGCTCCCAGACAAAGAGCTTCACCTTCCACCATGGCTGGGTGTGGTTCTGGGAATCCTGCAAAGGCACAGGGCACAAGTGGGAAGCGTGCAGAATGACCCCCGCGGGCACAAATTAACCACTCGCACAAAAAATAGTCAACCTATACACTACTTCTGAGACAAACAAGTTTAGTAGTACAGTAGTAGTAGTAATAATAAGAAAAAGGAAGCCTACTACAATATTACGTATTGCCTCGTTCTGAACCTGGTGGGCTTGGAGACGTTTGTTCCACCCTTTATTAATTATTTTGTTAGCTCTATCATTACGTGATATTTTAAAAAGCTCAGTTTGACTTTATGTACCACTGGCATTACAGAATTTAAATACAGTAACACCTGGATTAGTACTCTCGATACACTCTTAGGAAATGGAATAATAAATGAAATCGGGTTTTAAGAGGTCATTAATACAGTGCATGCCAAACTGGAGCTTGAAAACTGCATGTGCCACGTAATACAAAATAGATTAATTATAAAGTACATCCTCAATTTCCTGGACTGTATGGGGGAGGATATGATGAAAGTCTGGAAAATCGAATGTGTAATGTAAAAATAATATTCTCTTACTGTGGCACTGGTACAGTACTGCACTGTGCACAAGCATTAACACTTTTATAACCAAGTGCAACGAACAAAATGTGTCTAATAAAATAAAGTCAGTACTGTAACTGAAACATACACGATAAAGCAATGAACAAGGTGCTGAAATGACTCGATCAGAATACAGCTACAGGGGGGCTAACTGGTGTATTGCAGCCTTCAGGAAACTAACAGTGGAAGCGGTTGGATGGACCTTTTGTGACACACAGTATCAAAATTGGTTAAAACAATTTTATACACAATGTTGTTAAAGTTATTTTTGATACAAAAACTTAAATATTATTAGTTTCCCTTCTATTAAGCTTAAAAATAGACTTCCAGTATTCATGTTTTTTCCCCCCCTGGAATACACCTATACCCTGGTATTCAGCCTCTCATAACAGCAACAAAAACATCAAAACTGTGTTTTATGGATAACAAATATAAGAATTGAAAAGAAAATTTTATATTAAATTACTGAAAAGGCTAAAATAAATGAGAACTGTTCTTTAATGTTCTAACACTACTGGATATCTCATGTTAAAAACCTAAAATGAACTATTCTCTAAGTAACAGCTTTTTACCATTTGTGACTGAAAGTTGCACATCATCCCACAACACCCCTAGTATGGAGTGACCCTAACCTGAGCAATCTCGTGGAAGAGCTCCTGAATGTTTCTGCTGTCCCTGTCACTGCTGCAAGGCTTCAGGTGGCCCTGTACTTCCATAGTACAAAGCACAGCCAACGTGGTCCCTGCAGTCCTGATCCCTGAAATTCACACAAGTGCACCATGAACATCCTTCAGTCGTCCTGGCATGAAACACTCATGCCATTTAGCTTCACTTTGAGAATGACTGAAAGAGACCTTGGATGGTCTTATTTTTATGCCTCACAAAACTCGCTTGTCTACTTGTGGCAAAAACAAACACATGTGCAGACGCATTGGGTCTGCAATGGTTAACAGCTGGGAAATTTTTCAGAAATGTAATAAACAGTAATACTTACAAGTAAGCATTCTTGTGCTTTTTTTATTTGGACTCTGAATAACCTGGAAGTGGCTGAAAACAATCAGTCTCAACAGTTATAAATACACTAAATGGCCAAAAGTATGTGAACCCCCATTCTAATGACTGAGCTGGGTTGTTTCAGCCGCACCCATACAGCATAAAAACCCATTCTCGACAATTGTGCGCTTCCAACTTTGTAGCAACAGTCTGGGGAAGAAGCTCCTTTGCTGCTCCAGCATGACTGTTCCCCCCATGTGCACAAAGCGAGCTCCATAAACACAGGGTTTGCCCAGGGTGGTGTGGAAGAACTTGAGTGGCTGCACAGAGCCCTGACTTCCAAGTTTTTCCACAGAATACCTTCGGGATGAACTTGAAGTAGACCTTCTCGTCTGACCTCACTGATGCTCTTGTGCCTGAATGGATGCAAATTCCCAAAGCCCCGTTCCAAAATCTGGTGGAAAGCCTTCCCAGAACAATGGAGGCTGTTATAGCAGCAACGGTGGGGCTGGTAACTCCATATTAATGCTCATGGGGTTGGAATGGGATGTTCAACAAGCACATATGGGTATGATGCTCAGCTGTCCACATCCTTTTGGCCATACAGCACTTGTTGAAAGGGTTAAGATATGGAGGAACTTTGTCTTCCTTGTTAACATGTATACTAAATAAGAGCCTTCCAAGTTTAATAATGTATGCACTTACCAAAATGTAAGTATTAAACATATCTTCAGCCGATGGTTTGTTTCAGCTACCATGTTGAAAGGCTTACCAATAGTAAATGTAGGTTTTATATGAAACTGCAGTATTACAGTATCAATTTGTGAAATGTAGCATATTCCCAGCACAACACATGTATGATTTTAAGTTTAACTGGGTTGTGCTCATATTTACTCAAGACAAGAACAGCTTTTGTCAATGAAAACATTGCATTTATTCCACTTTATATAACATGCGCAGTTATCCAAGTTAAAAGGCTACTACAAGCGGCCTTTGCGCAATACATTCAAAGCGAGAAAGTTTTCCATTAACAGCTTTTCGCACTTCGGCACATTTCTACACTTTACATTTACTTTCCATTGTAGTACATCTACGCTGCAATTTGCATTGACACAAATGTGTTTTTGTGACGCCCGCGACAAACACGCACTTCACGACCTGGCGGAAATACAAGGAAGCGCGAAACTTTGGAGCCCCGCAATGTTCAGCTCAGCTCCCCTCTCCCCCGCGTTTGTGTTAAAAAGCGACGAACAAGAACAGTGGCGACAGCCGTGGTGACCCTGGCCGCGGCCACACCGAGCGCCACCCTGCACACGTACCTCACTGCGTCGTTCGCGCCATCCTTTCTCAGCAACAATCGAGGCCGAACTGTGGCTCTTGAGCAGTTTTGCTATGGAAAGGCACGCTGTTCTCAACTCTGTATCAACTGTGTGTTAAACGTGCGGGACCGCGGGGGTTCGAGTGGCTGCTCAGGTGCTACGTGTTCCAGCCGCATACGTCACTAAGTAAATGTTTGCTTGGAGCAACGTGGCTTAAGGCGCGCTTCCTGTTTCTGAGCCTTTCTTCCAGTTTCTTCCAGGTATTCACGCTGGCGTCTTCCCAAAAGAGAGAGAGAGCGAGAGAGAGAGAGAGAAAAAAAACAAGGCTTCTGAGGTTGAAGGTGGTGGGCACCAAGATCATGGCGAGAAGAAGAGCAGCCTCCAAATGTTGATGGTGAGAGGTGTAGATGTTCCTCAGCAGCTACCTCCCCTGTAAATCTCAAGGTGCACTTAATTTCATGGTTTTGGTTGCAGCCATGCAGAGAATCCCAAGGTTGAGCTCATGTCTTCCTCAAATTCTCTAACTATTGAGTATGTGTGGCTTAAAGAGTTGGAAGACCTACGCATCTTCAGACTTGCCAGATGAGTTCTGCTGTCACAGACGGTGATGCGATCGGATCGGCTCAGGCTAAACAGAACCAATAAACGTGGTTAGACTGGAGTGCTTGATGATGTTCCTGCGATATGAACAATTCCACAGAGCAACACAGTACATTACCAACATGTATGAGGAGATCCTAAACCAGGTTGCCAGTCAAGTTTGGATTAATTCTAGTGTGGCGCTGAAGGGCTTTCATCGTTTCTCAAAACTGATTTGTTCTTTGTGAGAAATCATCTCAGCTGCTATTCTAAATTCTCTAGCTAGGTAGAAAGCTCTTGTAAATCTTGCAAAATTAAGTACCCTGGTTGGCTTCCAAGGGTATTTCATGAGTAGAGCTGCCTACTTTCACAAGTTTTTAACTACATCCTCATGAGCACATTTCACTCATATCAGGTTTGCTTTGATTACTTTATGCATTTTCCAATCCAGGTCTTACTACTTACCAGAGAAAGCGATCACTTACAGTTAGTGGCAGTATTTTGTAGTTTAGGAAACTCATCTACCGCCTTAATGATTAAATGGATGTAGAAGGAGACATGAACTACATCACAAGCTGTTTAATATCATCTTGTCTGCTATCCTTATGTAAAGGAGTTTAGGATGGTAAGTAGCAAAGGAGGAGCTACCAGGAGATGGCAGTTGATGTTACAGCAGAAGCTTCAGCAGTGCTAGGGGTGCTAACTTGACATACATGGAATAGACAGGCTCAGTTAGACATTTTATTATTCTTTGCTTTAGCCATTTTGAAACAAGAGGAGGTCCAGGGTGCTGGCAGAAAACAGCCTCTAGTTCTCGCCCTCCATTATATGCACGTACACTGTGTGCCAGTTTCTGTTTCCAATCAATTTTGACATGAAATACAGAGAGGGCTCCTTGCCAGCCTTTTAGCCCAAGGTTGCACAAAAAGTGTGTTAGTTCCTTAGGCAATATGAGGAAATTTTAATTTCAATTGCAATACTTTTATTTTAAAAAAGCATATCCAGCCCATCCAGAACAGCTGCATTGGAAAATGAGTTTGTGTTAAATGGTGATGTGCAGTCTTTTACACTGGAGTACAGAACACATGGCAGTGCTAAGATATCAAACTTACTCTCATTAATAGGATTTTTATGCTGAAAAGTAAGGAGAAGGTTCTATAATCAGCCAACAGCCAGAAAAGGGAAGCTAAAAGGGGAAAAATGCAGTGATTTTTGGTTTCTCTTTGCACACTGGGAATTTAATGTTTGTATTCATCCAAGTAACATCACAGCATAAACTTGGTAGAAGTCCAGAGTTTAATTGAGAAGTAGTTCTGACTGAAAAGCGGTAGTTGAAAGGATCCTGAACACCAGATCTGGTCATCACTAAATAAGAACTGCCTGTAGATCCGAATACAGTGATTGTTCTCAGTAAATGTGGTAAAGACAACTTTTGCACATCATCTCTTTGTTGGCAAGAATGCTGTTTGCATTCCAGGTTTGTTGGAGAAAGAAAGGAAAAAACTATACTAACTTTTAATCGAAATTTCATTCTAGCCCTTGAAATGTATTCTTTTCATTTTAAAGAAGTAAAATATCAAAACTTGTTCTGATATTTGTTGGAAAGTATACAGTTTAAAATGGTTTCTTCTGTACCTCTGACTACTGTAGATCTATAGCCAAGTGCCAAGCCCACATAAAAACATACCATTAATGACTTGAAGGCAAAATGAACAATCAAAAACAATATCCAGTATGATTTTCATAAGCTCAAACAGCACATTTTCCAAGTTTCCCCTTAAGTGCATCAGACAAATGTTTCCAACACCTATAATGACCTGTTTAAAAGCAACTAAAGAGTGCAAGCATGTTTGATGAACAGCAGCAGGTGCAGAGCAATCACTTCCACTGCACTCCATCCTGCCTGCAAATGGCACTGTCTGCAAATAAATGCAATGAAAGATTCTCATTCAACTTAATTTTTCCCCAAATGCTCTTCATTTCAATGAACACTTTTAATGTGGATAATATAAGAAAAATGACTACATGCTTGAGTAGCTCATTTAAAAAATGTATAGTTGGAAGAAATGGCCAGTTTTTCAATTTAAAAACTTTAATTTGATTTTTTTCTTCATTGTAACTGTAGTTTTGTGATTACAAGGTTTCTATGCAACACTTATACATTGCCCAGAAACTAAAAATACCAAAACTGAAATTTAATTTCTACATATATAATTTTTCCCCACTTACACAGCTTCACAACAAAATACTCAATATTTAAAATAAATGGAATGTATAACAGCAAAAACAGCGGAAAGTGTCCATCCTCGATTGTCTGAAGAAATTTTAAATCATTGTGAGCAGCATGTGAAGACCAGAGATCTTCTAGCAACTTTCAAAATGCTGCTTGACATTAAGACTATTGTATCATACGAAAACCCCGTACTACATAATAATCAAATACCTGGGAAGACTTTTTCTGCTAACATTTCCAAGAAAACACCAAGATATAACAGTGTCTCCAGCATTCGTGACAAGGACCTGTAGAGTATCAAATACTCAGCTATTTTCTTATTACCAATTTTAATTGGACTGATGCTGAAATTACATTTTGCTATGTTTGCAGTATATACTATTTTGTATATTCAAATAACTGTTATATCCAATAATTCCATATATCACTGAAACGATACCAAAAGCATTAAATTCATAAGTTTCAAAACCATAACATAAAAGCACACCTAAAAATAGATAACACTTTAGTACCAAAAGATTAAATATATGAAAAATCCATTCCAAAATAGCATTTCAGTAAAGGTATTATTGTATTATTCACTCAATGTATTTGTAAGCACATAAACATGAATTTCATACTAATTTGTAGAAAAAATGCCCATTGTAGGATACAGCAATGCTGAAACTTGTCAACAGAACCAATTACAATTCGGTATTTGTGAAATAAAATGGACAAAATTGTGATCTAATAGCCATATAAAACATTTACTGCAAAGTATTGAGGGCTTAGTCAGTGATCTGAAATGCTTCAAGGCAGATTTAGAATTGATTCAATTGTGACTGCAACCACAGTAAATAAAAAGAGTGACACTACCTGCCAAATTACAAGGAAATTAACAAATGCGGTGGATTTGTCCCTCTGCACACTTCCTCTGTAGAGTTTGTATCAGAATGCAGAAAAACATTACATTGCAAAGGCACTAATGGGAGGGTCATAGAGAAAAAAGAACATTAGTTATTCTAGAGTGTGAACAATTAAATTCTTAAATGCACTTTTCCATTAATGACATTTCAATTACTGCAAACAAAGTGTAAACAGTACTTTCCACTCTTAAAGGAGTTTGAATCTGGTTTATTATTCTGCCTTACAGCTCTTAAAGCCTTTCTGCATCCCATCCAAGAAAGGAAACCGTTACCATGCCTTGGGCGCTCTCCCAGTCACAACTTGGCGGCTATTCCTTTTGTAGTAAATATGGGAGGCAGCATTTCATTTCCTTGCCCGTATGTAACACTAGGATGGCACACAATTTAAAGGACTCAACAAAATGTACTGTACCTGTTTGGCATCTCTTTAGAAACTATATTATCCCATAATTACAGATATTCACACTGTTTCCAGCCATAGTATTAATGCTTCAGCAGTTTCAGAATCATGCTTCTGCATACATTAAATGTGCAAATATAGCAAATTATTTGTTTATCAATTCCTATTTGTGTTTTATGTGGTAGCAGTACAGGGTGATTAAAAAAAAAACTGAACAATTTCTTAAATTTATTACTCCACAACCATGCCATGTGACGAGTCACATATTGAGCATTTGTAAGATTAAGAAAAAACATTTTTACTTTACAAATTGGTTTACTACATGTTGTTATGACGCTTGGTTACCAAATAATACTTTTATGAAAGAGTTCAATTCTTTTTGAATCATCAGTACTGTTGCCAAAAGCTAAAAAAAAAAACAAAAAAAAACAGGTTGAGGAGTTTAAAAAGTCTGATTGGCTCAACTAACAAAAGTTAATTTAACTTTAATTTACAAGCTTAGAATGGTTTCCTAAATCAATATGTTATTTAAACTAATGGCTAATTATCCGATTTAATGGCTTTAAAAGCAATTCCATCTAGTCGGTTGCATTTAAGCTTTAAAGTCCCACAAATCACCTGTGGCAAAGGGACCCAAAAAAGAACAATTGTTCTCCTAGAAGAGCGAGAGAGAAAGAGGTTCTCTTGTATTCGTTTCTTTAATCAATATGACAACTGAATGCTTGTAAATGGTGCTCCTTCTGCGCATCTCTCCCACAAAGCCTGCATCACACACAGCAAGGAGCAGCAGGTGGCTCACAGCATGTACATTAGAGAAGAAGCCTCTGCTCCACCCTCCAAAGCGTGTGGCTCTTCTGTCTTGAGAAACAAACAAGTCTACTGGGAGATTAAAGGGGCCAAAATCTCCGTGTGTGTTGTTCAGTAAGATCTGTCATTGAAAAATTAATTTTAAACATACTTACATTGTACATAACCTTGTTATGCAAAGGTACTTTTCAGATTTTAAAAGCTTAAACAGACTATTTTTAGGCATGATATTAGAAAATATAAAAAATACAGAGAAAATGTTCAAATTAAATCCTCCTATATAAGTAGATGTTACAAATTCAAGGTGATTTATAAGTTAAACTTACAGGTCCAAAAGATTAAGACCTTAAAGCATTACCTCAGCCAATGACCTCATACCATACTGCCTTTTGATTAGAAGACCATGAGGTAAGACTGTATTGTAGATCCTGTGAAACTACTCATAAATGAATAACGGTCCTATGGACAGCCCTCCCCCTTTAGAGCATGACATAAATATTGATACATATCACATTCTGAAGGATAACTATTCTGTATTCCATAAGGTGCTGAACTATTACATTATAATTCTTATATGTATAAAATGTGTGCACACATACAACACATGCATACTCACAATTACACACACACACACACACACACACACACACACACACAGTATTAATGCACACATTCATAAACTAAAATGCATTCTTACTCAGAAAAAATTACAGTGCAGCCCAAACTGGCAGAATACAAAGGATATGAATATAAAGTGCCTTTCAAATGATTGGAGATACCAATAGTTTTCTTCAGCCAAAACTTTGACTGCTGGTGGCATCTGGGGAAGAAGTTAGTGGAGTTCTGGTCTCAGTTACATTAACCAAAGGGAATTCCGAGAAATCTGTGCCCCCGTGTCCTCGCACATTCACCTGGGCATTGGCAACACTAAACTGGGAACAAATTGCAGTTCGAGGGTTTTGGAACTGCGAACGGAAGTTCTGCTCAAAAGCACCTATCTGAAAAACTGGATGCATTGCTTGAGTATCTGCCTTTTTTGAAGTCACATGCTCAAGAAAATCCTCTGTTGGGGACACAGAAGATGGATTTGCTTCCTCTCCTGAAAATGTAAAAGGGTGCTGAGAGTCTCCGGCTAAAAGCCCAAAATGAGACTTCTCAGCAGACCTCAAAGGAGAGTTCATCCCCAACCGATGTCGGCTGCTGGAGCTGAACTTATCGAGGGTGGAAAACAGTGGCTGGCTTGAAAGGGTCTGACTTTCTGTTACAAACGGGAGATTCTGGCTGTTTAAATATGTATCATTCTGGCTGGTCCTTTCCAAAGCTTGCTGGAGGAACTTTGAATACTCCTGTAGCATGCTGGCCTTCTCTTGTGAGGGTACCGCTGGGGTTGACCCGATGGCTTCTGTCTGGTTCCCCTCAGACACATCTGATGAGTTGATGGATATACTAGAGGTCACTTCTGTGTCAGCGGCAGTGAAAGAGATTTCAGATTGCCCATTAGTCTTGTTGGAGTAATGATCCAGGAGGGTTTGTAGGACTTCATCTGGCAGAACATTCTTATCACTGCCACCCTTTATTTCTGCATTCAAAGTCTGTGTGTCCAAAATCGCACTTGGGACACTGTTTTCCAAAACAGTAGCTACAGTGGTCTGAGTGACAGAGGTCTGCGATGCAATGCTCCCCACATTAAGCGTATAGTCTCGGCTACCAGAAGAAGCTGCTGCTTGCAGGTACCTTTTCTTCTTCAAGAATTGCATGGCATCATCGTAGTTTGTGCTGCTCACTACAGGCTTGCTTGTCCCCTCTGGAAGAGTATCAGCAGGGTCCAAGTCTGTATTGCACTCTGAGTCCAGAAGCCCTTGTTTGTCCACAATTTCAAAGGTGTATCTGGTCACCTTCGCTTCCTGAAAAGATGACAATGGGGAGAGATCTTGAGGTTGGTCCTCACCTTCCTTGTGGCTCTTTTTGCTAGAGACCTTCTTCAAAACAAGTTTGGGGGGATGGATGTCCTCAGAGGAGGAATCCCCTGCCTGCCGGCCACCAAGTGGTGGCTGGGGCAGTTCCACAGAATATTCAGCCACCATATATTCATCCTTCACCTTAGATGCGATTGCATACAGTGGCAGACAATCCTCATTCCTGCATGGCCTTACCACTGCTTTATCCTCAGCACCGGCTTTCTCAGACCCTGTGGTGGGTCCCCGGGGTTTCTCACTGGACTTCTGTCGTTTTTTTTTTGGCAGTGAGCACTCTTTTATAGTGAAAGGGAAACTTGTGTCTTCCTGGCTGCCTGAGAGTCCATCTTTAGCAGTCTTCCTATTCCTGTTTTCATGGCACATGCGCTTGTGCTTCAAAACACGATCGGTCCTTGAAAAGTACTGCACAGAAGCAGAGAAAACGTCTGTATACACAGAGTACACATTTGTTTGGTTTGTATACATCTCAGAATAATATCTGTCTCTTGCAATCGTAATCACAAAGTAAATACACTGGCTCTTCAACTGCAACTAAAAGACTGTGCATAACTTGTTTGGTTCAGTGTGCCATTAACTTTTAGTCCCCAAGTCAAAAATCAATAAAAGCTAAAATAAAAGTTTTGGATAAATCTCAGATAACACTTCTAAGGCTTTGTATATTTTTACTAAATTCAGGCTACTTTAAAACTAACTTAAAATAAATTAAAATGCAAACATCTTTGCAAACTGTTTAGCGGCAAATGGTGACTTATTCATCTTATAAACATGTGCAATGTTCATGATCTTACCACCAACATTCACAAACACAAATTTGAGAAAAGCTCAATTAAGGTGATCCCACATTCCTTTACTGTTTGGCTACACTTCACTATAAACCGTCAGTTTGACAGGTAAGCAGGTCAAATTTCTGAAAAAACAAATCTAATAAAACATTTGTATCTCTGAAAAATAACTGTCCCTAACACAAGGAGCCAGTGTATTTACATAATATTTATATTTTGTTATTTAACAAAATTCCATGCTTATCCCCAACTTTTACTTTAATAGTTATCTTTCCATATTTGCATCAAGTAGTGTCTAGTGTCAAGATACAAGTCTGTTTATATACTATGCAATAATTTATAATACACTCATCCCACACATAACAAGGTCCCCTACAATGAGAAACCAATGTAACTGCTTGGACTGTATATCTTTTTTCCTATATGGCAGGCTTATGCTGCAGCAATTTTCCTTTCTATGCAGTCATTCTATTTTAAAAAAATGGTTTGAATGATCCTGTCAGTGACCCACAAAACAAACAATGCAAACAAATAGACATGCATTCTGCCCCAAATAGGTGATTGTTGACAACACAGCAGAAACAGAGTAAATTAAATAAACACTCAAGAACATTTAACATTACAAAACAAATAAATTTAAATAACCACAAAAACTTAGTTAGGCAATATGGGAGAACAAGCATCTGAGCATGCTGACTATCACAACCTTTGCAAATCAAATATTATAAACAAAAAGCAGTGCATTATTACTATTATTAATAATTCAGCTAGCTGACACTTTTCTCTAGAGCAGCTCACATAGTTAAGCAACTTGTTTCATTTATACAGCAAGGTAAGGTTTAGTTACATCAGTTCAGGGTAAGTACCTTGATCGAGGGTACTACAACAAAAAGTGGGATTAGAATCAGTCCTATGACTCCTTTTAAAAATAATCTGTAAACATGCAATGATTAACTCAGTATTTAAATCATTCTGACAGGGAGCAGGGCTGAGGATCATATCATGGTGCAGGTGAAACATGTTTTATTGGTGTTACTGGCAGAATTACTCACTGCTGCCCAGGTAGGAAAGTGAAAATGTAAATAGTAATAACACATATATCAGCAAAATGTATTAGCCTTAAAGTGGTTGTATTTCATACACAAGTATTGTTAGTGCTACTGAACAAGCGAATTCCACTGAGAATTACATGCTGGTTGTACTCCAGCAGAAAGGAAAAAAGAAAATTTATTGTCTTTACAAAAGTATCCAATGTCGTGAGTGTCATGTATAAGTCCCTGTCATTAGTTCAGGTCCCCCCCCCCCCCCCCCAAAGGTGCCCATACTTAGTGTATGTATACAGTAGACCATTTGTCCACATCCAGACAAACTAGCTAGCTGTCAACTACCAGGAGGCACATATCACTAATGTGACTATGCAAAAACCTCACTGCAGGTGAGAAGTACCTGTGTTTAAAATTAAGTCTGTGGCTTAAAAAAACAAAGCTGTGCATAAACTACAGTCAGATGGAAAAACAGACAGACAGACATCCAGCTTCATCAATATAGAGATGTAGATTAACAGTAACTGGTAATGAATAACTGTGCCCAGGAAAGAGCTATAAAATGGTTTCTCTGTTAGTGACACACACTCCAGTCTTCTCAGTGTCATGTACCCTACTGCTAGGGAAGGTTAAAAATAAATGATGATGAGCACATTGTCCCTCCGCCCATCGTGCTTTTGCAGCCTCATCACAATCATACAAACAGCTTCTATAATTCCCCTCACAGCAGTATGAACAATGCCTTAATCTCGATCAAATGAAGGCAAACCATTTGTAATGCTATGCCACTAACAGCAAAATGTCTGTATGCTTTGCAGAGTGACACAGCTGTTCTGGAAAACTTAACTCCCTTAACCATAAACACTTGTGGGACAAATTATCAATATGTCAACATCCAGTGCGCCATGCCTCACACCCTGTGTTTGTGAGGTGGATTCTGGACCACTGTGACCCTGCATGAAACAAGGAGTTACTGATAATGGAGGTACACGTGTGATTTAATTTGTTCAATTTACAAACAAATGGGAGAGGAAGTCTGTCCATAACTTTAAACTCTTTGTAAATCCACTCACTCCGTCACAGACATAGCTTTAATATTCACTTAATTCTTCTATTTATTCATTGATTAGGTTCTGTTACAATATTGGATAAAGCTACAGTGAATTAAAAATTTGCTGCAAACCTTTTAATTATACTGTTACCATCAGTAGCTCATACAGTGTTCCTATGGACAGCCCTCCTCCTCCAGCAATTAAAGACTACTTAAAATGACGTACAGCTTTCTTTTTCTTATTTACTGTGCCGCTTTACACATGCAAGACCCTAATGTGTCACTTCTGTGCTTCATACACCATAGGCAATTAAAATGTTGAAATAGAAAGAGAAGCATAAATTCCAGTGTAATGGGAGATCATTTGGGTAGAATTTCTTACAAAGCCTTTCACCTTAAAAATCCCAATTTTATTTTACTGGCCATGAAGTAAAAGTAAAAGTAAAAGTAACTGATTTATCAAGAAGATGTTTGCCAGAATCTGGTCACCTAACCATCAAAAACATTGTAAAAACAGACATGTATCTCTACTTATTCACTAGGTGGTATAGCTATAGTAAATAAAAAACATATGGCAGATGAAATTGCTTGTGTATAACTAACAGACACTGTTGCCCCATAACCATTTCAGTTTCCATTCTAAAAGTAAGTTTTGCCACCCACTAACGGCAGAAAGTGGAAATGCAGGCTATTTTCACTACAAGAGAAATTTAAAAAAATAGAATGTAATAAAAAGTCTAAAATATATGGATGTTCAAAAAGGTGTATCTTAAAACCAAGCTAAAAATAATTTTATTGTAAATTCTGTTGGTGTTGTCATTATCATACGTAAAATTCCTTTTTAAATTCAATTTTAGATTAGTTTTTTCCATCTTGGAAACTGATTACAGCTAATTATTCTTAAGCCAGTTTTTTTTCCTTCCTAAGAAATAATGTAAACTTAGCCCCTTCACAGGAATATTTTGTTTCATGGAATGTTTTCAAAGAATGCTTAACCCCATTAAGCAAGGGATGAGTGTATTTGCAAAGATACTACTATTACTGAAATGTAAGGTTTAATATATACACCTTGATATTACCTGCTGCAGTAGTGAAAGGTGAAGTAACTAGAGCTAAATCAATAACCTTTTAATTACTACTCCAGTTTCCAGAGCAGATCTGAAGGCTTCCTACCTGATGGCAGTAATCACACTGATAGGGCTTTTCGCCACTGTGAGTTCTTTTGTGCCTCTCCATGTGGTACTTCTGGATGAACCTCATTCCACACTCATCGCAGCGGAAGGGCTTTTCACCTGGAAAATCCCAAGCAGCAATGACACCTCAAACATGACCTTAGGAATGTGAGACAAGTTTAGGACTTAGGAATGAGTTTAAACAGAAAGAATTTCTACAGCTTGACGTGTTTTCAACTGTATGTGTACACACACATACATACACACACACACACACACACACACACACACACACACACACACACACACACACACACACACATATATATAGTACCTTACACATGAAGGCACATCTTGAACTGGATACAGTTCATTGCAAGGCACTCATACATACTCACACATTCCATCCGTTATACAGTCGTACACCACTGAATCTTACCAGTGTGGATCTTTTCATGCCTCTGCAACAGGTACTTCTGAATGAAGCGCATGTCACACTGACTGCACTGAAAGGGCTTCTCGCCTACAGCACAAGGGAAAATGTACACATCACTTATTCCACAGACACTACATTGGGCAGCAGGAACGTTAATATTTAAGGACATGGACTTGCAGCCTGAAGGTTAGTCATTTTTTCAACAGACAGAAAATTATAAGTTTACCATTATACAAAATGAAACAATTTATAATAACCACTATAATAAATGTGTAATAAAATGTAATGGGCTCCATTTTAGCATTACATCATAAAATACTGTGGGCTACATTTAAGTCAATCATACTAATTTTGTGAGATGGAGGACATGGTACTTTTTGGGTGCGATAAAGGCAGGAAATTACAGGAAAAAAGATGTCTGGTGAACCTAATCAACATGGATGACCACATATCACCTTTTAAACTCGTGAAGACATGACCATGTTTGTATTGTTTAGTGGACTTCACACAGGATGCAACATATGTAAAGAATTTACAAAATAGAGACTTAGTTGGAGGGAAGCAAAGAACTATTTTACATTAACTGCCATAAAAATTTTTTAAGGGGGTATTTTTGTTTTTTGTATATGTTAAGTGACACACAGTATCTCCTATTGTACTATGTTCATAACAGGCTTCTGTCACACTATAAACTAGTAACTACAAATTCCACCTTCCCTTCTATCCATTATTAGCAACCAGTTAACAATACTTAAAGTTCAAGCAATTTGGCCATCATATTGAAGTTAATACCTTTTGATATAGTTTGTTTTCAAAAGATATACTTAAGTACACTCATAACCAAGCTGAGAAAATGTTTCTCACAGCAAATAATTGTAGCAGTTGATTTTAGACCAGAAATGTGAAAATGACAGTTCTAAAAAAAAAAAAAGAAAAAAAAAGCTCATTGCACTTGTAAATACATGACAACCAAGTATTATATATATGTAGAACAAAGGTAATATAAACAACAGGGCTAAAATGGAGGTCCACCTTAAATATTATTTGGAAAGAACAGATGTTAATGGCAGGCAAATGAGAACACTGGTTTACAAAGTCTGTCCACATGTATCTGGACTGTTCCGCATGCATGGAACAGCCATCCAAGCTAATGGTGTTTTGTTTGAAGATTTCTTTTGCATGCATCCTTCCAGGTCCCTTAATGGTCATGAAGTATGAACCCACACAGAGCAGTTACATAACCTGGCTGTCACAGAATGTGTGTTACTCTGCAGGGCTTCAAAGAGACATAACATAATGTTTAGAAAGCATTAAACTTACTATTGAATGAGGAGCTAAGGGTAAATGTTAAAGCCTGTTCTTACCAGTGTGGATGAAGAAGTGCCTCTGTAGGTGGTAGTTGGTCCGGAAGGCAGCACTGCAGTGCTCACACACATGAGACTTGGGGCTCTGAAGACCCAGTGAACCATCCTCATTAATGGTAAGAATCTTAACAGAAAGGTGATATACATTTATATACATTTGAGCACACAATGCCACCCAAATAGAACACCAGTCAACACATGCAAGCAATGTGTTTTCATGCTTACGGAGGACTAATGTGTAGCAGTGTTGGAAGTATAAGGGTCAGCTTGTGCCTGCAGGCACACAAACACAAAACTACATCCAAAACTGAAAAGATATTAATACTATGAGAACACTCAATGAAAACATTTTAATTGCTTTCAATACACAAAATTTTATATAAAGAAGAGCACCATGAATCCTATATTGTACATCTAAAGGTTCTGCAACCTTGTAATCCAAGGAGAGGCAAGCTTTGCTCATACTGAGACAAGCACATTTTTTCTATCAAAAATATGTATGATCAATTTAGAAATTGTGAGGAGTCAGGAAAATTTTTTGAAAATATTTTTTAAATTGACAACTTTTCAAAATGTTGAGCAATGCTAATTGGGTACATGTGAAATTAAACGAATGTATTGTAATTAATTTGTTCAAAATGTTTTACTTTTCTCCGTTACATGCCATTGTCTTTCCACACTCAAAAAATGGTACAAAGAAAACTTAATTTTGTCTACAATGGGAAAAAAATCTCATTTCACTAATGGTAAAGAACAAGACCCAAAAAAAAGGAAATGAAATGCAGGTGAAAGTGAAAGGATTCAAACATCAGCTGTAAAAACTGACAACTGAAAAAAATATGGAACCACCAGTTTAAAAGGCGTGAGTTTAATCACTAAACCCTAAATATTTGAATTGATGTTAGATTGCTGCTGAGGAACGCAGAAAAGATATCTTCTCCTCAGCTGGTCTGGTTTTAAAAAACATTTAAAAAAAAAAAAAAAAAAAAAAAAAAAAAAAAAAAAAAAAACAGCTATATAATGGGATTCCAGGCACCAGAAGTTCACCTAGCACCAGAAGGAATTTAGGCACAAGAACATCCTAAGAGTATAACTTCACAACAGGCTCACTCATTTAATATCTGGACCAGTCTTTGTTGTACTGACAAGGACCTTTATACTATTTAGCATTAAAGCTGTGGTTTACAGTCTTGTGAAACATTCAGAAATACTTATTCTACATTTAACAATTAATACTGTTGACTTGCTGCTCCAAGGTCCGCATATGAGGTCAATGTCTGTTCACATTACAATGCTGCAACTTGAGTGAACCTGAGCAGTGAGTCCCGGCAAAATAATGCTACCAGACCATTTATCTTTTGACAATTATGTTCATATCTATTGTCTCTTTTACATCACCTTTGTGTTAATCAGGTGTTGTTCAGCGCTCTGCTGAGAACAATACTATAACAATAAACTGAACTTAATCTTTGTTTCAATGCACTTTCAATTTGATTTGTTTTGGAGAAAAGCATTAACAAAATGCAAATAACCAGAAAAGCAACAATGAATTTGCAAATTTAAGACAAGGGTGTTGAAAAAACAACCTTTCTCCAGTACTACCATCATTTTTAGAAAATGCAGCATTACTACAAATACCTTTGCAGGAGAACGATGTTTCCTTTTTTTCTTCCGAGAAAAATCATCAAGTTCTTTCGTCTGCTTCTTGTCTTTATTTGTCTGGAAAGCTGAATCAGACACACTTATCTCCTGTTTAATATGGACCTGTGGCACAGTATAGCACAGAGAGAGGTGGGCTGAACTACGCTGCACAGACTCATTTTGAACAACTATTTAACACATGGTGAAACTTATGCAATTATACAAGCACAAATTACAAAATCACACATTACACCAAATAAATGAAATACAGTCCATCCTCGGTGTTCCAGACTATATGGTGGCGTATAAGATATCCAGATTTGGTGAACACACATAATAACAAAAGCACAATTTAATAACAATATTTTATTTCTCTGATGCTGCATAGTACTGCACTGCGCACTACATTAACACTTTTATATCTTAATGTAATGTCCAATGAACATGCCATGTGGCTAATAAGATGAGAATACTGTAACTGAAGCATATTCAAATATAGTATAGAGAACTACATGCAGAATGCAGTAGATTAGGTGCCAATATGGCTCACACTGCTACTATAGCGTGTTGTACTACAGGGTGCTGTGGTACTTTCAAGGAACAAAATATTAAAATCATTAAAACTTTTATGAATTAACTAGCAGAGTTATTCAGCACTGCTCCTGTCAAAAAGGTATAGTGGTGGGATGGTAAAAATAAATAACACACTATATGATCACCAAACTGTTTGCCATTAAAGTAGTTGCATGTTGTGCATAAATTGTGTTGTTGGACAGGTGGATGCCACAGACTGTCATGCACACCAGTTGCATTCAAAAGGAAAAGGAAAAAAAACTATACATCACCAAGCTTTATTACCCTTACATTACTAACTGGTATAGCAGTGTCTGTGCGTGCCTAGTGAACAATTTCTTCTTCATTTTTACATTTTCTCACATATAACAGCTATTGGCTCCTTTGATGGAACATGTGGATGGCACTGAGAGCAACACACTTGCCTGCTGTAGATACATACACACTATAATAAATCACCAAACTTTAATAACGTTAAGATACTGAATTTACTACATTTGTGCGGATGTGTATATGATGGGTGTGGACTGATGTGAGGACAGTAATAAATAAAGTTTATTACCTTCCAATTTGTGTGTATTTGAATGACAAAGTACATTGGCATGTTGTTGTAGAATGTGTGAGGGAGCCATGCTCCTGTGCATTGTGTGGCTGTGAAAGAAAATTCATCAGTGTCTCACATGCCAGCAATTGCGTAGATCATGTGGCGTCTACCGCCACGTGTGTAAGCAAGAAAATCTGTCCGCATTGTAAGCGTCAGCATGCATGCGCATCGATAAAATCCATCAAGATTACATACATGTGTACAGAAAGCAAGTCCACGTCAGATAAAAATATGCTGTGTGTGATACCACCATTACTGCCTCTCTTTTCAGAGAACACATCTGGAATTGTCAAAACAGCAAGTATCCGAGTATTTTTTTTTTTTTAACTTTAGTAAACGTCACTAAAGAAAAACTCAGTAAGAATGCCTGTGTGCCAAATTTGAAGTCTGTGGCTTGAAAAACAAAGCTATGCATAAAGAAGACAGACTAATTTTGGTTTATATTGTAAAGCTCAATCTTCAACATATTTTCCCTTGTTTCACTTTAAAGTAAAATAAAAAGTAAAACAAAAATGTCTAATCTCTCTACTTTTTCCTGATACATTTTCTTAATGATCCGTAAAATCTGAAATCTAGAAAATTGAGGTCCACTACATCGAGGATGGACTGTATTATTATCCAAAGATATATTACGTCAGTTTCCATGCTTATAAAACAGCCAGTGATAAAAGCAGTCATTATCCATTAGTGTACCACTGGACTCACAGGCAAGTGCAGGGGGTATGACAACTTCTGAGAAAAACGGCTGGAAAGCACCGGGTCCTCTTCTCTGTCATTTTTCACCGTCTCCACTTGGGCTGTCAGCTCATCATGTGTTATGAAGTCATGAGCTGGAACTGGCCTATCTGCCAGGTCCTGTTCCTCCCTCTCATGCTGGTTGAGCAGGGCTTGATGAGTCAGCGCCTGCTCTCCCAGTGTGACCTCCATCAGTACCCCTCCACCTGCTTCTCTAACACGTCGTGTCTCGTTGACTCCTGAGGACCCCAAGGCTCTGGAGGATGGGTGCAAATCCTCAGCCCTACTGCACTTCAGCAGCATTCCATCCAGCTTCTCATCAATATTCATCTTCAGTGATGCAACACGAAGACCTCAAGGCCTTTGGAGAAAGTGGAGCATATCCTGTGCATGCAAAGCACAGACAGAGAGAGACACCCACTACTACTGACCCACAAAGACGACTTATGTTGTATTATATAAACCATGAAGACAAACAGTTAATATGCATCAGTGTCATGTGGCATAAGGGGGCTTTGTTTTAATTTTTCCACAAATTTCACACATTAAAATTCTAATATATAACTATGTGTTTTATGTCTTATGCTGCACTATTAGTCACACTTTCATTTTTTTTTTAATTTATTTTCTGCTTTTTCAAAACCACAAGAACACACATTTCTTCAATTATTGGGCACTGTAAATAAAAATATCTTCTACAAAATCAAAAAAGGTCTTTAAATTATATTTTCCTTTCTTGACTTAACAGATGCTTTTCTCCAAAATGACGCACAACCTGAAGAAAACAAAAGTGCTTTTACCAACAGAAGGAGAGATACAGAAGCAAAAACTTCAGTCTTGAAATAAAGTCACTCGGTCCAAAAGGACCACCTTTTCTGGTGCAGAGTAGCTGCCTACAGAACTGACAGGAAGCACGTTTTCTGAACAGATAATGCACTGAAAGTTGGAAAAGATAGGAGATCAGGAGAGAAGCGAGTCAGAGAGATGAGTTTTGAGACCCTTCATGAATGTTGAGAGCAATTCAGCAGTTCTGAGTAAATAAAACAATCGCCGATGAACGCCAAATATTGAGTCAATATGGTACTTTGTGGCTGCACAGTCAAGCGGTATCATCACACAGCTGATGATGCTCCCAACAACAGACGTGAAGCCCAAACGTCGTCACTCAAAAAAAATGTATACAACGTTTATGTAGTCATAAATCCAAGATGTTGTAAATCGCATATGACGTAAACCGGGGACTATCAGTTCAGATTGAGCCAGTCGCACCTTCCTACACTGACCTACCTACTGACTACAAATAGCCTTATTATAGAAATCACGTTTCTACAAATGCTCACAAACCCGTTTGGCGTGGGGTTGTGGAAATAATTTATGGAATTCATTATTATAATGGCAATGAGGACAGAAATCACGGCAGGGTTGTACGCTGAGTGCAAGACCCTAAAAGAGCAAACGCACGTCGGAGACATTACGCTTATTTACGTTGATCGAGGCTGAAATGCAATATGAAAACACACACACACACACACGCACAACATGTATGTTTATTACGTAAGAAGAGGCGCTCGCGCTCACCTTAGCGGAACCGCGAGACACGTTCAGAAGGTGACAGTGACGAGCGGCGGCGGCGGCGACACATCAACGCGACGTGTCCGAGTGTTACTGCGCCCCGCTTGACCTCAGCAGTTCGGAGCAGAGCCCTGCTGTCCTCGCCCTGCCGCGCACACAAGTACGGCCATCAAAAGAAGACGAAGAAGCGAAGCAGACAGCGGTTCGGTCGGACGTGTGGGGCTGCCCGAAGAGTGTGTCCGTCAGCCGAGGGCCTCCCGCTGCTAACGACGTCGTGTGTGACAGCCAAGCGCGCTGTGCGTTGCTTCACGAGCACTCGGCGAGCGCGCGCACGCACACACACACACACACTTGCCACTTCCGAGAGAAGCTCGTAGCTACTACCCTTACACGAGCTAAGGCGCTAGCCTAGCTGCCGTAAAACAGCCCGTGTGCTCCGTGCACCCCTGCAGGCAGCGCTACAGAGCGCGGCAACCGCCTACATCACTTTATTTCAGGTATCGGAGAGAAGTCGCACCAAGCAGCAAGCGAGGCCCAGTTTCTCCAAACTAACAACTGAAAGCTCAACGCGGCGCAAACACTGCTCGAGCTACGAACAACGGAGCGGAGCGGGGAAGCTTATCCACACTTTGGAAACGTGTTATGCGAAACCATTACGCACCTTTTGTTCGGCTTATTTTATTACTGAGGCTCCGCGGCGGCCATGGTTTGTCCGCAAAAGTTTGTGCAGAAGAGCTCGGGTGACAGCAACAGCATTCCGTCCGCGAGAGTCCCTGCGCGCAGTGCATTGTGGGACGTGGAGGCTGCGCTCCCCGCTGGAGGCTTTTATAGAACAACACGTCGGGCGGCTGCTCCGATGGATGCTCGTTTTCATTTGGAATGCCGTGCAAATAAAGCATTTTAGCAAAGATCTACAACAGAAATTAAGTTGTCGGCCGCTTCCCAGCACACACAAAATTGCAGTAAATAAACAGGCTCTCACAAAGCACCCATATATTCCACTTACTGTACCTACATTTTCTTGCCGTTTTGGCATCTGACATTTGTATTTGTATGTACTGTGCACTCACTATTCTCTCCCACATGGAGAATCTTGCCAATTCCCACTGTCAGACCTAATGAATTGCTCACTTTGAAATATTTAGAAATAACTATAAATGACAGCCTAAGGGAACCTTCTCATCCTTTAATTCCATTGTTTTCTTGCTGCTTCTGTAGTTTAACACTTGAGGTAGTGTGTTACTGTATGTGATTGATTGTAATATCCAGGTTTAAAACTCATCTTTTTGAGTTATGCATTATGGTTTTAAATATTCTTTCAAATATGAAGCAGCCATGGTGAATGGAGTGGTTACAAGGGATCTTAGAGGTACTGGACATGTTGTCCTGGTACATTCATTCTGATCCATGAAAAAAGTCTTGTTAACTTAGCCTGCTCAGTCTCTCACACCACTGCTTATGGCTGCTTTCAAATACCATCTCAGTTAATTGCTTCAGACCAAATGACTCCATCAAGGACTGAATTTTGCACACTGGCTGAATGAAAATCTGAACTGGCTAATGATGAGTGAAATTAATAATAGCAGACTCGATAAATGAAAAACTGGATATTGGGAGACAATCTCGGGGATGAGTGCATTATTTTTCACAGACAGAAAAGAGATTTTTTTTTTCGTCTCAAGTAATTGCAGCTTTTTTGCTGTGCTCAGTCTCACATCTTGATTTTCAGTATTACATAGTTTGACAGTATTACATAGTTTGTATACCTTCAATTTGACACAAATCATAAATTGCTGTTTTACTAATTCATATTTCTTTATTTCAAATCTCTGAGTCAAATGTTCAGTCAAAATAGCTTTTAAGTATAGCATGTTGGAGCTATCAAGCTTAAAATAAAAATAAAATTACTGAACATACTATCACAAATTGTGAAAAGTGTGTATTAAATATAACATTAAATGAGAAGCACTGAAGTTAATTTTATATTAATAGCTTGTGTGCCAGTAGATGAACTGGGACAAAGTTATAAATAAAAAAGTTACTAAATATATTTAAAGTCAGCATACATTACATGGCTTTCTGTAAATATCCCTTGACTCAGCACTTGCATACTAAACCCAAAACAAGATTAAACCCACAAAAAAATCACTAGAAAGGTTTTCCTTAATGCTTTTTATTCTGATGATTAAAGACATCAAATATATTTAAAAAAACCTATTTGGTAAATAGTTTTCCCTATACACTGTATTTGTCCTCATACTATGTATTGCATTTACCCTTTTTGTACTTTAAAAATATCATTTATGCCATCTGTGTGAAATCTTCCCCATATATTTGTGCTAAACTGAACTAAAGTTCATGTATCAAGTGTAAGTCACTGTTGTTTGAGTCTAAACCAAGTTAGCAATCATAACCAGTGAAACTCCAGCCTGATTTGGCTCCTAAAACAAAATGTTGTGGTGGAAATGCACAGTTACCCTGCAAAATACTGCTTTTGTTCAGGTTTATCCAATGAGCTTTATCCAGGTGATAGAGTAAGTGATAATTATTTGCTTGATCATCACATTATAGACAAGGACTAAGTTTCATGCTTTTGGCCCAAAATTCCTTTGTGATTTTCTTCTTCAGCCTGTGTAAAGGAAATTAGAGTACATTTGCTGGCTGGGTATGAATGGCCACTATTTATCAGAAATTGCACCTTGTTTTGAGAAGCGCAGATGACATCTCCACTCCAGAAGTAGACAGCAGTTTAGTTTTTGACAGTTTCTTATTGAACACTTTCTACTCACAGAGGCCAATGCTAGCCTATGTTTACCTTGGCTTAGTTTGCTGCTCTCTGAATCTTTTTCAGTCTCTGCAGCTTTTCAGTTACAAATGTTCCATTTGTTTCTAGTCTTTTGCAGAAATGGAATACCTTGGTGAGGTCATATGCAGTAAACGCCACAAGTGTTACTTTAGTTGTTTTCACATCATCCTTTGCATACAAGATTAGCTGAAAGATTAAGAGTTACAGATGTGCACTCTCCTAGTCACGGAAGCTGAAATTAAGACCTTTCTTCATTACGAAAGCCTCTGTAGTAATGCTGCATGTTGCCTGATGCACACCTTCAGGTCTCACCCAGTGTGCAGCACCTCGCAGAACTTTAGTGTCTTAGGCTGAAACTTTTGGTCTTGCTGCTGGAGTGAAACAGAGACCCACCCCACCAGCCCACCCCTCCCACTTTACTTCTTGGAAACAAGGTCCTGGGAGGCCATCTCCGGCTCATATTGCATCAGTTCATACTTACTGCACACTTCCTTGGAAAAGCAAAAAAAAAAAAAAAAAATACAAGTTACCTTGCAATTAAATGACAAACACCACCATTTTATCTGCAAAACTGTAGAGCTCCATTTATGAAGCTGTGTGAGAATGAGCACTAGCACACACAGCGCAGATTCAGTCCTTGACAGCAGTAAAAAAAACATTCAGCTGTGTATAATTTTAATGCAAATGTCCATCAAAGAAGCAATGAAAAGATTAAATGCATGACAGTAATATTTCTTCCTTTGTTCTTATTTATACTTGCATCAACTGTTCTTTTTTTTAATAAAATTGCATAATTTGCCACCATTTAAAATTTCCATTTTCCTCTCAGTAAATCTTGTTGGAACAGCTGTTCAGTGCTTCTGCAATAATAGTTTGAGTAAATGATACTGATGGAGGTGGCAGAGATGCAAATATGGAAAATACAATTTGTTTTTGAACAAGGCTTTAAGTAGTAAACCAATGTGCGGAGTAAAATATGACAATTTTACCCATCTAGATTGAATAATACTGTCAAGGGAATTACGCAATACATAAATGTATGGTTCTCAGGTGTCTGTCTTCACTTTTTCTTTTATTTTTTAGCACCACTGCTGCCCATGCCTTAGTCTTTGGCAACAGTTTTAGCAGAATACTATAAATGCATTGTTTCTTCTATTTTCTCGCACTCATTCTTACAAAGCATGAAAAATAGCTTCCGCTGCTGATTATTGCAGGATGGAGTCGTTCCTGAACAAGTTGGTCTTTGTATTTGGTTTAGTATGTGCAGCTGATATCATTTCCCTGAAATTCTCATTTCCGTTACTTTCAGGGAACACTGTTAATTCACTAAAATTGTCTGTTTTTAGATGTTTGAGCTGATCTGTTGTACAGTTGCTTGTCACACTAAAATGATCAGTTCAAATTTAAAGATTCAAATAAATGTGACTAAAAACATTGCATTTACATGTGTTCATATATGTGTAAATGTTTATTGGATGTTTGCACTGCATTTTCTTTTCAGCCGTAAAGGGATTTTTTGCATATGACTTTATGAAGTAGCTCTGTATGTGGTAGGAGCGATGCAACTATGTGTTTATTTTATTTATTGAGTGAGGAGTGCAAGTCTGCCTGCTTTAGGTGATTTAAATGATAAATAATTGCATTGTGCTTGTGATACAAATGTTTAAGATACAAATTTTACAAAATGCAAACATTTTTTCTGTCTATTTTTAATTTTATTTTCTTCCCTCAGTCTATTTTCAAAAATGTATTTGCTGTTGTTTGCATGTCACCAACATTTCCTGAGATTGCTGGCAGTAAAGATCATTCAGACAAAGTAGGAGTTTGGGACTGGATTAATTCAGTTCCCTTCCATAATGTTTGCTGTGTGTTCCTAAGCGCTAGTGGTAAATAACATGATGAAACACTACACCTTTATAAGGGCAGCAGGCAGCATTGGACAGATGTTTGTGGAAATTGTGCACTGCATTTCTATTTTCAGTTGTTTAAAATAATTTTAATTGTAAAACAATGGGAAATCAATAAAATGTTAACCCTTACAGCATATAAATTATTTTATCTATAGACTTTTTCCTAGAAAATAAACTGAAATACATGCTTTTAGCAACAAATTGATAGCACAGCAAACTGAAGCTGTCCAGAGCCTAAGAAATGTTTAGATAGATAGATAGATAGATAGATAGATAGATAGATAGATAGATAGATAGATAGATAGATAGATGCTAAAACATGCTGCACATGGTTGTGTCATGATTCAGTTGGCATTGGACAGGATATCATTGAGATTGCATTTTTTATTTTTAGTCATTTTAAAGTAGACTTAATGTTGTTTCAAGTTATTAAAATATAATAAAACAAATGTCCTATGACAGGCTGGCATCCTGTCCAAGGTGTATCCTGCCTTGTGCCTTTCCAGGAAGGGTTTGGAACACAGTGATTCTGCATGGGACAAGTAGTTAATAAAAGTGGAAAAAATAAGATTTATGCCAAATATTTTAAATTGTGAAAGTGTTATCTATGGCTTAGTTAAGATAATATAGGGCAATGTGAATAGATTGATGTCACATACTAAGCTGTTATTGAATGTGAGATAATGGCCAAGGTTTATAAACAAATCAAGTTGTGACTAGACTTCTGGTTTCCAGCAAGTCCATAAACTGAAGACAAATATTTTTTGTACAAGTTCTGATTGTACCAGATATCTCTTAATATGTATGTGCATTCCTTAAATGAATGAAGAAATTAGAAAATTAGTAAATACATCTATTTTACTAAAAACAGCTTCCCCTAGAGCCTACACATACTGTTCAAAGAATTCAAAGAATAAGGAAGCTGTCTGAGAATAGAAACTGGAGTAAGTGCTGCATTTAAAGTCACCCTCCCACCTTGTGGTTTCACTACACCACTCAGAAGGTTCCTCAGGTGCCACTGGACAGTTTGCTTCAGCTGTAAGCTGTTGAGATATGATGGACTATAGCGTCAAGGATCCTTTTGGTGTTTCAGCATAAATATGTGAGTAAGAGAAAAATACTAGGTAACAACAAAATGGCAAGGTAAACATTTATTTTAGAAGTTCTCTAGAAAACCTTTAAAATATGCACATTCTGTTTTTCTTAAACAGTGTACAGTACATTCAACATTTCAGATCTATGGTGTTGTTGCTAACCCTTGAAGAGGGAAATTGCCTACTTTGTTTTTTTACCCTGAAGGTTACACAGAGCATTGAGCCATAAATCAGGATAGACCACAAAAACAGAGCTGAAAGAAACTATGATGACACAGACACTACACACATATCACACTTACTGATGGTGACAAGAAGCAGACTTTTCAGTGAAATGACTTCAAATATTCATGGCAGCAATACACAGGGAAATTGCAGAAGCCTACAACACACACCTAAAAACATGAAGGAAACAAACATGGTAAATAATGTCAGCACAGGGACCATTCAGTCATTAAGTGGTCACTACCCCAGCATTGTGAGGACTGAGGGCATAATGGCTCCTGGTAGACACATCCTCAGGTAGGAGGATGAGCATTATTGTCCATGATAGAGACGAGTTTGTTTTAAACTCCATCTACATGCTGTGTCCAAGGGAGATTTCAACCTAACTTGTAAGAAGGATCCAATCATCTTGACCACCTTGTTCAGTGTCTCGGATCTCCCTGTGGCAATGCCACTCACTTAGTACATACCAAAGAAAGACTTCACCCATTCCACCGACTGGGAGAAACTCAACATCATTGCAGTATTGACCCGCATATTCCAAAAGCATGAACCACCTCTGATGGTAAAAGTGATTGTCCTCTTTATTGTACAGAGCTTCGGTGTTGCAGGTCCACTCCAGCTTGTTATCCAAGTCCACCCCAAATACTCTTACAGAAAACTGCAAAACCACTTCTTAGTTCATCGTACAGACTCATAGGCTCATGGAGACCGCAATCAGGCAGGTTAGGAACCTCAGGTGGACTCCTGGTGTCACTGGCAGTCATGAGAGAAACATGAAAAAACTGCAGGGTTCAAAAACTTCTATAGACAATAACAACAGTTTAAAAACTGCATTCTTGAACTTTTTGCAACATAGCAGAATAAACACTCAAATCTGACAGCACATTGTTTCAACACAATTTTTTTGGACTTAAAATAAATATCTTGTCTCAGCATATGTTGTCTGCAGCTGTTCATACAATTTGAAATTCCCATTAGATCCAGGAGACATTAAGCAGAGCACTTTTTGAGGAATGCTATTCTCAGTAATGTGGTATAAAACAAAAGAATATGGGGGCATAGGCACCTTTATATGACAATTGATCTCCATTGCTGCTTCTTCAGTATCTATACTTTTGCAAGGGTGAGAAAAAAAAGCTGAACCAAACCAAACATATGCAAGAAAATATAAATAATAAATATACGACTGATTTTTCCATGTAACCTTTTACTTTACGGAAATGAAACATGACATACTGAGACAGAAATCAGTGAAACTATTTTAATAAAAATCTGCTTTAAACACAGATAACTTCAGTTCTTGAAAGTAATCACTTCAGGAGGTTGTATGAAACTGTAAATTTCAGATTCCCAAATGCCAAGAACATTTCCAGTTATGAAGGCACAATTATTAAGAGCAGAAACAAACCAAGGAATTTTCCACAGTGGTTTCATTTGCCTTGGTGTTTCTTGCAATTACTGACTTGAAAACCCAAACTCGTGTAAATTGAAAATTCTGTTATGATGGACTTGTGCGATTAGGAGGAAGGAGTCTTGAATCCATGAGACTCTGGTCAGGAAATGAGGGTCCAACATGAATTTGATGCTAATAATCTGTGCTGAAGTCTTGCCTGCAGCATTTTTCAGCTCAACCTGCAGGAGTACACCAAAATCACGTTTACTTTTTTCCGCCTTTGGTACTCCACAATAAACAATGCTTAGACGTGCATGTGTACACAGCTTTAGTTACCCTGATATTAAAGAAAAAACTAAATGTATTTCATTTTAAGAGGCAGTCCAGCAATACAACCCTCAGCCTCTGGTTCTGGCAGATGAGGACTATTATTTACACACCAAAGACAGACCAGGGGAAGACAAGACAGAGGATAATCCCTACTCACATTCAGTCCAAAAGCCCACAGGACAACAGCTGTCCACTGGATGTGGAGATGGGGAAAGTGAGCAGTTTCTTTCACTATGGACAGCAAACATTCAGTACCCAGTGTACATGTCCATTAGCGAAGCAGGAGAGCATTTCACGTTGAAGAAAATATCACAAAGCAGATCCAATAAGTGTCTCATGATATAAATTTGATCATTTAAAAAGAGCCACACCAATACTCTCAGGTTAAATCCTGTTGCATTTTTTAAATTCCAAAGTGTTTGTCCACACTTTCAATGTCTAAACTGCATAGATAAAGAATGATGTAAACTGCTTAGTAAAAAGTCTTGATAAAATTGCTATTTTCTGAGAGAACCACTTTTTCCTTTACCTCCTAAAAAGGTAGTTTTTAAATGAGTTACTCGGTTCCAGACATTTATTTAGCCAACATTGTGAATTTTATTGCTAAATTATGGTTTTAAATTTCCAAGACTGGAACTAGAAGTGATTTTCTTCTAACCTAGAAGCCTAAATTCTAACATGAACTACAATGGAGCAGCAAGCTGGGCTATCGGGGATGAAAAACATCTCAAGTTAGTACTCTGGTGATTAATATTTCTAGTAAACAGATTTCTGTAAAGATGAGACGCCTACTTTAGTTTAGAAGTTTTGGTGAGGGAGAATACAGTATGCCAAGGTCAACAGAGCAGTCAGAGAACCTAAGGGGGGAAATTATTCACGCCCAAGTGTCTGGCAAAGTGAGTAAAAACAAGTCTGAAATTTTGCTGTCTGAGAGATAATTTACAAATGAAAAAACTTTATAGCACTATGCAATGTACAATATAAGAGCAGGTTGTTGCATCAAATTCAGCCCACATGTTGGCCAAAAAATGACTGTACAGGCACCTCATGGTGCAGTGACTGTCAATGCATACCAACAGCAACAGCATGGCTGAACTGAACACACGGTCCTCCTTGGAGGTCGGGAAGAAATAAGAAAAGTGTGTCTAAGATTTTTCAGAAATTGCCTTTGTTTAGAAGATCACTTCTACAATAGATGAGTCAAAACTGGAATTAGACACGTTTGGAATAAATCAAAAACTGGTTTGGATCATAAGAATCCCATACCAACTGTAAAAACACAGTCGGGGATCATGGTTTTGGTTGTTCGGGAACTCGGTGTTCAAGAGTCAAGAGTCAAGAGTCAAGAGTTTATTTGTCAAGCACATGGTTGTGTACCATGTGTTGAAATGTGCACCGATCTGAACCAGGATGACTGTGCGAACAATCTATAATGGAAAATGAAGCAAACACATATCCAAACACTAAGAAGAATAGAGACAGAAACAAGCAGTAAATAGATAAATAAGTAAGTAAATAAGTAAATAAATAAGTAAATAAATAGGGAAAATGGTACGGAACAGTTAAGGTGCCCCGGAAGGGCAGTGACAGTGGGGGGGGGGGGGGGTTGGAGCGGAGTGGTCAGAGATTACGTGAGGGTAGTCATGTCATGTCCGGGTTCAGAAGTCTTATGGCCTGTGGGTAGAAGCTCCTCCTTAGCCTCTCCGTTCTGGCCATAATGCTTCTGTAGCGTTTGCCTGATTTCATCAAGATGAATAGATGGTTGCTGGGATGAGACAGGTCACCGACGATCCTACTCGCTCTGGTCCTGCATCTCCTGGTATAGATGTCATGTAGGGACGGTAGATCAGATCTGGTGCAGCGTTTCGCTGCCCGGATCACTCTCTGCAGTGCCTTGATGTCCCGAGCACAGCTGTTCCCAAACCAGGAGATGATGTTCTGAGTCAGCACAGTTTGTACAGCACCAGAGTAAAAGGTCTTAAGGATAGCTGGAGAGACCTGTAGCTTCCTCAGCTGCCGGAGGTGGTAGAGCCGCTGCTTTGCTCTACTGGCTTGAGCTCGGATGTGTACAGTCCATGTCAAGTCCTCAGTGACATGAACGCCCAGGTATTTGTAACTGCTCACCCTCTCCACTGCAGTCCCGTTGATTTTAAGGGGGGTGTAGGACCGCTGCTGGCGCCTACCAAAGTCCACCACCATCTCTTTCGTTTTGCCGACATTCAGTTGGAGGCAGTTCTCCTGGCACCATGATGCCAGGTTATCCACCTCCTCCAAGTATGCTGTCTCATCGTTGTTGGAGATGAGGCCCAGCACCACCGTGTCGTCAGCAAATTTGATGATGGAGTTGGAGGCGTGTGTGGCCACACAGTCGTGAGTGTAGAGGGCATAGAGCAGAGGGCTAAGTACACAACCTTGCGGAGCTCCTGTGTTGAGTGTGATGATGCCTGAGGTGCAACTACCCACTCTCACCACCTGTGGTCTGCCTGTGAGGAAACTGAGAACCCAGGCACACAGGTGGCGGTTCAATCCCAAGTCATTCAGTTTAGTGAACAGTCTACGGGGGACAATGGTGTTGAAAGCTGAACTGTAATCGATGAACAGCAGTCGCACATAGTTCCCCCGTTTCCTGTCCACATGACTGAGGGTGGTGTGCAGGACGTGGGATATGGCATCGTCCGTGGATCTGTTGGGGCGGTAGGCAAACTGAAGTGGGTCTACAAAGTTGGAGATGGATGCTGTGATGATGGCTTTGATGAGTCTCTCAAAGACCTTCATGACTACCGAGGTCAGTGCAACGGGCCGGTAGTCATTTGGGCATGAGGGCTTATTGTTCTTTGGTACCGGGACAATGGCGGATGTTTTAAAGCACCGAGGGACTGTGGACTGAGCCAGAGACTCGTTGAAGATGGCTGTGAGAACTCCGGTCAGCTGGTCGGCGCAGCAGCGCAACAGGCGCCCGGAGATGCCGTCCGGCCCCGGCGCTTTCCTGATGTTGACGCGCTTCAGCTCCCTCCGCACATCGGACTCAGCGACGGTGATGAAGTCACCACATTCCTTCGCCAGGCTGCGGGTCTCGCTGCGGTCGTGGGTGACTTTAGCGCAATCGGACTCGAAGCGGGCATAGAATGCGTTGAGTTCGTTAGCGAACCCAGAATCGGCACTCATAGCCACGCTAGATTTCCTTCCGAAATCTGTGATGGTACGCAGTCCTTGCCACAATTTGCGCGCGTCACCCTGGAGGAAAAGCGACTCGACCCGCTCCCGGTATCGGCGCTTCGCGTCCTTCACTGCACGCCGTACGCCGTATTTAGCCGCTCTGTAAGCGCTCATGTCGCCCGTGCCGAGACCTGCGTTGTACGCAGCAGTGCGCGCATTCACAGCTTTCCGGACCTTACCATCGACCCACGGTTTTTGGTTGGCAAAGCTCTTAATCGTAACCGTGGGGACGATGTTGTCTTCCAGCACGCTCACAAAGCTGACCACTACCTCCGCGAACTCGTTGACGTCATCCGAACTTGTCCTGAACATGTCCCAGTCGACGTCATCGAGCGCGTCCTGTAGCGCGGCTTCCGATTGGGCAGACCAGCGCTTTACCTCCCTCGTGGCCGGAGCCTCAAGACGAGACTTCTGTTTGTAAGCCGGCACGAGGAAAACAGCGTTGTGGTCCGACTTCCCAAATGCCGGCTGTGGAACAGCTTTGTAGCCCTGCTCGTACGGCGTGTAGCCGTGGTCCAGCGTGTTGTCCCCTCTAGTCATGCACGTCACGTGTTGGTATAAGTCCGGCATGACTTGTCTGAGGTTCGCTTTATTAAAGTCCCCCACCACTATGGTTGCTGCGTCCGGATGGTTGTGTTGGGTAGTGCTGAGTGCCTCGTGTAGTTCAGACAGGGCTGTGCCAACGTCCGCATGAGGCGGGATGTAAACCGCCGTGGCGATAACCGAGCTGAACTCCCGAGGCAGGTAGAAAGGACGGCACTTGATGGTCAGATGCTCCAGATGAGGTGAGCAGGACCGAGAAAGAACAGAAACGCTCATCACCTCGCACCACTTAGTGTTGTTGAGTCAGCTGCGACTTCCACAACGTACCAGAGGACAGTGGAACAGAATCTGTCAGAGGTCATGTCAAAAAACTCAAGCTTGACTAGAAGTAGGGCTTCTAAAGCACTACACAACAGAACTGCTGGGAAGGAGAAGATGGAGTCCAGATAAAACATTGAAGGGGGGCCTGAAGCTAGCTGTGTGTACAAACAGCATTCAAACTTGATACACTTGAAAGTTCTGTGTGGGAAATGGATCAGAACTCCTCCTCTCCATGTTAGATGGAAGCAAAACATAGCACTAGGCTCAGGGGTGCGCTTACTTTTTTTGTCCAGCCCGGAAAAGGCATTTCTAACGCTGCGGCCTCAGCGCTCCGGACTCCCGTCACCTTGTGGCCACGAACAGTGTCCCTAATAAAGTGGCCTCTGAATGTACACTGTCGTCGAAAAACTGACTGTTAAACATAAACGCGATTTGACAAAAGAAACCATCATTGAAGCCGTTTGTTTTTCACGAGACTCCGCGGAGTTGGGGGGGACGCAGCTCGCGGCGAGCGAACTGGCGCCGCGCGCGCCGTCGTAAAATGACATTTCTGAATTCCCTCTCGTAAAAGAATGCTTTAAAGTAAACTTTTAGCTCCAGTTTTTTGTTTGTCGCGTACACAGGCCGAACTTTTGAACCTTTTGTGCGGTTTTCAAACGTATTAAACAGCAGGGTCGAAATGCGTTTCGTGAAGACGTCCAGTTATCGGGCACTTCTTGAAATGATCTGTCTGTCCCGTGTCGGTATGCGGTGGTGGGGACCAAAGTCAAGAAGTAAATTTCCTGGGCGGCCCCTTCTCCACAGCTGGATTGAAAACATCTGGGTCCGCCCACACGGAGCCTGAGCCGCGGAGTCCGGACAGCGGCGCGGCCATCGAGCGCAAACGTCCCTTTCCTGGTTCGGGCGAGTCGCATGAAGGCAGAAACGCAGCCACTCTCGACATTTTCCTCCTCTTCTGCTGCTGCTGCTCACCACACAATGGCTGTGCGGGTCTTCTGGGCCGTGACCTCCGTCCTCCTGGCGTCTTTCTGTGAGTACCGAGCTTCTTTCCGTTCCAGGGCATTCCATTCCGGTACTGTAGTGTACAAGTCAAGTCCACTTCAGCCCAGGTTCTTTCAACAAAGTCCAGTCGAGTACAGCCCAGTATCGATCAGTACAGTCCAGTCGAGTAAAGCCCAGTACCACACACTAGGGTCTAATCCAGTAAAACTCAGTACTGTAAAGCATATTCCAATCGAGTACAGCAAAATACTCTACAGTACAATCTAATCGAGTACCTTACAACACATTATGAGGGAGAAAAACCCAGTACCGTACAGTAGACCATTCGAGTACAGAAAAATACTGCACGGTACAGTGTAGTCAAGTACAACCCAGTACTGTGCAGCACTGTATTGAGAAACTTTCCATTGTTTCCAGCGCGCGATTACACAGCTGTTTTACTCGCAGCGCTGCCACTCAATACGGCGCTCGGGGGACCGAGTACTTTTATTACTTTTATTTTCACGCTCGTCTCTCACTCGCTGCATCCAGCAGTTAAACGCATGACCATCCAGCTCCGGCCAGGATGGTTTCCAGCGATCATCTGCAGTTATTGTCACGGTAAACGTCTGCCTCTGAGGGGAGCCGCGCTCGCATCCGTAAACGAGAAGAATGACTACTCAGTATTCGCACAGCAGCAAGTATCGGCTGTATTTTAGCGTCCGATTACTTGTGGGCGCCCTTCGCCCTAAAGCTGAAAAGTGAACTTTGGACGACGGTCTGAACATCGGTGTAAATGCGCAGTAAAAGAGATCAGAATCGGCGTCATAAAGAGCGAAGCGGTCGCTGGTCTGAGACCCGCGGAGGCCAGCTGAGCTTTTACCAGGTTATTTTACCAGTGTTCACTTTACCTCACAGTTTACCACAGAGATGCGCGTCTGTGCGCTTCTGTCTACATCTCAACGAGCGCAAAAACCTAAAAGGTTTCATTACATTTACTGTTAGCTTCATTTTAAAAAGTCAGGCGGATCTGCCTTTTCCTTTTTGTTAGTTGGCAAAACTATTTTTTATATTTATTTTTAATTTATTTCCGAAATGGTGTTTTATCTGCTGTAAGAAACCCGGACTAACAGGACACTTTATTAGGCACACTTGACAAGCAGAGATTCGGACCCTTTTTTTTCCACTGGCGCAGCATGATTCCAGTAAGAAGGCTCTTATTCCATGTTGGGCGGACAACTTTATACAGATTCAGCAGATTTTTTGGCAGCCCATTCATTTTCTAACAGCCCAACCTCATCCCAAAGATGTTCTGCTGACTTCACAGGTGGGGACTGCGCAGGATGTTGAGGTAAAGTAGAGGCAAAGTCATGTTTTTTAACCATCTGCTGAGTGTTTTGTGAGGTGGTGCAATGTCCTGCCGGAAGCATCAACCTGAGGAAGACATTGGGCATGAAGGATGGATGCAATTGGCCAGCATTATGGCCACATTGGCACTCTGTAACATTTAAATGATGCGTTGAACTAAAAACAAAACATTTAAAAAAGCTAGAAAACCTATTTTGCACCACAAAATCATCCCCCAGCCTATTGTACTACCTCCGCCACCAGTTTGTTCCAGCCAGGTATACCTAATAAAGTGTCCCAGATGTGTAGACATAATTAAATGGAGTTAGATGAGCTTAAAAATGTTTAGAAATGCAATTCCCCTCTGTATATGTTGACATGAGCCTGAGCTTAGCGTGACTTTCAACTTTTTCCCAACACGCTCATATAAAATTAAACGAAATTTAGCAAACGCACGCTTGCGCGTTCCTTCCTCTGCCGCTCGCTAACAGATGCTTTTACAGCAGCAGACCACCCAAACACCCCACTGGCTAAAATAAACATAGCGCTTATATGCTGTAATGTAGCTACGGTGAAGGCTGTCATAAAACTTTTCACCAAAATCACTTCATCTGTGCAAAGCGGCCTCCCAGATGGAAGCAAACTGGTCTGCTGTGTCCCTGGCCGTGCGAGTTTATTTTCAACAAAACCAGTTGTATTAAATCAGCGCTGCATTAAGGGATGCAAAACTTTGCAGTAAGGTTCGTGTTGTGGCGTTAAAAGCTACATCAGAACACGAGCACATGCAATTGTACGTATGATGTGTATAAACAGTCCTATCCCCGTGGCAGCAAAGTGACTTTGAATTGGGGTGCGGAGGAGATCTTCACATGGCTGTGGTGAGAATTTGAAGTTTGTTCTGTAAAAGCAGTATTTTCGGGATGCAGAGAGTGCCGTGGTGGCATCATGAAGCACTAACATATTCACGCCCATGGCAGCCAACGCATCATCGTATGTAATAATAATAATGCACCGTATGGGAGAAACGTTTTGATGATGTTTCAGCAGAAAGTTTGGCAAAGCACAGATTTGGGTACAGAAATATACAACATCAACTCACACTGGTCATAATATAATGGCTCAATTGTGGAACGGAGTGGTGAGGAATCCCTGGCATAGGCTGCATTTTGACCGATTGTTGTGGAGAACAATGGTTCTGTTTCATTTGCCTTTCTCTGTATTCTGTGTGTGACTCAAACGGGGGACGCGATTGGCACGAATTAACAAAGAGCCGTAAAATCGGACTACATGCTGTTCAGTGGTTCCCGCTGAAAAAGCCCGTTTTGCTTAGCTAAAAAGCACAGCCCTGAATCATCTTTAAACAAAACAATTAAATGACTAACCATATCATCGCAATAATTTCTAAGTAAGCACAACTTTGTGAAATTCGCCGTCCCACGTAGCTAAACAGTTCAATCTGTCTGCTTTTGTTCACTGCTGTACCAAATCCAAATAAGAGTTTGCGAGGATGGAAGAAAATGGAGCCAAAGTGCATTCTTTTTCTAACAGGAATTGTTTTATAGGACATGTGACGTATAGGTTTCAAGGATGATCATTTTATCATATCTGTTTACTCAGGAATTTTTTTCTTGGCAGCTTTTTTAAGATCTTGAGTTAATTAAGAAGGAGACGGACAAAAAAAAAATCACACGCCACCTAATGGTCATCTTGAATAAACGCATTTGAAATGCTGTCGTTATTCTCGGCACTGTCGTGTCCCTTCATTTTGAATAGGATTTTAGCGATTTATTTCTTATTTCTGCTTCTGTAATACAGTGATATTGCTTTCGTTTTTTTCTTGCTTATATTAGGCTATATAAAAACATAAAGATATCATGTAAACATCATTTACGTGGTAGCCATCTGTCGCTTTCACTGCTTTTGGTATAGTTTAGTAATAGATATTTGGCGTTATCACAGTTTGGTTACCTTTTAATACAGTCATTTTTTCTACCACATAAAAATAAAAATCAAAAACAGGGAACTGACAAAAAACAGAAAGCTCTTTCATGTAAAAATGGGTATTTTGGGGCTTTTTCAGGTTTATAGATGCTGTAATTGACATGCTGGACAATATGTACATACAGTACCGTGTAAAATACTGAGTACAACTGTAAGCTGGTTTCTTCATTTGGCATTTGGTTGACAGGTTTCAACAGGAAATCAACCAAAATGTCTTCCAGACTCTTCAGCCAGATTTACCATGTAGGGCATGTAAGACACCTGAGGGTTACTGTGTTTTGAATGCTATGACTAGTTTATTCAATACAAGTACTGTTCAGGTTGCCCAAGTGAACTGAAACTTTATACTAATATTCTATATCTTAGTAGTTAAGTACTCACAGTACTAATGCCCACTTATACCTCATGTTAGAAACATCCAAATTATACATTTTTAGAGACACAAACATTTCCATGTTTGTTTATTTTTAACAGCTTTTTTTTAACTTCTGTATTTTCTAAAAATTTTCTGTTGCAGAGCAAAATGACATATGTTTCTGTTTTTAGCCATTACTTGTTAGTAAAACACTCAGAGGGACAGGAGGGGAAGGCAGGGAAGTGGGGGGGTACGTAGCAGGGGGTGGTTTGCAGCATCTTGGGGATTTAATTCGGCATACCTTTGTTTATTAGTGTTAAACCCAAAACAAAAATTACTCAATATATAGATGTACATGACTTTTACATTGTTATGGTTTTTTGATGGGTAGGTGGACTGACTCTCACATTTATGTGATAAATCGGTCACTTTGTCTTGGCCAGTAAAAAACCGTCAGGATTTTAAGCTGAAAAACTGCAGTACTTTCTGCAACTCTCCCTTCTTTCTCAACTACAATGTTGAACTTTATTGTGCTGTCTAAAGCACAGCAGTAACATATAAAGCAATATGGCACCATCTAGTCTGTGTAAAACTAAATGACACAGTCACTGGAAGATGGGGAACATTACATTTTTTTTTTTATTGTGAGTGTTTTAAATTAGACACAACTGATAAAAAGATAATAAAATAAAATGGCACCGTCTATGGGTACTCCCTGTCTCACATCCAATGTTCTCAGCATACAAGGACACTCAGGCCTACACTAAGCTTTTCATGAAAATAAATAAATACAAATTTTAGATCATTTTTAAACATATAATAGGCTTTATCTGATACTTTAAATGGAGCCTAACTGAATAAATCAAGGGATTTCTGACTTGTTAAGCTCTCATTTATTGTAACGTAACAAGTGGACATACAAACAATTCCAAATTATAAACAGACTTCTGGTTCCAGTTGTGTTTGTGCAGTCAGCAGCACTAAAAGTTAAGTTATTTTTTTTTACATGCATTTTTTTGTAGGATTAACTTGCATAAGTTGTTGGTATTACACACTTCAGATGAATACAATAAGAAATCTGATTTTATGAAAAAATAAAAATTTTCAATCTTTTCAGTCTTAAATTTGTAGACTTCTTTAGGGTGTTGTTTGCTTTATATTCATATTATACATTTGTGAAATAATTAAAAATTAAATAAATGTGACATAAGGTCGAGAAACACATTTGTTTCAGCCATCTCTGTGTTGCTTAGATGCACAGAGACCCAGAGGAGAGCTGCTCCATTCTTGGCTCTGTTGAGCCCTTCTGGCTTTCATTTAGCCCTGGAGCTCTTACTGCTGACTTTGATTACTTCACAGCTTGAAGAAGGGTTTCTTTTTTGCTTACCCTGCTTTTAATTTCATCTCTCCTCTTTGTCTCTTATTCCCTTGTTTATACTTTGATGGCTGGCATCAGCTAACCTGTGGTGTCTTCTCAGAAATACAGTATGTGTTTTTGTTCATGTTTGCAAAGTTGTGTAAGATCAGCAAAAAGGCAGCCAGGCACTTCCCATTATGTATTTAATATGTTGTGATGTGGCTTTTGCTAAGAATGCTGTCGTCACACAGTCACCCAGACACACACTTGCGATAGAAATTGGGTGATCAAAATATTCTAATTCATACATACACTTACGTATAAAAAATACAGTTAAGTGGAAATATAATAAGGCTCTGCAGCAACCAAATTATCATAACTCTCATATTAAACTCTGATCTGATTAACCAAAATGGGGTGTCCGTGAAAGTGCCAGATTCTTCTGCAAGGACATTGCAATATATTACCTCCATTTGTTCAGTATAACTCACCTTTTTTCAAGGCCTTGAAGCAGCCAAGTTCATAGCTATTTTAAAAGACTTAATTTGTATTAGTTTATGTACATAAATAGTTATTTGTAAACAGTGCAGATGCGGAAACTGGACCGGCTACTCAGAAGCCAATATTTTTGGCAGGTTGTACAACATAGGCCGAAGATGTTTAGCCACACGTGGCATTAACTGGGCAATAACCATTTCCAGCATGTTGTTGTGTCCCACCCTAGTCAAGGGTGCCCCCAAGGAGGTGAAGTGGGTACTACTGTACTTGTAAATAGTTGGAAATTGGATGGGGTAGATGGGTCATTTAGGGTTATGTTCAACTATAGAAGGGAGGGTGTGTCATTACTGGGGTGGGTACTGTTGCTGCAGGGGTGAGATGTTAGATGACCTGTGATGGGAACAGTATGAATACATCACATAAGATGAGGGGATTTATACCTTGTTAAGGGGGGGGGGTTTGTATGCTCCTGAGTCCATCATCTGTGCTCAAGTTGAACATCATCTGAGTGGAGAATCCATGAGGTCTTTTCTTTCACGCAAACTGGAGATGCTGTCTGCCTTCCCATTGTTCATCCCAGGTCTGAACCTTGCCTGTTGGAAATACTTGAAGGGTGAAGTGGTCTGTAAGCATCCTGAAAGGGTGGTGACCCCTGTCCCAGCAATGCCACCCTTTCTTCAGAGTTAATTTCATATTTGTGGCTGAGACACCACAATCCCTGTCCCTGTTTCTAATGCATCTACCTCAACCACACATTGCTCTGAGGGTTATGAATGTTTTAAAATTGAGGCTGTAGTGGACCCCATGTTAATTTCAGTACCTAAGAAGCTTGTTATGCATCAGATGTCTAGGGTAGTGAATTCTTAGCACCTTGAACACTCAAAGTCAGTAGAAGTGACAGAACTAAAGCTCTGATAAATATAAAACAGACGGAAAGAGCAGAAGTCATGCACTGATTTGGAAAAGAAACAAACAATCACAACAATTCATTCATGGTGAACATCTCTTTTCCTCAGACTCACGAGCAATCTCTACTCATCCTGGTGTCATCTCTCCTCGCTCGCACTGCTGATAGCTACACAGCATGTCAATGTGCTGCCCGTGTCCATGGAGCAATGCTGCATCTGCCACATGCTGAAGCTGCCTCTCTGTGTGCCCCGTTCCCAGGTGTCCAGGCCCCGGCCTTCACAAACATACAGACCAACCTGTGCAAGTGGTGTGACTACTCTCACCCTGTGTGTGAGGGCAACGTGTGTTACAGCAACTGCACCTTCAACTCCTTCTGCCTCCAGGCTGAGGAGATCTGCGTGGCCGTATGGTAAGCGTGAGGAGAAATCACCAGAGCAGGCCCCGGGTTCAATTCCTGGCTACTGGTGGCCGGCTTTCTGCAGTCCAGCCTAAGATTTGACGAAGTGTTTTAGGCACAAAATGCAAAGTAATTTTATAGCGCCGACATTTGACAGAAATGTTGACACTTGAGTTTCTAACAGCAGTGAAACTACCGTACCTTCACATCAACATATCAATGAAAAGAGTTTAGCTGCGCAGACTGGAGTTTTCATGTTCCGACAATACATTGATAACAAATGTGCATATCATAAACTTATGCAATGGAATTCTTTTCCTTGTTTGGACTGATTCAGAATTATGCTGTACTGTAGTCTGACACAGTACAAATCTTGAAGAATGCATTTTAATTTTCATAAAAAAACAAATTTGTGAAAGTTTAAGTACTGAACCCAGTGCGTTCTTCTAAAATATAGAATCTCTATGAGGAAGACCACTGAAAAATGACTTTTGAATTATTATTATTATTATTATTATTTTTATTATTAGGGTCTCAATCACAAATATATGGTAGGTGCAATTATTGTGAAATACTGTATCGAGGGAAGGCACAGGTACTCACACTGGTGCCACACAGTACTTAGGCTTTGGGTTTGAGTCTGTGCTGTTTATTTTTGCCACGCTTGCCTGGGTTTCCTGTGGGTGTTCTGGGTTTTTCCCACACTCTACAGTCCAGAGACATGCATTTCATTTGAATTGGTCACTAAACTGCCCTTAGCCTGCGATTATGTAAGTGAATGAGTGTGTGATTTCCATGTTGTGCACTGGCACTCTGGACAGGGTTTACCCCATCTCATACCTCATGAGAAGACCATACACAGAAAGACAGGCTTTCAGTATTCCAACAATGCAAACAAACAAAGTAGGAAACATCTTCACATGTGACATCATAGTTGGGAACACATAGACCCATTGGCTTTCATCACGTACAGTGACAGATATCGCTTAGGCTGTGGAGTTGGGGTGGCTCCTATTGATAAAGTGTTACTTGCTATGATTCTTTTGGTTGCCTGAGTAATGGTGTAAATAAGTTGTATGTGAATGTGGCAGACAATTGGCCTTGGATTCTGAGAATTTATTTTGTATTTCAACCAAAATTAGGGCTGCTGATTGCTCTCATCTATTGATGTCATTCTCCACAAATATTTTTAATTGTGTATCATTAATATTTCTGCAGATTTTATTGCTGAGTTACCCAGCAGTGCCTGGGTCAGAAAGTGGAAAAGTAAAAAGTAATAACAGTAATAACATATCATCAAACTGTATTAGCAACAAAGTAGTTGCATTCAGTGCATAATTATTGCTAGTGCTGTAAAGCGGATATACAAACTGTACTACCATTATGTTAGCAATGTGTGTAGTACTGTGGGCACTGTGTGCAAATTCTTATCTTCCCTGTCACTATTCAGGTTCACTTCGAAATTTCTGCAGTTGTACAGAAAGTTAAAGGTCATAGAAGTCTCAAATAGCTGTAGCCTTACGGGGATTTGTTTTGCCTGCTGTCAGGAAGTCAAAGCAAATTGGCCAGATTCAAACTGTACATGTATGTAACCCTTCCCAGATCTGTACAGTGCTCTGTGTCACTGCAGTGAGAAGAGTGCTATATAAAAATAAATTTGAATTGAATTGAATTGAAGTCCGGCTGACTTAGCTCAAACTGAACCTTTTTGTGTTGGAAACTCTGGCTCCACTTACGATTTACAGAATTACATTTAGCGCTGAGCTAACTGAACATTAGGAGGATCTGTCTGCTTCCCAGCTGTTTATTGTTGCTAATGTCAGCTTGTGCCTGACTGACGTGTCTTTGCGTGACAGGAAACAGGACAATGTGAGCACTAGCGTACGGACATTGTGCCACCATCCCCAGGAAGCCATAGAGGATGTCATGATCTCCAATTACTCCTCTACCGAGTGCGTGATGGTGCCCCAGCCGACAGAGGAGGGGAAGCTGTTCATCTGTGGCTGTGTGAATGAACATGAGTGCAATGACAAGCTCATATTCGAGAAGGGATCCAATGGTAACATTTTCCTTCAACCTTCATAGTCATTCGAGCCCCTTCTGAGTTGTTTGCACTAAGCTCATTTAACTTAATTTGCCTAGTTAAAATGGCATTACACGATCTGTATGTTTACAGTGAATGGTTTCCAAACTGTAGGCATACAGATGTCATCACCATTAACTAACTTTGAACAAAGTCTGGATTCTGAATGGTTTCTTGCGCTGCTCTTAATCATACCTGATTGGCTTCTCAGGGCTCTTGAAGCTCCAGAACAAGGATGTATTGCCTGTGGTGGTCATCAGTTTGCTGCCTCCCCTTCTGGTGGCAGTCATTGCAACCATGGCCTTCTACTTGTACCGCACACGGCAGTCAGGAAAGAAGCCGAAACACTGGGGCCCCAAACGCACCCAGTACCAGTCGCTGGACACACCTGTAGGTCGTAGTGGAGCTGGATCGCCCAGCGATTACCACGGTAAGCTGGAAGCCCTTGCAGACTTGTCCACTACCTGTGGCAGCAGCGTGAATCACAACACAGAGCAGCTGCCCATCCAGCTGGAAGAGGTGGTGGGGAAGGGACGGTTTGCTGAGGTCTGGCGAGCGAGACTCAACAACAGCAGCACGGGGCAGTACGAGACAGTGGCAGTGAAGATCTTCCCAGCAGTTGAGTACAACTCCTGGCAGAATGAGAGGGTCATCTTTTCAGATGCAAACCTGAAACACGACAATGTGGTGCAATTTTTGACCGCAGAAGAGCGGTGGGGGAGGGCTGGCTCCCCTCAGAGGGAATACTGGCTCATCATGGCTTACCACGGGATGGGTAATCTGCAAGATTTCTTGTCAGGTCACGTTCTGAGCTGGGCAGAACTACATGCCATGGCTGGCTCTGTGGCTCGGGGGTTAGCCCATTTGCATAGTGACCTTTCGCTGTGCGGGACACCCAAAGTACCAGTGGCCCACCGGGATCTGAAGAGCAGTAACATCGTGGTGAAGAACCTGAGGGAGTGTGCCCTGTGTGACTTTGGCTTGGCCCTCAAGCTTGATCTTTCTCTCACTGTGGATGACTTGGCCAACAGCGGGCAGGTAATCAGAAGCATTACCTGCTTTTCTTCAGAAATACAAATACATTCAATTTCTTAAAGAAATATTCTTATAGGAATATTTACTTCAAAAAGTCTGATTTTTATGGGAAGCAAAGAAGAAAACTGGGCACACTTTGCAAACAAATTAATAAAAAAATGGAGGTACTAACAGCACACAACATAACGGTTTGCTTTAATACCAATGTGTGCAATAGCTTGAGCTAAATGTGGATACTGTTGTGTCTTTAGTGGTTAAGACTCACGTTTCCTATCCATCCAACAGGTGGGCACAGCACGTTACATGGCCCCAGAGGTTCTGGAATCGCGGGTCAATCTAGAGGACCCAGAGGCCTTCAAACAAATGGATGTCTACTCATTGGCTTTGGTGCTGTGGGAGATGGTGTCTCGCTGTGAAGCCATTGGGGGTGAGAGATTGACTCAGACTGCTGTTTAATGTATGCATTTATTTAGACAGACCGTTTCTTGAATTTCTCTTGTAAATAATCAAGGCCATTCAAAATGGTGTGTGCACCTCTCCCAAGGGATCACTGCTAATTTGCTGTAGCCTACGGTAGACTCAGGTTTGAGTCCCCACTTTGGGTGGGTAAGATAACCACACCTTCTGCTTCTTTGAGTTGAAGCCCATAGCTCAGAGTGGAAAGGAGTGGCTTTGGTAGAAGCGTGTCGTTACGAAGCTACCGTGTTGCATTTATGCACAGCTGTAAGTTATATGCAGAGGTATTATCATTTTCACAAAACCTTTACTATTAACCTGTTCAGACCACATGGTATTTACTATTTATAGTGAAATAAAGCATTTTTAATGATGATTAGTGTTATGTATGGCAGAGAGATTAATTATTAGCAACAAAGACTGGTATACAATATGCCATATCAGGTTATTGCTAGATACTGTGGCTGATCTCCTTCTTCAGAGGTGAAGAGCTATGAGCCACCATTCAGGTCTAAAGTGTGTGACCAACCATGTGTGGAGAGCATGAGGGACTTGGTACTGAGGGACCGGGGCCGACCAGACATTCCCATCAGCTGGACCGCACATCAGGTACAACCCCCGTTAGACATAACCAGCCAGCATTCTGTCAGTCACGTTTTACGAATCACCAAGTGCCTCCATGTGAATAGTATCTAAATTAATATTTTTGTAATGAGATGCTTTAAAGTATTGCTTTTGCACAGTTGCTGCCGTATTAACCATTTCCATAACACATAACATAGATTAAAGGCAGCCACAAGGGTTTTTTCTTGCTGTGCTCCTGTGTTCCTGTTTCATTCACAGGGAGTGAAGATTCTCTGTGGGACCATCACCGAGTGCTGGGATCATGACCCTGAGGCCCGTCTGACAGCCCAGTGCGTGGTGGAGCGATTCAATGCCTTCAGCGAAGAGGAGGACTACCAAGACCTCTTCAACAACAACCAACAGCAGCTCACTAGCCCCTGCGTAGAAACTCAGGCTCATGCCTCCCCATCTACCTCCTCCTTGAAGGACACTGCCACACTGGTGAAGGAAGTGTGAGGTTCTTACTGGGCAGTCCATTACACAGACTACAGTTGACGCCTTCACAGAAGCTGGTCTTCACTCTGTGTTGCCTCCTGTTCGATTGACCGCCCAGTATCTACAAGCTCCTCCTGCCCTGTGCAGAGGTTAACGTCAGAGAGTGAGAAACATTCCAGAAAATGGAGGAGCATCTCCAGACGTTCAGCTGTTCATTTTAATTTTCTAACCTTGGTTGGAAATGTTTTGCTGAGATGCTAAATGTAAATAATACCATAATTGTGCGTTTGTGAGCTGCGTGGTGTCATCCTGCAGGAAGAAAATAAGCAATTGTTATTCAGTATGACCAAACATCAAGAAGCACGCATCAAGCACAAATCTCACACCAGCAAGGATATCAGAGATGAAAAATGTAAATTTGTATTCTAGCTGAGCCTAAGTTTTTGTTGATGTTTTTTCATGCCTTTATTGTAGAATCTGTCTAGGATTGGGACTTTGTGAAACTATAAATCCAAAAAGATCTTTTGGAAGAGAGAACTTCCTGCAAAATAAAACCACTTTACATATATAAGAAAAACATAGCGCTGCCTATTTTTGTGCAAAACTGATCAGCTGTGCATTGGTTATCGATTTGCTTTTTGGGGTGATATGCCAGCTGCTGCGGAACAGCTCAGAGATCCAGGAAGAAAAGATCAATACGCTCGTTCGCTTCAAGGAAATCTCCAACTCGGTAAAACGTCAAGAATGTACAGCAGACCACGTGGAAAAGCGCGTAGAACCTGAAATGGACCTTCACTCTGAATACTTAATTCTCCAGTTTTCCTCAGAAAGGCTGGACTATTTTTTCTTTCAGCAAATGCATTCCTCCAAAGGAAAATACAGTGAGCATTAGTTTTGGCTGACATATTTGTCTGAGGACACCATGTTAGACACACTGATCTTCCTCCAGTTACTCACAGTAGGAACGTCTCACTCTCTCACACACACAGCTTAGTCCCACAGACTTTGCTGAAGCACGTCTTCGGGTTGCGGGGTGAAAATGCAAACTTCACAGACCAAGTGGGAATTGAACCTAAAACCTAATCCCAACTGCAGCCCAGGAGATATGAGGCACCTTGTGTACCAGTGAGCCCTTGGCTACACTTTTAGCATCAATGTGTTTGTTTTTTTTTTTTTAAAAACTTCAATAGAATTGGAACTTGCACCATGTTTAATGCCTTAAAGCATGCACATTGTACGTTACTTAAGTTTAATGCACCTGTACAATATGCTGGAATACAGCTGTTTGGAACAAAGTTACAATAGAGACCGTTGCCAGTTTAAGTATACCCATCTAGTAATGTGCTGTGTCTCCTTTGGCCTACAGAGTTACATGAATTGATCTGGGTATGGATTCTACAAGATGCTGGATGTGTCATGCAGGAATGTTGTCTTGTGGAAATGGCTGAATTGTGTAGATGGTGCAAATTGGACAACTGCACAGACTTGCAGCGATCAGGCTTTTCCATCTGCTTGTGCCGAATTCTGACCTTTCCATTAGCACCATTCAAATGGGCTCTGGACTCATCTAACCTTGCAGTTTTTTCCCCCACTTCGCAGCAGTCCAGTTTTGATGTTTGTGTCCACTTTTCCTCACCAACAGCATGATCTTCAGCTGTTGTAGCCTATTAAGAGACATTCTATCAATATGAGATGACATTCTGCATACCAATGTTAAATTTGGGTGCAGTTAGCCTGCTTGTGGCTATCTGCTTGCATGATTCTCACCATTCTGGGTCAACTCCTCCAATACCCGAGCCGTTTTCATCTACAGAATCAGGGATCACTGGTACTTTTTTTTTTTGCTTAGTGCATCGCTCCTGGTAAACCCTTGAAATGGATGCATTTGAAAAGCCCAGCATGACAGTTGTCGAGGAGATGCTAGAACCAGCATGCCTAGCATCTGTTATTTTGCCACATTTGAAGTCACTAAGATCAGAGGTCTGTGCGTTTCAACACACACTTCCAACATTGTCTTGATGAGAGGAATGCTGTTCTGCCCAATTTATACCCAACACGCCTACAGGGGGAGTGTACCCGATAAACCGGCACACAAACTATCAACTATATTTCCTTTCTTCAGGACTTCCTGGCAGAAAAAGGTGCCGTCTGTCTTTTTACTTGTCAAACTTGCTAAATACTGGAAGATATAATATAGGGCAAGAAAAGCTCCAGTGCACAGGCTGTTGTGTATATAAAATAAAAAAAAAAAAATACAGCTGTAGTGAATAGGAAAGATGTGACTGTTTATTTAAAAATAAAAATAAAAACAATCAATTAGCATAAAGTGGCAACAGTTTTTCAGATATGGTAAATTTGAGCAACATCTGCTGTTTGGATCTCAAGGTGTAAACCAGGTCTACAGAGTACCGTTTACAGTATTCTACTCATCTGAAAGCAGCCATCCTATGGGAAACCCTGGAAAAAAGAATAGCACCCAAAATAAAAGAAACCAGCTTTATTTATTCATTAACTGTCACATCTAGATCTACAAGGAGTGCCATAAAATTAAAAGTCAGTGCATTTCACAGGTTAGCAACTTGTACAGAATTAGTGAAGGATGTGATGACATACACATAAACTCTGCTTAAAACCTGTGTGGGAGTCCCCTCAACAAGGAGGCACCTCCCTTGAAGAAATACTGCCGTCTCCCACCAGACGTTCCAACTGTTGCTTCCGCAGATCGGTAAACCGTCCCCGTACCAAAGTCACTCATTGACAGTTGTTACAGCAAAAGGGCAAGTGGCAACTTGAGACCAAAGAATATGCAGTATACATGGACTGGAAGACAAATGCAGTAAGACACAGCTTAAGGCACCACACGGGAGAGAAGGAAGCGTATGAGGAGGACAGCGCCAATACACACACATGCGCAACACTGCTTCTCAATGTCCTACTTGGGTCCAGAGTAGAATCAGACCAGTTGTACGCAGGGGGTAAAATCCACACACATCCGACTATAGTGAGATTATTTAACCGAGGAGCTGAACGCAGCTTAAGCCCAAATAAGATGAGGTGTAAACAGAGGTGAAAACTATGGCTGTTATCTTCCAATCCATTTCTTTGTGTCACATCTCTCTGCCAGCCTGATCCACCATCTGTCATTCCACCCACGGTAAAAGCTGTTCGTTCATTTTCATAAGGGTGAAGGCATGGTGAACAGTCATTTCCCACTTTATTGGACTTTAATACCCTGAAAGTAAATGTGCAGCTCTGAGACGGTGACTTTCATATTCGGACAAATCCCAGCGAGTCACTAATCGCGCAAGGTCACCTCGGTTTGCAGTGATTTTCCAGCTGCTTGCCAAGGGAGCAACCACCATCAGAACAAGAAGTCCGTCTCCATTTATGCAGAGTAAAGAACTCACCGGATGGTTTGGATGTAACTATGCTCAAATTTAGGAAAATACAACTCTGAAATCATAAATTTAACTGAACAAAGGTATAGAAAGTACGTCTTGGTGTAAATGTCAGATGCTTATTCCGAATAGCAAATTGTTGGCATACATCATGTAGTGGTCAGGGCTAAGACCACTGAAAAGAGTCCATACCACAAGCCAGCAATTCTAAAATGGCAGACAGGAGGAGGAGGGTTTTACGCAATGAAAATTAAAATGAAGTCCGAACATACTACTTTGATTTTGCTAATAAAATGAAGTTGTTCACAATAACATGCTGATTAGACAGTCTTGTAAACTTTTTTTAAACGTCAAAGTGAGGACAAAAAAAAAAAAAAGCCAGGTGACAAAACTTAGGAATAAGCGCTTAGATCCAGAGCAGCTGTGTGCAACTCAACCATACTACTTTATTTTTTTTGCAATTATCAACACAACCCAGATATGGAAATGACTTTGTTGAGGACCAAATTAACTGTTCACTTCAAAATAACTTGCGCATCTCAAACTAAGAGGACTGGAGCCAACATTTTCATACGTGTGGCAAAAAAATAACCCTTTCCAACACAGCGCACGGCCAGTCAATTTCTTTTAGTGGAAAAGCTTGTGTGGATGAGACAGGAAATGACCAATGTAGTGTCTCCTCCTACAACTTCTTTGATTCCCTTCACTGTGATTGTATATGGTGGTCGAGTTAATATAAAGAAGGGGCATTGAACTGCTCATCAGGATCACGCTGAGGTATGGCATCAAGTACTCACACACTCCCTGATAAGATGCCAAAACCTTACTTAGACCCTCTGATCCACACCAGACTCCAGCACTGCTCTGCTGCCCAAACCCAAGTGTAGTAAGGCAGCATCAGTAGAAGAACTCTACATGTACATGATGAAAGATATGATCCAAAGACCATCAAAGAGCTATTATACAAAAATGTCAAACATTACAAAATATGCATCTCGCCAGGTTCAGATGTACTCCGTATGCAGTCAAAGCACACCAGCTATCAGGCCGTTTCTTTCACTGGTTGTGCAGTCATACAAGCATCAGTAGCATATTTTGAGAATGTAGAAGACATTTTGTCTTAATCATCAGAAAAAGAAAACACCTTGTGGCTGTGACAATCTCAAAGCAATTATAAGGAGGACTCATGACAAGGTTCAAAGTGAGGGGCAGAAGTTCAGGAGTTTGCAAACGTGGATTTCCAAAGCGGCTTGTGATACACCCAGCCATCGCCCTGCAAGGTAAAGAAAGACAGTGAGCCATATTAGCACGTTGGTATTTCCATACATCAACAGTACACTCAAGTTATTTTGCATTATATTCTGAAAACTGGCTCGTGACCTTAATTTTAAATTTCATGCACCCACCACACTAAAAACCGTTGGTTATCATTCACTTTTTGAAATTTATATTAACTTTTATGCAGATACTCCACCAAGTTGTGATGGTGCGACTTAAAATTTTTAATGTTTACAATGGTGCGATAGAGATATGCATTCAGTAGAAACTATACTTTGAATCCTGAATTTTTCCCAGGCAAGCGATATGCAGTACGATACTCTCTCATGATGCTGGACAGCAGTGGTGATTCGCATTTCCCAGTCTGCCACGCGCTTGCTAGTGTATACAACCGATTGAGCCCAGTGGAAGACTGGGCACTGACAGGAAGTCCGGGTAGGAACTAAATCTCGTCCACAATTGCTTCCTACACCAATCAATGCTCAGCCTAAAGACAGGGGCGGAGAGACCGCCTACGTTCCATTGCTGAAGCAGCCACAGACATGACAGTAGGTTAGAGGTTAGGTGTTTTAAACGCATTTTCCACTTACAATGGGTTTATCGGAACGTAACCCCATCTGTATTATACATTTAAGAATTCATACTAATACACATATCTGGTAACTGCTGTACCAAGACAAATTAAAGTTTTAGAATATTATTGCTGGCATTACACTGAATGGAGTGACATTCAAGTGACTGCATCCAAAAGAAAACTTAATTTTTAGTTTGTTCTACTTCCAAATTATGATGAAAGGATTATTTTTGCTACTTATAAACACTTGAGACTGTTTTCAGCAAACATCAGCAGTGAAATATACCCTTTTCCTTCCCATGAGTATACAAACATTAAGCATGACTTTCAGTAATATTAAACATTTATTCATCTAGCAGATGTTTTCTCTATAGCAACATACAACCTGCAGTAAAGATTAGTAATAAATGTGCAAATGCCCAAATATTTAAGTGAAAACTGCAGAAAATTAGATTTTTCAATAACCTAAATGTGTGCAGACAAACTAAAGCAGATGAAACAGCCTTACCATTTAAATCACTCCACAATCATCTCAGCAGAATTTGGCCTTTAGATCTGTGTCAAGCTGAATATCATGAATGGGAGTCTAAATGGTTTGCTGGATCAATTTATTTTTGGATTTTTTTTTTTTTTATGCAGCCAAGTCTGAATTCTTCACTTGACCACTGTCACGTGTTACTCTGAGCCTTTCCTGAAGGGTGACAGTTCCGAATAATCCTGCACCAGAGGATGCATCTCAAAACTAACCTATTATTGCCTTGTCCTTACTTTCCTTTTTCTCGCAACTTAAAATGGTCAAAGTATTAACAGCAGCAACAACACACAAGGCGGACCATAAACAAACCAGAACATTTCCTTTCTCGTCTCCTCTGGCTTTGCGCACACAGACAAGTTTGAGGAATCACTGACCAAATATGATCTCATATACAAGAGTATTTTTTGTGCAAGCTCATGTGGAACTTTTTGAAGGCCCATATTCCACGTGAGCGCAATAGCCTCGACACGATCGGAGATATTTCTAATGTATGGTGAAGGGATCCAAATAAGTGTTAAAACATCGTTGACGAGCAAATGTTTGGTCTGAATGTATTTCTTGAATTTATGTGGGCAGTTTAACTTCATTGTTAAACTATGCTTCCTTGGCAGGACAGCGAGCCATTTAACAAAGGCCATATGCGCCTTTTCAGGGTGGACAATTGCTGTAGCTGAGGGCATAGTCAGCACATTTCATCTGTCACCTGTATTATGTACCCAGCCTCATCAGGAAATGCATCTTCAAGTGTTTACAATACAGAGACAATTCAAGATGTAAAAGGATTACTCTTAAAACATCTCCAATTATGTAGACTGCAGCACCAACATTCTCACAAGCCAAGGTAGGCAAGGTGAGAAGATTCAGGAAGCTGTTACTTTGATTTGGATGCAGTCTATGAGTAGACAAGAGGTTATTTACTTCAGTCATGGTTTATAAGTTCAACACAACCAAGGTTAAGGTCAGAAACCAGTCAACCAATCACGAGCATTCATCCGTTGGGGTCAGTTTACTCTATACAGTCACCCACTTCAATGCTCAGTTACCTTAATTTGTAACAAAATCTGTGCACCAGAAAATGCAAGCTCAATTGGACAAAGTCAACCACCTGAAGAATAGTCTCTTATCTTGGATAAGATTCAGTATAAAATTACATCCTTATTCAACTTAAAAAGCTTATCTTTATAGGCTATGAACACTTCATTTGTTTGTTTACCAACAGTCTCCACCTTGGGAAAATTTTACACAGAGTACAAGCAGGTAAAGGCCTGTGATATGACACAAAGAAAGAGGGGTGGGAATCACTGCTGCCATCAGCAAATGGCCACATGTCAAATTAGCACTGGGACAGACAAAGGGGGATAGACAAGGGGTCATTTCTAGGCACTAAACTTTGCCGCACTGGATCCCTTCAAACTCTACTGCATGTTTACCATTGTTCAAAAGTTTGTATTCTTGGATTATGCAGAAAGCAAATAAATAAATGTTTCATCATGCATTGGAATCAGCAGTTGTGAAACACCTAGTTTTCAAGTTTCACTGGAAAAATATTTGCTTCTCTCTCAGGCACCAAAAAACACCTGGAAACATAGCTGTATAGTATATTATTTTTCAGTTTTTATAGAAGGGGAGGTCACTTACCTCACTTTCAAAGTACCTAGTCCTCCATGGTATCTCCCTCTCAGTGCGATGCCTCTCTTCAGTTCTCTGTCTCTCTTCCAGAAAACGCTTGTGTTCTGTTGCCTTCTCAATGTCTTTCTGCCGTAGTGCTTCAGTCACGTGTTGCCAAAGTCGCCTTCAACATGTCCCCATTACAGAAACAAACCAAAAGGACATGAACTTTTTTTTTTTTTTAAAAACTAAGTCCACAGTTGATATTTTCTCCACAAATAAAGCTGTTGCCTGACTACATCCAGCTGCTTACACTGAACTTGTGTGGTGCAGTTAGTTGTTTCAAAATATTAAAATATATTCAAGCTTTTTAAATTAAACAACATAACGCATGGGTCTTTCGCCATCCTGATTATGTGCATTTTCTATAGACATTCCTTAATAAACCTGAAACCTACAGCTAAATTAAAAAAAAAAAAAAAAAAAAAAATTATTGTTAACTGGTTAAATTACACTCATCTTGCAACTTTAGATGTTTGGAATCAGCTGTGTGTTTCTGCCACAAAAGGTAATGTGTAAACATGTAGTTCAAGTTTAATGCCAAAAATCAGGGGGGTGGAATTATAGGTAATGGCAATCATTTCCTATGGGCTGAAGGGAAGAGGAAGAATAAAGATGAATGAAAATGAGTGGAAAAAAATGCATTGATCATTTGAAGGTGTGCATTATGGTCACCTTCCACCTCTTGATGGGAGTGTTACAGGAGCACAGACATTATCTTCAACGTGAAACAAAAAATTGTGACTGATAGTCAGTATATTGTCAGTCTACTGCACAGCAAATTCAGACAGACAGTCATGGCAACACCAATTCCCCTGGGAGGAACCGGTGTATCTCCAAAGAAATTAACATGGAGAGACAGGGCAGAGTCAAGCTTGAAATCATGTAGCTGTAATGTAAAACCTGCCCCATCCCCTTACCTTGATTCGTAGGGCCCCTGCTGCTCTATAGGTCGCACTTGTTTCTTGGTGACAGGGAGCTTGGTGACATCGACTGCTTGGGTTTCCCCACTGCTATGGCTTAACTCCAGCGTGCCATTCCATTCGCCCTGCACCCGGCACACCACTGAGTTGGTGGGGGTGTGCTTCACCTCAGCAGTCACCCTATCGGAGGAAGAACACAGATTGCCCAATTCATCACATACCAATGTGGATATGAAACGCTTTGTTTGGTAACCCTGCATGACAAGCTCAGAGTTTCCACAATGAAAACTACTTGGGATAAGTTATACTGCCTTTATTGCCTTTACCTTTGTCCAAGGCAACTTACCTATAAATGCTCTTTTTCAACCAACAATTGAAAAACATTGCGTTCATTTATAAAGCCTCCTTGAACAATACTGCTTTCAGGTTACTTGTAAATACTCAGGCTATGCATGTTTGCCAACACTGATTAATATGGTTCAGGTTTCGACTGATGTATTACAGCTAACCTGGTTTAGTCGCATTAGACATACTAATATTTAATTTGTGCTTAGATTATTTGACGGTTACAGTAAATAGGAAAAATGCAGCTCCGTATACAAATCAAACACTGTAAGCCACATAGGAGGAAGGTATCAAATAAATGATTTAATATTAACAATACAGAGCAGTCACAAAGATTAGAGTTCTGTAAACAAGATACAAAGGTCAGTTTCACACGGGGAGAAGAAAACAAAATCCTACTCCTTACTTGTGCAATTTGCCCCCATAAAATGGCTTTGTTTGGAAGGTGATGGCTGCAGAATAGCCTGTTTTGGCGCAGTTGACATTGACCTTCCCACCCAGCTCTACCCAGGGCACTGTGAGGATCGAGCGGGCAAAGGCAGAGGGTAACGTGAAGGTATACTCCTCGCCATGCTCCAGCAGGTGTAGGACACCTGTGTAAACATAGAAGTTTAGGAGGGGTTACAGGATTTGAATCACTTGTGTATCTAAAGGAGATAGAAGTTCTTACAATTAAACAATGGTCTCAGACATGGATTTTAAACTAGATAGTAAATAGCAAAAAAGTTATTTGCTAAAGACTGGGTAAAAGATAAGTGTATGTCAGTCAGCAGAAATGAACACCAGATCCACAACTGTCCTGAAGAGTAACAGCTGTTGCCATAATAGTTCTTTGAGAACAGTCTACCTACCTTCCCCAATCATGGAGACCCCAATTGACATGCCCATGAACTTGCTCTTTGTCCACACGTGAGTGTTAATGCACATCTGACGTTCTACACACTCCGCGTAGAAGGCTGAGATAGGAGGATGATGTGACACCTGCTCAGCAACAAAGCGTACTTGATAAGAATCAGACACCTCTGCCCCGGCATTATATGGGCTGCCTTGAGGACCAGAGACAGTACTGCTTCCTGCTGGCTTGGCAAGTCGGGACTTGGGAACCCTCCAAGAACAGTGAAAAGTCTCGCCAATGATAGGATTGTAGGGTTTCTTGGCGATTGCACCCTTGCGGCCCTCATGGAAAGAGGTGAGGTAATATTCTATGAAGCGCACCATCCGCTCCTCGGGTGTGGCGCCATCAGTAATGGCCACAAAGAGGTCCGGATGGGACATGAAATCAGCATACATCTCTAGCAGTGAGCGTTTCTCCAGGATGAAGGTAGGCAAGACCACCTGCAAAATTGTGAATATTAACTATGTTAAACAAAATCAGCAGGATGTCGTTTAGTAATATGTATACAGTATACATATACCGGGTAAAAAAAACCCACTAAATGTTTAGAAGAATCTGAGTGGAAACTTTACCATTAACTGGTCTTAATATGCTCTTTGAAAATAAACTCCATACAGAAATACCAGACAAGTGGTTGATTCCTCCATTTCTTAGGATGTAAACTTCCAGTTTACTCTAAGCCCATCCTAAATCCACCCCAAAAAAATCACCTCAAGCATGATATGGGAGGAAGTAGTGTAACTAATTAAAACAAAATGAATAGTTATACTCTTGGCCCTTCATGTCTTCATATTTTTCTAGATTCACTTTTTTGCCATTTGATTCTGGAAGTTTTTTTAAAATGACAAATTTAATGTTTTATTTTATAATTTTTGTAAAGCAACACTTTCCGTCTAGAATCATAACCATTTGCATTCATCGTTCTTCTCCCACTCTGAATTACAAGTGGCAAAAATTGGTTATAGTTGCCTTTCGTAACATTTTGGTGTGCGATACAACATTTTTCATTTTCCTCAAGCGTCAATCGTATATATAAAACACCCCCCTCCCACAAAGTAATCTCAGCATGATAGTGAGCACTGACTGGCTGGAGAAAATTCACAGACATTAAAGAAACTACCTGCTGAAGTGCAGGCACAAGAACACAAACTATGACATAAAAACACTCCAGTGCTAAAGCACACAGTTTTGATATTGGAGTATTTTACATGCATGAGACTAACTAGGTTGCTCATTACTGGGGTGGAGAGAAGCCTACCCTGGTAAGGTCCATGCCCAGCTTGAGCTGAGACAGCAGGTGCAGAATGACACTGCGCTCCTCCTCCACCGCTCCTAAGTCTTCCTCCTGGTCTGTGAAGGAGTCTTCCAGCTCGTTGTCAGCATCAATTTCCTCCTGTTCCTTACAAACAAAACACTTTTTTTTTTTATATATATATACATACATATATATATATATATATATATATATATATATATATACATACATACATACATACATACATACATACATACATACATACATACATACATATATATATATATATATATATATACATATACATATATATATATACATATATACACACACACCACTTTTTCCCTTAATAGTAACAGACTTTATATATGCATTATTCTACATTATTCTTAATATCAGTTTAATTATTTCAGCCTAGACGTACAAAATCATGAAACATTTTTTTCTAAATTCTCTAAATCATACGGGACCTTGCTAAGTATTAGTCCTCTGTGGTGAACTTCAGTGTTTAAACAATGAACTTATTCCAGTGGTTGTGCAATATAAAATTCTCCAACATAAAGCACTTTACTCACACTGCAGAGATCCTTTAAGACTGTGTGCTTTTCTACCCTAATGATATTTTGAAGACAGTCTAGCTACAGCACAACCCAATGGCTGTGCTTGTCATCTGAGGAAAAACAGGCTTTGGAGTGGGGAATCCATTTCTTATGGAACATTTAAAGGTTATTAACCTTGTGAACCCAAACTCTGATTTGTAAAGTTGAAGCAAAGAAGACTGCTTAAATACACCCATGAGCTGCAATTTATGATTCCATTTATTAATGAAATCATAAAAAAAAAAAAAAAATTGTACCTAGATCCTTCAAGCACATTCTTTGATGCACTAATGAATTCATACAATGGTAATCAACCATTTTCCAACAACACTACCATAATGTGGAAGCCCACTAACAGTATAACTGTTTCCTATGAAACTTGTAGGCAGGCGCTATACTTTATCCCTTTCTGCTGTTTCACATGTGGTCCAATAGATGTATGACACAGATGGTACAGCCACACCAAGTCCTACCTACCTCAGCAAAATCCTGGGGCTCTGTGCTGATGCTCTCCAGTGCGCTGCTGTCTGCTTTGCCATTGTCCCCTGACACGCTTGGTGGGCTGCCTCCATTCTTCAGGATGTCAGGCAACTTGGGCTCCAACCACTCGATGGTGGGCTCTGGAACATAAAGGACATTGGGCTCAGATGCACTCATACTCTAGAGCCCCTGGACTACAACCTGGGGCTCAGATACAGTATAAAGATGGATGAGTGTTACCTTGACAGCAACCCAAAAGGAAAACAACTGTAACCTGACCCTAAAGAGGAGGGGACCCCCCAGTCGCATACAGGCCCTCCCACTAAGAACATTGTTTCTGTTGCCTGTCTGAAACCCTACAGCTGTAAATAAATAAATAAATTCTGTGGGCCAGTAGCAACCATTTCCACCCCCAAGGTGGATCACCATTGGCTGACATTCCACATATGCCATCACATGCTTGCCTGATAAAATATGAATGTGGAGTAATTAGATCTTGTGAGATTTCAAGACAGTGCAAAATGAAGAATACAGTTATATGCCATGCATTTGCATACACACAATAAAAACAGAATCAAGTCAGCATGAAATTGACTTATGAAGAACTTTTCAAAGTAATAAGGCTTTACACATTACCAGCAGCCACTTTTTGCAAGAACTGATCTTTGGGTTGACAGTTTAGAAAGTTGTCAGCTCACTACCCTCCACATCTCCAGTTACTTTAGGTAGCCTATCAAGATGGATTAATTTCCTCATAAATTATGAACAATTATTCCATCGCTCTGTCTAGAGACCCACTCCCTTCAAAGTATTTGGAATTACTTTTCTGCACTTGAGAAAGTTGCATATATTTGACTTTAGTAGCCAAAAGACATCGTGATGTCTTTAATAACGTCAAAGTGGCAAATTTTAAGCAAAAATGCTTAACGGTTTCCATATTAATAATGGAGCAAATTACTTGTGTAAAAAACAAACAAGTCTCCATGATTTGGAAACCTCATTCACTAACTTCAATGTTTCAGACAATTCAATGTTAAACAACACCGAACAAGGGATGACTAATTATTTTACAGATAGAACTCAACCACAAAAATGCAAGACACTCCATTAGAGAGTCAACATAACTGTTGCCATATACAGATAAAAGAAGCACTAGCAAGGTCAAAACTATTGGAAAAACAGAAGCCCAGTTTGTGCTGCCAAACTCTGGACTCAAGGCTGAGCAACAAGTTCTAGTAGAGATACTTTTCACATACAAATTATAAATGGGATGAATAAATATATGAATAAACAACATATCAAAATGGCCTGTAATTAACACTGCATTTACTAACATTTTGGATAATCAGGCCAGCGCAAGATTGTTTTCAGGGTCTAGACAAAATAAAAAAAGTGGCTCCCAAAGTTGAGAAACAACAAATGACCTCAAGCCTGAAATAAAATTAAACCTAAAACATTTGAGCATTTCTGTGGAACTACACATCTCTACAAACTATGAGCATGACCTCTCATCTCAGGAGCTGGCAACAACTCTTCTGTCCCAATAAGGACTGCTGATAACTGGTAACTCCCATATTGTTTGTGCCACAGTCAAACACATTTAAGTGACTCAACAGCAGCAGTAGCAGCAGGGAATAACAGTGGTTAGAGCTGCTGCTGCTGCTACCATGTACTTGCAGTAGCCACATCCTATAGCAGTTCCTCTCACTGAGGTAGTAAATTTTTATAGTAACATTTACCCAGCTGTTCAAATGTGCCACTTGTTTTGGACTTAAGTAGCAGCTAAATCGAGGAACATAAATATAAACACACCAGAATCTTAGCTCTAAACTACAGTTTTCTACAGCCCGTGGTATCAATCTATTACAGGTCATTGCTGCACTGAAAAGACAAGGGGTTGGAGCTGATGATAATGATGTCTCTGGATAGAATTTCTAGCACAACAGGTCACAACCTCTTTAAAGTTTGAACACATACTGTCCCATGCTGTCCAGGATCTGTAACATACTGAGACCCTAGTGGGTAAAAAAGAGACAGTCAAGCTGTTCCAAAAAGCAACAACAAATAAGACATGCTCTTTAACAGAACAGCAGTGTCTGCTGGCTCACCTGCCAGTGGGCGTGTCTGCCGGGCTACCTGTTGCAACTGCAGGATGTGGAAGCAGTCATTGAGGCAGTTCATTGTGGCCATGGATGTGGCTTTCAGCATAAGCAGGTCCTGATCAAGCGGGGAAAGTCCAGGGGCTGAAGGAAGGCCCTCGATCGTCTGAATTAGATCTTTGTGCTGGCTCTGTGCCTGAGTCATCATCTGCACAGGAAGGGAAAATCCAGGATCCCCATTGTCTACTTCACATGACAGAGCATACCACATAGCCTAAAACCAGACTTCTTAACAGACCCTACCATACCCAGAAAGCATCAAGTTTTTAGATGATATATTCGCTGGCTACTTTATTAGACACATCTAGCTAGTACTGGGCTAGATCCACTTCTGACCATGCACCAATATGTCTCATCAAGAACGGGGATACAACAAACCCAAGTGTTGCTTTCTTCAGTTGACCAGTTTTCCTGACTGCATGTGTGATGGAACCCTTGCCTTCATATACTGAGCTCACAGAAGATAAAGCTGTTTTCTGTTGCTGTAGCCCATCCACCTCAAGGTTTGACAAACTATGTTCAGAGGTGCTCTTTTACATACAACTGTTGTACTGAACTTTTAAGTTTTCCCATTTGTGGAAAAGTGACCAACAGAGGTACCTTGTCACTACAATAGATTGCCCAGGAAGACTGCACAGTCACTGATAAATAAACTTCTGGGATTCCAGTTTTCACCTCCCTCTGTAGTTGGGTACATTTTAATGTCCTCTCCTCAGCTGCCAACTGCCTCACTCTACAGGTAACTATAACTGCTGTTCAGTCATTCCCTGGAACATTGATCAGCACACTGTTTAAAAAAAAAAAAAAAAAAAACCTTTAAATAAGCTTGTTCAAAGTGTTAAAAAATTTAAGTGTTTTTACCCACAGAAGTGTTGCTGAGATTATGGTATAATTATACCATTCTCTGTAAACTGTACACAGTATAGTGAACAAGAATCCAAGGAATGTAATGTTTCTGAGATTTCAGAAACACATCTGGCATCAACTATCATATCATGTTCAAAGTTAGATCACCAGGCTTGCAGAAACTAATGCTTAGTCCAACAGTAACTGAATTGCTCAACTTTCTGTATGCATAACACATACTGAGATAGAGCTACACAGTTCAGTGTTTGGAAAAGCAGGCTGTTTACATTAAGCAAATGTACCTAATAAAGTGACCTGTGAGTGTATAGTAGCTGACAGTTGAAAGCTGAATATATTGGACTACACTGCATGAAAGTGTGAATGCACATATGTTTAATAACACTCCAAATGTGTGTTGATATGCATTTCTTACCTCTCGAGCATCCACCAGATGGTCTGGTAGCAGGGACTTCCGACTAGAATACAGGGAGGAGCCCCTGCTAAGTTGTGAGATGCTCAGAAAAGCAGTATTCTGGTGAGACCTGCGCTGAGACAGCGGAGAACTGGTGCTGCCCTGGGAAGCCATGGAGAAGCTGCGTAACTTCAAGGAAGCATTGCTCTTTGGAGATCCATAAAAATATGAAAACAGAAACACAGGATTGTTAACACAAACAGGGAAAACATGAAATAATTCAACTACATTAAAGTCAATATTGTCACAAATAAACAAAAAAAAATATTTTCTATTTAAAGCAGGATATCCAAATTATTATTATGTTACAGGAAGAAGCAGGATGCGTGAAAAGACCTCTTAGCATGAAAAACAGTTACAACAATACACTATAAATCTTACTATGAAAAATTTACAATCACATCTATTGCTGGGAGAGTGAAGCATGAAAGTACACTTCAGACTTACACAACTGACCTACCTCTATTAACAAAAGAAATGCAAACAAAATTTACACATGAAGCAACAGAAAAACACCACAGTTCTGTGGATCACAGGTACTGCTTACCTTTCCCATGGCTTCAGTGTGATGTTGCGTGCATATCTGCAGGCGGCTCACCCAGTGTTGCCTCTCTTTAGCATCCGTAGCTATGGAATACAGACCAAAATATTTCACAACTTGTTTCCTCTTCATGCTACAACATCAGGCTGGCATTATGGCTTTGTACTCCATTTCTGACCGTAAACTCTCTGGGACTTCAGGTGGAAAGACATAGACGGTGGACAACGTAGTCTGATTTAAAGACACGTCAATATCTATTTGTCAAGAAGCTTTAATTTTGGTGCACAACAGTAAGAAAATTGCCAACTTCTACATTTATACATTTTCATTTAGCAGATTTTTCTACTGTAGAAAAACACCTTTCAAATTACTGAAAAATCAGGCTATCAATACAGCAGGCTATGTTGCTGAAGAACCAGCTATGCTATGAGCTGCTGAACTTGCAGTCAAGAATTTTATAAATATGAATAAAATGCAGAGCAACTTAACATTAAGAGTGAACAGGAAGTAAAATTTTACATAACATTTTTTTTATATTTAATAAAATAAGGTTGACATACTAATTTGAATCATGCACCAATGCATCATCATGGTGCGGGGGGTAAATGATTCCATGCTCTCCACAGCTACCAGCAGCATTTCTGTTATTCTACACTTCCATGCATTCTGCTCAAAACTGATATGCTGCTGTCTGTGCTTAATGTTAACTGACATAAAACTTGTATTGAGAATCAGTGAATTTTGTGTGACGTGTTTGTATGAGGGGTGAAGGAGCTGTAGATGAGTGTTAAAAACCCTGGTGTTACTCCTGCCATTGTTCTACATACTCAGGGACACAGAATGCCATAAGCATTCACAAGGAGGCCAGCTCACCAGATGGAGAGGCTGAAAATGAGAGACTGCTGCTAAACATGCATTTGAAAAATCTCCACTGTTGCCTCAAAGCCTGGGGTGTTGTTCAAATTGCTTACATTTATATTGCATTTATATATTTAGCCTGGGTATGCACATCTAATAATGCAGCCTCACAGTCTCTTACACAATTGCTTGGTGCAATTTTCAAATGCGGTCCCAGTTTATTGCACTGGACTGAATGCTGCAGGCAAGAACTGGATGTGGCACACTGAACACAAAAATTTGTACTGATTATCAGGGAATGGTATTATTAATCAGAGAGCAAAACAGTTAAAAAATAAAATTTAAAAAAAAAAAAGAAAAAAAAAGAGAAACTAGAAGTGTACAGCACGCACACACAGCAGTAACTGTGAGCCTAACTATAGAAACCTTTCTTTTTGTGTGCAGGATGTGGATAAAGTAGATGACAAAGTAGATGACAAAATAGACTCCAGCACCTCTCAGTTTGTACTGCTCCCCGCTGATGGCATTAACAGTAAAAGTGTGCGAGTCCTCATCGCTGGGAGAGATGACAGCTCCTGCCAGCGCCAGAGTACCACGGGGCTTCTGAGGCCGAGACTGCTCGTTCACAAAGTACTCCAGCACCCCGGCTTCATTGTTCAGGACAAAAAACCTGCACATTTAAGCAATTCCATAAAAATAAAGACCTTTGATTGAAAACCATTTAAAAATAAATTCTCTTTCATACCTACAGAAATAACATCCATTTCTGTTGTTTTCTTAAACATGTCATTGTCAATTGTATAACAAGAAAAAAAATGTTGATTAAGTGTTTAATAATGCAGAACAACTGTGGAGAAAAAAGTGGAACTGATGAGCAGAGAAATGCCTGCAATTCACTTACCGATACTGCCATCCAGTCACCAGGTTTGTGTATTTCATCAAATAACCATCAATATTCTCCATATGGTCACTGCACATAGTAAAAACATGGAGAAATCAATTACATTTAGTCTCCAGCTTACAAATTTTCCCAACCTGTGCAGCTGTCACTTACATTTATTTAGCAGGTACTTTCCTCCAAAGCTATGTGCAACTCTTAACAAAAATATATTTGACAGCAGATAAAGTACAGACACAGAGCTACATTTCTTGAAGCACAGTCAGTTTATCCAAAAACCAGCATTTTTTAAAATCTGTATGCGTTACAACAGTCACTGCATATAGAATTGATAAGGAGCCCATCCCAGCCACATTTGACTTAAGAACTCTTGAGTAACAGACCAACTGTCTCTTAAGTAAGGGATAAACTGAAATTGATTTTTAGTACAGTAACAAATTATTTCTTATGTGTGCTATGAAATCAAGCAAAAGTTGCTTGTTTTTCCAGGTAGTATTTAAATGTGAAATTCCATCTTTATGTCAAGATGAAAGGTATGGAAACATGATCATTGTCTTGTATTTTAAAATGTAAAAGTCTACTTGTACACATTATTTCATATGCAAAAATAAAGGAAAACATTGAAAGTTTTGGATCCAAGCAAAATTGACATACTTTCTACAACTGAGCATCAGGTTTGCATGCATGCCACTACAAGAACTGCTGGCTCTGCATGGACTGAAAATGACATCATGCAATAAAATAATTTATGCAAAACAGACAAAGGTGGTGAATGAGAGAAAATGCAACTGAAGTTTACGAAAAAGTTTGGGCTTTTTCCCCCCAAGTAGTACCAAATTTACAAGTGGTATACAAGTTAAAACTACACAACAAAAACCTGTCAATGAGGCTGCAAATACTTTTCGTCGCCCTTAAAAATTCCAGAAATAATTTGATATATGACAGTACAAATAAATAATACATCATAAAATCAACTAATGAACTGCCACATTTATATGTGCTAAAAATAATTTTGTCTACATCCTGTACGCAAGTTATGGAAAGAATGTGAAAAGGACTCATTTTGAAGTGGCTAAACTACGAATCACAAACAACTGCAACAGTGGATCACTGAAGGCCAATTGCCAATTAGCAGCTTGTGTTATGAAAGGAGGCTGACTATTAGAACCTGAATATGCAAGTTTTCCAAGCAACGTGAGGCAACAGAGCTCCAAACGGGCCAAAGAGCTGACATGTGTCACAGGGAACAGTCACAAAAAGACAGCAAATGCCAAACATGCGACACTCGCTAGAAGCAAAGAGGTCAAAAATGGAAGTCCAACAGGGACAGATGAACGGAAGACAGTCACTAAACACTGCAGAAGCAGCCTCAAATATTACCACAAACAACCTGATCCAGCCAATAAAACACTGTAAAGGGGGGCAGCTCTAGCGCTACTTCACCACAGTAAAACAGCGTAAAAGGCAGTACCTGTAGTGCTACTTCACCAAAGTAAAACAACGTAAAAGGCAGTACCTGTAGTGCTACCTCACCACAGTAAAAGAGTGTGAAAGGCGGCAGCTCTAGTGCTACCTCACCACAGTAAAACAATGTGAAAGGCGGCAGCTCTAGTGCTACTTCACCATAGTAAAACAGCATAAAAGGCAGTACCTGTAGTGCTACTTCACCACAGTAAAACAACGTAAAAGGCAGTACCTGTAGTGCTACTTCACCACAGTAAAACAGCGTAAAAGGCGGTACCTGTAGTGCCAGCTCCGGGAGGTGGCCTTGGTGCCACTCGTCGCCCGGCTGTCCAGCTTTCCCTCACTTTCTGACGGCCGAATGGCGGACGTTTCTCCCTGCATGGCTTCTGCGCGGCCGAAACGGCCTCTCCCACCAACAGCGCACCTGCCTGCGTACGAGTGAGCAGCGGGGCACACGGCTGCGGGCACGTCAAACGCCGAGGCTGCGTGCGCTCCGAAGGGCGGACATGTAGGCGAGCCGAGGCGCCCCGCACGACAGCAGGCCGCGGCGGGGGAGCGACGCCAAGCGCTCCGGCACACAAACTCAGTGGAGCGCAGGACGGACGACGAGCGCCCGCTGCTCCATGTCCCGGTGAACAGCGGCCGCTCGCCCGCACCTTAAAGACTTAAAGATGCCGCTGACCGCAGAAAGGCGCTCCACAGACGCGACTCGGGGGTAACGCGGGGGTCACGTGACGCGGCGCGCGGGTCGGCCTCTGCGTCACGTGACGTCCGGGGCGGTGTCTCGCGGCTTCTTCCGCCGCGCGCTTCCTTTCAAGAAAACTGACAAAAATTAAACGTGTATTCCAATTATTCCTGCAAAATTTTTAAGGCTGCTAACTATTAATAAGGCGTTTGGAATGTACCATAATTTCACCTCCAGTGTCACAGCAGGGCTAAGTATTTTTTTTTTTTTATATATATATATATAACGTGGTCAACCGCTCCTTTTGAGCGGTCCAGGAGGACTCGTATGGATCTTGAGTGCTTTCCTCCCTACATGCTGACACCTTGGCGTCCTGGTGGAACAAGAGGCCAGCATGAGTAAGAAGGAGAAGTGCTAGGGCCATGTGGGGCCGCGAAGATCAGGTGCCAAAAAGTGCGCGCTCCCGCTGAGACTTCAGTCCGCTTGTCGGCTGTTTTTAAGAAGCCCCTGACGCCTTCTGTAGTACTGACAGCTGTCAAGTCAACAGATTAGACGTGTTTGTTTGTTTATTCAAATATTTTATTATGAACATGTAAATGTACCACATCAGCAGGAGAAGATACAACCATTGTGAATATATCAGAACATTGCAGAACTTTTCCACATCCAATTACTCTGGTAGAAATTTTCAAACAAGACAGAACCCCACCAGAGACTCAAAAAGTTGGGTGATGAAGTCTTTTACATGTCAGCACTGATGGAAGAAACCCTTCCAGACCAGGGTGTCTACCAGAAAAGCCCAACACGTTCTCTTTCATTGTTACAAGCAAGCATAACATCATACATATGCATAAGAGACATTTCTTCAGTCATTTTCCAGCTCAATATGTTCTTGTGTTACCAAAACAGGCGTCCATTCCTGCGTGGGACAGGACCTGTTGACCTTTGTTTTGCGACTGTCCAGTCTGTCACCTACATGTCACAAGATGTTCTTTGTCTGATGATAGCTCAGCGAGTGTGTACTTTGAGAATTTTAGTTACACTCCTCTGTCTCAAGGTATTTCCGATTTCTGCAGAAACCGTGCCTTCGCCTTCAATAGTATCACTTCCCTTTTTTGCTGCATATTTTCAGTCACATTCATAGATATACTCTGCTGAGCGGCATGATTCACAAATTTTAAGCACATCATCTCCTTTTAAAACATATATCTTATACCTTCTTCAAAATTAAAGCTTATTTTAATGCTTACATGCATGTGGTGTGTTAATTTGCTTCCACGCCACACATGAAGTAAATAAAGCGCATCAAATTATTGCCTAGCAAAAACAAACAGATAAATGAATAGAGATAAATACATAGAATACAGATTTTCCAACTAACCAGTATGAAAAAAGGCAAATGTAAATATTCATAAATATATTGAAAGTGCAGATTCACAGATTAAGGAGTATCATCAAATATTCTTTAAATGTGTTCAACAATAATTTACTTCCCACAGTTTAGCTTTTTATATAAATCAAATGCATAAGTCATTCCAGTAAGACAGCAATGCATTTTTGGGGTACAGTTATTACATTTTTGTTGTATGCAAAATTTGGCATACACCAACAAAAAGTTTGCAACATTCTCAAGACATAGATTGTAGTTATTGTTTTAACAGATAATTATTTAGAATGAATGTATAATTACTGCCAGCATGCGTGAAAATGTAAGAGGCCCGATCCTCCCAAAATATCTTTAAAATATGACATTTAAGAAACTTAACTTGCTTAAAAAGATAGACACGTCGTCCACCTCTGAAAAGTTATGAGAGTTCATTGGATAAATGGTGTGAAGAATTTTCAAATATATTTCTTTGACTTTATTCTTAATCCTGTATTTAAAGGGCATGAGTCAGGCCTTCCTCCATTTTATGTTAGCAATATGGGAATTCCAAAAAAAAAAAATCCCTTTAGCAGTAATGCTATTTTTCTTCTGAAAATGTATTTATTGTTTCATCTTTTGCCTCTTAATTCAGTTCCATCTAGTATTAAATTTTATTTTAAGATTCTGATTTCTTCATCAGTCAAATGATTAACTGAATCATCTGATCTGGAATAGCATTAATGAGGGCGTAATATGCTTCAACAAATTTGACACGTCATGTCCGCATTGTGTATGGACGATGCATGTAATTCAAAAATAAAAAACATGAAGAAAAATTTCATATTCATGTTTCTACTATCAGTTATTTGGCACTGCTTGTATCAAAGAGGTGTAGCAGTGGAAAGATGAAAAGGTAACGTTATATAATCGCCAAACTGTTTTACTGTTAAAGTGGTTTATATACAAGCAGTTTTGTCCACCAACTGTGATTTTATAGCACTCAGAACTTACAAACAGCTTGAAACCAACAGAATCGATAGGCCAGTTTCCATATCAGGCAACTGGCCATCAGTTGCAGAGCAGCAAACAGCCCGCATTCTGGCACCCAGCCACTACTTCCCGGGACCATTAATGGCTTCCGGTAGTCATTTAACATCTTGAGCCATATAAAATATAGCAGTGCATTGGCCAGGCCAGGCGACGGCAGGAATGTGGACAGAAACGGGAAAGTGTTGCTGCTATCCTTATCGCCAGTTTTACATCCTCAGTTGCAAAATAAGCCATACAGTTGCTACTTAAGGTCGAACACTTTTTAATACGTCCCCCCAGTACTATCCTCCATTACACTCCCACTTACCCTTCTTTTTTTACCACTTCATCTTTTCATTGTTGTATGCCACCTGGTGGAAGCAGAAACACGGCACTGTGTTGCACGTATGAAGCACAACATAACAAATGAAAGTAATACACTAAAAAGACAAAGACGACTTGCAGTTGAGAACATAAAGTCACTATATATATATATATATATAAACAATTAAACCACCACTAGAGTTTGAAAGTTCAGCTTATTTTATTTAATTCTACAGGCTTTTCACACAACTGAATATATTTATGCATTCACCAATAAGCCCTTTTTAAAACATAAATAACCCAGACAAATTAAAACAGAACCTGTGAGAGTCACTTATCATTTTAGTGTAGAACATCTGTCTGATAGTTTGATGGGGGAATTCTAATCAGTTTATCTTAAATCTTTGGCTTTTATAAATTGTTCCTTGTAAGTTATGTTTTTTTGTTTGATAATTAAATGTCAGAACACATGAAAGCAACTAAACCAGTTTTTATGCACAATTGTTACACCACTGACAGCTTTCTACTATACCTTAGCTACAGTCAGAAGTATGGGAGCGCTTAAAAATATTTTAAAAAATCTTTTGCACTTCTTTCAAACTGATCCTGGGTGAATTTATGCAGCACTTACGAAATAATAAATTATTTCAAAACTCACGTGACCTACACACTGTGCCCAAAATCTCATTTCATTCTCAGATATCTTGGTGGATCTTCCAGCCTCAGAACACAATTGCAAGACAAATGGCTATTAGTAGCAAGTGTACCTTTAATATACTAAAATTAACATACAATAATGTTTGTATATTACTGTATTTGCATCAAATATTTATGTGTTATATGGTTGTTCTGTGTAAAAATATTGAGGTAGATGCAGGTACAATGGTTCACATGTCATTTATACAGTATATATACTGTATATATAAAATAACACTGAACATCCATCCATTAAAAGGTTAATCCTGGATATAGAGCCACAGTGGTCTACCCCAGTCCATTGCAGTGATATTGAACATTTTTTGACAAATTCCTCATTTTGTGCACTTTGTTTCAATTTTTTTTCATCATTACCTGTTAGCTCAATATTCATTTGCATAAAAACTGTAAATTGGTAAAACGCAAACAAGGAAGTAAGATTTATGCCTACAAAGTTACAAAAGAAAGAAAGAAAGAAAGAAAGAAAAAAAATCACATATGGCATTTACATTTATTCATTTAGCAGATCCTTTTCTCCAAAGCAGCATGCACTTCAGGGTATACAAAAGTGCATTTCACTACATATAGAAAGTTGCTTATAGAACATTCTGTTTGTTTAGTACCGCCATCCTGAGGGCACGTTACTTAAAGAACAACAGAAGAGTCGGGTCGGACATACAAACATTATCATGACAGATGCAAATGTATTTAGCCATTAGGAGATCAAGAGAGAAGAAGGTCTTGCAGAGATGAGTTTTGAGAGCTCTCTAGAACTGGAGCTGAAACAGAGAACTGAGAATGGAATTTAGTTTTGCACCCCTCATAAATGGCAGAGGTGGAGGAGTGTAGTGCTCTCACCAAGGTGTAGGGACTCATCAGGTCTTGCAGGTTTCGGGGTGCAAATACTTTACAGGTTACTACTTGTAGGCTGTAACCAGCTACAGGGTGCCAGTGAAGACAAAAGGTGTGGGGAGACACTGAATAACAGTAGTCAAACTTGTCCAAAAAAAAAAAAAAAAAAAGACTTGCATGTCAGATCAGTGGGCCCCAAGCTACTGACACAGCATCTGTACCAATATTTTTCCTCAGTGAATATGCTTGAAATATTCATTCTTTTACATACTGACATTAGGCAATCATCTGAACTATCCTTCTTGGTAAAATAATCACATTTTCCTAAAATGTGGATTTACCAAAATCCATATTTTTCAAAATATGATTCCTGATAGATTTAATTTAGGTGACCTACAAAGTGACTTTCAATTATTTATCCATTTATACAAAGTATTTCAACAGGAGTAATTCAGATCAAGAACCTTACCAGGAGTGGACCTTCAGGTTTAAGGTCACAGACCTAGCTTCTATCTCCCAATCAATTCTTAAAATGAACAGCTAATAACTTTAAAACAACAATGGAGAAAATCACAATAACATCTGTAAAACACAAACATTAACCATATATCATCACAAACAAAAAATGACCCAGATGTTTAACCTGTCTTTGAAACACATACCTTACCACAAGACACACAAAGGGCAAACTATTTATATATCAACATGACATAATTCCTGAATACAATTACTCACATAATACTGAAAATAACAAAATAACAAAACACATGGAAGCACATTTGTCTATGAAAATTTTCTTTTAAATGACACCTCATTTTTATAAGTAGAGTGCAGTAAACATTTTTCCTTTTCCTACAAACAGAATGCCACTTTATGCTTCATCGATGACATAAATCTGAGTAAAAATAAATGTCCAGCTTGTGACAAACAGTAACCAGCTAACCAGATGTCTCTGTTAAAATATTTATTGATATTATAAGATTCTACTTCCGATATAGCCCTGAAATAGCCTGATAAAGATGTAAAGACCATTGATTACAGTAACATTAGTGCGAAACAGGAAGGTGTATGACTGGCCAAGAACTAAAATTTGTATTGTATCTTGACAAAACATGTTTTGATTCAAAATGTGGAGCTGCATGCATTCAGGTTGAGTTTTTCCTCCCTAATGGAGGGCTTCTGACATGAAATTTAACTATGAAACTGAACAGCTACAACTTTTAAGTAATATTTTCTAATTGAAAGAATTAAACATGAAAAGGAGGCTGCATTAAAACCTGTGAGCAAAGCTGTAGTCAAAGGTGGATCGCAGGGCTCCAGCTTGCACTGATGCCTGTCAACAGCAAATTAAAAGAAGAGGTTTATGATGTACCTGCCCTGGAGCCCACATAGAGGAACACTATTGAAAATGTTTACATTCCAGGCTAACCTTTGGAAATTTATCAGTAGAAAAAGAAATATGTTCAGCATGTAGGCACAGTGGTACAGGACAGACCAGGTACCTGCTCTACCTTTTATACTCCATTCACACTTCACTCCTTTGATTTTAAGGCATTCATGTCAGCTGCAGTAGAGCTGGAAAAAGACAGCCAACCTCTGACAGCAAAAATTCACACACACACACACACACACACACACACTTGAAGTATGAGCAGTCAAAAAATCTTACCTCAGAGAAATTATTATAACATGATATTACAGCTGATATTTGACTGATTTTAACCTGGCTTGAGCTGAGTGATAGTTATTTGGGTGACAAATGTTAAATTGCCAAAGGAAAAAGGAAATTGATGCCAGACTGGAAAGGGCCCAATTCTGTGTTGGAAATATGTAAGGCACATAGTAATCCCACAGAATCCTATTCTTCCAGTTCAAGTTCTCTTTAAGAAAGAAAACCACTTTCCTACTGGCATTGATGCAAAAAGTCCCCATTCCCAGCATTCACTGCTGCAACTCATGTAGATGCAGCATCAATACAGAACAATCAATGATTTTAAAACATTCCCAGTCAGAAGCACACCACCTCATCCTCAAAGAAACTATAACAGGCCAGTTAGAAACAAACTGTCCATGCTATCAGAGAGAATTCAGCTACTGCCCAGGCATGCAAACTCACAAATCTAAATCAAGTCCACAAACAAAAGGTCTTGAATCCTTATTTAACTAAGATACTGGGATGTTTTTCTTCCTAAAATATATTTTCTGTCATACAAACTCATTACACTATTAGCACAGCAATGTACTGTACTGTACTTGTGTCAAAAACGCAAGATTGCATTGCAGCAAATACAGTAGTAAATCATTACAGTTATATATAACATATCTTCTTATTCATGTTACGCTAGAAGCTACTCAAGAACAGAATCTGTTTCATTACATTACACTATTACCTCTGAGTGCAAAATTCTTCCCTCATAATCTTGTTACAAGAGATGTCATTAATACCATTACCCATAGTTACAAATTGTACATAAAACCTAGTGGATGTAAAAAATGCTTTGAATTTGAATAATGCATAATTATTTTATGTAATAAAAATACCCAGATTATATGCAGTATTACTCTCATGTGGAATTCCTTATGCAAAATTCAAAACATAACTTAAACAAATGATAAAGCGCAAGTTATGACAAAACTTGGTTATAGAGGAAAAAAAAAACAAAAAAAACTTATTATGAAGTACGGTTCCCTTTGCTGATGGAAAACTATTGTATTATAAGTCTATGAGTCCATTCTACACAAGGGAATGCACTTCGCTTCCCAAAGTTTTCAGCATATGATTTCTCACATTAATTATTCATACTAAATACAGAAGTTTTTTGTTCTCTGAATTGTTCATAGAAATGAAATAATAAATTTAGCTCACTTATTAAGCGTTAACATCTATTATTTTTATTTGGTTATACCTTTTCCCTCCCAGTTTACTCAGTCAGTTTTCTGAGCCCGCTTGTTGTCATGGTTAATGTGACACGGTGGGTCCATGCTATAGGGTGCATGAAACTTTACTCACGTAACAATTAAGAGATCAGGAAAATTGCACAAATAAAACAAAAAAACTAAAATAAAAAAAGTATTACTTTAGTTTTTTTTTTTTTTATAAATATGTGAATTACATTCATACTCTCAATATCTCACACAAAATGGTCACAGTCACAAGACTACTTACATTTGTTCTTCAGCAGGCCTTTCTGAGCAAAACAACAGCACGATCATTTCCACCACCTAGTTACTATAAATCAAACTGCATGCAAAATGATCCAGCTGAGGGGAACCCTTGCAGAAGATGGGCTGATGCCCAGCACCACCATTTCACAACCCCCTTCTGCCCTCCTGAGGTATGGCTTCTTGTTTTCTGCATCTATTCTGGCACTTATTAGCTGGACACAAAAGGAGTGTGATGGCTTGTTGTTCCCTCTTACAGCTGGCTCAGATAATGAGCCTCACTGGAGGCAACTGGACACACGGTAAACAGCTTCTCTCCACCTTTGGCACCGCGTCGGGGCCTCCAGTCCTGGCAGAAGCCCATGGCAGTGATGTGGTCCAGGCAGCTCCAGTCAGCGCCCGCACTCCTGGTTCAGCTCCACACGCACAGGACGACTCCGGCAAACAGAGGAATGAGGTTGACCAGAAGTAACCACAGCGTGACGACTAATCCAGAAGAGCTCGAACAAGGATCTAAAAACAAGCAACACGTAAACAAGCAATTTCAAGGTGAAATTCCAAAACTGCTTTTTAAACCCATTTCCCTCTCTTAAGGGCTACTTTAAAATGTATTCATATAGTGAAAAACTTCACATTTTCATAAAATGTATTAATCAGTACATAAGTATTATATGAACATGAATTAGGCACCAAATAAAAGTTAACTTTAAATTTTCTAGACAGCGGCGTTTCAAAGTTGTATGGATTTTCGCCACCCAAACTGCCTTGTCGAGTAATAATCTTATGAAAGCGTTCTATTTTAATTTTACCTTTGTTAAATGTTCATTCATTTTCAAAAACAATGTTTTTTTTTTCTTTACATTTTTATCTTAAAAATAAAAACTGAAATACCGGCCATGTGTGCTCTAGTATTTTAGTTCTTATATGCCTCTAAGGCCAACGCCTTCCTACTGAATCCCTTCTCCCTATACATTATGCTTGAGCAAGGTACTTAACCTGAATTGATGAGGTACAAATTACTCTGACAAAGGCATTAACTCAGTAAGAGTAAATATTGTTTTTTGTACAAAGTATAAGTGTAATTTCTTCCTGGAAATTGGATCCTAATGTGAAATTTCACAAATCAGTTAATTTCTCTTCATTTAAGTAAGAAAAAGTCACCTTCATGTTTGCTCATGTAACAGCAAAACCACATCAAAATGGAGAAAAAAGACATTTCCTTCCATTAATAATAATATACAGCAATGTAATTAATAATCATATAGATGCCCAAGATAAATTGGGATGGGATCACAAGATTGTACATGGGAATCAATGAGCACAACCTGAAATGAAGATACGGAGATAGTAATTGTAGACAATAATGGGTGCCGATGCCACCACCAAAGTAAGACTGGCTGTTGTGTCAACAAATCATTTCCTCTATTTATTCATTCCAAGAATGAAACATAAAGGTTGGCCAAACAATGTAAGGCACTTCCAAGAAAAATAAAAATCGGCACTCTTGTGCTATATTGTGCTCTTCTTTATATGGTAGACAGAGCCGTACTCCTGACCACATCAGGAGGCACATGAGAATGAAAGGTTCAGTTGAGAAAACAGAGGTACAGTAAGTGGCACTGAAATGCTGAAATATGTACTTTATCACAAACTCCTCTTTTATGTCTGACAGCAACTTACAAGATGTTATGCTGCCATACTGCTGTGCTTATATTATTACCTATTGTTTTCCCCTTTCTGACATGTTTTCAGACTTTGCCTGTTGACTTCTTTCTTTTCTTCCTGACCTTGGAACAGCAGACACTTCTATGTCATGGCGAAAGCCTCTTTCTTAAATCAAACTCACCTTAAAAACACATCTTTATTCTACCTTCACAATACTTTCTTTGACAAACTATATCCTCTCACAGTATCTGCACACACTCTCAAACAACCTCCAGCAACAAACTGGCCCACTCCATTCAAGGTGTTGAGATCTAGTAAGACTGAACACTGTCCTCATGGTCTTGTGTGCTTCTCTGAGACTGACCTATGGGGATGCTCCTCGAGGTGTTCAAAGGCGGGAGCTCATGTGGAAGAGGGCAAGAGCTGCAGAATCTGGAACAGTCAGGGCAAACCAATACTCCGCTATAAACCCAGGTGTTGACCCGTACATTGATCTTCAACAGCTGTCCTGTATAGATGCAGTGGAAGGGCATATCTTGAACCCACACGGTCAGTCCTAGAGCAGAGCACGTGGTCTGGAGGGACAAGAGCACATTCAGTCACAACATAATTATTATAACCTTAATTTCTCATATCTTGTTATATGACCTTTTATCGTCAGTAAAATAGTCTAAAGTAATAAATCCTTTAATGTATAGGATACACTGATTTATTAGGTTAGAAATAATATTAAGCTGATTGCTGTCCAAAGTTTAGCTGATGAGATTAAACAGAACAACTAGCCAAGATAATTCTCATGATATTTTTTTTTAAATTGCAGTAAGCACTTCAAGGCATTTTTTCCCCAATTTGAACATTCTGCAAAATAATACAAAATATTTATTATGCATCACAAAAACACATACAGATTCTGAGGTGTCGACATATTAAATGCATCGGAAGTATTTTTTAAATAATACTTAGCAGGTGTGTTTATCTAAGGATTTCTAACTGTGTACATTCTCTAAATATGAGATTTTCTGTGTAATAAACTGTTTTTGTGAAACATTTTTAGCCATAGCTGAAACGTGTGCCATGAAAATAAACACATTAAATAATCCAACATGATATTTTCATATACTTTATCACAGTCAGGCAAACTTTCATGTTGGCTTGGAGGAAATAATCAAAGATGTTTGCTTTCTAGAAATGCAGGGGGATCTGTCATCAATAATTACATCCATATGGACAGCTGGTAATGGAGTGGTCAGAGCTACTGCCTGCGGACTCAGAGGTCACAGGTTAAAATCTCACCCTGTGTTGTAATACAGATGAATTAGCCAATTGTATGCATGGGCAATTCATTATAAATAGCTTAATGGTGTACGTGAATTTGGATGGAAGTGTCAGCTAAATGAATAAATGTAAATGGCTGGATATAATGGCTGAATCATAAGGCCTCAAGCTGACAGAAAAAGAACAAGGTAGGTAAGGGATGGCTTTACAGGCAAGATGCACATACATATTCTGCTGAGCAGAATACCTTGTAGCAGCCACTGCCCCAATCAGGGTAGGTCATGCGGCGTGTGCACTGCTCCATGACAAATGCTGACTTCTGGTACAGACACAAAGAGTGAGGTCCATATTCCTCAGCACCATAGTTCCTCCAGGAGTCTGTCAAGAATGACACATGATACAAGTCAGAGAGCACAGGATACTATATACCATGCTGAGAAGTTATTAAAGCAGGGCTTGTGTAATGGCTGACAGACTGGAGGACTGAGTGGCGGTCAAGTGAAGCATGAATGCATTAAAGAGGTTTCCAGTTGAAGCTGGGCTGTCTGGCCTCTCATATAAATTACATTTATTCAGTTAGCGGATGTTTTTCTCCAAAGCAACATACAACTCAATAAACAATTGTGTGTTTCCCAACAAAGTGCTTTATAGAAACGCATTATTGATGCATGACTTGCTCATCTGACAGCAAGCTTTTCTGGTAGGTGATCAGGAAAGAAGCAGGTCAGGACCCTTTTTGAATGCTGGAAGAGACTTATCAGTTCTGAGGGAGAGAGGAAGTTTATTCCTCTACATCAGAGTCAAAACTAAAAACCAACAGACTTCTGATTTTGGACCCCTTATGCATGGGACCAGCAAGCAATGAAAGGGGCAGGAAGTGCTCTTATTTAGGTGTAGGGAATAATGAGGTTCTGACCTGGCTGATTCTCAAGGGCCCTGCAGTCGGAACTACGCTGGTACTCCCCACTGAGGTGCCAGCTGAACTCCTGGCTGAAGGGGCAATAATCTGCAATCTCTACTGCACCCCCATAGTAGGACAGGTCTTCTCTAGGGACTCCAGGGATATGGTCAAAGTACTGCATAAAGAAACAAAGTTGAAGTCCAGCTGATTATTATACATTTTAATTATCACTATTATATCCTTTTATATATATGGACCACTGATTATAACATGACCATAAAGCAACGAAACATCTATACTTCGTCAAAAGTATCAGATGAGCTGCCTTTTTCCAAGTAGATAAAGAATCCAAATCAGGATAGTTAGCTAACAAAGTCAAATAATATGAACCTTGGTTTACTAATTAAGAAAATAAACCCGACTTAAAGCTTGTATAGGTAGTCCTGCTAAGATCAAGGGTAAAACAAGTAATCCAATATCCAGTTCGCTTTCAAGAAGGCTCCAGATTAGTACAAATCCATTTATGGAATTTAAGATAATCTCTATATCTATAAAGCTCAGTATCTGCTTGTCTGTTTATTCTTTATGCACAGCTTTGTCTTTCAAGCCACAAGCACATAGGTGCTTCTAACCCTAAGTGGGTTTTTTGCAAAGTCAAGTTCATTAAACTTCAAAAAGGCTACTTAGAAATTTAAAAATTTAAAATTTACATCTCTGACGAGAGTTGGAGAACTGTATGTATATGATGCTGATGGATTTTCTCACTATGCACACGTACACACCAAAGTTAACTTTACTAAAGTAATAAAGGTACGTGATATATAATTAGTTATTACTGTGTGCATGTCACTAGAGCCAGTGTGAATTTTCTGTCATTGCCATCTGTGTGTTCAGCTGGTAGCTATTATACTGTATATGAGCAAATGAACATTTTAAAATTAATGTTTGATGGTTTACATTTAGTTTTTTCCCCTTTCCATTTGACTAAAATGGATTTATTACAAAAACAAGTTTGCCAGATTCTGGTCACCTAACCATCAAAAACCATCAAAAACAGATGCCTCTGTTTCCTGAGCAGTTTCTGAAAAAGCTCATAAAACAAAACAATATGCCGGATCAAATCAATTATATTCAGCTCTGGGATGCTATGCCCCTCCTCCCCAACATCTTCCATTCTAGTATTTGTTAATTTTTCTGCTCTGTTATGGTGAAAAGCAGAAACCCTCTACAACACAGAAGATTTAGCAGAACAAGGTTGCAATTAAAAATAAACAAATAAACTCAGACTTTTATAGTATCTTTAAAATTTCCCTAGTAGGATACTGAAGTGTACCTGATACTCCTCAGGGAGGTGGCGGTTATACTTCTGCAGGTTGCAAACTGCTACAGCTCGCTGATCTTGCCTGCAAGTGAGTTGGAGGGGAGTGCTCCTCACCCTGTCACAGTATGGGCTCAGAGGTAGTCTCCTGCAACAGTATGGAAATCACAAATAAGCCTGATAATTGATAATCCACATATTTCCAAGTCCATGTTGACATTCTTCATGGCACATAAACTAAAGAAAAAAAAAACAGAGCAATTTAAAAAAAAAAAAAAAAAAATTCCTGAACCTCTTATTTAAATTTTTTGAATGCATGTGAACACTGTCTACATAATGCTGTTGGAATTCTTCTCTGCAGCAAGGTGATGCTTGTTAACATGGAGGATGGAATGAATGCAGCAAAGTTCAGGGAAATCCTGAAAGACAACCCGCTGCAGTCTGCAAGAGAAATAAATCTTTTGCAGCAATGTACACAGAATCAGCCATAAAACAAAAATTTCTGTATCTTGAAGTGGCCAAATCAGAGTTCAAACCTCAATACAACTGAGAATTTATGCAAGATTTGAACAAAACAAGACTGTTACAGTAAATTTTTGTTAATTGATTGTTTGTATAATGAAGGATGACCACATGTTGCTGACCCAGCATCAGTGCTATTTAATCTGTTTTACTGTAGTGTGTGGTCACTTACTTCTTTTGCTGCTCATCAATCCAAAACTTGCAGCTCTTCATTACAAAGTCACACCCCATGCCTCGTCCCCAGTCCAGCCTTTCGGCCATGCTGTAATTGGCATGGTACCACCTGTGAGCAAAAATGCAATGAATTTTTTAAAATAAACTATACTAACAAATCATTTGTAGCAGTGTTCAGTGTACTAAGGCATGCCTACAATGAAGTACTCCCTAGAGGCAAAAGAAGGGTTTATCTTGGGTCCCTTAGGTGAGCTTGAATAGGCTGTGGTTATCTGGTGAACTACTACAGATAAAATGATAGATGTACATTTATTATGCATAACATATTTCTAAAAAAGCTGAAAACGGTATCAGCCCAGCAAAGACCGTACATTTACTTTAAATACATGACTTGAAAAGGCTGTTGTGCCTTAGCTTAAAAGCATCACACGGCATATGACTTAAATCATACAACTGAATTCCTTGAACATTCTTCAAGCAGTTAGTGTCCCAAAACCAGAAACATCTGTTTTATCACATTGCAAGCAAAATTTCAGACACAATTTAATTAAGAAAATTATTACTTTGCCTGAATCTCATCTATAACTTCAAATATGAGCTATATAAAATATCCTATTTAAGCACCAAGATGTGGTATGTCAAAATTTGTGAATTACATGTTACACAACATGATATGTTTACATTAGATAAAAACATCCTTACCCAGTGTCTTCCATTATAGCAAGTGTAATTCTGGAAAATACCCGGTTTTGTGTGTGGGATCCAGTCATAGCCTCATTCTAAAAGAAGAAGAAAAAAAACTGTAAAATTTCCCATTTTCAAAACTCCTTTACTTCTCTCAGTTATGACCTCATAATTAGCCAGTGCAATACAGGCCTATTGCAATAAAAAACAGAACACACACACACACACACACACACACACACACACACACACACATACACACACACACACAAAGCCTATGTAACTTTAATATTATTGCCTTAATATTATTTCCCATTCATACAGTTCAGCATTGTTAAGCCTCTATACAAGCTTTAATTCTACCATGACAGCAAAGGCTGTCTGATGATGTAATTCATGTCTTCTACACACCTCTAGCAACCTTTTCTCCCAATGATTCAGTTCAGTTCCAAGGCCACCCTGGTTCTCTAGTTCCATGCCCTCTAGGATTGGACAGTCAAAGTGTCTCCTGGCCTCTTCCTGTAGACAAAAGTGAGACTGAAGTAGTCAGTTCTGTAACAATATGAGTTTGGAATCGCTCATATACAATTGGAAATTTCAGATCAGATAGGTGTTTGAAGGAGTAAAAATTTCATTTTATTTTTTAAGCACATAATGGCCACAAAACAGATTCTGACAATCTTACCACTACACGAGGGGTTACCAAAAGGTGAACTTCATGTGGAATCATGCGGTTTCCACGGATGTCCCACAGTCTTCTGGCTTTGCGGACGACTTTGTCACTCCACTGGTAAAGGCCCAAACTGATAGAAAACGAAAACCTTAGTCTATTTAAAGTCATGACACAAAACAACTTCGTGACGGTTGGGTTCCTCATACCTCTCATTGAATGGTGGCAGTCCACTTGCATATCGTTGTGTCAACGGCTTGCCATTGTCATCGTGATAAAAAGCAAAAAGCCCAGCAGAGAAGCCCTGGACAACACACACATTAAGTTGATCTATTTTACATGTATTATGTGTACAACAGTTGCTTGATCACAATATTTGTTACAAAGTCTGTGAGTTTTATTAAAACTAAAAATTGCTAATTTCAGTGTTCAATTTGTTTAATTAATATATGACAACAATTGAAACAGAAAAGCAACAGATTTACCAGAGCATGAATTATTTCATGTTTGACGGTAGAGAGCATGCCCATAAATTCTTGAGGTTGGGTTGAGATCATACTGGGGCACAGGTTTGCATATCCAGCAATGGGTCTAGATGGGGGAGGAAGCACTGTCACAGTTCATCAAGGTCAAATTTACAAGCAATGCAAATGCTAAATGCAAATACATTTTTTGTATATACAAACTCTGTTATTGCCAGAAAACTACTTTATGTGCCCCAAATTTTTGCTGCTGTTAGAAAGCATAAATAATGTGTTTGACTTTTTGAGAATTTTCAATAAAAAGACTCAAATTAAAAGAAGATTATAAGTCAAAATAAATATGACACATTATTCATATAATGTCTTCATTAACAGATGTTACGACTCAACAGTTAAAACCTTCCTGGAGCTCATGATAATACTCATAGATTCATGGTAATGCACATCATTCTTTTTAAACAATCCATCTTTATTTCTGTCGCTCAAGTCCAATGCACATGACTATAATACACATGCAGCTTAATAACCTTAGAAGGAGCAAAGTCAGATGTGCTAGTATTACAAAACTGTTTGACCTTTTGACATTTTTTGCTGCCCTGTCAGAAAATGCTACTAATTTCACAGACGTGCATCTCTTTAACTGACTCAGGATGTGACCTCGAAGATTTACAAAGGTTAATCACTTTCATCTAAAAATGAAATACCTGTCAAGCTCAGACTCCAGCTGGCAGTAGGCAGCGTAAGCCACAATGTTCTCCTGGCCGCAGCGCGCAGTGGTCACTCCACTCACATAGAGAACAAAGTCGGCCCCTTCAACACCCTCACCATCAGGAGGTCCCACTGGACGGCACAGCTTCCCGGTCTCACTGCATGCCTTGCATTGCTGTGGAAGACATGCAGGATCACCACTTCTCTGAGCTTGGTTTCATGGCCAACAGAAAGACTAGTTTACTTGAACCTCAACTTGCTTATATGCAAAATATTAGAAGTCTCAGACAGAAGACCAATTCACCAAACTAAAACTGGTGAATCATCTCAGTTCTATACTTTATCGTGCATGTTGCATCCTTCTAGACTTGCCGGAAACAACACTGGAGAAAGTTTTTGTTCTAATTTCCATATTTTTATTTATGATTTACTAAAAACACAGTCAAGGCTCACATCTTACCCACAAGTTAACAGTCTTAATTGTTACCATGGAAGAAATGTGCTCCTTTATAGTTGAGAACAAGTTGCATGTTGTCTTTGTTTTGAAAAAAGTATTTAGTTCATGTTTATGCATTTACTGTGCATTTTTTCGTCACATTTGATGGGGACTTGAATGTCAAATATAACTATATTTGGACAGACTTAAAACTGCATTTTTAATAAACTCTCATTTATATTTATTTTCACATCTTTCATTTCATTGTGTTATACAATGGCTGTGCAAATACTTAACTATAGATGTGAAGAAGAGCTTAACAGCTGAGATTTTTTTATCCTGGATGAAAAGATTCCCTTCAGTGGAAGGGTAAGAAATCTAAGGTTCTCTAACATGTTAAACACCTACATCAGATGTTTTTAACCTCTTAAAGGTAATAAAAAACTTTAAGAATCTTTTGAACGCTAAGTACCCCATCCTAGACAAAATGTTCCATAAATAAAGTCATAAAAATGAGAGGCTCAAGACAAACCCTAACTCATGAAGAGCAGTAAATTTTACTAGAGGTCTTGCAACCACCAAACTCATTTTACCCCAGAAACATCTATAATCCCATAAATTGCTTTAATATATAAAGGGATAACATGTCTCAGAGAGGCGCAAATAAGATAAAGAAACTTTGTGGACTGTGGGACAATTAGTTGAAAAAACAAGTACTTGATGAAAAACTAACCAGCTAGTGCAAATACTTGAGATGTGCACAGAAAAAAAATTTAAATGTCAAGAGCAAGCTGTGGAGGCAGAGCACATGATAGTGAGCGTGGAATTCAGAATTTTCTATTACTCAGGTTACCAAGTATCTCTACTACATACTTTGTATATACCTGTATTTCTCTAGATCTTTCTGTGATTAACAGTCTTATGAACTTTTTTTGTTTTTTTTTGGGGGGGGGGGTTGTCACAAGTTTTGACAGCAGTGAAAGAAGAAAAACTGACATTTCTCTCTGACAAATAAAGTAAAATTAAACATTGCAGTAGCATGGATCTGGGCAGGTTCTTCTCTTCGTTTACTTATAAGAACAGAAGCACAGCAATATTAGCAATTTACCATTTAATATGCAGGACTGTGTAAAGGTGGGAACTACCTGATTGTTAAAGGGATAGCACACGGGGGAACAGATCGCCATTATTAAGTTTTAATGGTCACTGGATCATTCGTTTTCCAAGTTAAGAACCATGTTAGTACAGAACACATTGGTTGGAGGGGACTTCAACTGTCAATTAAATCATTTAATGGACAGACTCCCCTTGGGTAAACTATCATAGTCACCTCAGGCCAAGATTCATTTAAAGAAACTGATAGGGCTCTACACACATCAGTGCTAAATCCAGAAGATAAGATAAGAAGTTTACTTTCTTTTCCAACATTCACAAATATCACACAAGGACTCCTGCACACTGCTGCATCTAGCTTAACTGGAAGTATAATTATGTCACATTACACATTTGTGATTTCAACATAAAACTAGAGCTAAAATTTAGACATATAATTCCTCCACACTTAAAGATCATAATTTTATTTGTTTCTTCTCTTAAGAATTTGCCATTGTTTATTTATCAATATTCCCTCCACTGATAACCCATCTTTATAATGGGAAACCTTAAAGGCCTTCACAAAAGAACTGACTATACCTGTAAAAAAGAGAAAAGCCTTCAACAGCATAATGGCTTGGAATATAAGCTTTTTGCTGCTGAAAAAGAAAACATTAAAAGTCCAAGTTCATTTCACAGAATGTAAAAATAAATAAAAGAATGATAAATGAGGTTTGCTAGAGAAGACTTGATAGTGCTAAATGGTCCTACCTTTTTAATACTATTCATAAATTTTGTTTTCGGGACAGTTATCGTCAATGTGTAAAAAGCTTGTATGATAAGCCTCTGGCAAGTTTTTAGTAATGGGCTGCATTCAGATAATTCTGAGTGTCGAAAGGAACAAGGCAGGGTTGTTGTTTCTCACTGCTTCTATTGCTCTAGCTACATAACCATCAACTGAAGCATTCAGGAGGTATTCAGCCACATTTGGTCTACATATACATGGTAAACTACACGAAATTATCTTATATGCTGTTTGACTTATTATTCCCAACTAAACCTAAAATTTCAATTCCTGAATTAAAATCTAATTAATTTGTGCAAGATAAATTGTTTTCAATCTGAGGTAAAACCATTAGAGCGCTTGTAACATTTAGTATACCTGACAATCCTTCTCCATTTCCTTTAATAAGTACCATACAACTGTATTTAAATAGACATATTTATTATACCTAAATTTAACCAGATGCTTAAAACCAAATTTATTCCACTAATTTGAACAACTTAGAGAGGGCCTTGAACAATGGAACTCACTGCCCATATCCTGGTTGTGCCACATCTCACACTTGAAGATAAATGTGCTTCCACGTTTGCTCTTCCCTATTCAAATAATCATATTCCATTAAATAATAATAATTAAAAAAAAACTAAATGGCTCTTTAAGTTCTTTTAGATGGTGTAAAAGGATCCCATGGCTTAAAGCATGTGTTAACCAAGTTAGAGAATAGGCTTAGACCTTCCACATATTAAAAAAATATATAAAGTCATGGGAGACTGGGTACACAATGGATGGTTATTGAGATTTCACTATCAAAATGTCCTTTACAGAACTTGATGTGCCTTAAAAAATTAAATTAAATAAAGAACATTACCCAATAACAATTAATATATAAAAGCATGGCAGACTGATTGGTGCAGAGGATATTGGTACTGGACTCTGCATTCATCTCTATTTCTGTATTACTGAGAAACTTCTTCCTGCCTGATACAGTGGATTCTGGTTTTACAGTGGGTGAAGACAAATTGATAATTTTATTTATTTGTTTAAGGAGTCCATATTTGTCATTTGATCAGCTTTCAAAAAAGTTAAAAATTTTGCTGAAGTCACTACTTGAGATTTTGCAAAGAAAAAACAAAACCGTTCACATTTTTATTTCAGCCACAGTGAGGTTAAGCTTCCTCAAAACATGGAAAAATTACAGTATATCAGCATATTTGACAGTATACTGTATTACTAAACTAATACCAATTGCCAGGAATGGAGGGGAGTTTGGAGGAAAGGAACTGAATGTTGTGATAAGTGAGGACATACGGGAAGAAATCTGAGAGAATGGTAAGAAAATGACTTTCTGTAACAGAACAATAGCTATCAAGCTCAAGATACTGTACAGAGCTCAATTATCTCCCGATCTTCAATGTAAATTCAGACCGGACTTGTTCTTGCCCCCTTTGTCCCAAGTAAAATAAAAAGAATGTGGAGAGTGTGACACACTGCTTCTGGTCCTGAGGCAAGCTGCACTGGAGGGAAGTCCCCAAACTAATAAATAAGATTGTGGGAATCAGAATGGACTGTTTCTCTTTCACTTGTTCTTCTAAAAAAGAATATTAAAAAAGCTTTATAGTTTTTTAACATTCTGGGTAATGAAAAAACAAGTGATATATTAATATTATTATTCACATGGTCATATTATGCAATTTTGACATCCATATTCTGGGTGTGCAATATCTTGAAATATTACATGTATTTTTTACACACAATTTTCATAAAAATTTCTAATTTCATAATTTTCTAACATATTTCTATCATGCATTTTAATGTACTTTTCAATTTTTAAGCATTAAAACAAGAGCAAACTAAATACTGCATGTTAAAACATGCTACTGTTTCACAAACATACATATAGCAACACACCTCCCTTTGTTAAACTAATATTTTATTTGTTTAGAGGCTTTCCCCCATCAACTTTGCCACATTATCAGTATTCAGAACCAAAAAACTGAATTAGCTAAATGGTAATGAAGTTCACACACAAATACTTTATTCGTAAGGGTTTTGTATAAAAGCATCAATTGTGACCACCAAGTAAGTAAAACTTCCACATTCTTCCACAATCTTATTTAATATCAATATCTTTTACTTTTTAAAAACAACATGTAATGTAAAATCAGCTTGAGAGCTATGCACCTGGACCCAAACTATCTTTGGCAATAACCTTATAAGAGATCAGGGTCATTGTCGATTACCTTAAATTGTCATTTGCAATAATCCTATTTATCCTTGCAATCCAATTAAGTGAAACAAGTTTTATAGGAGCAGTTCAGCCTTTAGCCGGACAGTCAAAACCAATCGTTCCTCACATTACCAACACTTACATTATGAGAATTTGCACTTAAAAGCAAATGCAATTTGTACCTACAATTTCAATAATGAACTGTTAAGTCACCCCTAACAGCCAAAAAAAAAATTCAGTTCAAAATTCACAGTTGTTCAATTTGAAACTCTCACAACCGTTTACCTGTCCATAACCAACTTGTGTCCGATGATAAATTGGTCATCAAATTGGAGTTTGCAAAGATGCAAATTTTTTTGTATCTTAAAGTTAATAAGCTTGAAAAATGGCAAAATCAGAGAATTTTTATGTATTCCTTTACCTGAGGATTTTAACAGAACTGTGTTAGATACAACTGACACACAAACTGAGTAACATACTGTGAACCACACTTTCCCACCCAAGCAGACCATCCAGAATCTAGACAAGAGAAATGTCATCTGTCGAATACAGTCTGGCAGCTGTGAGCATCACTGTATTGCCGCGACTGTCAACATGACTACACAAAAATCAGCCTGAAGTTAGGAAACATGGTCTACTGTCACTCATTTGAGCTCATTGGGGAAAAAAATTCTTTAATTGGGAAAACATGAAGGTTCTGGTCTGCTTCACCCCTAAACAATGTACAAAGCTTCTAGCAGAATAGTTTTCCAAACTTGATTCGAGCAACTTGCACAAGGACTAAAGATGCTGTTTATGAGGGGGCTTGCGTTGCCTGGTCTCAGTTGAGATGCACATGATTAATTCATTCAAGAATCCAAAATGGTCAGTGGCAAAATGTGGATATACAGCATAGATGTATGCTTGTCTTTTCCACAGTACGTCTACTTTCTGCAGGCTGACTAAAGATTTTCTGGACCAGACTGCAAGGCGAGCCAAGCCAGGCACGCTGCACACACAACGCGCTTGCATTGGGACATTTTCAGAATAGTGAGGAATACAAGCCTTCTGAAATAAAATTTTACCATACATGCTAGCTTGCTTTTAATCCTGGTTAATTGTGAACCATCTCTACCCAATACTCACTTACAGTACAGGAAACTATGTGGACCAGATTTAAAGCAGATCACTTTAAATCACATATCAGTGAAAGACACAGAACAAACTAAAAACATGAACCAATGTCATTTGGCCAAATGTTATTTCATAGATGAAATCTCTAGGGAGGGGGGTGGGAAATCACTGAGTGCGTATTCAACAGTACCAAGTAGTTACTCCACACCTCTTTGATAGCAATACTGTATTTAGGGTGATGGAGGACACGATCTTACCATAGCTCAAACAAATCCATCATTAAAACAGTTGCATTTCAACAGATCAACACTTGCTGGAGTTATAAACATATATCAGTCAGGACAGCCCCCCACCTATTACATTTAAAGTTGCTTGTACAGTTGACACTTCTTACAATTTGATTTACAATGCTAAGCTCCTGAAAATGATTTAAACATGTATACAGCTGAGAAATATCTATTGCAGCAGATCTTGAAACATCTTCCGAGATGATATTACACCAGTGGTATGCACCTTTTGTACATATTTAGCATATTAATGTACAGCAAGCATTTAGCTGCATTTCACCAAGTAAACAGCACAGAAACTATACAGCACACTTAGCTCTGAGTTAATAATGTGCAAGAGTGCCATGCTCCTCCACCTCTGGCCACCTGCCTGTCCCATTGAAAAGGCTTCCAAAATTGAAAGACGTGTCTTTATTTAGAAAACTCCGCACTCCCTCAGAAATGTTGAATCCCCCCCAGCGTTAATGAAGCATCACAAAACGCAGCTTCATACAATTCTCCACTACCATCTGATACTATTATTTACACATTAGCTATGTAAATGTGACATCTTGAGGTATCTACTTATACAGATGACATGTATCACAAGAATAGTTAAAAAAAAAAAAAAAAAAAAAAGCTCTACACAGAATCATCATGCCAACCGTTATTGATATATTTAAAACTTTCCTGACCATACACTGATTCCCATTGCTGGGGGCCTACAGCACATCAAAGTTTTGGATTGTCTTACCACATCATTTATTTAAATCATGCCTAACCAGACACAGTTATCAAGGCCTTCACAATATGATGTAAGCAACTCTGAAAAAACCTGATATTCAGTTTTTGTGAAAGCAACCAAAAAGACAGCAAAAATCAGTGTGGCTCAGAAGCTGCTAAAATTATAAAGTAGGCCTTTTAAATTTGAAGGATGAACATTTTTTTAAATAAAGGTGATACTGACCTGTAAATGGTGCTCAGGGACAATGACTGGTCCACATCGAGTGACTTCTGCACACGACCCCTGACAGTAGCGGTGAGGGTCATCTTTCTTCCGCAAGTATTGATTGGTTGAGCATTGCCTTCACAATGTCACCAAAAAGAGCATTCTCAGAACCAGCTTCTGGCACAATGTACTTTTTTTTGACACTCAGTAAGTATAAAAAATAGGGCTTCTCAAGCTAATTATTACTTAAAATGTATATATATTTACTATAGTAGTACGAAGAAGAATAATATCAACATAAGGAAATGTTACCTGCTGAGCAGCACTGGTCCAGTTTGCCTACGAACCTGAAATGCTTTCTCCAGATAATCAATGGCTTTCGGAAATAGTTTGTCCTAACAAAATAAATGAATTTTTATTTAGCTAGTACAGTGCTCTTGTGAGATAAGCTACATTTGAAGTACAGCAAATGGTTTCTCTTCAAAAAAAGGAGAAACAGAAACAAATCTGGGTTCTAAAAATGGAGTCTCCTACCTTGACAAGTCCTCTTTTGTCTGGATCCAGCCTAAGAAAAATATTTCACACATTATTTTACCCTGCCACCAGACTCAAGGCGTAGCTTCCAAGTGAGAGCAACAGGAGATGGAGCCACGCAGCTCTTACCTCTCCACACTGGCATCATAGATGATCTTAATCGCTAAGTGATGTTCCGTGTTTCTTTTGGTTATTCTTGGGGTTGACAAGTACACCTTATGAACTACCTGTTAAATATAGAAAGCAGAAATAATTCTGGTCTACATCTCATGCTATCCCATTGTAACATATTTTCCAAGAGCTTTAATAATCAAGTTTAACTTAAAAAAAATAGAAACTGAATAAATTGCAATTTTCCCAAACACACCCTCGGATGTTCTGTAAATTTTTATGGCATTTAATATCCGAACACCGACAGAAACCCTTAGGAACAGAACACACAGCACACACACGTTTATGGGGAGATTATTATTATTATTATTATTATTATTATTATTATTATTATTATTATTGTTGCTGCTGCTGCTGATGATGATGTTATTACTTTTAAACCGGTGCAAGACATGAGGGCGACTCAGTAAAACATATTTCGTTTTGCAGTTGTGAAAACTGTATTTTAACAAGTTGAAACGCTACATTTACCTGTGACGGTGCCGGCGCCCTGTGTTTACATGAGTGTCCGTGTACAAAGAGTACCAGCAGGGAAAGAGCGCAAATCCGCCTGAGGGATGCGAAGAGCGTCTTCCAGCAGCAGCAGTCCGCCCTTCTCGCCATAATACGTGGCCGGACAAAGCTCACAAGCGCTCGCCGCTAACATAGGCTAACGCTCACACTCGCCATAGCTGCGCTGCCATCTTGCAGACGACATCGCTTTGCCACACGAACCGGCCGATCCTCGCTGCACGCGGCCACCGAGCCGTGGGAGGAGCGAGCCGCTGACGTCACAACGTCCGTATCCATGGAGGAGGCCCGTGTGCTGAGCGCCGGGCGCGCGCACGCACGGCGCACGCATCCCTCGCCCAACGGGGTTGAACGGTTCCGTGCCGCCACCACCTTTGAGGCAGAAAAAATATATATAGAATCATTGAAGAAAATCATAAGAAAAGAATAGTTGACGAGAAACGTCTCACATCCGAATGCTTAAAAAGGAAATAAAAAGTACTTTATTTTGTTATATGTGCAATAAAACCGTTTCTAGTTTCCCAGCGTCGCCCGAGTTAGAAAGTGGAAAAGTAAATAGTAATGCTCATTACACATTAATAATAACACATTATACATGTTATATATGTACATATTATATATAATATGTACAGTATAATATATAATATATATAACATATATGCACAATACTACATATGTACACTACCGGTCAAAAGTTTTAGAACACTTAATTTTTTTCAGTTTTTATGGAAACGCATGCAGTTTAACATCTTAATGTTTCGTGAAATCAAGGCATAGAACAAAAAAACAATGGAAAATTAAAAAAAAAGTCAAGTAATCATTAGGTGTACAAAAGTTTATTCAAATTTTTTGATTTATCAAAGTAGCCACCTTTTGCCGATTTAACAGCCAAACACACGGCATTCTTTCTATAAGGGAAATCAAATTTGGTCAGAAAGATCTTCCCAAGACTGTTGCAGAAGTTTATTTGTTCTATGCCTTGATTTCATGAAACATTAAGATTTTAAACTGCATGCATTTCCATAAAAACTGAAAAAAATTATGTGTTCTAAAACTTTTGACCGGTAGTGTATATGTGCACAAACCGTTTTACCTAGTGTTGCATTCGGTACATAAGTGCATCAAACTAAGCGAAAACCTTTGGAAAGAGCCTAAATCTACTGTGGATAAAAGGAATCCTTAACAAATTTCAGTTGAAACTACCAGCAGAAAAGTGAAAGAAGCTTACTGATGCTACAATAAATGTTTGAAAATGCTTGAATGCAAGAATGCTTATCATCATTGCCAGGGGTTGTACAACCAAGCATTAGGGAAGGGCATCTTTACTACTGTCCACATCATATACATTTTTATTTTAAGAAAAAAACTATTTGCAAGACATCTTTCTTGTTAAATAATTGTAGGTATCTTACTAAAATATTCTAATGATCAAGTTCATAAATTTCCAAATGTTTCTGAAGATATTATACATGCTATGTTTACAATGGTATCAATAATATAGATGAGAACATTAAATAAATACCTTAAGGAAACCATCCATATGTCTTCATTCACCCCACCGAAGCCCACAGTCATGCTCACTACAACATATACAATATCCAGACTCAATACTTTGAACTTGTAGGACATTTATGACTCTATTATCAGCCCTTGACATGGCCCAGTATTGAGCAGTACACACCAATGGGACTTTGTTTCACTCTTCAGAGTACTGTGATCTCATAAACCCCCCCCAGTGCTCTTTCTGCCCCTGGCAGACCAGATTCTCCAGCCAAGCTGCTCTCCCAGCAAAACACTGCTGTAGTACAGGGCCATTATTCATAACAGCCCTCATATCTACATTTCATGCGCTCAGAATTGGCTTGCATGCTACTTTTCTACTTTTCATTCAAATTTTTTTGCCCCATTTTTAAAAATTTTACATACATTTAAAAAAAAAACACATTGTGAACATTAGATGTACAGTGTCTTGCAAAAGTATTCAGACTGAACAAACACATTTTACTAGATAACAAAATGATGCTTTAACATTTCTTTTTATGTGATATTTTAATTTAAAATAATGATAGTTATTGTAAAATGAATTTTATTTGTAAACATGTTAAACAATTGTAAACATTTTTGTAAGGTGAAAAAACTTAAATGTGCATAAATATTCAAACTCTTTCACTGAGCCTCATTCATTTGACTGGCCTATGTCAGTGTCCAACAATAGCAGTTCTTAATAAATGATTACTGTTTTTTGGATAAAAACATGAAAACAACTGTATCTGTGAGGTCATTCAGTCAGGTATGGAAATCTGATGCAAATAAATCATGAATTCCAAGAAGCTGTCAAAGCAATGCAGAGATCAATTATCAGAAAGTACACATATGGAGAAAGTACAGATATGAACCAAAATCAAAGTTTCTGGACTTCATGCACGGTGTTATTTTTGGCACAGATCCGACACAGTGCATCTCCTAGGAAACAACATCTCTGTAGTAAAGTATGGGGGTGGCAGCATCATGCTATGGGGTTCCTTTTCATCAGCAGTGACTGAAAAGTTTTTAAAGGGTGAAGGAAGAATAGACAGTGTAAAGCACAGGCAAATACTAGAGGAAAACCTGTCACAGTGTGCTAAAGACAAAACTGAGGTGACGTTTCATCTGTCAGCAGAAGAGTGAACCCAAACAGGTCAAAGTTACCCTGAAGTGGGTTCAGAAGATGAAATTTAACATACAAAATTTTACAGTAGCCCAGTCAAAGTCCTGCTCTGAATCCAGCTGACAAGTGTGTGGCCAGACTTGAAAAGTGATCTTCAACTTGGCAGAACTTGGCCAGATTTTCCTACCAGAATGGGGTGTCAGAACCCAACGGACCTAAAAAGACCTGGAGCTGTAGTTGCTGCCAAAGTTGCTTGCACCAAACACGTAGTCAAGGGTTTGAATATGCAAAGTGCACATTTCACTTTTCTTCTTTGAAAAATATTTCGTGACAGAAAACCGTCGGTTTTCTTACAGCATTGTGCTGGCAAAATAGGTTGATTGGAGACGCCTCGGGAAAGATGTTTATTCGGTCCCGTTCGAGGACGGCGGCTGGCAGCGACGGCGCGGCTCGCTCGCCCCATTACAAAGCTGTCATTCAGCGGAGCCGAGATGCTGTGCGGGTTCGAGCTCCTCACAGCACGGTACAAATACGAGGCCGGTCGTCGCTCCGACTACGCGCCGAGGTTATCGATGAAGAACTAAATGCGGTGAAGAGTGATCGGGGCGCCGGGCTTTGTCTTCACACGACAGCAGACCTGTCAGACCCCGACCGGCGGAATGCAGTGTGGAACCTGTGTTCATCCCGTCATCCAGCAGCACGACGGTCCCAGTCGCCTTGGTGGGAAGTGTGAACTTACAGAAGGCGCAGAACCGTTTTGCACACTTTGAAATATTCTCAGCAACATCCTCTTTTTTTTCTGGACGTGGACTGGACGACCTAAAAGTAAGCTTGTGTAACCTTTCTTCCTTCTGCGGATGCGCGGACGAGCTTCTGGCTCGCTCGACCCCCGCGCTTCGCCCGCTCGCCGCTTTTATTTGTGCTTTTCCCTGGCGCCCGTGACAGTTGGCCCGCTCGTTTATACCCAAACTGTTTGTTTTTTTTGCGTCTAACAGTGCTGTGCTGGCCGTTTCCGTTCGAAGTTCCCGTCGAAATCGCTAAGCAACTGGCGAACGAGCGCAACACGCATTGTCGTAAATTTGCTGCTTCCTCCTGCAGCTACCGGCGTGCAGCCGATCGAGAGATTTTCACAAACACTGCACACGGTGCGAACCCAGTTCTTGAGTCAAGCAGCTAACACGGAAGAGTATAAATAGTGGATCCTCCAGCAAAAGAAAAAAAGAATATTAACAACAAAATGTCCGAAATGTCACATTTGGATCGCAATTGGACACACCAGTGGTCAAGGATAAGGCAAGGAAGGTAATGAAAACCTTCAGTTATGGCTGACAGCCACAGATTTAACACGAATCTAAATATGACTTTTAATTCTTCGTTCATTTTCATCTGCAAAGCCTTTTTTACTATAACAGATTGATGCGTAAGGATTCAGATTTTCCCCTACATGGGACAGTTCGCCTTATTCATTTAAAAAAGTTTAAGGAAGTGCGAAGTGTTAAAGGTTAGAAAAAAGATGGAGGTGTTGAAGCATGTAGCGCTGGAGGAAGACAGACAGATATTTGTCTTCTGCTAGGTTTGTCTGAATTCACAGCGAGCGATCACATGAAAGCAAGAGCTGGGAAAGTGGTACGAGGTGGTGGGTGTCGAAACCCGCGTGCAGTACCATGCGATGTAAGATAGGCCTGGAAAGACTTTAGACTGACTGGCAGGGGATCAGCGCCACCCCTGCCAACTTGTGCTGTATCCGAGACTTTTACTGAAATTTCCTTGCAGACACACAGAGGTACGTTTCCATTATTAACACGTTTTGACTGCAAATTTAAATGAACCATATGCTGACAATCGTGTTTACGTTATAATCTGAGGCTACTGCCACCATCTGTCGCCAGTTTGTTAGCTTAGGGTGAGCGAAACAGAAGTTGACCTCCTCATATGGTCCTCTTTTAGCGGCTCACCGTCTTTTCTCTACCCTACTGTGACATGGGATGGTGGAAAACACTGCACTGTGTTGTGTGTATAAATCACAACACACTGAATAGGAGGTTGTGGAAATGTTTTTTAATATGCTTTGAAGTATACTTAATTTTAAGGTTACTTTGTGTAAACACAAGTTAATAAAATATACTGCCACGCAGTCCATGTTGCATCCTGTTTGACATCCAACAGAGCATCACAGAGACTCTTCGTGAGCTGTTGATGGAAACTGAATAAATAAATAAAGGTCTTCGAGCAAATTTTAAAAATTCATCTTTTAATAAATCCTAACTGGTAAATAAATCAATAGATTATGCTGCATTATTAAGTTTTTTTGACTGTGATGTAGTGGGTTCATTTACTGTACAAACAATTCTGAGCTTAACTGAATTTGTATGTTAAAGAACAGCATCTGTGTGTGTACTTTTGCATCAATGCCTGGTCACAGACCAGGTTAAAGACCTCCTGCTACGAAGTATACAATTGGTATTGTTTTATATTGTTTTAATTGTAAAATGGCAGTATATGTTATTTTAGTGTAAATTTGTTGGAATATTACAAATTCAAAACAAGCAGCAGAGATATGCAGCATATGTTTTCCCCAGATAAGCATTATTTTTGCTGCAACTTCTGTAACACTATAGCTGGATTATGCACTGTATGCAGCATTCTTAAACCCTTCACAAACAAGGGTTCTGGAATCTGTCACAGAGTCCTTAAAGAGCTGGACCAACTCCAGTCCAGACAAAATATGTACTCATTATGATATTTAACTTACTGTGCAACATCTCCTATGCACAGTTTTGTGTGGCTCGGAGTCCAGTACTTACGACTGAGTCCCTGTTCTTAAATCTTCTTCTGCTGTTACTGTCTGGGTGCTTTTGTAGCCCACATGCTGCAGTATCACTCCGACAGCATTGCAGTACAACGGATGCCTGATCCGTAGAAAGGACAACCACTGAAGTTCAGGATTCAACCCTTTTAATCATACTGTTGGGCTGGAGAACACGCATCTGCAGTAAGTAGGTCCTCCCTGTGCAGGTTTTTCTTTTGTGCTGACAACTGCAATATTTACATTTCTTCATAAGTGATGACTTCTGAGAACAGTATTAACACCAGTATTACCTAGTTGGTGTAGCCATATATCATATATTATTACATTCAGAAGCGATGTTTGACAGTTTGTCCAATAATTTTAATTTATTACTAATAGAATGATGCTGAACGGGATATGTATTTAGATGTTTGGGATTAGGGAATAGTTTGCTGTGACTGCGATGGCTGATTAAGCACTTGGTAGGATGCAAGGGAATTTGTTTGAGGGCTACTGGGTGGCGTAACTGGGGCATGGAGATTGTCTGAGTTGGTTATGTAAGGGTCAGGCCGCTGGGCCTTATGTATTTTTATCCGTTTGAAGTCCTGTGCAGCTGAGACTCTTAGTCATGCAATTATGCAGCCAGCTGTAACACAGGGTGCCCGACCTCAAGTAGGTCACAGTGGAGCCTGGGAGATCATTCGCTTGTGCACCATCACTTCACGTAGCCCACTTTTTTGTTGCTCCCCTTTGGCTATTCTAGGGCTCTAAAGGTTGATTTTTCCACCTTTAAAGAAAGGATTTGCAGTCATTCAAAAGTACATGCTTTGTTTTGCCGTTTCATTGTTGGGCTTTTTCACTCTTTATATTTATTTGATGTCAGATGCTTCATTCCAGTTTTTCAGCTTCAAGGCAGTTCACCCCTCAGTCACACAGTCCATACAATGGCAAACCGCAACAGTGGCTTGTGAAACTGCAAACCCTTTTTTCTTATAACAGGTCATACAGTGGCAGGTTTACCATTAAGCGCTTGTTTTACGTACTTTTATGTGTCCTTTGCATAACCCCAACAAAAACACACTTGACAGTATAGCCACCCACGCATGCAATAAAGTTGATGTAGATGACTCTTAACAATGACTCCTGTTCCTGGCTGTTGGTTCAGCGCAGTCATACATCATAACAAAGTAAGCATGGAATAAACACTAATAAAGACATTTAAAATAACTACAGCACATAATAAATTCATAATTATTCACAGAAACTTAGTTCAAGGCAATGCAGGTGAACAGCGTTAAGATACTTCTTTACTTATTAGTTACTGATACGATTCAGGGTAAATGTCTTGCTCATGGATATTATACCAGGGGTGTGATTCAAACCGGTGTCCTTTTATTGCATATCGAAATATACAATCGATGTGTGACTAACATGACTATGGCATGTTTGTGGCACTTAATTTTTTTTTTGCTTTAGAGCTCATTATTATTAAAATTGAGAAAGACTCTTGAGAATTTGGAGAGATGCTTACAAGCCTGTACAGGTATCTGACAACTGAGACGTCCTTGTGGTGGAGCGGGGCTGCTTGCCTTGTGTAGTTTTCTGTGTTCCAAGCCTTGTGTTTTCATGCGTTTGAAGCATGTGCCTCGCAAAAAGTATTTTGTTTGTGTGAATTGATGGCTCATTCTACAAATGTAAGCGACAAATTAAATTTATTTGTAACTCTGAATGTGCATTCATTATAAGGAGGGATGCTTATACCTGCTTATACCAATCTGAAATCTCACGGGTTGGCCAGAGCCTGCAGGGGTGTCCCAAGAGTTGAAATGCAACTTTTTGTTTAACAGCTTGGGCAACTGTTGTCTTAGCTGAGGACCTGGTCCGTGTTTGTTACATTTCTGTAGATCGGTGTTTTCACTGTCCTCTGGTCCTTGCTTTCACAGAGGCTTCTGTGAAGGGGAGATTGCTGTTGAGTTATTTTTCCAGTAAGAATTCAATGCCCTCTAGGGTCATCCAGGTTCAGTTTTCCAAAACTCATGAGTCTGTGCACTTTGTGGTCATGGTCTTGTCATCCACGTAGCAGATCCAAGTAGATGACAGGGTTGTCTTGGAACCCTGTTCAATCGAGAAAACACTGCAACACAGAAACCTGTCAAAACAGATGCACAAAAGTCAGCTGGCAGTACGGAAACATGAGCCTCTCTCACTCAGCTCATGGAGAAAAACACTGGACGTTACCTTGGACAAATAAAGGTTTTGACCCAGTCCAGCTGTAGATGTGCTAGGATGTTTCTGGCAGCCTGGTTTTCTGCGTTGCATTTGTGCAGCTAGAATGCTGTTTTTTCTTACAAAATTTTATCCATCTTATCATGTGCCCCCACAGTGTGTGTTGAAAAAAGTATATCAAAAACTTCTTTGCATTCCTCCAAAGATCTCATGACATCAGGAGGTTTCAGTCCTCACTGTACTTGTAACACATGCTCTAACCTAAGGCACGTAACTCGAAAAGTTTCAGTATAACATTCTGCTGTGCAAATGGAAAATCTGTTGATTCTTCATCTGTTCATGGCAATTGCTAACTGTTTTACTTTTGCTTTTTCAAACGTGTAACTCAGAAACACGGCTTGGGGAATGTAATCTTCTGTAATTAGTTTAGGAAGTTCCACCCAGGAAAAACCCCTGCTGTAGATTTGTCATTTTTCAGAGTGGCTCTGATAGGCATCATGGCTCTTGAGGTCTAAATATGTCTGTTTATAACAGCAAGCATGAATTTCCTGCTCTTTGATATGATCATTTCCAACATTGTCGGGTGGCAGATGGTTGCTCTCCTTTTATACTGTATTACATACGTGCATTTGCTTCGAGGCCCTTGTCACTATTATTTTTAAGAAAATTTAAATATGTGATATAAACCCATAATGGTTTTAAACAGATATGTTCACAGTAGGTTCATTCTTGTTGCATGGTTTATTTTTCCCTAAAACTATGGGATCTGAAAGTGTGGTTATTGGTTATTGACAACCTCTCGTATAACCTCATACGACGTGGTGGTGAGAACTCTGCTGAGCTTATATAAATACATTAGCAAATGGAAGAGAAGTTTCATGCCAAGTTTCCAAATCCATATCTTGGACATGCATTAAAGTTACAGAAACTGCGGCTTTCCCTGTTTGGAACAATTTGGAAAATTTTCTTTGCATTCTGTGTATTTTTGAAAACGTGAGAAAGAATTTGCAAAGTTAAATCTAAATAAACACCCATGGTGCTTGAGAGCACATTAATATTTTGCACCGGTCTTCCCCATAAATATCTAGTCCTGAATCATCACTTTCCCTGTGGCACAATAGTGTAGAAAATATTCTTAAGTGAAGCACTGCAGTGTTTCTCCCCTGAGTTGTCTGACAGTTCAGGGCCTGATATTGTCAGAGATTATTGTCAGCTGGTTGGGTGCCCCCCTCTCCAGTAATATAAACACCTCTTTGTGTCTCCTCCATATCAACTTTTCTACCACCGGTCCTGAATCGACCATTACACCATTTCCTTTCCTCCCACAACCCCTTGCCCCCATCTGGGTTGCGTCTTGATCACCGTGTGAGTGGTGGACATTGTAACTGGTTGTGGGATGCTGTCTGTGTTTGAAAATAGCAAAATGTGTTATTGAAACCAATTATGGTGCTTTAAGAAAATGCGCTTAGCAGATCATAAATCACTGCTTCTCCAGTGTATAATGGGAAATCTTGGCTTACTTTAGTGCACCATCCTTTACTTACTCGTATGTCTGTTTGTTGCTCTCTCTAATGAAATATACAGTACGTTTTTAAATTAAATGTTCTCTTTCTGCCAGCTTTTGTCTCTTCGGTCAGGCAAAGCACAAGACATTTCCATAAGTCATGAAAATGTGTGTCTGTAAAGCTAATCTAGTGGTTGAGTCAATTTATTATTTTTACCTTTATTTTATAATTTTTTTCCTCAATCTTCATCCTAACAGAAGATGAAAAGCATATTGGGAGCACCTGCTTTGGTTATTAATTTAATTGTTCAGTTGGGATTTCATGATGAACCAGCTGGATGAATGCAGAATGAAATGAGAGGTCTTAACAAAAAGAGTGGTACTAAATGGGCCTTGCAGGCAGCCTTTGGTTTCATCTGATGTAACATTTTTCATGGACTTGTTTTTACTCTTAATATCTGTTGTTATAACAAATGGCTGAGCATTGGGTTTGGGTACAACAGAACCTTGACAGGTTACATGAACTGTTTTGCTAGAATCCATGAATCCAGCTTCAGGTATTGTCTCCATGTGTGTATCTGCTTAGTACGCGAGCTCTCTTTTGTCCCACAGTTACGCAGATGTAGCTCTCTTCTTCTCCCAGTTTACTACTACAGATTACAATTGTTGATCTCATTGCAGCGATTGTTCATGTAGGACATTACCGGCTTTGATTAGGTTTGCTTGGGAATCTCTCCTCTGTATCTATGACTGCTCTATCCAGAAGCATTTAAATTCCCTTTCAGCGCTCCAGTTGCTACCCCCTTTCATAGCGACTCTTTTTTGTGGAGACAATGGGCTTCCCCATCCTCCATTCTCCTCATGAGAAGAAAGATTCTGATTTGTCAGGCCCATTCAGCTGAGGCTGATTATAAGTGCGGCAGATGGGCTGAAACTGTCTGCTGTCCTTTCCTCTCCTCCTCTCTCTCTCCATGGCCATCACTCTGGGTTGGGCATGAATGGAGGACTCTGGAAGCTTTATGAGCATAGCAGCTTTACCTCTGAATTATAACCCCCTCCCCACTTTCTTTTGCCTTGATCTAACCCCATAGGTCCTGAAGATAGTTCCACCTTCTAAGCTCACCATCCTCCCTCCCAAAACACATGTTAAACATCCTAAAGGCGTAGGCAGAGCAGAGGGAGTGAGAGTTGGAGACTGAACGAGAGAGAGAGAGAGAGAACTTGGTGACTGAGCAGTAGACGAAGAGGTTGTTTATGCAGCACACAGGGCTGGGGGCTGCCTTGTCCATCCATGTAAACTTTACCAACAAGAGAACTCCGGCCAGTGGTTGTGGCTCTCAGTACCACGGCACAATTACCATGTGTGAAGCTCAGTTTGCGCCAGCTCAGTCGAGGTAAGTGTGTGCTGATACACTCCAACATTTGTTTTGCGTCTCAGACCAAAGACTTTGCTGTGTTCAAGTGCCATGTGTTTACCAGGATTTTTCCTGCCTGTACTGTATATTCAACAGTGCATGTCTGAAGGCTTTTTAATGTAGCTCATTCCAGACTTAACTTATTTGGCTGTCACCCCAGAATTACCCCAGAATTAGATGCATGTGTATAGCTTGAATAAACAAGCAAAAACACGCAAGAAGGAAATAGGGCAGAGAAAAGGAATGGACCTGTTTCAGCTTCCCAGAGGTCGTGGGAAATGTCTCTCTCTTTTGGCTTCTTGCATGTTCAGGGTATTATAAACCTTGCAGAGTTCATTATTCAGCCAGTGGACGGAAGCATGTAAAATCAGAGTCACTGTTGCTACTAGTAACTGCATAGGGCCGAATCATTGTGTGGCTGTAATTGGGTTAATAATGATTGATAACAGGTTCCTAGAGCTCAGATTCTGAGGATGACAGAAAAAATCTCTAATCTTTGTGGCCTTTCCTACCCTGTTGTTAACCAGTGAGTATATCCATTGTGGACTTAGAAAGCTGCTGTCCCGTTTCTAGCGGTTAGAACCTCATTACCCAAAAGCAACCCTGGATGGCTCTAGTTTCTCCGTTCCATATCGAATGTGGCCACTGATAGATTTTGTGTATTTTTCTATGCATTTTCAGTCTATAACTCATATTTACCAGCAATAGTTGTAGGTGAGTGATGCTTTAAGCTGTAAAAAAGTGAACTTACAGTATATACAAGCCTGCTGTTCAGCAGAATGGGACTCATATGGTCTGTGTTGTGGGCTAACAATCCCCTAACCTCAACATGGTAGTTACTTGTAGTTATTGTGAAACATATTTTGTTGTGACAGGTGAGCAGTAAAGGCATTTTTTTTGTTTTTGTTTTTGGTGGTGCTGGTTGCTTTGTGTCAACTGTTTGTAGCTGTACCATTTCTGCTTTATAAGTACAACATACCTAACTCTCATGTGAAAATGCTAATGTTTTGTACTGAACTGTACTAGCTACATGTGTGCCTGCTACATGGCCATTGTAGATTTTACTTCTGGAAAATGTGTTGATATAAGAATGCTAGTCACTCTTTCAAGTAAGTGACAGAGAGCTCAGTGGTTGTCACTCAGATGCTCTATTGTAGAAGAATGTGGAGGGAAAAAAATTTGAGGAGCAAGATAAATATATTCAAACAAATAACAGATCCATAACAGTTTCATTTGCTCTTTTACTATTTTAGCCAGTGGCAGGTTTTTCAAAGGAGCAATTCAGTCCAAGAACTACCCAGTTGCTGTGTAGCTTTCAGGCTACCTCACACACTGGAATAATACAAGTCAGTGAGGGACACAATGATGAAAAAGGACAGACAATAAAATGATAAATCACAGAAAGATATTTGTTCAGATTGCATTATTTCAGTCAGTACTTTTTAGAGAAAACAAGTAACTGTGGGTGATGCAGCCGCTGCGTAGCTTTCAGGCTGTCAGGCAAACTGGTGTAAGGACAATACAGATTTAAAATTTTAAGAGTCTGGTCTTTGAAAACAAGTAAGAGGCAGGTAAATTTTACTAATGAAATCAAGTTATGACCAGGCTTCCTGTTCTAAATTGTGTTTGTGAGATAAGGAATGAGTTTATGATTTTAAACATTTTCAAACATAAAAATTCTCATTATTCTGCCATATAAGTTAATTTTTGGTAATATATTTTTCGCCTGGGAAATGATTATTTTTTTCCATTAGAAATGCTGGTAATTTGAACCCCCTCAGCAGGAATTGAAATAATGAGGTAATTTTACAAAACAAATTAGCCCTGTTATATGAGGGCTGAGTGTACGTACAAATACAGAAACATAGCTTTTGTTCTGTTCAATTGATTTAACATTAGCTAAACGCAGAATGTGATATTGGATTAATTCAGCTGGCTTTGACATCGACCAGTGCAATCTGGTTATAAGAAGATGATAAATGGTACATATATTTATGATCAGCAGTTGGCATTGAATAGGAGAGGATAGGCTAGGCTTGGACTTTATTGATCCCGGTAAGAAAATTTACCATGGACCAGCTGAACACACAGCACAAAAAACACAAGAGGTTCATACTGTAAGAGATATAATGAATAGCAAAAACAAATATATAAAGTCTAATTGTTGATGGGTCTTTGCGTAGCATTATGGAGGTGGATGGCTGTGGGTAAGAAGGACTCCCAGAAGTGCTTCTTAGTGCACCCAAGTTGAATAACCATGTAGCTAGAAGAGCTCATGGCGATCACTTCATTTAGGGGATGTGAATCATTGTTCATGATGGACTGCAGCTTTCTCCTCATCCTGGCCTCTGTCATGGCCTCCACTGAATCAGGACTCTGACTCATGACAGAACCTGCTTTCTTGATGATTTTATTGAATCTGCCTCTCATCAGAAGTGATGTCCCCCCAAGCACACGACAGCATAAAATTAATTGTGTGTGTGTGTGTGTGTGTGTGTGTGTGTGTGTGTGTGTGTGTGTGTGTGTGAGAGAGAGAGAGAGAGTTTGGAGCAAGAAAATCCATCCGCATCACATATGTACACTCTGCGTGTGACGTCACTACATGCTTCACGTGGCATCACCAATCTCACTTCTCCAAGCCTTGTTAGATGCCAAATTTAAAATTTTCAAAATAGTAAATAGCCTTTTTGGAGTTTAATGAATTTGGCTACATGAAAACCTCCCTTAAGATGACAAGTATCTCTGTGCTGAATTTTAAGTCTGTGGCATGAAAAACAAAAGTGGTACATAATTGTAGTACATACATAATACATAACATTATTTAAACAAACAAATAGACAGATTTACCTTTATTAATATAGAGATTGAACTCTTTAATGAGTTAATAAAAAAGTTAAAGCTTTACAGGCAATTATTTATTTATATTTTTACTGAAACTGTGAAATAAATTTGATACGAGGTTTATTATTATGCCTCTATCGATTATATAGATTAAGCAAACCGAAAGTGACCAAATGCTGAGCACTGTTTGCTTATTTGATAACCTGGTCCCATTCTACCCACCAGTTTTTTGTGTCCTCAGTCAGAAATGAGACATAGAGTTGCTATGTAAGGTTAAAATTTAATATGTTCACCCGAAGCAGTCCTCTATTTCTCTCCAACTGACACTTCTTTCTTTCGGACACTTTTCATTCTCCTATGCGACTTGATCGACAGGACCAGCCTTGCATGTATAAAGCAGAGCACAACACACTGAAAAGGAGGTTGTGGAGCTGACATACTTTTTATTTTTAGTCATTATGGTGAATTTCCCTGCAGAGATTAATAAAGTTCTGTCCTATCTTATCCTATTATAAAGCAGATGATTTTGACTTTCCTGAAATTCAATTAAAGATGATAAAATAAAAGTCCTGTGATGGAATGGCATTCTGTCTCCCCATAGCGCTGCCCTGCAGAGGATAAGTGGTTGATGAAAACTGGATAATTTAATAAGTCTTCTGACTAATTTTTAATTCATCAAAGCTTTAACTTCAACTTTTAGTGTTTCCTTAACTTTTCCTGAGGGGAAGTTGACATTTGTATGATGCAGCTTTCACAAATGATGAGGCAGTGGTTGGATTTACAAGAAACTTGAGTTACAGTCAGCCTTATGGGCCCAACTGTTTCCTTAGGTTAAGGATCGAATGTACACATTTTATTCTGTGTGGAGCTGGGACATATTCTGATCACTTTTTAAAACTTTTCTCTAGCTTTTCTCTTTTTTAGCCTGCTAGGTTCTCCATGCTGAAAACCTTGCACACTTCAGCTGCTGTCACATACTTGTGACCACTGGAAGAGTTCACAGAATGTGTTGACACTGTTGGCTATGGCACCACAGAGCAGAGAAGTCTGCATAGGGATTATTTTAAGAGGACTAGGAAGCAGGAGGATTCTGGTCTGCACAATCAAAAAATGGAACTCTCAGGCCTCATGATAGGATAAACGGAGATAACATTTCTGATCGTAGTTCCTGTGGGTGTCAGTCAGCAATTCTCTAGTCTCATGTTAAAGTTTCTTTTTTTTGTCATTCATTTGAGTTGTAACAGTAATATACTGTAAATGTTTGTAAACATTTATGCTTAAAGTTATGCATGTGTCTGGTACTTACCAAACAAAGGCATAAAGGGCACATTTAGAATTCTTTTTTTTGCCTTTTATTTTTTTTTCAGCATGTGATATGGTATTTTTTCCATGTTTTACGATGTACAATTATAGAAGGCGTTAAAGCACCTGATGCACAAGGTGATGTAAAGCACTTCTCTGTGCCTTTTCAGCTGCTCTTGCCTTAATCTCCAAGGACCACAATGAATGGACAGCATATTGTGCCAAACATGGACAGCAGCCAGAGAGCCTGGTCATGGGGATCTCATGGCTGCTGTCCTGCAAGAAAATGAGAGAGAACAAAAGTTGCTGTCTCATCACTTTTCCTGCAGCTCTTTGTCTGTTTCCCACACTGATTACAACCCATTGCATTTGAAATATGCATTTATGTGACTTTTATATCTCTCTGACTGTGCTTGTCACGTCTTAGAAACAAGCCCCAATTCTCATCTGAAATTTTGCCTGCATTCCAGAATAATCAGCTTAAACCAGATTAACTACAAAATACACAACTGAAATGCTTTTAGTGCCACACTTAAAATGTGCCAACATTGTAATGAACATTGAAGGACTCTGATATTTACAGTGCAGTAACAAAAACTGTGGGTCCTGTTAGGCTGCCAAATAGAGTGCAGTAAAATAGCTTTACCAGAGCACGTCTACTGCTATGGCTGCGCTGCATTAAAATGTGTGGTGTGGATGAAAACAAAAGACATAAATCTAATTGAGAGAAATGGAGGAAAAATTAACCAAAAGGCATACTCAAGCTAAAATGTAGGGGAGCTCAGCCATGAAAGAATACATTACTGTTAATTTGAGGATGATGTCATTGTTTGGAGCCTCTTGTCAGAGTCACGTTTTGTTTTTGCCCCCAGTACCTTGTCTATATCTTTGTTAAACTGGCACCGCACGTTCTTCTTGCTACCTTCAGGCCGCTTGACCTGACACCCTTCGACAACTTAGCCAGGGGTTTGAGCTTGTGTCAAGGCAGCAGATTCATGACCTGTGAGCTATGCATACTCTACTGATGCCAGTAAATATTATGCTGGCTATAGTATACTTGTAGATCCCATTGCAAAGTTACTGAAATCAAATTATAAAAATCATATGCTCACCAGCTGTTGTGAAATGCGCTTTTGTTAACTCTGAGTTGTCACTCACAGTTACTCAATTGTTTGTCACTTAGTAGACAAACATCTTCTAAATAAATAAATGTAAAGTAAGTGACAGCAATATGGCAACTGTATGGGAATGGAGGCAGCAGCGGGGTTTTCAGATTTGAGCGCAGCAGCACGTGGATTGTTTTCTATTTCTCTCCCCTCTCTTCTCTCTGGTAGGTGAGGACGCTGTATGTATGCACCTGTGCATTCACAGTCCCCTGACAGAAGTATTTACAATATATTCTACTTGTACACAGGAGAGCCAAATAAAGAGCTACATCAGAGTGACAGTGTGCACCAGTACCTCCTTCATTCCTTATTATACTCAAAATTCATTTACACACAGTACTGGTGAAAGAATAAAATAAAGCATAATAATGTGTGTGTGTTATTTTTTTATATATATATATATATATATATATATATATATATATATATATATATATATATAAAAAAAAACTGTAAGAGGACAAATGGACAAAATAATCTTGAGTACTTTTTAACAGACTGTTCACCAGTGTTCTGTAAATTTATTTAATGTGACATTTACACATTTGGAAGGTATACGTGATCTAAAGGCAGCTGTTACTCTGGTTGAAAGAAAAACAGCAACATTTTTTGTACTTGGCATTATATTTGGCAATGGTGGAGATTGTGTTGTTCAGCTGCTTGCAGCGAGTGTGTAGTTTAATCATGAAGACTGGAAAGAGAGGATTGATGGCTGTTTGACTTTTGCTAAATAGCCTGGGCTCCAGTCCAGCTTATGTTGCTGTTCAGTAAGTGAGGAATACAAGATTTATCGGAAATACAGTCATCCCAGAGACAGGCCCATTAGAGTTATGACAATCGGAATTAACAAGGAGTTTCATTTAATACCTCTGCTTCTGCTTACAAGGCAATTTGATGACTGGACTTTACCCACCTTCCGAGAGCTGAGCAATAACACTTTTACATTCATTCATTGAGCAGATGCTACTCTACAGAACAAGGTATAATGATCTTCAAGTAGTATTTTGCTAATACCCTTTTAAAAGGTGACCTGCAGTCTTAGATACACAACACTAAACTCTGTATAGTAATTCACATATTTTTAGATACACACAATCCACTTAGGGTGACCAGTGAACCTGAAACATGTTTTTGGAATGTGGGAAGAAACTCAGGACATTATATATAGTGTACTGTCTCTTGCAAACTTCAGGAGATGTGGGGGATTACATACAAATCTATTCTATGTATTTTGCTGGCTTTTTGTTTCTGTTTTATAAGTAATTATATTTTTGTAAGCAATTATATTACAATAAATTTTTCATTTTTGTGTAACACCTCCACCATCAACAGATCTGACCCCTAGATGCTGGTCATCCTGGAAGAGTTCAACGGGGGAAATTCGGCAGGGGATCAATAGGGACTGACTTATCAGTGGCAGCCAGGACAGCAGTTGTGATGGGGTTCTACCCCTACAGATGCGAGGGCTAGGCTGTTGGAAAGGACCTGCACTTTATCACCGCCACAGGGGGATTACAGTACTGACCAAAGAGCTGGCAGTGCGAAACTTTTCCCTCATTTGCTGGAAACAAACCCTCCAAAACTGGATTACATACCCCTTCAGAGTGCATATTCTCAAGTTGGACTAATTCTGCCTCTTATCTTCCAGCTCAAATTTTACTTACTTTTCTCTGTTAGCTATTTTTTCACTCCTCTGAGGGAAATCTGTAAACATGGATGGCCACAGTTGTTCTTCACTGTACGACAAGCAGGTTCTATATTATTAGCTTTACTGAGAGATGGGTATTCTTTTTCTTTATTATTATTATTATTATTATTATTATTATAATAGTAGTAGTAGTAGTAGTAGTACATGTAGTATTAGTAATAGTAGTATTATACAGTATAATAGTTCATATGTTAATAAGATTATTATGAGGAATGCACACTACATTGCATTTTGGGGTTTTGGAAGGAATTGAGTAAAATTTATGCTTTACCAAGTGTATATAATATAGAAAAACACATGCATTGTTCTAGATATCGGTTGCACTTCCAGGAAAGAGAAGAGAAATGAATAATAAAGCACATTTTTAAAGTCTATCATGGGCTGATGGTCAGTACTAAACATCTTTGTTCTGCTTCTGTCTGCCAGGCCATGTGAACCTTTTCTGGGGCTGTATGATGGGGAGTGATATACAGGTTGAATAAAAAGAAAGAAAACTCCACTCAAAGTCCCACCGAGATGAAGGTTTAAAAAAGCCAAGTGATTTGTTTGCTTAATTACACCTAGGTGGTCAATTAAATCAGACCCTCTCTGGAGATGCTTGACTGCACTGCCCTTTGTTTTGCCTGAAGGCCTGGACAGCAGTTTGCATGTTTCAGGCAGGCGCAAGCTGTTTCCATGGAGCCAGGCCGCACCATGGGTCCTGAAGCTAGACATCCCTCTGCCACCATGACTCGCCCAGCTGCAAACCACGGCGCTGCTCTGTGTCCTGTGACGTCTTGCTTTTATACGCACTTTGTGATCAGAGCTGTTTGACAGCTGATCACTGCTTTATGTGTTCTGTGTACATGGGTTTTCCGCCAAAGTGTAATTTGAAGCAGCACGAGTTCAAATCACAAAGCAGGAATTGTATTCAAATGGTTGCTAGTTGTAATGCTTGGAGCAACCTTCCCACTGTACTGTTGAGGAAGAGCTTGACTTCAACTGCAAAATATTACACTAAGCTCAGTCACATTGTAATGTACGGTGGTATTGTTGTATGGAAGAATTTCTGTTATTGGGCTGTTTGGGCATGGGTTTGAATTTCGGTCAGTCTGTGTAGAATTTACATGTTCCTCTGGGTCCAAAGACATGTGTTTCAGGTGAATCAGTTTCTCTGAATTACCCATTGTGTGTGACCGTGTAACCACCCTGTGACGGGCTGATGTCTCATCCAGGGTATTGTTTCATAATCTAGTGCCCAGTGATTCTAGGGATAGACTCCAGCCAACTGCAACCCTGACCAAGATAAAGCTGTCAGGCATAATGGATGGATAAAGAATCGCCATAAAACAATTCAAAACAAGTAGCTGCCTGGCTCAAGTTCTTTCATCTGACATGAGATTCAAAGAGCCACATCATACTCTGAATTTTTTCCATATCTTATTGAGTCCAGCAGAGGGCATTGTTGAATTGAAAAATATGTATCGACAGTAACATGTAGACAGCCACCTATTTGATGTTTAGTGCAAGTGAAAGAAATTAATAATAATAATAATAATAATAATAATAATACACTAGTGACACAGTGGTTCAGTGGATAATACTGTCACCTCAAATCAGGAGTAGGTTTGAGTCCAGTGTGGAGTTTGCGTGTTCTCCCCATGTCTATGTGGATTTCCTCAGGATGCTTTGGATTCCTCTCACAGTGCAGACACATGTGTTTCAGGTTAATTAACAATTGTGAATTTTCCATAACTATTCATAGTGTCCAACCCAGACATGTGCAGAGGAGAGATTCTGGATATATCGGGAGAAGGACGCTAGGGATGGAGCTGCCAGGCGAGAGGAAGGCCTAAGAGGAGATTTATGGATGTGGTGAAGGAGGACATGCAAGTGGTGGGGGTGACGGAGAGAGATGCAGAGGACAGGAGGAAGTGGAAACTTTTGATCCGCTGTGGCGACCCCTAACGGGAGCGGCCGAAAGAAGAAGATTCATAGTGTCCAACCCTCACCAGGACAAGAAGTTTCGGAAAATGGATGGATGTATGATAATAAAAATAGTGCTGTGGTATTAATGAAAGGTCAGCACTGCCATTTGTACTTCGTCCAGGAGTAGGTGGCTGTCTGCTGGGAACTGATGGAACAGATGCCATATGTGCTGAAAATCTAACCCTGACTCTCTAAATCGCAGTTTTGAAAGTCAGACTTGTTGAGTCTTAAAGGTTGAAGTGGGGGCCAGTGTGTGCTATACATTGCGTCAGTTATTATTTGTTGTATTTAAGTAATTATTTAGTTATTAATCTAGTATTTCAGTAATTAATATTTTTCTTTTGAAACCTGGTGGCCCTCCAGTAAGACTTATGCTCAGTAGAAGTTCAAAGCACCTTCTAAAAGATATGAAATTCAGATATGGAGGAGGCCTGCGAGTGACAGGAGATCACATTTTTCCTGTGTAGGACTGCAAGAACTTGCAAAGCAGCTGGATTTTCACAGGCAAAGCAGTGGTGCGACTGAGTGAGCCGTGCGAGCTGGCCGGCAAGTGATCAAGCAGAACAATTGTCTACAAGCACTATTGTGGTCCATTTGTGGCTGATGTTGTGTCTGCTGGAGAGTATCCCTTGATGACGGTAAAAGCCACTCCATATTTCAATTCAGCTCTGATGGCTAAAGGCACAGTGGGCAACTGGGCTTTGCTGCAGTCAGTTTGTGCACTTCATACAATGAGGTTCTGTGTGTCTGTCATGGCATTTGGTGTGTCGTGCTCTTATGAGCTGCTCAGGATCATAGATGATCCTGAGCAGCACAGGCTGAGCAGCACCCCCCATCCCTAAAGGTGTTTAGGAATGAATGATACTGGTATAGAAAGGCATTTACCTGTATTCAGTTGTGTGTGTGTGTGTGTGTGTGTGTGTGTGTGTGTGTGTGTGTGTGTGAGGAAGATGCACACAAATATTTATATATATATTTTTTTTCAACAACATAACTAATCCCATCATTTATATCAGACTTGAGCTGACAGAAGGTTCCTGAGGTTGTTTACAGGACTGGAATTATGAATATGAAGTTGTTTGCATCGTTATAAACAAACATATTTTAATTCACCTATCACAGTGGTATCCTCACAGGACTCCCATAAGACACTTTTGTGTAGTAGACCTTAAAGTATAGGGTTGCATGTACCACTATGTGGCAGTGTTTGTCCTCTATCTTAATGATTGTAGGCTCAAGACACAAATAAAATGCAATATTTATGCAACAGTGCCCTTTTATCGTATCGTTTTGACAAATTTATCATAATAATTTAGCGTATTTTAAAAAAACAAATCTTTTTGTTATTTGGCAATTATATATTTGTTTTCCTCAAAATAGGCTGTGCAGCTTTATAGAAAATAGGTCCTCTGTTTATTCATTATGAACGGTACAACTATTCTGGATGGTACTATTTTGCACATGGGCAATTTTTAAGCTATATTTATATATAATGTACAGATGTATTAATGGCCTCTTACAGTGCTGTTTCATTAAGTTCTGCATTTCTCTAGGACACATCTAAAAGACTAGTTGAGGCGTTAATGTACTGCACATATGGAACTATGCAGTTATGACATTATAACATACACTGTAGTAAATTCCAAATACAGTGTATGCTGGAAATACGTTTGCTATGCTTATATTTAGCCACAGTTGGTATATTTAATAATAGGGTTTTGCGCTGATCACCTCAGCAGAATATGGACTCACCTGCTATTAATGTGTTTTTTTAACCATGGTAATGGAATTGGTCTGAGAAAGAGTGCGAGCTCGATGAAATCAACAATGCTTTTTACTAAAGACAAAACATTGCTTCAGTCATATTAGAAATGGTTGGCAAAAAAATACAATTAAAAATAAATTTGTTTTTGTGAGCATTCATTTTGAGAGCAATATGAAGGTGCAATGAAATGTATTCATCACAGATAATTATATATTCAAGTACATTGCAGAGAGAGCAATTTAACAGAAGGAATAAGCAGCAGGATACTTGTAAGTGTGACTTGCTAACATGTGGGCCTTGACAGTATGCTAAGGGGTTCTGCTCATATCCATCTGAATTTTATGTTCATCAAGATTTTCTTTAATGCTGAGATAAGACAAAATTAGACCCAAATAACCTGTTTTGCTATGTTTTCAAGGTCCAGGCAAACATCAGTATCTTTGCCTGTCTAACAGGACTTACTGCCTGGCCGTATAGCTATTGTGCAAAAGTGAAATAAATGGATCCCCAGATGATACTCTTCACAGTGTTTGTATACCAGAGACGCTTTGGGTCAAACTGAAGTAGAATGCTCACGTGTGTAATTCAGCAAAGTGCCAGCCGAAGGCCATACAGGGACGGCGCTGTCACAGCTCAGGAGTCTCTATTTGCGGGTCCAAAGTTAGGTTGTTTGCTCTACTGTTTCATCATCAGGAGATTGAAATGGCTCATTTAAAATGGTGATAAAATAACTGTTACACAGCTGAGTGGGGGGAAAGGAGCGGAATGTAATTTCTTATCACACGATTGATGTGATACTATTCATGTTCCCCTGAATGTGAGTGAAATGGAAAAATATTCTCAGAGCATGTTATATTATGATGAATCAAATCACGGTAATTTGCTTTAAAATTCATTCTGCCATAATCCAGATTAATTTAAATGTGGTAGTTGTAACATAACCCGTGTCACCTCGTGTTTCTGTAAGAAGCGCGTATGCATTTCGTCATGTGGGTCAGGTTTGAAAGCATTCAGATCATCTGCATCTCCACCAGAATGCAGGTTTGGGCCCACATATTAATAACAAGTGAATCGCACAGCTTTCATTTCTGAATATGTATTAAGACGGATGAAGAGCTGCATTCAAACCCACAGCATAAGATTAATTCATGTGCTCACTTACTCTCTGACTTATTCATATCTGTCCAGGCCTGTCAGTACTTGGAAGCTCGCAGAGCTACAGAGTGAAAGTTTTATAGGTACTGACAAAATAATTAAGTGTAAGACTGATGGCTAACAGTTAGATCACTGGTTGTCCGCCTTTTTTGTACTGTGGACCAGAGCAAATGTTTAAAATTTTCTGCAGATTGGTGGAGTCAATTACCCAGTAGCTATAATACAGTAAATACAACATGTCTACCATCCATTGGGTACTACAGTACAGTGGTCTCCCAAGACATATTGCAGTGCTTAACACCACATCAGTAGATATGACTCAGATTTTTAACAATGCTTATTTTTACAGTTGCAAAATTTATAGCTTGCATGGTTTTATTGCCTTAGCACTGCGCACAACACACCACTGGATATGGTGCTTGAGAATCAAACGCTGGAGCAAATCTATTCTTTATACGCAACGGACCACACTTTCAACTGAAGCTCGGTTTGCTTTTTTCAGTATCTTCAGATGCTGTGTGACCTTTATTGTGTCTTTTGCATGAAAAGGTTCATTGACATTTGCTGAAAACCATCAAAGTACATATATATTTTTTTTTATTTTACAAAAGGGAAGACAAAAACAAGCTGGTTACTACCAGTTTATATTGTTCGGGTTCTGCATCCGTGAAATGTATACAAACCTGATACAAAACTCTACCAATGACATAGTAGCACTGAGCTGAATATAGGCATTTTTGTAGGCAACTTATTTATCACTTAATGTATTTTACATCCTGACTTAAATAACTTAACAGCATAATTTGATATGCTACACACAGAAATATTTAGACCATTTATTTATGTATTTGTTCTTTTTGCAGCCTGGAAAAGCAAGGTTCAGGGCCTGGCTGTTGAGAACCTCTGACTTAGACCCTCTTAACATACACGTACTGTGTTGCACTTACCGGGCTTGCTGAGGAGCCATGAGAATGATGTCTATAAATCCAGAAAGGGTTATTCTCTCAGTTTCAAGTGAAATTAAAAAAAAAATTTCTTGTGTTCATCTGTCTCAAACTCACCCTGGCTGCACCACCAAACCACTCCTTTAATTCTGAATAATACTATAGTTCTGGTTCCAGCTCTGTTTGTAACCAGTTAAAGTTTTAAATTGATGTGCAGTCCTCATCTTTTGTATTTCAGCATGTCACTTCTGTGCCATGTGGTATACATACTGTGTTTTTCAAGTTTGTCAGCCAAGTTATGCAGCATTATTACAAGTTATACAGTATTATAAATCTGTAATTTCAGAGCTTTAATTTTCAGGTATTATGCGGTTGTTAAGCATTAGTAAACTGGGTGCTTGGCAGTGTACACTGAGTTTTCTTATTTGTTTTAGTTTTTCAATCTGTCTTGTGTATTGGAGAACATCAAAAGCCTAGCGTCCATCAGTCAGAGGTGGATGTTTTGTGATATCAGTAACCAGCTTATAGAACACATTTGATCTGAGCCTTAACAGTGTACTCTGAGGGGAAATCCTTACTCCAGCACGTCTCTGTTTTTCGGGGAAGCAGATATTTCATAAGCCCACCATATCTTCCTTCTGCTGGCGCTAATCCATCACTGTCGGCATGTTTATCTGTTGCAGACCAGGCAAACAGCAGTCCCCCATGATGATAACAGGTGAAATATTGCTTCATTAGTCCAGCTTGGTAACACCCTGCTTCACCTCGCCACAGACTTTGTCCCAAAAACAATAACCCTTTTCTGTGGTACAGCAGCAAAAATTGACTGGAATTATTCATTTTCACACTTAATAAAGCACAAAATGTTGTCCATATTGGGTATTATATGTATGCTTACTATCAGTTGATTTGTTACAGGTTTGTAATAAACTACTGAACACTGTAATATCCCTCTGCAGTATGGACAGTCTTTTGCCTCACAGTGCCTGTGCTAGGCGATGTGATATAGGTTTCTGCTAGGTGCAGTCTAAAGACATTCTGTAAGGTGTGCGAATGTGTGCGTGACTATATGTGCGTGCAGCTGCCCTGCAATGGACAAACATGCCTTTCAGGGTGTACCATAAGCAGCCTACTTCCCTATGCTTCCAGGATAGACTCTGCACCACTGCAACCATACATGGACCAGGTGGTTATTGATGGTGAGCGAGTGAGCGGGTGAAGGCGTGAGTGAAAACACTGAAGAACAGAACTGTCAGCATGTTAGAAATTGACTAGATAGCTCCATGATGCTGTGCAACCAACTTCTGACTGATATATTTTCAACGATGTTATCTTCCTTACTTTAAAAAATAAAAATGTTTACGCACATGAAATTGCGTGTAAAGTAAGGGGCATCTTTGCGTCAAGGTGTCAGAGGCTGTGCTTATTAATGAAGGCTTCACTGAAACACTAAACATTCATTCAATTTATTGTCCAGGTGCCTTTTTCAGGCCTGCTCATCGATCACCTTGATACAGATTATAGAGCACACAGAGTCACAGCTCACATTACTACTAACATTGCTTATTTTTCATTATTTTCCCTCTTTCATTGATTCCAGCAGTGGCAGTGTACTGCATTTGTTCAGGTAAAACTGTTTGTATGTAATGTCAGTCCTTCAGCTGAATCAGCATCTGGAGCAGAAGGTTTAATTTAGAATTTATTTGGCATTTTAGCCTGCTTTTCATTTTATTTATTGCACACATCTTCTGATGCTACCCAGTAGTAGACTGGCATCTGGGCCAGTGTGTATGCTGTCTAGCCCAGCAGCTTCTGCTTCCAAGATGGCCTCAGGACCCCTGTAATCCCAATTTGAACAAGCAGTTAATGATAGTTAGTGAGTGTTTTATCTTGCAATGTACTTAGAGCCATCATCACTGATGTAACATGGGGTTCCTAAGTATTTCATGTTTTCCACTACCGGGCAACCTGTCCAGGGTTAATGAGAACCCAGCCTGCATCCAGGTATCACAACCTTGAACCCACAGGTCATCTCTCCTCTTCCATCCAGTCATCTAGATTCCATCCCCTCAGCCTTAGTAACAACAATTTTTATCCTCTGATGCCCATGATATCCAAAAATACACTGTAGATCTTTTCCAGAAAACTGTCTGCAGACTACTTTTATGGACATACACCATGCCTTCAAACTTTTAAAGCAGCATTGACTAGCAATTGTTCCTACTGTATGTTCTCCCCTATCAATGGCTTCCTCTATCCCTCTTTTCAACAGGAGCATAAGCTCCACCAAGATGGCATGAACTTTGATGGCTTGCAACTCTTCTTAGTGCATGTGACTAATCTTTGAAGCCCCTGCAGTTTCCACATACATCATAGGACGATCATCATCAAGTCATCCGTGAAGGCTGTGATCAGTCAGAGCTGTTGCTAGTTTGTAGGGAAGTGTTCATTCCTGTATAAAACTTATGTAGCTTCCCCTGAGAAAATATACTCTGTTGTGCAATATAGAATATATAATGTTCATATAACTTTCAGAAATAATATTTATATCAAAAGGATGATGTTTGACTACTGATGCTTTCTTGATTGTTGTATTGCTATTGCTGCAAGAGGGAAACTTTGCTTTGAAGTTCAGGTACTGCTACCCGATAAAATATAAATCATACAACTCAGAAAAAGCAAAAGCTACAGTCCTATTTTCACAAACTGTCTCAAGCAGTAATTTTTGAAACTGAAGGAGTTGCTCTCATGCCCCTGAGAGATTGATGCAAATCAGACCTAAAGCCTTTTACAAAACAATAAAGTTTTGTGAAGAACAGTGCATTGGTGCAGAGGTTATGGTCACTGACTCAGCAGGTTAAAAAAGTAAAAACGAGTGGGTTGTGCCTTGAGACTAAGATTGCTGCCATGGCAACCATATTGCTTTGCCCAACAACTGCGCTTGAAAGCGTTGGATGGAAACAGCATGTGAAAGTGGATTTGAGCTTATTTATCCAAATAAAAAATGCACAGGCAGATACATGAGCACAAGCTCTCTTCCATTTACCGGGCATAATTTCTTACTGAAGATCTACTGGTAAGATCTTCATTACCATTAATTTAAATAGGAATAAGTAGCTAACCATCTCCTGAGGAGCGACAGATTCCCCTTTGTCCAAGTTGTGTAACTTTTGCATGACGTGATACACAAAGAAGAGGGGGAGTATGGGCTATATGGTTGATGGCAACACAATAAAAGTTCAGGTCTCTAACCATACAACCACACAAATCACTTTCTTCTGCCTAAGGTGCAACCAAAGCCAAATTCCTTATATGCGCAAATCTACTTGGCCTTTAGCTTCCCTTAAAACCCACATTGTAATAAATATGGGGCATGAGCTGTGGTGGACTGAACATGAAAATCAAGGGAAGGGAGTACAGATTATTTGGAGTCACAAGGCAGCCTGAACTTGAGAGGTGAAGCACTCAAAATTTGACAGTGAGCTTTTCTGTCTCCTTCCACTGTTTCTCTATCACAAGTTATACAAAACTTGTATGTATATAAAGGTTGATATTTGGGGGCCATTACAACTTTGGTGTAGGACCCCTTAAAATAAAAAAAACAATGGTTTCCATTACCTTTGCTGCATGGCCTCTTAATAAAAATAAAAAATTAACATGGTTACAAGACCACTGTGGCGACCCCTAACGGGAGCAGCCGGAAGAAGAAGACAGGACTTATACTACGCAGACATCCAATTATAAAAACTAATAGTGAGACTAAATCTCAGTAAGAAGTTAGCTCATTTTGGCTGTTTCTAATTAAATGTTCCAATTTTTGTCAAATAACCTACTGTTGAAATATTATTTATTTTTGACCAATTTATTAATCTTTTTAACTGGCACCTTTGTCAAAAACAACTTACCATGTTGAGTTTGTAGAAACGAAGCCATTATTCAAAAAGAACCATTTTAAAACATGTCTTGAATTTCTAAGAATGCATGAGTGTGACCTTGTTTTGATGTGTGAGAAGGTTTTATGGTCAGATGAGTTCAAGGCAGAACGTTTTGCCAAAATTCAAAGTAATATTTGATGTGCGATTCTAGTAATACCCGTCCCTCAAGAAATACCATTTCTGCAGTAAAGTATGGCAGCGTCAGCATAATGCTGTGGGGCTGCTTTTCAACAGCACGGGCTGGGTATTATTTAAAAGACAAGGAAGAGTGGATGGAGCCAAATTCCCGGAAAAACTTCAGTGTACGATTCTGAGTGAACAAACTGACAACAATAATAGCTTCATACTGTTTTAGTCTGCTAAAAAATCTATTGGGAGAAAGTTCTCCTTTCGGAAAGCTAATGACTTCAAGCATAAAGCCCAAGCAACACCGGAGTGGGTCAAAACCAAAAATATGAATGTCCTACAGTGGCCCAGTTTCAATCCCACAGAGAGTACCTGTGGCATATATTTGGATATTATAGTCCACAGGCGTCATCAAATGAGCCTTAGCAGGAACAATTTCAGGAACAATTTAGTTTCAAACACTGGACTATAGGCAGACTGAGCAGCACCTAAAGACATGATCAACTTATGACTGGACACAATTATCAAATTTACAAAGTCAAACTATTGCAAAAATAGTCTGACAATGACCACGGAAAGAACAAATGCTACATAGATCCCAGGTCACGGGGAAAGATGTAGGTCTGACACAATTCTGAGGAAGAAGCTCATTCAACAGAACTGATTGGCGGTCCTTTTTACTGTGTCTGGGGAGAGGAGTCACAGAGGGTGTTTCATAGGCAGATGGAGGGGAGAGATTGAGAGGGGAGTCTGTAGGCTGTGAGTTATGATGTGTGAATGTCCATTCGGATGAGAACAGAAGCCTGTGTGCCAAGCTGAGTAACATAGTAACTGAGGAATAATTTTGTAGAGCTGAGACAGAAGAAAGTGATAGTGCTTGGTAAGGATAGGGATGTGATGGTTATTGGTGAGGAACACATTCAGTGTCTTGGGAAGGTTGTATACAGTGTGGGAGCCTGAATCGTAATGGGATCAAGAGCAGTTTTATTTACAGAGACTGCTACATCAAAGACTCTTTAAGAATGATCTTAAATGATGAAAATAATGTGTAAAACAAGGTACAAAAACTAATAGAAATGCCAAGTCAATTCCCAATACTGTAGAATGTCTGACTTGAACATTTCCAGAGAATCAAATGCTCTGTACAAGTAAAAAGTTCACACTTCTGCCATCATCTTAGCAAGTTTTGTAAGCAAATGGGTCAGAAAACCAGCTGACCTATTCAAACAAATCTTGGAGAAGTTTCTAGGAAATGAGTTCAAATCTAGCAGCGCAGCGCAGGCCACGTGCTAATCTGGATATCGGTATTCTAATTCACAGAAGAAGCATGAAATGGTTGATGGCACATCAGGAACGCAATCTATATCAGGTGTAGAAAAAGTTTCTACTGCTCAAGCAGAGTTTGGCAAGTGGCTGTGGACCTAAACAGAAGTTCAGAACCTAAGATTAGACTCTCAGCTGACCCATCTGTTCTGTCCTGCAGCAAAAGAAAGTGATCCAGAAAATGGAGGGACAACGAGGCCTGCAGTTTGAGAGAGAACAGCATCTCAGTTAGGTCACAGAAGCAATAGAGGTGTCCTATGGTGTCTCTGCAGTGGCACATCTCCAGGTAGGACACTGGTCACAGACAAGGGTCAAGTGTAATAAATCATCACAAGGGAACTGTGTGACACAGATGCCACCACCACAAGGACTCAGGACTTTGCCCTTCAAAAAGATCAGACATACAGCAGGTATGTTGTAGGTATGGTGTTACACCAGGCAAATGTTACCTCATCTTTGCACTGATTTCTCACCTGTGGTCATAAGTGAAAAGACAATAATGGCCTTGTACAAAAGTATTTCAAACCTATGAAGGCATTTCTCTGTATTTCAGAGTCCACCCCATAGTGCAGAAGGCATGAAACGCTAGAAATTACATCAGTCCTGACAATCAGTTTATGTAAAAAGAACTCGGAATAATAATGTGGCAAGTTTCTTTGTAAAACTCCTCTCCTTTAAAAACATTTGAGGATTTTTATGACAAACCTGAATGACTTTGGTTTTTAAATGAGGCTTCCTGCACAAACTCAGATTGTGTCAATCAGCATGTGCAGGCTGCTTTTCGACATCTCCATTAAAGTTGATTTATTCAACTATAGTTATACACATCTTTGGAAGTACGAGATATACATTACATTTCCATTTCTCTAATGCGTGCGTGAACTGTGTATTACCCACCGCTCCAGATTCTCCGCTAGCTGATGTTTAGGAAGAATGACAAAGTTAAAATAAAAATTAATATGTTGATACATGCAATCTTATTAGTATAAAAACGTTAAGACTATGTTAAGTTGTGATAAAATTGGAAAACCTCTTAAGTATACTGTAACCATTAAAAAAATACAAGAAACCAAGAACTGTAGCAAGTAGTATGTTTTCAAAATTGTAGCTGGAAGCCCCAAGCATAAAAAAATGCTTAATAAGCAGTCAACAATGCAGATGTTTTTTTCCAAAAATCTGAAATTTGACATGGATAGCTGCTGAAAAAAATGTGTTTCTAGGAAAAGTATGGAATGTTGACAACTCTTCAGTGAATAAGTATCGCAGTTACTTGGTAAAGAGATAAATTTGCCTAAAATGATTCCAGTCTGGGCAAAAAGCTGTTATCCTTCCATCCCCTCAGTAAGTTCTCTCTGTCCCATTCTCTTAACAGTACAGGTGGGACATGTACTTATCAGTTTAGTTAATACCTTAATTCCCAGAGCAGAAGGCAGCCACTAACTGTCAGCTCAAGTGTCTTCTTGAACTTTTACTCTTACTCATGTACCTCCGCAGACTCTTCAAACACTTTATCTGCCCACCACTATAGTGCTTGCCTGCCTTGTCATTGTACTGATTTATGTTCAAAAATGTTTTGTTCTTTAATGTCTGCTTTTATTATTTATTCTGATGACACAGAAAATGACTAACTGAAGCCACATTTTAATAATTTGTCATGTTATGCCAAAGGACTGGAATGTTGGATATGCTGCGAATATTAGAAACCTGTTGCAGATGTCATGTCAGTATCTGCCCATTGTTACTGGTGAGTGTTGCAGTGACAGCAAGTGAAAAATGCCAGCCCAATTCTTCCTTTTCCCAGCAACTGTCTTCAGCTCCTCCTGGAGGACATCCAGGATTTCTTATGTTAAGTGAGTGACATATAGTCTCTCCACTGTGTCGTGAGGCTTTCCAAAGATCTTCTGGTACCTGCTATAACTTTAACATAGCCCATTTGTACGACATGCCCAAAATGTGCCAGCGGAGTCTTCTCAATCCAGAGGAGTAGCGACTCTACTCCAAGGTTCTCCATGATCACAGAGCTCCTCGTCTTATCATGCAAACCGAGCACAATGATTATCTAAACAGCTAGGTTCTTTGAGTGCTTTACAGAGTGAAAGATCTCTTCCAAGGACAAGATGTGAATTGGATTTACAATTCATGAGGCTGGATCCCGCTCACAAACAGGGTCTTTCAAAACAGTTGGGACCAGGATTTTCCTGATCAATTTTGAGTTTGTTCTTGTTTATGATTTTGGAATTATAGGTTAGGCTATAAAGAGAACTCTTCCTGTTAGAAATAATACTGTAAAGTCTGTCCACGCTTGATGAAATGCATATAATTTAGTTGATTTCCACTTTTGCTCTAGTTTGCAGCCTTCTTGTTTAAGTGAGTATATTGTATTGGCCAGTGCTTTTTGACCGGGACAACATTAGTTTTATGAGACCTAATCTCATCAAGGGTTTGCCTTAAAATAGCTTTTTAAGTATTGGCAAGGCCATTTCTGGTAGACTCACCACATGGATGAAACCGAGGCACTGAACTTCTCTGTAAACCAGTCTGTTTTCATCTATGGAGAAGAAAAGTAATAAGATTGTGATTTATAGGTGTCCATAGTACTACTGAATCGCTGTGCTTGGTTTTCGGGTTAGACCTTCTAAGTACCTGAAGGACAATGCAGAGCAGATTTTTTTTTTTGCATTTTGTGGCTCAGGAATGCACTGACTTTTTTCCCCATTTAAATGAATGATAGCATTCTTTTTTTTTTTTTTTTTTTTTACTACAAGAATTCACTTTACAATGAGTTTCAGAAGCAAATTGTATGGTATTTTAGCAACAAATAACAAAAAAGTTTGGAATAGCCTTAATTGATTTAGTTTCATCCTTTGAATGGTGTCAAGTCCTGGAACAATTGTAGAGGGATGTATGACCACTGCTGACCAAGGAAAAGTTCCAGTTTTTCAAAGATGAAGATGGAAACCTGCTCTAGACTACAGAACTCTTATTAAATGTTCAAATCATTAACATTCATGATGTTTTTAGCTTATGTTAAGTATGGAGTTCTAACAGTGTGTCCACACCTGTTCAAAATCCATCTCAGCTTGACTGAGACCTGGATGGGTCACCACCAAACCATAGGTGGAATGAAAGAATGAGCCTTTTGTGAAAAGCCTGGAGTAAGAGATCTCTGAAACTGCTGGATCAGCTGTACTTAGGTGCTAAGGCAAGGATAAGGCCATGGAAAAGCACCATCACGTGACAGTCACATGTGGGGTCCACCTGACGTGAATTTGAGAGCATAAATGGTTTATTGTCTGAGCCACATGTTTCTTGCTACCTTTTAAGTTCTAATTAAATTGTTGTATGAAGTGGTTACTTGGGTTATAAATAAATGAATGAATTAATTTATATGGCTGGTGCTTTTCTTTTAAATGTCTTCCATTGTGAGGTGTGTGTACTGTGCTGCTTTTACTGGAGCTACTCAGAGCACGGCAGCAGCAGGAGTCAAATGTGGATTCTTCGAGAGCGGGGGGCCTGCTGGGAAGCCGAGACTTTTGATATGAATTTGATAAGTACAGATCTTACAGCAAATTTCATTAAATATCAAAGGCAAGCAGGGTGCTGCTATACTGGCTGACAGCTTTTTTAGTACAGGCAAGCGTGCAGTCTTTTTAAAAGTTGAAACTTCATCTTAGCCAAAATCTTGTTTTTTTTTTTTTTTTTTTTTACATTTTACTATTTAAATTAATTTAATAACCTTTTTTTCTTTGAAAGGCCTTTAAAACATAAAAATCCAAAAATATGCATACTCTATCCTGCTACTTCTTACTTATTTTTCCCTTGTGATTACATTTACATTTGTTCATTAGCAGATACATCCAGCACACCTGTCTAATGTGTGGTAACAAATAGTCTGATGAAGTAATGAGTGGGGAAAGCGGCCCATCTGCTGCAGTAAATAAAAAGTTGGGGTCCAGTGCATGTTTTGCCGCAGCATCCAGCACTGGCTGAACCCCTGTAATTCCAAGAAAACAGCAGACCCACACAAGTATACCAAGAGAACATATGCTGCTATAAATCAACATTCCAGCTGCTTATTTGTCCACATCCCCAGTTCCCCAACAAAGGGGCCGTTTGCCAAAAATGGGCTTATATATGCAGCTTATGTAGATCTGTATGTTTCCTTGTCAAGAATGTTTGAGTGCTGAAGATGCAGTGTGCAGGAACCAGGGGAGTGAAGCTCAAACTGTCCTATAATCAAGTCCTGGCTCCTTGTTGACTTGGTTGCCCCTTCTGTGCTATTCCTGGATACAACTGGAAATACCGCTGAGTACGAGGGCTCACTTTAATATGCTGGTAGGAGAGAGGGTCCATCCAGCTGAGGGTGAGTTGTTTTTAACAGCACAGTTCATTTTTGTGGCACTGCTGGGGTTTAATTACAAGATGATGTAAATCTTCTTGTCTGAACTCTGATGTGAATAATGGGTCTCGCTGATGTGGAGAGACCAGCGGAGCACAAATAGTCCATGGGTCTGTTCTGCCTCTGCGGGGCTGCGCTGCTTTAGAACAGGTACAAGACAACATTTTAAAACACTCCACAAGATGCTGGGAGGCACCTTTACTTCCTTGAAGTGAGCATTCGTCTTGCAGATGAAGACTTCATTTGATTTGATCGTGTGTTTCTTTTGCATAACCAGGCCTTTAGCTGCTTGGCACCTGAATTCTACTTATATTCATATCCGTGACAGTTATTTAAAAGCCGTTTTTAATATTAGATGGAGAAAGTTTTGATGTTTTACAGATAGAAATTGATGTAAGTTTATATACAATAATGAAAGGTTTTGTAGAAATAACTATAATAGTAATTATACACTGTACATACATTATAATGTGTTTTAAAGAATGTCTCATGCCGTAAGATTCAAACAGTTTTTTGCTCTTTCCATGCACACCACAAAGAATAAGGAAAATAAAGAAATAATAAGGAATAATTATCCAAATAATAAGGATAATTAAAGCGAAAGCTTACCTAGGAAGTGACACAGGAGAAATGTGATGCCATGTTGAATAGTTTCTAGTTCTTCATTCCCTGACATTTTCTTAGGTGAAGAGCCCTGTAGGTTTGTTAGAATTTAGAGCCCACAACACCATTATTTGATTACTTAGGAGTAATTGTCCCTGACAGTTTGATTCGCAGCGTTCCGGTACATAAATCACAAATGAAATACAGACAAAATTAATTGAAATTTTGCCCTCTTTGCTAAAGAGATATGATTACATTCCTCTGGACATATATATGTTCCTGACTCTGAAGGTGGTGATAATAATAATAATAATAATAATAATAATAATAATAATAATAATAATAATAATAAAGATAAAGATACTTAAGGACATGTTTCTTAATTATGGTCAAGAAATAATATGTACATGAAATTTGAAGGAGTCCAAAGAATAGGCATTTCTTTTGGCCATTTATTAGCTATTTGTAACTAATCAGTTATTCAGCCTTTCGGGGTGATTGATATTGTGATATTTGTAACCCATAACTCAGCATTCTGCAGGATGTTTCACCTGACTGAACAATGTTTTGTTGTCTTACGCTCAGGCACTTTACGGCCGTGTATTACAAGGGTGTTTATGCTCCTTTTGTCCCACTGCTCTCGATGCACGCTGACTGCTGTGAATTTTTTTTGTGTGTTATTCATGTTTAATCCTTACTGTAAAACTGTGTGTAATGATACTGTTGTTTGTTTGTTTGTTTGTTTGTTAGCCCCAAAAAACAGATATAAAATGACAGTTAAGTACAACTGAATGTGCTGTGGAGAGCAAAAAACCAATAGGCTTGTAAGAAAAGTTAAAGCTCTAAACATGAAGATGAAAGCAAAAGCACATCAGCAATTCACAACCACACACAGGTAGATATCAATACATTGAACAGAAATATTAAACAGAGAATTATGTTATCTAATAAAATTGTTTGTGTTTTATTTATGATGTTTGTAGGTAGATTAGACTAAGATTAAGACCAAGACTTATACTAAGTACTGACTGTCAGCCTCACCAGGTTATTTCTTTTATAGCTACAACACAAACATGTTTTGAATATATTTGACACCATTTAGCAGCAGTATACATACTGAAGAATGAATTAAATGCAATAAAATAACTAACTAGTCTTTGTAAAGTTAAATTCTTATAACTCGAATGGGAGTGTTTTGGAGGATGACTGTATTGGTGTATTTTTGGTTGTATCTATCTACGTATTTGAAATCATTTCTAAATGGGGCTTTGTACATGCATTATGCCAATATTTCCACCTCCTTGGTATCGTGAAGATGAATAATGAAATTCTACAGAGAGCAGGGAAAGCAAAGTTTGCACTCAGCCAAATCATCTCGTACTCATTTGTGTGGGAAATTATGTGTAAGGCGGCTTGGATTGGTGCCTTAAATGTCTAAATTTGGCCAAAACCTTTTGTAGCTCTAAACATAAGTATAAAAAGTATAAAAGTATAAAAACAGTTAATTTTAAAGGAACTCTGTGGTGCACTTTCTGACAGTTTTGTCTCTGCAGGACAGAAGAGACACTGAGGACACCGCTGTAGCGTGAAGGAGAGCTGGATCATGCTGCAGTGGACACTGTGGGCATCATGGAAGGCTACAAGGTCATCAAGGCTTTCTTTACCGCTCTCCATTTTAGCTTCCTTTTCTTTAGCTTTCTATTTTCATCACTTAACATCTTGACAGTCCTTAAGAGTGCAACAGATGGGCCATTTCCTAGCATATAAACCAGCAGCATTTCAATTCAAACTCCTTTTCTGAAACCTCTACACAATCAATAGACATACAGATGTTATCGGTACTGTGATCCCACTTGACAATAAGAACAGAAAGGTGCATATTTCCTCCTGAAGGTTACAGTAATTCAAAGAATTATTGGTCAGTCAGTGCTATAGTAGGGTATTTTTTATGATTATGATTATGATTATTATTAATAGTAATAGGACCATAGTGAAACAGCACTATAAAATGACATAAATACAGTATACTGCATAACCTAAGCTGAAAAACTGCATGTTTACTGCAATGTAAATAGATTATTTATATCTTTAATGATCCTGAATTTAAAAAAAAAAAAAAAAAAACAGTTTAGGAACTTTTTTAAAGACCAAGGTTACCTCATAAATTGTTCTACTCACAGGTGTGTTCTTCTATACTGTGCTTTGTTGTTACTTTGACTGTTTAATCTATTGTGCACCACAATCCAGGAGAAACTATATTTTGTACGCAAGTATAAATACAGAATTACAATAAAGTGAAAGATTGAACACCGGTTCTTGAATGTGAGAATGCTGGACTTGGTCAGACCAACATTAGACACTAGTAAGAGCCCAGAGCAGGGAAGTGCACCTACAGTGAGGAACATACGGTGGGTAAGTGGCAGCATTCTGAATGATGGCAGATGGTAGATACTGGAGGCCATTTCAGTAGTGTGTATTATAGTATTACAGTCATGAACACCCATCTGAGCAGTGATTTAAGTAGCAAAGTTAGAAAGGAATTAACTGAAAGGTTGATTTATGTATTTCCTGAGTATAAGTGAGACAGGATAAAATGACATGAGTGTATACAAAGGGAGAGTCTGTCACAAATTCTTGAGGTCCATCTTTGGAAGGGAACAATAAACAGTTTTACAATACAACATATTAAGTGAGATTCAAAGCAAAATTTTTGCCAGTTCAGAATGTGCACTGTTAAACTAATTTTTATGAGAAGTGAAGTTAACCGCATCAAACTGTATGAGTGATCAAGATAAATGGGAGGAAACATGAGGCACAGGTATGTGAGACTCAGAAAACAGTCTTTGTAGTGTGGCCTTTGTAAAACCCAGAATGAAGAAGACTGTTCAAGTTTACTTCACTATGAAAAAACCTCACTTTGGGTGTGAAGTACCTGTGGGCCAAAGTTCAAGTGTGTGCATTGAAAAAGAAAACTGTACATACAGAACAAACAGACAGACAGAAAAACAGACTGAAACTTTATACATTTAGATGACATACTGTATATAGATAGATATAAAATGCAGTATTTGTTTCGAATTTGCTGGTCACTCTGAATTGCCTATAGTGTGTGCACGTGTGTGACTGTGTGTGTATCTACACCCTGTGATGGACTGGCATCGTCTCTGGGGTGCCCAGTAATTCAAGTGAAACCCTGATCAGGATTAGAGGTTAATGACAATGGATGGTTGGATTGATGGAAAAAATATTTAAATGTCATATTCTGCCTTAACAGAGAAGCTCAAGAAGAAACCTCTGTACTTATCTTCAAAAGCTGAAGTTTTTAATTCATGCTAAGTTTAATTGTATGGTGTGGTACTAGTTTCCATAGTTTCAGTAACATGTACCAAACTGTTTTTGTTTTGTCTTTATTATATTTTCAAATGATGTGAAACTATTCAGTAGTGTTGTCCAACTGTAGAAGTGCCATAAAGCACTGAAGCAGGAATTATAAAATTCTGCACTCCAAACCGTATACCATTTTTATGCAGATTATTAATAAAGGTGATGATAAAGGTGATGTAACTAAAAATTTCCGAATTTTAAACACTGTGACTCCAACAGGTTGGAGAAGATTTTGCCTTTCTTCTTGCCTTTCTTCAGAGTTTTTTCTGACACCTCTTCTCGAGTAACACAGATGGAACTGGCGTTTGACACGATTTAATTGACATGTGGTTATGTAATCTTGTGATAAAGCCATTTGTAAACACATGCTCATGTTTGGTTACATAAGACATTCCAGTGAGACCGTCAGTGATGAATCTTTTAGTGTGTTGAAGCACAAGAAAAAATTCTTGAGGGAAAAGAAATGAAAAATGCTCCTTATTGGGGAAAAAGTAGCAGTAACCCCGTTTCATGCACTTAATCTGTTCCTGCAAACGCTGCAAAAAATAAAACTATATAGCATATACTGGGATGCTATTTTATATCATTTTAAATGGTAAACATCACAACGCATTCAGAGTCCATCTAAAAACCCCCAAGTCAATGCTGGTAAATATGAATAAAACACTGTAAAAACACCTTGTAGAACACACAGCATGACAATATGAGAAACACTGCACAAGTTTCCATAATGACCTGGCCAATAATCTTCACTGCAGAGCAATTTGTTCTAAATTTGCTTTAAACAAATTGCCATTCTGGTTGGAGGTCCTGGCCAATTGTCCAGATGAGACACATCATACCACTACACATGTTGCAGTAAACTATTTTGTGATTAACCATGATGGTTTAAATTGATATGGTCTAAACTGTTAGAATATTACAGTTTGTTGCAAAACTGCCATAAATGTCATAAAAATGCAATACTACGTCTCAACCTTATGTTCACAAAGAAGTGTCAAATTGGCAATGTGTGGGCATTTTGGATATCTAAAAATTGTTCTTGAGTAGACAAAGCACGTTTCTTAAGAACTACATGCAAATTAGCTAGTCTAAAAGCTAAACTGGACAAATTATATATTGAAAAGACAAAGGGGCCTCCATTTAAAAATTCTTAAATATTTATCCTGTTGTTGGCTTGTCTATCACATAAACATGTCTCATGCTCATTACTTTCTCAACACTTTCACCTTATTAAATACCTACAAAATCAAATTTGGAATACACCTATAATGAAAACATGCAACATTTTCATTTTAATATTCTTATTAACTTGCAACTACTTTTGAACCAGCGGGAAATGTTTGACTGCAATTCTCCCTACAGCATTCTCAGAGTCATTTCTGCTGAAATCTCTGACATTCATGATACAAGCTTCTCATTTGTTGGTAAACCAGTCCAGCTTGAGGCACAAGCAGCCATTTCTGTAGATGTGATCACAGCGACCTCCTCACACTGGAAGCTGTGATGGGGTTGTTTTTTGTTTGCTCATTCTTTGCTTACTATACTTTTCTGAGAACTGGTTGCATAATTCTTCATTGCGCTGGAGTGAGACATAGCCAAATCTTCCTAAGGTGACCTGTTGGAATCAGTACAGCGGGTGGAAAAAAGATCAAAATTGAGTGCTTCTAGAGTGGAGCCAAAACCTCGAGAAGTATTATGTTTACATCAGGCCATGCACCCGCCCAATTTGCAGCTTCAGTTCCTCACGTATGTGACTGACAGTGTTAGGGAGAGAAGATTTGGAAATTTGGTTGTACCACCAAGGGAAATTTCCACGCTTGATTCTATTCTTTTGATTTTTGCCCCGTTTTTTTTTGTCCTGTTGGAGAAAATTCAGCATTTTTGCGGAATTAAGCTCACATTTGAGCTGGTACTCATTCAGCAGTATGACCACGCAAATGGTGTTCACGTTAGCATGGAGCATGCTTAATTTAATGGTACTGAATTTGCATCTCTGTAATCTGCAACATTTTAGAATCAACTCTCAGAGAAGGTACAGAAGCATAAGAAGACCCTGGATGGGGTGCAGGAGCCTTACCCACTCAGCTACGCCATTGCATCTGAAGAGGTCAAGGACATTACCAAACCCCTCCTGGAGCGGCTGAGGGCCTTAGAGGTAATCGACTCACAACTTCCTTTTCATTCTCAGCACATTGATCAAATCCTCTCATACTTATCCAAAGAAAAATTTCTTACAAACCCAAATCAGAAAAAGTTTGGGAAAATGCAAATAAAAAAAACGCAGTGATTCTTAGATTTATTTTTATTTCACTGCAGACAATATAAACCCAAGATATTTCATGTTTTGTCTGGTCAACTAACATTTCATTTGTTAATATACATCCACTCCTGCATTTCAGGCCTGCAACACATTCCAAAAAAGTTGGAATGGGGGGCGATTTAAGAACTAGTAATGAGGTAAAAAAATTAAATAATAATGTGATTTCAAACAAGTGATGTCAACAGGTGATTGTAATCATGATTTGGTACGAAAGCAGTACCCATGAAAGGCTGAGTCTTTGAGGCACAAAGATGGGCAGGAGATCTCCAGTTTGTGAACAAATGCGTGAGAAAATTATTGAAATGTTTTAAAACAATGTTCCTCAAAGAAGGATTGGAAGGGATTTGTATACTGTATTTCTCCCTCTACAGTGCATAATATCATTAAACTATTCAAGGAATCTGGAAGAATTTCAGCGCTTAAAGGGCAATGGTGCAAGCCTAACCTTAACACCCGTGATCTCCGATCCCTTGGACGGCACTGCATCGAGAACCGTCATTCATCAGTAGCTGATATGACTGCATGGGCAAGGGATTAGACTACTTTGGCAAACCTTCGTCAAGCACTACAATATGGAGTTACGTTCACAAATACCACTTAAAACTTTACTCTGCAAAAAAGAAGCCTTATGTTAACCATGTCCTGAAATGGCGTCGACTTTTCTGGGCTCGGAGGCATCTGGGATGGACCATCACACAGTAGAAACGTATACTGTGGTCAGACGAATCAGTATTCCAGATCTTTTTTGGAAGAAATGTACGCTGTGTGCTCTGGATCAAAGACGAAAGGTCCATCCAGACTGTTATCAGGAACAAGTCCAAAAGCCAGGGTCTGTAATGGTACGGGGTTAGGTCTGTAATGGTATGGGGTTATGTCAGTGCCCTTGGCAAAGGTAATTTACACTTCTGTGATGGCAGCATTAATGCAGAAAAGTACATTGAGATTTTAGAGCAACATATGCTGCCCTCAACACGACATCTTTTCCAGGGACGTCCATGCATTTTTCAACAAGACAATGGAAAACCACATTCTGCACACATTACAAAGGCATGGCTGCAGAAGAAGAGGGTACAGCTACTGGATTAGCTTGTCTGCAGTCCTGACCTGTCCCCAATAGAGAACGTGTGGAGAATTTTTAAACGAAAAATGCAACAATGATGACCCCGTACTGTTGCACACCTTAAGATGTGTTTGCAGGAAGAATGAGACAAAATAACAAATGCTTCATCGTTTGGTATTCTCAGTGCCAATCCATCTTTTAAGTGTTGTGAGAAGGAATGGCAACATTTCAAAGTGGTAAATGCTTTACCGTCCCAACTATTTTTGGAATGTGTTGCAGGCGTGAAATGCAGTTGTATATTAACAAATGAAATGTTAGTTGACCAGACAAAACATGAAATATCTTGTGTTCATACTGTCTGCAATGAAATAAAAGTCAAAGTAAATGTAAGAATCACTTTATTTTTTAATTTGCATTTTCCATACTGTCCCAAGTTTTTCTGATTTAAAGTTATATATTTTGAGGTTTTCTTATATTTCTTAAAACTCTTCTTATACTTTGAGGATTTTGTGGTAATTCAATCATCCAATCCCAGTAGCATAAATTTCTCCTATCGAATTGTGTAGCAGGATCCTGTAAAATAAAAATTGAAAATGAGCAGTTCTTGTTATAAAACAGGTTCATGATTCTGAGCAACAGCATATTTTGGCCATTGCACAGTTGTTTTGCTTCCACAATTGCCTGTAGCACAGTCTTGATGGAGATGCAGCACACAGCATAGCCACAAATGCATGTACTCAACCGTGCATGGGCGATTCCTGGAAACACAACTCCCATCTCCAGTAAATTGTCTGAGAGCAAAAATTTTCTGCACAGCGACAACCAAGTAAAATGGAATAAACACAGGAACACAGGGAAATTACAGCAAACGCTATATTTATATCTAGGGCCGCATGGTGGCACAGCAAGTGAGAATACGCCATCACAGCACCTGGGCTTTTTGGGCGTGAGTTTAAATCTAACTCAGTTTGTGCGGAGTTTGCATGTTCACATTATGTTTGCATGGGTTTTTTTAAGGTAATTTGAGTAATTATCCTTAACCGTAAAACAATATAGATTTTATAGTTATCAGTAATAAGGCTGATGTCTTTGTGGAAAGTAACTTGAAAGAAAAGGTGATGTACAATGTCATTAGGTTATCTATCTATCTATCTATCTATCTATCTATCTATCTATCTATCTATCTGTAAGTCTGTCTGTCTGTCACCTGATACAGGAGTTTTCTCTGTTGCTTTTATGACCTCCTCCATATCCTTTCTTTCTTGCCACCTCTGCCTGCCAAGGCTCAGAAATTCTGTCTTAAATTCTAGCTCAAGTATTCAGTATCGATGTGACATGTGCCGATCATCAAGAAAACCCATCTGAGTGTAGAAGCAACATAGTGTAAAAATAACAGGGGTAGAGACAGAGATTTATTTTATTTGGGGACTTGAGACTAGCAAAGTGGATGTCAGCCTTATTGGACTGCAGTGTAGCCCGAAGAAGTACTCCTGGGAGTGGTGGAAGGAAAGTGTATAAAACCAGACTTGTGTGGGTTGCAGTTCCATTTAGAAATTGAGAGCTAGGGGATTACAGAAAGTAGAAATGCTGCTTTTTAAAACATGTCATGTTTTACAGTAAACATACATCTTACTTTTCTGCCAGTAGTTGCTTTATGTAATGGTTATGTAATATCAAGTTGGTTAGAGGATGATTGTATCCACTGTGCCCTCCTGGTCATTTTTACATAAGTATTTACAGCACACCTATACCCTGGTATCTAAGTGTAATTGGTTCCGGGGAATGGCTCAGATACCACAAACTTGAACAGCGGGAAGCTATTTCTGTTATTTCTTACAAGGACAATTATGACTTATTCTGAGAAACCACAGCTAACTTTACAGAAATTTGCCAAACACTCTAACATGCCTATTTCAAAGTGATTAACAACAGTTTAAACACAAATACCTAAATACCAAATATTTAACAGCTTAATATTTAACAAGTAATATGGACTTGTATATTTGCGTATTTGCAGTTAAGTTTATTCAGTATCATACATCACGTTTTGTTCCTTGTTATAGGTAGCAATCCAGCCGGGTATTCAAAATACCTCTAGTTGTGTTGAAAACTTGGAAACTGACACCATGAATACTGGGGTATAAATGTATTCACGTCTTAGTAGCAGATGTATACAAATGTTTATGAGTTTAGAGGCTGTTTATTTTTGCATCTATTTTTCATTCATAATTTGCTAATTCTTCTGGTTAGTTTGAGCAGATGTTGTTAGAACACATGCTTTACGTTTTCATCATCTCATTTTCAAACTTTGCTAAAAAAATAACTGAGCTCAATAAAGCTCTAGTAGACCCTTTGACTCAGGAACTGCTGTATATTAGAACACAACTTTCTTCAAGTTGTGTATTAGAACACAAAGTTCCCCAACCAACTGAGAGCATGACCTAGGTTTGTCTCATGTATTGTATAATTGAAAAATGTCTTTTGTTTATAATACTTCTCTTGTAGTAATAAGTGCAACAATGACCTGTGCTCCATCTTAACTGTGAATATAGGATCAAAGCTATTAGCACTTTCTATACACCAAAGAGCGACATTCTCTTCTAACTAAATTGACTTGAATCCATTTTTATGCAATAATCTTTGGTCCTCGGACTGGTTTTGTTTATCTGTGCTTTATTTTGGAATGCAGACAGAGAATCTGGCTCTGGCTGTGGAGAACAAGAAGCAAAGGGAGCAATATGAGCATTGCCTGGATGAGGTGAGAACACACAACCTTACATTCCTATCTTCCCTCCAAACAGTACAATCTGTGTGTCCATTTCTCTCGAAAACACTTGGAAAATGGAATATCAGACAAGTTTAGACTATCCCAGAACATTCACCTCAAATTCACCCATCATAGAAATGATTTCAAATCCATCCTTTTGTACATGTGTTCAACAGTGACCCCAAGCAGAGATAAGTTGCAATGTTTATGCCAGAATTCACTGGTCTATACAAATATTCACCAAAAGAAGCCATGGTAACCTTTACATAGTAACATTGTTCTTTCTGTACTGTTTACATTTAATTCTAATTTATTGCCATATTTCTTCATAATATGCACATTTCTTATTCATAAAAATAAATAATTACATATGACCTGCGTCCTGATGGTATACCATTAATATCAGTATATCACTCGCACTATTTAAGTCCAAGACTCTTGTAACAGTGCTTCATTCTCAATTCTTTATTTTGTTAAGCATGGGAATTATAGGTAATTGCAAAGATAAAGTCTGCAGTGTAATAAAGTGATGGAGGAGATTTTAAGTTTTCAGGAAAGTGTCTGAGAACTGCAAGGAATGCAAGACCCTCAGGGAACTCACAGTTGTAATTAATGAGTACTGTCTGGACCGTTTGATCTGCTGGATCAGCCAGCATAGGAAAGCCATGGCACAGTATATGCCAAAAATGACAGAGCTTCAGGGGCTATGCGCTGCCAGTTCAGTGCTGCTGTGCTTCTTCTTTAGCCAGAGACAAAGTGCTCATTTTTTCCCTTTTGTTGCAACCTTATCAGACATCTGCTTTGTCAGTCTCTCCGAGCTATGGATGCTCTGCTCATGTTCTGCCTCCTTGGCAGAGAGCACAAGCTCTGCGCGTCTTTTTGTGCCTTTTTAGCTTGGCTGTTCTCATTTTGGTTGATTGCTTTTACTACTATGGTTTTGAAAATTATTACAAAAGTTACATTTTCAGATCTAATAATATTATTACATATTATTTCCACTCTTGCATTTTATGTATAACATGTATGGTATTTTTTGAAAAGAATGGACAGTGTAACAACTTTGGTCTCTATACACCCATGTATTTGACACAGTGGAGTACAGGATAAAATGATAACAATTAAGGACATGTATGGGAATAGTATAAAAACTGAAAAGTTGCCATAACACCGATTTTGGAATCCTTCTGAACAGAATTAAATTCTCATTGTAGTGAAATTAGACTCATTTGTGATAAATTGCCAGGACTCGCATGACATGAACTAACCAAAGATTAACAAAGTATGCTTTCAATGCTTAAAAAAGGCCACTTTCACTCTCTGTTCCTTTTTGACAATGGTGAAGACAAGAGAGCTTTCTGAGACCATCATAAAGACTATTATCACCAAACATAAAGATTGAAAAGGGTACAAGGCCATCTCCAGAGACCTCAGCATCCCTTTTGAATTCCCTCTTACCACAGTTTGCAATGCTATTAAGAACTTTGGAACTGTCAAGAGTCTCCCAGGATGTGATGGGAAGAGGAAAATTGATCAAAGAAGTCTTTGAAGGGTGGTACAGACTGTTGAAAAACACAGGGAAAACATCTAAAGATGTTAAAGCTGACCTGGAGCCATCTGGAGTGACGGTTTCAACCCCGACCATATGCCACACACTAAACCAAGAAAGGCTTTATTAGCAAAGGCCAAGGAGGACACCACTGTTGGAAGAAAAATATAGAAAGGCACAACTGATCTTTGCCCAAACCTGCTCAGAGAAACCATCTTCCTTCTGGGAACATGTTTGATGGACTGACCAAACTAAAACAGAGCTCTTTCCAAATGCAGACCAGCGATTTGTTTACTGGTGATGAAATGAAGCTTTTAAGGACACAAACAGTCCACTTACAACTAAATATGGTGGAGGTTCCATAATGTCGTGGGGCTGCCTTGCTGGAGGCCTTGAATGTATTATGAACTCAGAGGATTACCAAGGCCTTACAGAGCAAAATGTGCTACCCAGAGTCAGAAAACTTGCTATGGCTTGAAGATCATGAGTCTCTCAGCAGGACAGTGACACAAAACACACATGTAAAAGCACAACGTTTACTGTCCAACTTAAATATTTCCTTCTGTGAAAAAAAATTACAATTGTGCTCATCCTATTAAAGTAATGATAAATGATTTGATCTGATAATGAGTGGATTATTTCCAATAATTTATGAAGTTATTTTACATGGTGTACCTAAAATGCAAGGGTGCAAATAATTTTGACTAATACTGTAACGACAACATTCTCGTTTCTTAATGTTTTTATTCATTAAAAATATTTTGATGTTCGGTCTACTCTAAGGCAGTGAGCGTGGACAACCAAAACAAAGCTCCAGCAAGTCAGAGAGAGAAACTTAAATGCTGAATGTACGTCTATCTCCTTAAGTATGGGACTTTTAATTTTTGCACAGTAAAATCCAGAGAACTTGTTGCATGGGAAAAAACGGAAAGAAAAAAGTAAAAAAAAAAATCCAAACTGATTCTATTACAGTCACTATAGCCTTTCCAAGGGAATTCAGGTAGGAGCTGTTTTCCCACAGAAATGTGGAGCTCCAGCAATCCTTGGTCACTCTTGTCTGCAGGTAGCGAATGCCAATCCGTTGTGCTGGTATTGGACAGCTCCCAGTGCTGAACAGGCTCGCAGCTTTGAGCTGTTCCTGGTGCTGTCTCCATCTCTTCTTGTTCTGGGTCATGGGTTACCCCCATGAGTAGAAGGCCACTGGTGGCCATTGCACCCATAGGTACCCCAGAGTAGGAGAAGGCATCCGCATTGTCATGCCTAATTGAGAACCTGGAATGAGACAGGTTGTAGGGACCTTGCAAGTACCACTCAGTCAAGCAGGGGGTGGGCATCTCGAAGCTTCTGCATCCAATGCAGAGGGACATGTCTGATGGCTGCCACCCCAAGAGATAGAACTGGAGGTGATGGAAAGTCTATTTCACTGCCAGGGATTTCTCCTCAAGCATGGAGTATGCTCATTCTCTTAAACTAGAGAATAAACCTTCTGTAATAGCCGACCAACCCTAAGAAGGACCTCACCCGTTTTTTATTTAATTTAGGTGGTAGACCAGTCTTTGAGGGCTTGGATTTCAGTAATCCAAGTACTGTACTATGTTTCCCCTGAAAGTAACCCACATCTTATTTGCTCACAGCCCCACATCTCACAGTGCTTCAAGAACCCACATGCACACTAGGTGATCCATCCAGAATTCAGTGTGGATGATCACTTCATTGAAATAGGCAGCGGTGCACTCCTGTTGTGGCCATACTCCTCAGTCATAGTCTTTGAATTTATGTGATCTGAATGCATAGTGGACTAATCTGGTGTGCCCTGTAGTGAAGGCATTAGGGATACTGAAATACAGTTTAGAATAAGGGTTATGGTTATCAAAATAAAATGTATAATCTCCAGTACCAGGGTGCATGCCTCTCCAAATATCAACCAGACCTAAGCTGTTGATCATAATCTTAAGAGACGTCGAGGCTGATGAGTCCATGTTGCCATGTAGTATTCAGTTAAAACCACCAACAAGGCTCCCAAAGCCTCCGGGGTACTGAATAAATAATAACACCCTGTGAGACTTGCAGGGCTGCAGGGAATAAGCATCTGGAGACTAAACACTCAGAACTGTGATATGTTGGCAAAAATCTAAATAAGGATAAAACTGCCCTGTGGGCCATGTTTCTGAAAATTAGGAGTAAAGGAATTATTTATTTTTATTTAGATGGCAGCACTTCTTTTGTTACAGCTGAAAGAGTACATTTCAACCTTTCAGTCCTTTTTAAATTTTAAATGTGCTTTGGGGCAAAGATGGGTTTCTTGTAATAAGGCAACGGCTAACATTGTTTTAAAAAATGATGTTAAAGTCTGTCTCTTAATTACATGGCCCATACTCATGACATCCTAGGTTATAAAGAGTCATGTGGAACCTAGACCTGAGGATGTGGGCCCAGCCATCACCTACTGCTCATTTAACACACAGCTCACGTAATTTTGCTGCAGAGTAGTAGGTGAACCCTGGTAGTACAGTCTGTCATATTAACAAAAACAATGAGGACAGAAACAAGTGACCCAGTCAAAGAGCTAATAGAGAGGAAAAAGCATTGTTGCACCAGAAAAAAGAAAATAAGCTATGAACAGAAACCTCAGGAACACACTGCTGCCCACCCTTCCCCTCCATGAACAAACCCATAGGCCCCAGCTGTAGATGTGGGATGAAAACAGGCCCAGTCCCTACCTCTAGCTTCCAGGAACTCCAAATCCCAACAAAAACAAAGCAAAAGGGAGCATTAAATCCTTTAGAAAGACATAATGACTATTTAAGACACTGTAAAGAGGGTTAAAATATTGAAAAAAATGTTTTTTTTCTGGGACACAAAGCCAGCCATTCTCGGTTCTCCCAGGTAACCTGAAAGCAGTTTCCAGTTCCAGGGCCTTTTTCCATTCATGCAGATGTCTCAGTTGGGCCGGGTAGCCATATCCATCCTACATGTTCTGCTGAACAAAGTCTATAGACCCAAGCTTCCTGTGTGAAAAGAAAAGAAAAAAATGCAAGAGGAAGAGCATAAAATGTTAGCGTTAAAGTGAAGCACCAAGCTCAAGAACATAAACGGTCTCATATGACTCCCTGGCCATTAGTAACACTTTTAGAGAGCATTATAGGTCTCCTTACACCACTCAGAGACAAGGATCGACCAATAAAAACAATTACATTTGGAAGGTCTATCATGGCTGTGTGTCTTGGATGAGGACCATTCTTCTTAAACTTTTTCATTTACTCCTGAGGAGGTCTGGAAAGCTATTAAATCAATGCCTTTGGGGAAAGTGCCAGGGACTGCCAGCTTTCCCGTGGAATTCTATACAGAACTGTGGGCCGCATTACTCCTAAAATTAATGTAATTAAAAAAAGCCATACCTTGATTCAAGATTTATTTGAAACATTAAAAGGCCCAGAATCATATTCTCTACATTTGCCAGCTGAAAGAAATGAGTGAGGATCCTCTGGGGGTTGGTACAAGGTCAGCTTCATGTTAACTAAGACTATTAAGATCTTGGAACTTCATTGATGTTTCGTAATATTTGATCTTTATCTGAAAATGTTGTCGTATTCAGTATTCAGAGAGGTTTGCTGAGATGTGAAGAGATACCTGGGAATTTTTACGTCTGCTATTGCTGTCAACCCAGACTTGTTCACGCTGGGAAATGGTTGTGGTGGGGCTGGTTATGTCTTATTTATTTGCATATCAAATAATGGATAATGGGAAGCTGAAACTTTTATGCACACCTGCAACTCCAACATTTTATAGAAGCCACAGGAAAGGACAACAGACTTCTTCTTCTTTCGGCCGCTCCCGTTAGGGGTCGCCACAGCGGATCAAAAGCTTCCACTTCCTCCTGTCCTCTGCATCTCTCTCCGTCACCCCCACCACCTGCATGTCCTTCTTCACCACATCCATAAATCTCCTCTTAGGCCTTCCTCTCTTCCTCTTGCCTGGCAACTTCATCCCTAGCATCCTTCTCCCGATATATCCAGGATCTCTCCTCTGCACATGTCCAAACCAACGCAATCTCGCCTCTCTGACTTTGTCTCCAAACCGTTCAACCTGTGCTGATCCTCTAATATACTCATTTCTAATCCTGTCCATCCTCGTCACACCCAATGCAAACCTTAACATCTTTAACTCTGCCACCTCCAGCTCTGCCTCCTGTCTTTTGGTCAGTGCCACCGTCTCCAACCCATAAAGCATAGCTGGTCTCACTACCGTCTTGTAGACCTTCCCTTTCACTCTTGCTGGTACCCTTCTGTCGCAGATCACTCCTGACACTCTTCTCCATCCACTCCACCCTGCCTGCATTCTCTTCTTCACCTCTCTTCCACACTCCCCATTACTCTGGACTGTTGATCCTAAGTATTTAAATTCATTCACCTTCGCCAACTCTATTCCCTGCATCCTCACCATTCCTCTGTCCTCCCTCTCATTTATGCACATGTATTCTGTCTTAGTCCTACTGACCTTCATTCCTCTTCTCTCTAGAGCATATCGCCACCTCTCCAGGGTCTCTTCAACCTGCTCCCTACTCTCACTACAGATCACAATGTCATCTGCAAACATCATAGTCCACGGTGCCTCCTGTCTGATCTCATCTGTCAACCTGTCCATTACCATTGCAAACAAGAAAGGACTCAAAGCTGATCCTTGGTGTAATCCTACCCCCACCCTGAAAGCATCCGTCACTCCTACTGCAGACCTCACCACTGTCACACTGTCCTTGTACATATCCTGTACCACTCTTACATACTTTTCTGGCACACCCGACTTCCTCATACAATACCACAGCTCCTCTCTAGGTACCCTGTCATATGCTTTCTCTAAGTCCACGAAGACACAATGCAACTCCTTCTTACCTTCTCGGTACTTCTCCATCAACATCCTCAGAGCAAACAACGCATCTGTAGTACTCCTTCTCGGCATGAAGCCATACTGCTGCTCACTAATTGTCACCTCCCTTCTTAACCTAGCTTCCACTACTCTTTCCCATAACTTCATGCTATGGCTGATCAGTTTTATCCCTCTGTAGTTACTACAGCTCTGCACATCACCTTTATTCTTAAAAATAGGTACCAGTACACTTCTTCTCCACTCCTCAGGCATCGTCTCACTTTCCAAGATTCCATTAAACAATCTGGTTAAAAACTCCACTGCCATCTCTCCTAAACACTTCCATGCTTCCACAGGTATGTCATCTGGGCCAACAGCCTTTCCATTCTTCATCCTCTTCATAGCTGTCCTAACTTCCTCCTTGCTAATCCATTGCACTCCCCTATTCATAGTCCCTACATCATCCAGTCTTCTCTCTCTCTCGTTCTCTTTATTCATCAACCCCTCAAAGTACTCTTTCCATCTGCTCAACACACTCTCCTCGCTTGTGAGTACGTTTCCATTGCTATCTTTTATCACCCTAACCTGCTGCACATCTTTCCCAGCTCGGTCCCTCTGCCTAGCCAATCGGTACAGGTTCTTTTCTCCCTCCTTAGTGTCCAACCTCTCATACAATTCACCATAAGCCTTCTCTTTAGCCTTTGCCACCTCTCTCTTCGCCCTACGCCTCATCTCCTTGTACTCCTGTCTACATTCTTCGTCTCTCTGTCTATCCCACTTCTTCTTCGCCAGCCTCTTCCTCTGTATACTCTCCTGTACTTCTTCATTCCACCACCAGGTTTCCTTGTCCTCCTTCCTCTGTCCTGATGCCACACCAAGCACCTTTCTAGCTGTCTCCCTTACCACTTCTGCTGTAGATGTCCAGCTCACTGGTAACTTTTCACTGCCACCCAGTGCCTGTCTTAATTCCTCCCTGAACTCCACCTTATAGTTTTCCTTTTCCAACTTCCACCATTTGATCCTTGGTTCTGCCCTCACTCTCCTTCTCTTTTTGATCTCCAATGTCATCCTACAAACCACCATCCTATGCTGCCTAACTACGCTTTCCCCTGCCACCACTTTACAGTCTACAGTCTCCTTCAGTCTGGCCCTCCTGCATAAGATATAGTCCACCTGTGTGCATCTTCCTCCACTCTTGTACGTCACCCTGTGTTCCTCCCTCTTCTTAAAATACGTGTTTACCACAGCCATGTCCATCCTTTTTGCAAAATCCACTATCATCTGACCTTCTGCATTCCTCTCCTTGACACCATATCTACCCATCACCTCCTCATCTCCTCTGTTTCCTTCCCCAACATGTCCATTGAAATCCGCTCCAATCACCACTCTCTCTCCCTCAGGTACACTCCTCGCCACTTCATCCATATCACTCCAGAATTCTTCTTTCACATCCATCTCACACCCAACTTGCGGGGCATATGCACTAACAACATTCAGCATCACACCATCAATTTCCAGTTTCATAACCATCACTCTGTCAGACACTCGCTTCACCTCCAAGACACTCTTTACATACTGTTCCTTCAGGATAATCCCTACCCCATTTCTCCTCCCATCCACACCATGGTAAAACAGTTTAAACCCCGCTCCGATGCACCTAGCCTTACTCCCCTTCCATTTGGTCTCTTGCACACACAATATATCAACCTTCCTTCTCTCCATCATATCTGCAAGCTCTCTCCCTTTACCAGTCATACTACCAACATTCAAAGTTCCTATCCTCACATCCACTCTCTTAACCTTCCTCCTCTCCTCCTTCCTCCTGACATGCCTTCCTCCTCTCTTCCTCCTTCTTTGGCCGGCAGTAGCCCAATTTCCGCCAGCACCCTGTCGGCTAGCAGTGCTGGTGGCGGTCGTTGTTAACCCGGGCCTCGACCGATCCGGTTTGGAAATTTCTATTTTTGTCCGCATATTTAGTTTGGCAAAAATTTTTACGCCGGATGCCCTTCCTGACGCAACCCTCTCCATTTCCGGGCTTGGGACCGGCACAAAGACATGCACTAGTTTGTGCATCCCCTTGCGGCTGGATTAGGAAAGGACAACAGACAATAGCAATAATTAAGCAAATAAATTTAAAAAAAGGTTTTAAAAGATTTCATTTGTTGCCCTTATTTGAAACCTGTAGTATTTCTTAAAGTAATGGATGGCAGGCTGTTTGCTCCTACACAGGTGGAGAGGAAATGCATTTTAATGCTATGGTCTACACTGCTTTGTTAATGCATTGCTGGTAGCCCCAGTCAATACCCAGACCTCAGTCTGATTTAACATCTATGGAACGACTTAAAGCTGCTGTTTACACACAGCCCCCCTGTGACTTGATGGAGCTTGAGCAAGTCTGAGAAGAAGAATGGGAAAAAATTCCAGTGTTAAGATATGCAAAGCTGTCAGCGATTTACCCAGAGACTCGCTGATGAAAAATGGTTTTTTGTCCCACTCTGACTTTGTAGAGTACTTTGCGTTGATGAGTTGCAAAAATTCTCGATTATGTTCACGACGGTTCTGTGTTGCGTGAATAGGAAGAGGGTTGAGTACTTTTTTATAAGCATTGTAATTGTGTTTCTTGTCATTTATCCTCTGTATTCTGAAATTATAGTTTTGATTTACGTTTATACATCACTTGTGGTTATGCTAGGTGTGTCAGGTTTGGAGACTAACCAGACAGGAAGGAGTGGTAGATGCACTTGCAGACATTTTTCCTTTTCCCTGTATCTGTTTGCCGTGTCTGAAATGTTTTTTTAAAAATTTTTTTATTTTTTAACTTTAGGTTGCCAATCACGTTGTGCAAGCTGTACTCACTCAGAAGGTAGGCGTATTTTAATCTTGTCTGTTATTTTTCCTTAGGATTTATAAAAAATCACGGTTGTTTGGTCACCATACTTTACAGCAATATGTAGAGATGATTTTAGCATTTAGGCATTTTTTGTATTACTTAAAAATGCACAAGAAAACAAACACAAACAGTGTAAAGATATGCACAATGTAATAATAGTAAAAATGACAGATCAAAAAGGTAAGGCTATTATCAAAAAATTGAGAACACAGAGTTCCACTGAATGCATCATGTCCCACTGTCCAAATGGAGCCATTATGTTCTGTAATTCTCAGTTTTAATCCCCTTTTACTTTCACCTGCATAGTAAAGCTTATTTTATGACTTTCTTTAAATATTTTTATTTTCAACCATTTAAAATTTATTCAATTCTGTGTTTCAGATTTTAAAAAGCTATAAAAAAGACAAAAAATTTTTAGAACAATAGCTTAAAGTGGCCATGCACTGACAAACACTGCATTTACTTGTGAGAATCCATCCATCCATCCATCCATCCATCCATTATCATTAACCGCTTAATCCTGACCACAGTTTCAGCAGTCTAAATCCTGTCCTGGAAACACTGGAGTTATTAACAATAAAATGGATGGATGAATGGATTCTCTTACAGAGAATATTTTATTTAATAAAGCTTAATTTTGATTTGTTAGAGCTTTAATGGACCTAACCAGCAAATACTATAAGGACTATGCGGAGGAGTCCATCATGGACCATGGTTCACATCTCCTAAATGAAGTGATCACCATGAGCTCTTTTAGCTACTTGGTTATTCAGCTTAGGTGCACTAATAAGTGCTTCTGGGAGTCCTTCTTATCAACAGCCCTCTGCCTCCATAATGGTACACAATTAATTTGTATTTCACAGTTTTTTAGTTTTTTTGTTTTTTTTTGCCTTTGTTATTTGTTGTTATGTGTTTTGTGAGTGTCTTATGTTATGCATCCTGTCTGTTCAGCTGCTGTACGGTGAAACAGCAGCTGAACAGATCCCCAGCAGGGATCAATAAAGTCCTATCCTCTCCTATCCTATATGCGTATTACTAAGCTTTTATTGATTATGAATTAGTGGTAAGTGTGACTTTAGAGTTCAGAACAAATCAACTTAACAGACTCCAGGTCCCTGTTGTGTTTGTAAGCTTTCCAATTCAATTTTTCATTTTCAATTGGTTTACTGAATAATGGACTTCTTATTTACTTTTAACGGGGATGCCTCATCGCACGTAATAATGTGTTTTCTTACTTTTTATATGTAAAACCTTCCCCTAGTTTAAATGTACAATTTACCCTAAACATATCTCCAGGATCTCAAAGAAGAGTGCCTGAAGCTGAGAAATCGAGTGTTTGATCTGGAGCAGCAAAATCGGACCCTCAGTGCCCTTTTCCTGCAGCAGGTCTGGCCTACATCCAATCTGCTCCTTCAGGTAAGACCTCACTTTACAGCTCTCCACTCCTCTAGATACATCCTTCTTTTCCATCCTCCTTTTTGTACTATCAAGGGGGCCTTGTCAGCCTAAAACTGCCATTGCAGGATTTTGACAGGCCTGTAGTACATGTATTTTAAAGCCATTTTAACACAAGTAATTAGTGTGTCAAAAAGTATGTCAATTTTTGAAGTTAGAAATATACAAGTTTTCAGGAAACACACACCTGTCCCCTGGTTCGCGTTCCTATTAAAAGGGAGCCTCTTTTACATTATTTTAAACAGGAAAAATTATAATCGGTTTCAAAACCCCCATAATTTCCCAGTCAACTTCCCAAAATATCACTAAAACTCCTACATAACTAAAAAAAAGTCTCTCTCATTTTCTCTCTCTCTCGCTGACCTCCTTGTTGAGTAACAGACATTCAGCAGACATCTGTAAAAAAAAAAAAGTGCAGATGACAATGAAAAATAAGCAAACAATGCAAACTGTAATGGATTCCTATGTACTGTATGTTCTCACCAGGTGAAGAGAGTAGTAGAGAGTGGAGGAGTGTGTAGGAGACAGTAGCATATTCAGCAAATGAGAAGGCGCTTTGATACAGTGTCGCTTGGCACAAGACCAACCTCTCTCTGTGCTGGACTACTGTCGTCCGGAGGGCAGTGAGCTGAACTGTCTTTATTTATACACCGAGGGTTGTGTGCGTTTTTGCACGCGTGTGTGTTCCGCTGAATCATGATGTTGCTCTCAGGACTGTGATAAGTTGGCTGAGGGAGTTTGCATGGGCGCACATTTATTGCAGCAACTGTAGTAAAACCCACATTTGTAGCAGACGGCCACCCCAACTCACTGCCTGGTTCGGACGTTATGACGGATTTTTGGGACGTTGATGGGAAGTTCTCAGGACACAGATCACCTTTAAAACGTGTCAAGCATTTGGAATGTAAATGGGGATATTTTGCACACGATTAGGCTAAAAATTGTAATGGGGCAAATCCGAGCTTAAAACTAATTTTTGGTATAAAAAACAAGAGGTTTTACCGAAAGGACGAAAATATTGCATATTGCATAGGTGCATATTACTTAGTAGTATCGTGCACTATGAGGTTGGATGAATCTGAAAACTGTGACACAAGTTTTTCCCTTGTGTTTGTTAAATGGATTAAATAACCAGAAGAAACTGATCATTTTCTTGTTTTGGCTTGCATTACAGCAAAATTGTAGTGGTTGATAAGATGCTGCTGGTTGGTCAGAAATTGGTGGGGTGCCTAGTGTTAGTTCACAATTTGTACTGGCGTTAGCTCAAGAATGGCTTGTACACTCTGCTGTGTCCTGGACGATGCTTCAGCGATTGTTAGCCTCCATCTCCAAGTCCACTGCCTGAACACCAGCTTGCTTTCACAGATAATCACAGTAGTGGTAAACTACCTACAGCCTTTTCTAACATATTAAGCAAAGCGGTTTTGTTTCCAAGAATGCATCAAACTGAAGAAATTCCTCACTTGTTTATGAGGTTTATTTTATATGAAAGCAGGCCAAAACATGTATGTTCTAATAAATATTTGAGTTCTGTCAGTTAATAAATTCTTATTCACAAATAACTGAGGGGAAAAATTTTCCTAATTCCAAATAATTCAAGTTTGTCATTAGCCTGCTAAATAGTTTCTTTTGTTGTTTTCCATGTATAAGCACAACATAAACTGTTATGTAAGTTACCTAAAAGTGTGCTTTGATTCTGTGATGAATTAATAGACGTAGTAGACAAATGGACTTACAAATGTGAAATGGAACAGATGCAGCAGTGTGCAGCCCTGCAAAATTGTAGCGTGCCTGCAAAATCTTGGGAATATGGAAATACTAACTATTCTCAGATCATTGCACAGGAGTTTATCGAGTTGAGTTATAACTGTGACAAAGTACATCCATTCCTAATAAAACAGTATTAATTTGTTTTGTCAAGTTAACCATTAATTAACTACATTTTCATTGTGAAGATGGCGAAACTGCAGTTAACTCTTAGTGGATCTAAGAGTGAGTTCCCGGATGATAAATATTCAATATAAAATAATAAAAAGAAAAAATAAGATGTTTCAATAGAAATCCCAACATGAAAAAGAGATAAATGTCAAATTTTTGCACACGTAATGATGAAACCAACACATTTTAAAATATACGTGTCAGAAAAATAGTTATTCAAAACAGGGTTGTGAAGCTCCACAGAATTCCCAACAAGGATATGGCATGAGGCAGGGTACACCCTGGATAGAGACATTTAGATTGTTTGGCTCATAGATTATTATGACATTTAATAATGGTTTGGATGCCAGCTGAAGACACAGCTATGGCACTTTACTCCATTGGGGAAACCTCAAGCTAAAAGGGAAGACAGTAGTCTTTTTTAAAGTCTCTTACATCATCTTTGTACCTTTTTTGTATATTATTGTGTTTTTAAAAGAAATATATAGCTTTTTTAAAATGAGGTTTTCATGGTTCTTGTTCTGAAACGAATGAAAGGACATGAAAGAAAATGCTTCACCTGTGAATATTCTGTTTTCCTCTTTTTGAATGAAAACACATTGCTGCCAAAAGGCTGCAGCAGGTGGGGAGCACAGCATGTTCTGATACAATTGCGTTTACTCATTTTTGGGAGATGCTCATACAGCAGCTGTATGAGGTGAATGCACTTGTTTGTGAACTAAACAACAGTACTGTGAACACTTTCATAAGCAAAAATGCACGGACATGTCTCAGCTGTTTTTACAGGCCACACTTTGGAGGTTTTCATGCTTTTATTAACTGCTCAGTTGTACTTACTTGGATAGATGGAATTCTGTGCAGTGATTTGATTTCTTTTAAAACTCCTGGTTGATATAATACAGTGCAGAGAACTGGATTATTTTTATTAATCATTTTATTGCCTGCATTTTTATAATTGTTTCCCTTATTGTGCCAGTTTGAGAGGCAGCATGGAAGCTGCATTGAAAATGCTCTGTGCTGGGGCCCAATATTTTCTCCATCCACTGTGGAAGTGTAACAAGCAAAAATGATTTCGTGGTGAATAATTTGCCCAAAGTGTATATATTTTCATCAACCATTGTTGTGGTTTTTCCTTCTCCAAAACTGTGTAATAAGAGGATGTGTAATTTTATGGGATGCGAAGCACAGGGAAGGCGGGGGGTAAATGCCAAAATTTAATCTAAGTAAAATAACTCATAGAAGTTTGTCTAAAAAAGCTGCACAGCAAGTTGCAGAAATACTTTAAAAGCAGATTTTTGATGGAAGGAGACAGATTAATGACCGGAAATACAAGACTCACATAGTGGATGGAAAGTAATGCACCTGGTACTTGCCGGCATCATATTTGCGGCATGTTCGTCCTGTTCAGTTGATTGTACTAAATCTGTCTTTAAGTGATTTCATTCTGTTTTTGTGAGTTTTGTAGAAGTCACATTAGAGACCGCACTGTGCACAGAATAAGATAACAATGATTGATTGTTGGTTTTGCTGCTTTTTCTACCATCCGGGACGTGGCACTGTGTGCAAATCGTACACGCAGTGTTGGCTCCCCTGAAAAAAAACCAAAAAAAACATTGAATTCAATATTGATGCTCAGAGATTTAATACACCGGTTTAGCAATAACTTCCTCTGCTTCACCATTAAACAATTAGAAAATTATTGATACCAGCAAAGTGTAAGAGAACACAATTGCCCACCAAAAAGCTACGATGAAAACACCAGAAGGAAAAGTCCATTCCTTGCAGTGTCATTAATTTTCCTGAAAGCTTGTAAGGGTACTTTGAGGATTAATGATTCTGACAATATTCCAATTTCGAGGATTGGACTTCTCGGGAGATCAGTGGAGATCTATGTCTCAAATGCCTAAGAAAAATATCAGCCGAGTTGATGATAACTTCAAGCCTGTAGCCAAGGTGTGTATTACTGCATGCTATTGATATTATCGAGACACTGCAGTCTCTCTATTCATTTTAGAGCTAAGAAAGGTGTTTGTATTATCCAGTGCTAAATATTGTGCATGAAGTAGCTGCGCGACTTTTTGAAATGTCATTTTCTGGCAAAATTGTCTTTACAGTGATTAATTACTATTATTATTCTTGCAAGGATGCCTCATGCTGAGTGTGTTAGCCTGGCAGCATAAGGAGAGAAGTTTTCTTTGGAAACTGTGAAGTTAAAAGGCTGAATGTGTCTTTCTGTAGATTTTTAAAAAATTTAACAATTAAAATGAGGTGAAATGCTTTATATCAGCGAAGGCCACATATTCTAAAAAAAAAAGAATCAATGACAGGCCTAGTTGCAGCCATAATCATACGCTCATAGTAATAACATTACTGGAAAAAGTGGAATTCTCTTTCATTAATGCCAGGTATTCTGGAGGTAAATCACAAGTACGGTAGCTGTGCTCGGCAGCTGTGCTGCACTGTTACGAGCTTTAAACAGCACAGTTGCACAGCGGACGGCGCTGCCACCTCGCTGTGCCCGTGCTGTCCAGCTGTGGACTCAAATCCAGCTCAGTGTGTGCGCGAGGGGTTTGCATGTTCTATGTGTGTCTGCGTGGGGTTCATCAAGATGGTCCAACTTCATCCTACAGTCCAAAGACAGATTTCATTTTAAGTAATCACTCTATATTGCCCATTATGTGTGTGACTGTGCTTGTGTGGCCCCCATCCAGGGTGTTCTTTCACCCCATAATTCTATTTTAGGCTCTGGTTCTGAGCTTTTTTCAGTCATCAGAAAGATTTATTCAAATAAATTTGCTGCTTACTTAGTGTCCTTGCCCAAAGAGACTTACAGTGTTTGACCCATATAGGAAAACATCTATACAGGTATATTTAAAAATAATTTAAGCTAAGCACATTGCTTGAGGTTTGTACAGCAGTAGCAGGACTTGTCCATGACCTTAACCATTATGCATCCTGCTGCTTCTACAAGTAAGCAATGTCATACATTACCATGTGGTGTACTTTAATAAAAGTGTCTTTAAAAAACACTTTTTGGTCCCCAGTAAAAGGGTTCAGCTGTGGGTGCACACCTTACCCTGCTAAGGAGAGAGGTTAGGGTATAATCGCTGCTTTAACTCAGCACAGACTTTTTGCACAAAGGTTAGAATTTAATTATGAACGGCACAGCATGGCGCGACTGCAGAGAAATAAGCCGCATTTTTTCCAGCGGGATGACGGAACCCATTCTCCTTACGTGTGCGTGCAGAAAAAATGCTTAAGCATGTGTGTTTGAAGTCCCATAAAGGTAATAAACAAGTTTCTACTATTATTCAGTGTGCGTGTGCTGCCATTAAAGGAAGTTCTGGGGATTCGTGTGCTCGGGAGGGGGTCTCGTTCAGCTCTGTCTCTGTCAACTCAGACGCTTCCCTGGAAGCGTAGTCCACAGCCTGGGTGAGAGAAAACATTGTCTTTGCTGGCGTCATGCTGGGAACAAAATGACAGTGGCGGCAAGAATCCATTTAATAAGGGGTCTAAGGGCACTGATGTATGACCTCCTTCTGAGGGGGGTATGGGCAATGATTAGTGGTTCTGTCAATAAGTCCACCTCGACAGTGCAGCAGAAGTCCTGCTTTACTGAGGGCAGCAATAATCCCACCTCACCAAAGCCAACAACAACCCAACCTCACTGAGAACAGCATCCCTGAAAAATAATTATCTCACTGAAAGCAACAATTGCTCGGCATTACCGAGGGCAATGACTGCGTTACTTCTATGAAGTTTATTCATATGTATTTATGGTAACAGGTAGCGGAATTAAAAAGTCAAAAATGGGCGTCCTAAGGTCTTCTCGTTCCAGTCGTCTACAGTAATATCCTTGACCGAGGCATTTAACCCAGATCTCATTATCAGTATCAAAAAGTATAAATGGGGAAAAGGGTTCTTTGGAATACATGTGCAAACTAAGGAAGAATCTATATGTTGGGGTTTTGCTGGGCAAACCCTTGCACACCCTCAGCTGTCATTTAAAACAGTAACCTTCACACCCCACCAGGTACTGTTTTCAGGAAACCAGCCTGCCTTACCGACTGTACCGCTTCCACTTTTGTTCTGTTAAGCCCCCGCTCACCCTCTCTTGGTCTTCCAAAAGAAAACATGATTGATCAGACCAGGCCACCTTTTTTCATTGCACCATGGTCCAATTTCTGACATTCACGTGCCCATTGTAGGGGTCAGCATGGGCACTCTGACTGGTCTGCGGCAATGCAGGAGGCCACTACGCAGCCACCTGCAATGCACTGTGCTCTGACACCTTTCTATCACGGCCAGCATTAAGGTTTTCAGCAATTTGCGCTACAGTAGCTCTTCTGTGGGATCAGACCAGACGGGCTAGCTTTTGCTTCCCATGCGCATCGGTGAACCTTGGACACCAGTGACCCTTTTGCCAGTTCACCATTTGTCCTTCCTTGGACCACTTTTGATACTGTAGGCACTAACCACTGCATACTGGGAACCCTCCACACCCCACAAGACGTACTGTTTTGGAGATGCTCTCACCCAGTCGTGTAGCCATCACAATTTGGCCCTTGTCAAAGTGGCTCTGATCCTCGGATACCATTTTTCCTGCTTCTAACACATCAACTTCAACAACTAACTGTTCACTTCCTGCCTAATATTTCCCCCCACCCCTTGATAGGTGCCATTGTAGCAAGAGTTTTAATGTTATTCACTTCACCTGTCGGTGGTTTTGTGTTGTGGCTGATCGGTGTATGTTCTTGGTGCCAGTGAGACGTTTGCATCTTGCGGTGTCCCTTCTGTATTTGTTCTCTCAGAGTCTTCCATGAACTGCGGCCCGTGATGCTCGTGTCACCACATCACTCTGCAGATTGTCTGCAATTTCTTGGGCTGCTATACTGAGGCTTTCATCCACATCTCTAATGATTTTTCTGCTGTCATTTGCTGGCCTCATTGCCACAAATTGCCTAGTTCTCCACAAGTTCTTTCTTTGCAATATATTTCATACTGTGTGTCTTGCTAGACCCAATTTCTCAGGGTTGCTTCTAATTGGAATTTGCCTTAACCTCATCTTCAAAATTGCTTTCTTTTCCATCAGTCAGTTGTGTAGATTTCATCTTGTTTACCTCAAAACCAGACTCAGAAGGCAAATTCCAATGCCAACAACCAATACTACACATTTGCAGCTCTTTTGTGCATTTTACATTACAGTAAGCAGGTGTTCATTCATCCATCTTAAGTAAATAATTTAGTTGTATGGTTACTCAGGGTAAAAATAGTGTTTTTTCATATAAATGAACATCAACTGACTGGTTACGATAATCCAGTGAAGCTAGGGTGTCTTCATAGCAGTAAATACCTGAATTCAGGTGCCAGTAAAATAGTGTACAGATTTCCAGTACAGTGCACAGTCCTTTTCCTGCCAGATACCAGAACTTTGTCTATTGTACAGTATGCTATTGTAAATGTGGAGTACTGTTAATTGAAGGAAAGTATATTACTGTTTTGAATTTGTCAAGGTTATAGTAATGTTTAGATAAGTAAAGTCAATTATATTTACAGTATATACAGTTACGTTAAAATGCTATATTTATAATAGTTATATATTGAAAATATGTTCAAGTGAACATTTAATTGTTCACCAGCAAGATATTCAGTAGCTCATGATTCACATTTTGATTAATAAACCAACTTTTGGCTGCTCCCACCACAGATCAGCACATTTGGTTTGGCAGATTTTTACACCAGATGCCCTTCCTGACACAACCCTCCATTTTGCCCAGGATTGGGACTGGCACAGAGGTGCACCCCCTTGTGGCTGGATTTGCATCAATGTCCAATGTGGGGCTTGAACCCACACCCCTGAGATTATAAGTCACATGCTCTACCAACTGAGCTAGCCAGGCAGGGCTTTCTTATTAATAAAAATCTGAAATGAAGCATACCACACTTCTCTGATGTGCATTTAGTGAAGGATTGGCAGATTCTTCTTATTGCTGTGAAAAGAAGCAGCTTTTTAAACAACACATGGCATCATTCATGCAAAGATAGCAATTTCATAAACTGTCAGTCAGGTCAAATTGCCCTAGCATTATATTAACAAGATTAGAAAAATTGTTATTCCTCCAAGTCAAAATCCATTATGTCCCTTATAAGTGAAGCCACACGTGGGATGAGAATGGAGGCCTTTTGGTGTGCGCTTGCTGTGCCCAAGGTTTTGCTCCGACAATAAATCTGCAAATGACTGAAAAGCATGTAGTTTTCACGGTAGTAAATTAGAAACAGACTCAAACCCTTTTTAAGATTTTATTGCTATAAGATCAAATTACAATCTACCGCCCCATTATTCTTTCACAACTTGGTTAAGCATTCTAGGTTTACTTTATTGTCATTCTGTGCTTGTATGGATGTACAAGAAAGAAGAGCAAAATGTAGTTTTGGACTGGACTGTAGTGCACAGTACTGTAAGCATAAGAATGGAAAAAGAAATAGGATGACACGGAAAAATTGAGGTAGATAAGACAAAAAGATTGATAGGTAGGGAGTTGAATGCACAAGAAGATTTAGGTGGTCTGAATGGTGAGCAGTGAGGTCCTGGTGATGGACTGAAAAGTCTTCACCACCTGCTGCAGAGCTCTCTGGTCAGATGTAGTACAGTTATAATATGAGACAGTAATGCAGGGAGACACGATGTTCTCTGTGGCACATCTATAGAAGATGGTGAGGATGGGATGTGTATGTTCAGCTGTTTTATACCTCCTTAGGAAGTAGAGATGCTGTTTCACCTTCTTCACCAGATACATTTTCTTGTGGGTTCAGAACAGGTCTTTGGGTGATGTGCATTCCTAGGAACTGGAAGCTGTGCACCAGCTCCACTACTGAACCATCAGTGCTCAGAAGGGTGCGGATGGCTTGAGTCCTTCTGAATGTCAACTATCCATCTCCTTGGTATTGTTGACATCAAGAGACAGATTGTTGTCCTTGTCTAGGCTACAAGTTTCCCCATTTCCCCACCATAGGTTGATTCATTGTTATTGGTAAAGAGGCCCATAACTGCTCCGTAATGAAGACTCTCCAACAGGGGTACAAATTTATCAAGAGGGTCTTTTTTCAATTTTTCAAAACATTTTTACCAGAAGTCTGACATGTACCCACAATCCAGTCTCTGTTTTTGAGGGAGGGAAATCTACTTTATTGCTATGATCCACAGCACAATCTCTTTCCTGAAATATGTGGTTGATTCAACTGTCCAATGTTTTCCCATTGGAAAAGTTACCATTTTACCAAAAAATTTTACATTTATATATAGTGATATGCAACCATTTCCACTATATTTTATAACCTTTTGCTCTTACTTTGTGTTACACATCTGGATGTACTGTATCTGCATTTACCCTGCATCTTTCTGTCTTTGTAATGCTGTGTCCCAGTTCCATTCTGCTCTGTGAAATTAAAATAAAATGAACTCTTGATTTTGAGAGGATGTGCCCTGACCAGCACATGTGGCTCATGAAAATGGATAGATGAATATTTGGCAGTGTTTGCTCTTATTACTATTGAATTTTAATATAGAAAATTTGTTTGCTATGTATTGGAGAAAGTGTTGCAGGAGTGGTTGGCGAATGCAGCAATTTCCGCTGTCCTTCAGAACCCCTTGCGTGAGCTGAGCTTTGTAGCCCGAACATAAGGTTGTGATACGATCCTAAAAATTAAAGCCATTATGATCTCCGTGTTCATGTTTGATTATTCGGCGCATTGGATTATTCAGGGTCCAGTCCAGATGCCGTCAGCATCAGCACAGTGAGTAGAAGAAAAGCAGGGCCAGTTAACTTCTGTATTAGTATGTGGAATCACACTCACTGTAACTATAGCATCCGTCCCCTGCGCCGCAACAATGGACAGCAGAGTGGATCTTCAAAATCAAGTGAATTTTAATGGATGAAAAGAATTTTACAAGTCCCTTGATCCCCAGTGCAATTATTTTCCATTCCAATTAATTATTTCTAACTGATGACATTAATATCTTTCAAATGGAGTCATACAGAAAGACCCTGCGTGGCATGGAATTAAGAATATTTAGTCCCATTTTAATAGATCTGGCAGGAGACAGTTTTGTGCAGGCCAGCTTCTGGGAAGCTGCAGTGTTTACTGTTTTTGGCAGATTTAAACGCTGTTGATAACACTTGAACAAATAAATTTGGTGGATATTATAACACTTTTATTTGTAACAGTTTATTTGGGCCATGAAGAAACAATGCTAGGTGTTCTATTTCAACAAACATACAATTGCAAATTTACAATTACAATTAAAATGTATTTGCTTGCTGACAGCGGCGCCTAACTTTACTTGAGCAGTCCCCCGGCTGGAGAGAACTGCAGAGTGGAGGTTTCAAACCAGAGGTGGCAGTTTTGCTTGCTTCAGTCCTGATTCTGCTGTTTGCTTTTCAGAAGCTGCACTCGAAGATCATGGGCCTGTCCTCCAGCGACCTGCTTCTGGAAACAGAGAAGAGCAGAAGCTTCTTGTTGTCTCGGGACACTGATTCACCACCACACGTGAGCTCTGGACATAAATTTAAGACTTTTTTGTTTACGCAAGCGTGTCCTTCTTGAAGAATCATTGAAGAAAAATACAACTAAAACATGTTTTGGGATTGCTGTGGCCACTCTGGGTCAACTGCTGAGAACATTCTTCTGAACGCTTCAGTGATTCTGTGCTAGGGCTTAATAGGAACATTTCTGAGCAGATGTTTCGGGTATTGACTGCGGCTGACTTTGCTGGGAATCCCGAGGGCAAAACGTAAAATTAACACTGGCATTTGTAATAAATGCTGCAAAGAAGCAGGTTTGGGCCAAAAGAGCTTATAGACTAGAGAGGAATACATACAATATTTGACTCCGGAAAAAGCGAGAACACTGAAGAACACTAAATGAAGATGGCTAAAACAAAAAGGGTTTGCATAGTAGTAAAAGTCTGGGATGAGGGCATAGCCAGCAGAGCCACATTTTCAGATGCATTAATTGTATGAAATCCTTTCAAAAAGCCATTTTCATTTCTTAGCTATTAGCTGTCTTTTGGGTGGCAACGTATTCACCTGAAAAGGGAAGTGTATGGAGTGCATTAAACTGCATGCATAATAATAGGTGGGGATGCATCTCCACTGTGTTCAAGCAAGCCTGCAACCCCCTCTTCCCCTCATGAATTTGTGTCTACTGAGCTCAGACTGTCTGGAGAGCTAAAGCATCAGCCCAGACCAAATGTTTCACAGCCCTGTATACATCCTGTCCATTACACAGTACAAACAATGTGCTAGATGTGTGGGACTAAGCTTTTCTCACACCAGGTCTGCTGACCCCAGGTGGCTCATGATGACTTGGAGCTAATGGATGCAACAGGCTGTTCACTCATCTTGCCCACACATGAGTAATTGCTGTCTGAATCGGTACTGTATTTCTGCAGCGCTTACTGTGGATTTACAAATATGAATGTAATAATCATATGATATCATAATCAAATAATATAATCAATGAATAAAATAAAATTAAATAAATAATCAAATCATAAATGCATCTGAAGTAACTTAACACATTCAAATTTAAAATCAAGAGGCAGAACAAGTTGCAGAAACCCTTTACAAAATGATCTTCCCCGCTATATTTGATAACTGTATTGCATGAAATGTGGTTTGTAAAAAGTTATGCAATTATTGCCATTTCTTGTGCTCTCGCATCTTGAAAGAGTGCATCAGAGCAGTGGACAATATCAGATTATCTTTCAGTGCTTTGCTCAGTATCCAGTGAGTACTCCAAGGAGTCAACTTTATGAGCCTTTCATTTGTGTAGGCGTGGGATGAAATAGGTGCATAATGGATGTTTGTCTGATGGTGTCAAAGTTGTGTGAGGAATTTATCCTTATGGTGGGCATCCGCTGGGCTGAAGAACACACCTGGTGGAGGGCTCGTTGGAGGAAAACAGAAAAGGGAAGTTCAATGTCAGTTTTTGAGAGTTACAGTGTTGGGTGTTTTCTAAGGGTTGGTACTTTTTGGGTGTCCTTTCTATTGTGGTTAAACTTTTTATTTTTTCTTTTTATATTAAAGTCAACCTGCTTCTCTTCTGTTATGTAATGCAGTCATTCCTCAGTTAACATCAGGGTAAGGGACCGAAGTTCTGATGGTAGCAGCACTTGACCATGAACCGTGCACATAGGCTGAATGTCCCCCTCCTATGAATTTGTATGACTTGAATCACTTGAATTAAACAATTGGGAAATGCTGGTATGTAGTTATGTTATCACCAATTTGTTTATAATAGTTTATTTTATTATAACACAAAATACTGTCCATTGCAGGTGTGACCAATACATTTAATGGACTGGCAGAGCTATTTGCTGCTGAATGCTTCTATTTTGTGTCTTCCTATGTGTGAGCTGTGTACATGTGCGCACCTGCACCTCCAGTCCTCCTACATAGAGGCAAATATTGTAGGAAGGTTTTCCAGCAGTAGCCTAGGATTTAAGTTATAATGAAAAAGTCCTCATATGTAAACATAGATATGGTGCCATACTGACACAGTCATAAAAGGGTGCAGTCTCTGAACAAGTTTGGTGTTAACAGGCAGTGACAAATTATTTTTATGGCTTTATGTATTCTGAGAAGATGGCAGAAAAGAAAATTGATTCCATAATTTTACCTGTTGCTAACTGCAACCTGTGTACTTCCAAAAGTCCAGCCTCTGTAATGAATACTCCAGTGACTCCTACTCCTGGAATGATGGGTGGCTGCAGCAAACTCATACATCCTATATTCGGTATATAGGTATAATAGGTTTATAAGTATATAGGTTCCATAATTTCACCGGTTGCTACCTGGAACCTGTATGCCAAATGTACTCCGGTTTGTTAAAATCATATTCTCCCAAGGCCTGGAAAAGCTCAGTCTCAACACATTTTTTTAAAAATTTGATGGTAGAACCGATTACTGAATCATCTCTAACAAAAAATAAAATATCTTGATATCAAAAATGGGAATGCAGTAGAATCAGCCATGGTCCTCCATCATATTATTAAAGACTGGAGTGGAAATTTTTACTACATATAAATTTTAATACGTTGCTATGGTACAAATGCACTGACATTCAGACAAATTGCCAAGGTAAAATGAGTTTTCAAGAAAAACTTGCCATTCCTATTGACCAGATCTAAAAAATTCCCTCACCGCACAGAAAACTATTTAGCAGTTGTCACCAGCAGTGTTATTTCCAAAATATTTTTTTGCAGATGAAAATATAGAACCTACTGTTGTGAGTCCCTTCAGTAAGTCATGGGGTGCATGACTGGTCATATGAACCCCAGTAAAAATCATGTTGTGCTCGCCAGGAAACCCAGCTCAGTGGAATGGTAGGCCTTCCTGTGAAGAAGTGCCAGAGTCAGCTAAGCCTAACAGTGCCTGTAGCAGCCAACCCACGCAGCAGCTGCAGCAGCAGTGAGCTGTCCCTGTCCAGCCTCTGCAGTGAATACTCCAGTGACTCCTACTCCTGGAATGATGGGTGGTCCTGCAGCAAACTGGTACGTCCCCATCTCCTCCTCAACATTCTTGGCTCTATCTTTATGTATTATTATTACTTCGTTGCTTAGCCTGTTTAAATTTGTGCACTTGCACAGATACACACACACACATTTGTATGTACCAAGGTCTCCACTCTATAGCAGTATGGACCAAAAATGCCACTCACTGCAAAACAATCAATAGTGCCAATATTTTTCCCTTAAAGAGTAATGGAAAACCTAATTAATGTAGACCACTGTGACATAATTAAATGAAAAGCATGCAGGCCTATTCAGCTTTTCATCTTTTTGCTCAGGGCCCTTTAGATTCATTTTGCTTAACTTCTGAAAGTACTTAAATGAACAGAATATAGCAATTTGGATTGCACTATACAAACCCCCACTGGTGAACAGGGTTAACTTTTTGAGGATGTTGTACACAAGTTTACACAGCACAGTAAATCGAACACACAAATAACCAGAGGCAACAACAACGACGTCTTTTCATTGCAGTAGAAAACCTATAGGTGTGCTGTAAAAGCGTGCAGTACTTTAGCTACAGGGTGGGAAAAGCTGTCCCAGTAGAGCTTATTCTTCTCAACCTTCCTGTTTTTTTTCTTGCACATTTCAGAGTTCTTTGCATGTGTTGTTTTAATGCCTTTGGTATTAATGTTTATCATGTGACTACAACTTGCTGTTGTTTTTTAGCCACTATGAATATGTGTGCTGTTGGCAACTATGTTCCCTTTCTGTTCTTGCAACTGCTCTGAATTACTACCTGCTCTGCAGACTTTAATATTGAATCTATGACAATGATGCAAACATCTATCTGGAGTTGTCCGTTACTTTAATATTTTACTTAGAGATTGCTGTTTGCAGTCTGTTTTTTAAGTATGTAATTGTTGTCCTCCCTTTTGCTACTGCAGTCTTCATTGACATGGGAGAAGAGGGTTAGCCTGGGGTCATCAGCCCCTGGGAACATCTGTGGCCTGGCCAGTGATCAACTCCCCACCCGTAAGGAGTGCCACATCCTTGCAGGGCTGAAGAAACTCCAGAAGCACCGTCTCAAGAAGCAGTCCTCCCTCGCCACTAACCCATGCTACAAAGACTGCATGAACTCCAATGAAGGAATTTACTCTCTTGGAATTCAATGTGGGCAGAAGTGTGTACTAAAGCCTTCCTCCTCAGGAAGACCCACCATGTTCGGGGAGGGAAGCAAAAAGTTAACTGACGACTCAGATGAAGCTGAAGATGAGTCACCATACACCTCTGGGCAGCACCATGGTATTTGTGAGAAGGACTGTTGGGTCTACTCAAAGAAGCTTACGCACAGTGTGTCTGATAGCATGTGCTACTGGAGAGAGAGACATGGCCATGATTCTACTAAGTGCCCCTCCAGTTACAGTAGCAAGGAACCAGTGGAGAAGCCTATGAACTTCAGCAATGGACTTCTCTCTGGCAGAACAATTCGCAGTCTCTCTTTACTGCATCTTGAGACAAGCTCCCCAGAAATCAACTGTTGCCTTCCTCTCTCAGACACAGATGAGCTGGAGGATTCCTGGACGAAGAACACTGACAGCATTCTTGCAGTCAGCCATCCAGCAGAACAGTTAGAGAGGGACCTCAAGGGTGTTTCGAGGGAGAAAAAAAATACAGCCTCCCCTCAGGGTAGGACCCCAGCCCACGCAAGTACACAGACCACTGAGGGAAAGGCACAGCCTGTCAGCCAGATTATGTCTCAAAAGGAAGCCAAAGACTTGGATTTAGAGGAGTGCGTATCAGGAGTATTTGACACAGAGAAACTACAGCCCACTGAGGTCAACCCACAGCTCACCACAGCAAAGACACATCGCAGAATTTCTTTAGATGGGCAGCAAGATCTTCTCACAGCAGAGTACATCAACTCGGTGCCTCAGGGAAGGCCTGATTGTGAGAATGGAGTTAATGCAAAAAATTATGTGGTGTTAGAGTCTCTAGAAGAGCCAGTTAAATTTCAGTCTTGTGCCATGGCAAGTAAACTAAGTCTTCAAAGCAGAAGCACCAACAGTGGACAGCTGCAAAAGCTCACACCACAGCAGCAGAAACTGATGAAACCCCAAAGCAATCATAGCTACAAAGTCCACTGTGTTCCATCTATGCACAGTTCATGTCCTATAAATCATGCAGACCTCACAAGGATACCTGCTCATGGCAGGGGCTTACACCAAAAATGCTCTTCTCCCCAGAAAGACTCTGCTACTGAAACAAATAGTTGTATTTCCAGCCCATTCTCTAATGGCCAGGACACATCTCTCTTGTCTCCCCCTGTTAAACTATCCAAGTTCATCAAGACTCCAGCAAGTAGCTATATTCAAAGTGACAAAGTTACAGATGTAAGTTCTGAACTCTGTTCAAAGTTCAACTGGAATGGAAGCCCGAGCACAAGCGGTCTAGGTTCTCCACTTCTTCAGAAGAAACATTTGGAGCACGCTGACTTTGCAGAGCTTCCTTCCCGAGATAGTGGAAAAACTAGACTCAGGTCTGCTTCCCCTCCTCCACCTCCCGGTCGCTCTACCTCTTTGCTGATAAGACCAAGTTATGAAAATTCACCTCAAGCTCTTAAGCAGGTGATACAAGCCCCTGCACTAATCACTGTGAGGGAATCTCAAAGTGGTTCCCCCAAACATCCAGAAACCACAGCACCTGCTCTTAATTTGCAGTTTTGCAGCTCCCGTAAAGGCTCGGGTATTACTGACTTTGACATAAACCTCACAGGTGATGCGATGCCTCAGACGTTGGTACAGATTAGCCATCAGCCAATAAAGGCATTCACGTTTTGTCGTAGCACAGCAGAAGAGTCTCCAAACCATGTCCTCATGAAATATGTGCACCCCTCAGGTGAATCAAGGCACATTCCAAACCTTATTGAATCTACAGATTCCAAAAACAGTTTCGTTCCTGCCTCATCACTTCCCACTCAGAAGGACGCACTTCAAAGCCCTTTTAACTGCAATGGTCGGTCACAAGAGAATGGGAAACTCTTATTTTGTAAAACATCTAGCAGTTTGCCTTCATCTCTGGAGGGCCGCTACCCCTACCTGATGGAGCAGAGTGGACCTCCTTCAGAAGCCCTTAAAATACCACTCAGCAATTATGCCTTGGAGATGAGGACCCGGAACTGTGCAGAGAAAGCTCCAAAAATTCATGTTCCTGTTAGTCCAAATGCCAATGCAAAGTCATCCCCTTCTATGCAGAAAAGTTCTACCATACCTGGGAAAGAAGAAAAGGAACATATCAACACTGTCTACAGAGAAGCAGGACCCACAGAAGCTTTGATCCCATGTCACACACTGGAATGTTCCCCTGATTCGCTTAATGCAGCAGGAACGTTCCAACTCGAAATGAAGGCTGGCGTCCACTACCGTTCCGTGGATGAACTGCCATTGCCCCAGATCGTGACTGAAACCGGTGTGGCTTGTGACGGTGAAAGTCAGCTCTTCAAGCAGTCCATTTCAGCTGTGACTAAACCCCATTTACCACCAGCATTGGGGATGAATGGGGCTAAAGCTCGCAGCCAGAGTTTTAGTGTCCATTACATGAAGAAACCTTGTATCAAGACCTCTGAAAGAATTGAAAAAGTCAGGAGCCAGATTATAAAAAATAATGGAGAGAAAGGGAACTTCTTGACTAGGCAGAGTCCCTTAATGTTTGGCCTCCAGCTGAAGCCTATCAGTGGATCCAGACAGAACTCATCACAACAGCCCTTTAATCACCCAGATCCCCATGGGTTCATGGGATGTTCTGGCAGCAACTCTGCCATCCTCAGTAAAAGCACCTTCAAGGGACATGAAGCTGCGACTGAAGTTGGCAAACTGGCACCTCAGAAAGAGGCCTCTAGATCAGCTCTTACAGACAAAATTAGTCATAACATGTCCAGGAGACCTGTAAAACTGACACCTCATCCTCAGTTTGACTCTACATGCCCTGTTGGCTATGGTTTTAACTTAACACCACAAGACAGCAGAGTGCTGAGTCCCAAAAAAACGGAAATAGCAAACAACGGGAATGTCTCATCCCCTGAAAGGAAAGGGCCTCAGAAACCTAAGAAGCATGTGATCCCCTCCACCTGCACCATTGAAGAAAAAGTCATGATGGGTATTGTGGAAAATGTGCAGAATGTCCAGGTCCAAAACAAGACCCAAGCTCCTGAACCCAAGCAGAAGACTTGTTCATCATTAGCAAGCTGGTTTGGTTTCAACAAGAGCAAATTGCCAGCTCTAAGTGGCAAAAAGACTGATGGGTCTAAAGAAAAAGCCGAAAAGAAAGAGGTCAAGATAGAATCAGCGCACGGAGGCAGGCAATTTTACAAAAAGAAGGATAAGAAACAAAATGAACCTCAAATCCAAGACAGTCAGAAGTGTAGCACAGAGAAGACTGATAAACCAAACCCGATAATGGATCATTGTAATATTCAAACTGGACACCTGATCAGTCACTTTCCTTGTCCCACTGCTCACACCGTGAAAGGTTACCAGAGGACAGAACATCTGAATGGGTAAACAATTTTACTTTCACCTTCCCAGTCCAGTGTGAAGCTACTGTACCTCTGACTTACTCAGCATGATCTTGATTTCAGTTTACATCCAAGCTGCCCACTTATTTTATGTACAGTGCGATATTTTTTATCCTGCACCATCCTTTTGAGAGGAGCATTGTCACATCTACAGATTTACAAGCGATCATTTGTGCAGATTAACAACAACATTCAAAGTTAGCCTGGCCTAAAAATGATAAACTCAGTGAGAGAACTTGATCCATGTCATTTCTCAGCTACTGGCCATCAAGCAAAACTATCATAGCTAGCTGTTTAATAAAAGGTTTAAAACATTAACTATTAATTGAAAACTTGTGAAGTAATATTTTGAACATTAAACAAATTCAGAGACACAGAAACGGCATAGAGTTGCAGATCCATGTACCAGAGAAGTTTGTTGGAAGTGGGAAGGGCAGTGTCATTTGTCACGTTCAACCTGCAGAGATGATGCAGAAGTGGTCCAGCAGACGCAGAATGGATCAAATTGTGTTTCCTACAGGAATGTGGCTGAGAGAGACTCCCATGGTGTATCGCTTCCTGGCACCTCCATCATCAGACAAAGAATTCCCGAGAAAAACAACGCAAAGGATGATACAGAGATGGACCACGATGCTGCAGTAAGTGAAGAATTGCCCTTTTATTGAATGGGTGCCCCGAGGTTTGTTCTGTGTTTGTTTCCTTTTCTTGTATGTTTTAATGCGCTCCTTAATAAAGACCATCTCTGGAAAGCTGTTTTAATTTTTTCAAAAGATTTATTTCAGATAGGATATGTTTTTATGGTTATCTTATGGTTTCCTCTGCAGTTTTTCAAGGTCAGTGATCTTGTACAACCTCCTGTTGATATTTGACTTTTGGAGAAGTAAGTCAAAATGAAAAACATTTCTTATGGAATTTTTGAGGAAAAAAAGCTGCTGCCTGTCACATAAGCTAAGTCTAAACTTGCAGAAAGAGGAGAGTTTATGTGTGCAAAAGTGAGGCTGATCAATAGAAAAGAAGAAGTTGGGGAAATGTGTAACCGCATTATGCAGGAAATTAATCCGGCCGATGCAGAGTTTTGATAGCCGAGCGGAGACTCTTAGAAGCATTCAGTTTAACAAAACCCCGTTTAATACTGTTCTGACAGTCCTGTCCCATATCTTTTGTTTACTGAAATGCAAAAAAAGAATAATGCATTTTAACCTTCTATATATCCTTCTCCTTGCAGAAACAGTTACATTCCTTGACAGATATTGGCATAATGGTGTAAATGCAGTGATCATTTTACCATGCTGCTCTTGGTAGCAGAAAAAATTATTTTTGAGGGGCTGATCCGCACGACTGGGAGTGCTTCTTACAAGTTTTGGAAAAGTTAAACTTTTTGTTCTGCTTTTGCATTACTTCCTACTTTTTCTATGGTTCTTTCTGGCCTTTTACCTTGTTTCCCACTTGTTTTGGGAGGGGTTTACTCTTTTTGTCTTACCTGTGTGGTTCTCTGAGGGAGCTGGGTGTTAAGTTTGTTTATTTGCTGCCATTAGTGTTTGTGTTGTCATCTCGCTCATGCTGTGCCGTTGCCCTTTTAACCTCGATTCAAGTCTTTCTCGCTTGCAATCCTTTCTTTTTTTCTTTTTTTCTGCCTCGCAGGGACTCATGTTCTAGTGGTCTCTGACAACAGGGAAGACCATATTAGCTGGGTTTATAGCTCAAATTATTACCCAACATCTAAGTATAATTATAGGATTTTTAAATGTTATGCTAAATGTGAAACCTGCTAGTTAGACATTACACTTTATAAAATTACAAAAACATATGTCAGTTTTACTTTATAAAGTTTTAAGAGGCTATTACTACATTACTATTCTTTTCTGCATTTCTGCTTTCTTTTTTATATCAGTGACTCCAGGATGAATTTTCTTCACAAAAATCCCCTCAATATATATTTTTTGTCATATTTAAATGTAATATTTTGGGACAGCGCACTAGGACAATGGTACACTTGGGGCAAACAGTGTCAATTTTTTAAAATCTTTGCTTTGCACTTGTAGTTGCAGTCATATTGTCACCGCGCTGTTGCTTCTGTTTTCACGCTACTGTAAGCCAGGACACTGTACTTGCATACACTGAGCTATGATTCACATGCAGTCACGCAAATCTTCATTTTGTTGTTCATACATGAGCAGGTTGCAAATTGCAGCTGAAAACAAAAAAAAAATGTAATGAAAATAATTTTTTTCTTTGTTTCTTCTTGAGTACCTGTCATTTTAGATTGTTTTATATGACAGTGTGATTTAGATCTACAGATATTATATAGATATATCTATTCTAAATAATAGGTATATTATGCTGCCTCTGAAAATGTAAAATGGATTTTGACTGAATAGCCTTTATTATGGAATGGTTTCTGCTCCTTTGGGGCAATATTTTGTATGTACAGACTACTTATCTTTTTTATTTTTTTATTTGAAATTCTGCATTAAGGCTTGCAAGTTTTGCTGCTTTGTTTGTCACAGCCAAAAAGTAAATGGAATTGCTTATTTGAAACTCTTCCTTTAGGTAGACTTCCACAAAGGGAATTAAGTTTTTGGGACAGAAGTAAAATTGCCCAGCCACTATACTCTGTTCCAGGCTAATAAAAGAGAAACCTATTAATCTTACTCTCCTTGGGAAGCAGAAATTGGAATCTTTACCTGTGCAAGCTGGAGATGTAAGAGACAGAGCGCCAATTTACCTTTTGTGAGGACTGTGAGATGTTAGCTCCAATCACACATGGCAAACAGAAGTCAGTTTTGTTGTGCAGTTGTGTTTGTCAGTAATGTGTGCAACTGGAAACATCCGTACAATTGTTGTAGTAACAGGCAGGCTGTATTCACGTGGTGGCAGGACATTCGGACAGTTAGAGAGGGAATGGTTTTTGATTTATCTGAGGTTCAACAGGTTCATTCTATTCCGCTTTCCACCCAGAATTTGACACGACAGATTAAACTCAAGGTGGCGAGCGATGAGGATCCTGCCCCAGAACTGCCCTGTCAAGACCAAATGATAGGTAAGGTTTGCCTGTCAGTAGGCTTCTTGCTTCTCCTTCTGCCCTTCATATATAGTACCTTACTTAACCAGTATTATATATGAAGACAATTTAAAAATTTCCACATTTAAATGGCTAGATGGCAGCACAGCAGGTAGGAGTGATTCTTAAAAATCCCTGGGCTGTGCAGTCAGATGTGGGTTTGATCGCAGCTCACTATGTGTGTAGTTTGTATTTTCTTCCCATGTAAGTGTGAGAGTTTCTGGTTTCTCTGGTTTCTTTGCATTCTTGCCACAGTTCAGTCATGTTTTAGGTGCTTGTAGGATGTGACTGCATGTGGTTATCAAGCAATTGACTGGGGTCCAGACCCAGGATTAGCACACTAGGCTTCCAGGAGAAGCTCCAGACCACAGCAGTCCTGCCTTATGATAAGGGATTATCAACGCTGAGTAAGTGAATGACACAATGGTTTACCAAATGGCTCATTTAGGGTGCACAAAAGTTTTTCAGAAACAAAAATTTGGAACATCTTGCAGTCTGAAGTCTCCATGCCATATAACGAAATAAATCTATAGCAAAAGTGGCAGCACTTTTAACAAATTTGAGATACATAACTATAGTGAACTTTCACTTTTCTGTGGATCTCCTTTTTAGAATTAACCCTCCTCTTTGGTCAAAGTGTCTGTTTTTAGAAAGTGAATTTGCCAATTCAGCATCACCCACCAATCTGTTATTTAGCTATTATTCAGCTATTACTATAGCATGCATCAAGCACAGGGAAACTTGAGTGTTTCAGCTAAACATATTCCAAGTATCTGTTGAAATGAGCAAAAATATCTCCTTTCACTAAATAATTTTGACTAATTTTAAAAGAGAGAGTGTACAGATCCTGAAACATTTAAAGAACAGTAGGATTGTTCATTTGAACTTAACATTCACAGCATTCTCAGTTTTATTTACTTGCTGCTGAAATAAGTCATAAATGAATGGCACAGCTGTTATTGGCATAGAGGGAAAACAGATGCTTCTGGGAAACACTAGCAAATTTTAATGAATATTTGTCTAATGAACACTTTAGGTCTTTTCTAGCATAAAGTTGCATTTCCGCAAAGATGAAACTCTATCACTACATACATAACTAAATGGCACTGAATTTAAGACCTCAGCCACTCACCACTTAACCGAAATGCACAATGTGGCATATTAGCTATACCGATGTATTGACTGTATTAACTTGGTGTATTATATGGATATCAGGAATAATAATGCGCAAAGAAAATAAACACAAATTATAATATCATACAGTGGGAAAGATTTACCAAGACTTACGCACAACCACATAAACTTCATGTGAATATTTTAACGTGAACTGAAAATTGCAAATTTAATTACATCCTTACTCCAATTTCCTGAGAAGTCCTTGTATATCCCGACATAAATTAGCACTCATTTAAACAGGCAATATTATAATGCGATACTGAGTGCAAGCGAAAAAGTCATCCAGCTTTTTGCTAAATATAGTAGGCTATTTTCTGAGCATACAAACAAGGACAAACTTGCCTCAATAATTACTCGTGGGTATCATAATGCAATCTAGCAAGCCGGAAGCCGACTCTCCTTCTGTTAAAATTCATTACTTGCAGTGACTGAGCTGCTTCCTAAAGCATGCAATGGAGGGGCAGCAAGTGCCTCAGCTGCACAGCTGGATGTGGGTTTAATCCCTGTTCGGTCTGTGTAGAGTCTGTTCTCCCTGTGTTAAGGTAGGCTTCATCCTGGTGTTTTGGTTTCCTCCACATGGCTCTGAGGTTAGCTGTAGACTGTAAATTGAGAAAAAAAGTGTGTGTGTGTGTGTGTGTGTGTGTGTGTGTGTGTGTGTGTGTGTGTGTTATATTTCTCAGGTGTCCAAATGGGTGACTGACTGTACTGGTACATGATGGTCACTGTACTGACACTAAATAAATTTTAAATGCAATACAAGTAAAATGCATAAAACCAAGTGGGCAGAGCCTATATTTCCTTTTTGCTGACACTGTCCTCCAAAGGATGTATAATTCAGACACTACGCAGGACTGGTTTTGAAAATGATTTTGTTTCCTTCAAAAGAGGATCAGTCACAATAACAACAAAACTTCTAGAGTGAGAATGAGCTACCAAACAACACTAAACCTTTCAACTAATAAATAAAGCTACAGGAAGACGTTTCCTTTATCAACTTTTTTCGTCTTCCTTTTCTCAAAAAGCTTTCTTAAGTTTCACTGTCACATCATAATCTGATTAAAAATAATGGCCAAATTTAACTCCCTCGTAAGCAAAATTCCCTTATAAGGCAGGGGCTGATGAACCATGTCCAGAAGTGGAGAATATGTTAAAAAAAGCTTATTTTTATCATAATGTTGATGGAAAGTTGTAAGGGACATAAATCTTTGTCACCCACACAAAGGCTCCCCTTCCACCGCCACCAAACCATGAGCGAGGTTGGTGTGGTACTTTGCGCCACCATGCTGCTCTAGACCCCAGGGCTCCTGCAGCTCGACGCCAGAAACCAAATGTGGCTGTCGACACGCATCTCACACACCAAGCAGAGCTGCAAGGAGCACTTTCCTTTACACAGGTGATTTCTACGGTGCCTCCTCATTCAAGTCACGCTGCTGCATTGGGCTGTGTGCACCTTTCTCTGCAACTGAACAAGGTCTGCACAATTTTTTAAAAAAGTAAAAATTCACATGACTGTAAAAGAAGAAAATGATGCTAAAGCAATAAGTGCCATTGATTTCCGTAATGACTGATTTATTAAACGGATTTTAAAAAATAGTTTAATAAAACAAAAACCCTGTGCTACCGCTATTCCTTCTTCAAACAGCGTGTCACTAGTAAACAGCATGATGGCTAAAACATCAGTCTGAATCTGTTTGTATTGCTCTTCATCTCTGGTTGCTCCACTTGTGATCTTATAAACACCTATTTGTCAACAGAAGTAGCAGAGATTATGAAACATCATACCATATTTCACATAGCTGAGTCTTCAGTGGATAGAGACAGCTTCAAATATACTCTTTGCCTCACAGTAATTTGGATTTATAAACTTAATATTACTGTATATTCCTTAAAGGCTTCCTTCTCTTTTAAATTCACCCACATATGTAACATCCATCCATCCATCACCATTAACCACTAAATTGTGGTCAGGGTTGCAGCAGTTTTGAGCCTCTCTTGGAATCTCTTGGCACCAGGCTATGAAACTAGACCCTGGATTGGGTACCATTCCATTGCACTGTTGCCCCACACACACCCTATGAGGAATGTAGAGTGAGCAATTAATCTGAAAAACATATCTTTGAGACTGAGGGAAGGAGACCCACACAGACATGGGGACCAAATGCAAACTCCACACAGACTGAGCTGGACTCATTCCCACACCTGAGCAGTCCAGGTGCTGTAAGGCAGCAGTGGTACTCACTGACCCACAATGCCCCCGCACCTGCGTCAGAGGTGGGACAATATTTAGTGGCTGCTCCTTTGTGTTTCATTTGAAAGTCTCTTTGGGTTCACTAGGTCACGACACATCCAGGAAGGGAAGAAGCAAACTTCACCCTTCATCCGTCCTAGTCCAAACGCCCCTTCTCCGTGTTCCTCCAATCTACTTACGCTGTTGGGCGATGAGGGAATTGGTCTCAGGTGTGTGGAACAGCAGTGGTAGGAAGCAGTTCCTGGCGCTCAAGCCGCCCTCATCGCAAACATCACCAGGAAAACCATGATGCTTTCTGAACAAGAGGAGCCTGTTTCTGAGAAGGGCGCTCTGGTTCCATGACTAATCACTGACATTTGAAAAAACACACACGTATCGCTTCCGTGGTCAGTGTGAAGGATTCTTCTCAAAGCTGTTCACTCAAAAAATAAATTTTTGAAATATGCCAGTGAACCATAGAGAATAATTTCTTCCTAAAAATGAGTTGATAAACTTAAATCACACTTACCTGGTCAACAGGCTGTGTTTCCGAGATTCCTCATAATATTGACAACAAATACTACTGTATCTGTCCCAGAACATCAAAACAGTAGAAATGGGTTTATGATAGAGGGTTGCTGAATAAGGAATTTGCACTCTTGTCAAAATACACTGGAAATATTTTGTGGTTTTGTCTTTCTTACACAATACAATACAAAAATTCCATTGCCAATTTTTTTTTACCTTCAATTAACTCCCAAAATTCTAATTAGACAAAGAGTGAACAATAATAATAATAATAATAATAATAATAAGAAGAAGAAGAAGAAGAAGAAGAAGAAGAAGAAGAAGAACTTTTTCAAGATCAGAGCGAGAGAATTTTGCTAACTTTTGGTGAGATCAAAACCCGGTTATGGTTATGGTCCAGAGCCTATCCCAGAAGCATAGGGCGGCACGGTAGTCATACTTCACCCAGGAGCATGACCGTCACCCTGCACCACGTCCATCACCCCACACCATGTTCGTCTCCCAGCACCATGATCTTCACCCTGCACCACGTCCACCAACCGCACCATGATTCTCCCCCTTCATGGGGCAGCAGTCGGTCGCAGAGCAGTTAAGCAGCTCAATTTGTCACGATGCCTCCCTTATGAATAGCCTCTAGAGGCTTCATGTATAACACGCAAGGAATGACCACATAGCCGAACATGGACTCTTTTGCAGAAGTCATAATTCAACACATTGCTGTCATTCTTTTACAAATGCAATAAAGAAGGTTAGCAGAGCTCCTTATACAATGTATGTTACAAAAAGGAAGATACTATCACCTGGTAGTAGTGCTCAGTGCTGCACTATTCTTGCCATAGACACAAGGACCCAAGAAGAGAGATATGTTCTGTAAAAGAAAAGGTGTTGTGTTACAAAGAAATGAACACAGACAACGGTGAAATGACTGGAATAAAATTTGAAAATAAAACATACAAAGAAAGAAGATATAGGGAAGTCCCATCATCGCCATCTTTAGTTAATATTACTTTTGAAATTGGTTCCTGTATGCCTGTGGTCTGTGTACAACAAACAGGTTAACAAAGAGTGCACTTGAATGTAAGAAACATGTACAGTATATAAACCCACCAACAAAAGGCATGTATGCAGTATAGTGGAAATTTAAAATTTCTGAACAACTGAACACCGGAATTACCCAAAACCAGTCAGTCTGTTTAAATCTGTGGAAAAGAACATCCTTAATGCATTTTAATGAAAGATAAATTGACCATCTGTCATGCGAGTGTGGTGTGTGGACAGAATATATGGACAAAATTTGAGTATTTAGATGTTATGAAAATACACACATAAAGCTAAAATGAAACGGTAAAAAATGAGTTTAAGCATACAGCTGAGCAGACTTTGAATGGCTTAAAAGAGCTAAAAACAGGTGGCGAATTCCATCCCAGCCAGTATGAGTTTCCTATTTATTGATTTTTTTTTCCAGTTTTTTATTACATGACCTTTGCACTTTTGTCATTTGTGTAAATACAGTGTATACAGAAATCTATAGGAAATCTATACAAAAAGCAGTCTGCCATTTATAAAGTGTCAGTATTTTTCTTATGGTAATGTTACAAACTTGTACCATATCTTTATTCTGTTGTATTATTCTATTCTGTTTCAATAAATCATGCTGGTTGAGCATGATGGTGAAATGCTTTTGCTAACTGTACAGGTTATGATCCTTGGGCAAACAAACAAAGCATGAAAGAGGGTCACAATATTTAATAAAATCATTTGAAAGACAATTGGGATGGAAAAACAAGTTCATCTTTTGTAGGAGGGAAAAACTAGTTTAGTTTGATTGTTTAGTATCTGCTAAACATAAGCAGTATCATCACATTATTCAGTTTTAATATAAATCCAGCATGCCTATTATCACACCTTAAAAACTGAGATTTAATTGCTTGGAATACTTTATGCTGTTTTTTTTTTGGTGTGGTTAAAATACTCCTTATCTTTCTATCAATAATACTTAATTTTATGTGGAAATTGAAGAAGGGGTGGAAAGACAGGCAGGTGGTTTTTGACAGAAGAGCAAGCAAAGCACCAGTGTGGGCAGTACGTACACAAATGTAAAAATTCCCCTAAATGGGAAAGACCGGGAAAAATTCCCTTGAAACAGTCAGTTAAGTCAATTTGAGACATTTGTCATCATTATGATATTAAAGCTTATATAAATCCATCTGCTTATTATGAGTAACCATAGTCTGTATCCTATGCTGGAAGTACAGTGTGTGACAAGTCAGAACAGTCAAGTTTAAGGTGTATTAATACATTTTTTTGCCTACTGCAATGTCTGGTTCTTGAACAGCATTTCTATTTTCATTAATATTGTTATCTTTGTGAATAAGTCATTGTGGAAGAGCTTTGCAAGCAAGGCGAGGGTGTCGCCGTGCAGACCTTTCTGTTAGTTTTACAGCACAATGCGTATCCCTTTGTACCAAGTTTGTTCATTTTTAATTCTGGGTCTTGTACAGCAATTAGTAAGAAATAAACAGCCAACATTCTTCACAGTTATATGTAATTGGATCATAGTGAACAGCGATCCATCTGCTGTGCTTGGAGAAGGAATTTTGCGCAGGGTGAAATAAAAAAAAGAACCATCTGTTGCATAAATGTTCATAAATTACTGTGCACCATCACACCGTGAGCCTGAGTTCTCTGTCAAATAACATTATATAAATACATGAGGCAAAAGAAAGCTGGGAATAAATTAACGTTAACAGTCGTGGGGGATGGAATTAGTTAACAAGATTTTGGATGTAATTGTTCTGACAATATGCAAAGGGACAGCTACGTGACACACATTAGGTTCTTGCACCGAATCAATTATATTTTGAGATACTCTGAGAAATATGTAGCTGAACAACCTAAAAATGTGCAAAATTTATAAATGTTCTATAAAAAATGCTAGAATGTCTTTTCTGTAATCTCCCCTGTCGCTGCTGGTGATTCCCATGGTCCCCTGGTTGTCATTCTCACCCATCATTTGCTTCTTCTTCACCAAGGCTCTGGCTGCCTTATGCACATTTTGGCCAGTGGATTTGGTGCCTTCCACTTTCCACACTGTGTTGCTTGGGTAATAACTTGGAATTTTCCCCATAACCATGTGCTGTGTTTTTGTGAAACATACTAGTTTTTTTGTTTTCTTTTTTTTATTAATAGATTCTCTATGGTTTAGCTTGGAGTTGCTTTTAAGCTACCCAACATTCAGATTTCTGCCTTTCATTCAGAAGCCCAATAAGATTTTGTCTTCATCTGAACATTTTGTCATGTTCAACACTGCTCAGCCCACCTGTTCTCTTACAGAACTGGCATGAGCTTGAGCCTTTGCTCAAGGAGTGGGCAAACATTCGTAGCAACCGGCACTAAGCTGATAGAAGTCTACCTCAATAGACTCTAAGCAGCAGCAGGTGATCCTCCTGAACATTATGTTGTGTGTTTGCAATATTTCAGTTTTTGCCTTTGTTTACGATATCCAAAATAATTTGGTCTGAAATAACCGAAATAATAGTGGAGACAGTCCTAGCCAAGAAAAACAGTTTTTGATCTGTTCCAGCATCCCTTTCCAAATTACCCACAATGTGGCAAAGGGCCCTTTGTGACCACAAGGTGAGTTGGAGATCACCTGTTAAGTGATTTGCTTTGACACAGACAGCTCTGGCCAGCTATTCCACTTCATTCTGCTAAAAAAAAAATAGCATGAGGAAATGAATGCTTCCATGACAACCCCAGTACCCTACAACAACTTGATGTTCTTACATCTCTATTCAAAGGCTCCCCAGTTCCTTTTGCTAGCGGTTTGTCCCCAGCTCAAAAGGAGGGTGTACATAATTTACAAGTAGAGTTTGCAGATCTCAGTGTTTTCACCTCTTTTTGGCCACACCCCTTTTACAGAGCACCACATACAGTCCCAATCTGGAGTGGTACGAAGTTACCCCGTGGCAGGTCGGGAGACACAGAAACACACAGGTCTTCACAGCTCATTACAGCTCATTAACAATTCTTTACAGGTCAGTACAGCCAGATGCACCGCTGTACACAACCCACACCTGAACACCGTGCCGGTTATGATCAACAAACAAGTAGTTGCCATAGCATCCCAGTTTAAGCCCTTGTCCCAAGATGAGGACTCTTTCCCTGAAGCAAGAAGCTAAGCATAGAAATCTGTCCTGACCACCGTGTACTCTGAGCTGTGTATTCCAAATAAAGCCCTGAAACCCCAGAAAGCAGCAGCAAAGCCTCCTTTTGCCGTAGGAACCAGTGCATTTGTTACACACACCTACCACCTCCCAGTCCACAGATGGGGCAACAGAGGGATCAAAAGTGAATATAATGTTTGTTAGCAAACTAGACGGGTCAGTGCAGTTCTGTGCTGATTACGGAAATGCACTGTGTGCCCCGGCTAGATGAGGTCTTGGACTGTCTGGGCATAACTTGCTTTTAGTCAACACTGGATCTAACGAAAGGCTTCTGGGGGGTTATTCTCTCCTCATAATCCAGGAGACCTCAACCTTCTGGATACACTTTGGTTTGTACTAATTTGTTTGGGCTTCATGGGGTTCCGCCACCTATAGACAAGCTTCCCAAGCCATATACGCCCTTATTACAGTCTATCTAGACATCATCATTATGCCAATGGTGATTGGTAAAGGGCCATCGCAGGGCATCTCACAGCAAACCAACTGCACAGCAAATTTAACTGCGTGACTGCAGGACTCTGTTGTGGTATCTGGGCTTCATTGGGGGCAGAGATCACATTCGATGGTAAATAGACAAGCCTGTACCCATTTGGTCGGCGAAATACTAGAGCAGTTGAGCGCAAGTACCTTGATCCAAGGAGGAACAACAGGAGGTGAGATTTGAACCTGTGTCTGCTGACTCATTGCATAAATAAACTGTGAATATGCAACCATCAGCTCAGTTTCTTAAACCACTGAGAAGGTCTTACATCCAGGAGCAGGACTGAGGATAGATGTGAACTGTGAATTTGATATGAGTTTTATTGTTGCCATTTAAATGGTCACTGGTGAGGGGTAATGGAGGGACTCAACAAAGATGAAATCTACAAAGTCTACATTCTTTTTTTTTTGCATCTTAAACTTCCTGAGTCAAACTATCAAAACATCTCTGTCCAGTGTGTGATGTACGGCTTGCCTCACGCCCTGTGCCGGTGAGTGTAGTTTGAACCACTGGTTATTCATAATAGATAAATGGATCTAAAATAATGCATAGCATAAATTGTTATAGATGTAATAAAATATGCAGGTGCTGTCATTACCGTGCGTAAAAATACCTGTTATTCTGAATATGTACTGTAATTAGGTGACACATTTCATCTGGCAGCCGATTATTATTCTTCATAAGAAATAATGTCACTACAATCCCCTCGCAATGGGTACTCGCCTAACAGTGATTTTATTGCATAAATTAACCCTGGTGGATGATGGATGGGTGTGGTTAGAATCGAGATACTTACTGCCCTGCTGATATTTCATATGTTTTGGTCTTAAAAAGTTAGAAGTTACTGCACTACCATCATTGAAGTACTGTCCACTTTCCCATGCTGAGTCACAGCTGTGGTCATTTATTGCAGTCTTTGGACTTCCAGAAGACCTTTCTTCAGTGACAGCTTAGCAGCCTAAATATTGTTGCCTGTGCTACTCTTATAGCCATATGCACAGGAATGACAGCATGAAAATATCCAAAAATCCCCTTTTCTGTAACTTGTGGACATGTTAAAGCTAAAAAAAAAAAAAGATTTTTTTTTCTTTTTCCATCCATCCATCCATTTTTGTTAACCACTTATCCTGAGTAGAGTCATGGTGGTCTGGAGCCTTTATTTGTTTGTTTCCATCTCTATCTTTTGTTAAAGCAGTTTTTTTAAGACTGGTGGAGGGTATATGGTTACTGGTGTTCTGGTCAAGGACCTGTGAGTTTTATTCTGTTACATTGTAAAGAGAGACAATAAAAAATGGCTGTAACTAAAGGAAAATATGAATTTTTAATGTTATTGTCTTTGTCTGGCCAGAAATTACACACAATTCAGAGCTGAAAGTGGGAAAAAGTCTTTACTGTGCAAAACTGATGAAAATCTCTTTTTTTATGACAGTTGCCTGCAATTGCATTGGGAGATCTCAATCCACACCCCATTTATACTGGAACTATCTGTATGTCTATGTTTTAATCATGCATTTATGAAAACATTTTGTTCCCAAAAGTTTGTTCATTTGCTATAACTATTATTAAATGAAAAGTGTTTTCACACTGTGTGTGTGTGTAGGTGTGTGTACACACGTGTGTGTGTGTGTGTGTGTGTGTTGATACAGTGGTTTGTTTTATTTTTCATTATATGTTCCAAGGAATCTTCAATTTCATTTTGTGAACAGTCCACGATTAATGATTTCCAAAAGACTGAGCTCTGGTAGGCACAACCCAAGATGTACCCAGATCCCAGGAGAATATGGAAAAACCGAAGACACAAAGACCAGCACTGACCACCCCTCAACTACTGTAAAAAACAGTCCCATGCTTCCGCTAAACTCAGGTCCGCTTCCCTGTAGTCAAATAAAACTAAACAGTTCCATCTTTTGCTCAGCATATTGTTTAGATGTTGCTGGGTTTGTCTTAGTGAAAAGGTGACAAAGCAGCCACACAGCAGCACAGGGCTGTTTGGCTTCTTGCTGGAGACATGAAACATTGTGCAGTTACCTGTGTATGTGGGCCTGTTTTGTTGTCTCAGGACAGGGAGTCCGAATAAGTCTGTGGCCACTGTATAGACCAAGATAACCCTGCTGTCTCTAGCTGTACGAAGGCCTGCGTGTGAGTGACAGGCCTGCAAAACCAGCAGTGTCCTCTGTTAGCCCAGCATGGACCGGGGCTCAACTGTGTCCCAGTCATATTTATGCAAAGCTAACACTGCTCTCTATATTACTGGCACAGCACAGGGCGTTTTGAGTGTGCGTGTATTTCAGTAGCAGCAGCAGCGAAGCTGAATCTGAACCCAAATCGGCCATAAACGCCCTCAGCCACCAAGCTCTTAAAAATGAAACCAAGAGCAGCAAAAAAGGTTGTGACGTGACTTTCTTCCCTCTGGCACATCTTGTTATTTTTTCCTGACTCTCACTCCAGTTTAGTGCTCTGTAATTCTGTATCCGACAAGACAACCTGCATCGCTCTGTTGCTGAATTTACTTACGACGTACATTTCTCTCTTTATAACCTGTGCTCGGCTAAATGTGTAGAGAACTCTTCTCCTTCACATGCTTTCATGCTTTCCACTTTTGGACAGAATTCGATGTAACAAAATGTTGCTAATGTTCTACTGCACGGACAAAAACCCTCGTCTGAATATGATCAATTCCATGGTTGTGATGAAATTATTTGACCCTTAGTATTTTTTTTTTATTTGCTATTCAGTGTACAAAAGGCAGTAAACAGGATTCCCTCACATAGCAACCTCTCATATTATGCAAATTTGGAATTAGGGAATTTGAAATTATGATCACATGCAGTTTGACCACTAAAATGGGAACGGATTTTTAAATCAGATTTTGAGCAGCATTAGGATGCAGTGCCATACTGCTGCATGTTGCTGAGCCCAAGAATTTTAATTCAAAATAGGATTCCTGATGAAATCAAACACTGCATACGGCAAGCGGCCTTCCCACCCCCCCCAAGCAGGGTTTTACGTCTCCCACACATCTTAGCTGTCTTAAAGCCATGTGTCACCTCATGAGCAGATTTTCAGGCCTTAGTTACAGCATGGTCACTATATGCTAGAATACTCAGGAGGGATGTACAGCCACGGGTGCCCAGACCTTCAAAGTTTGGTTTTCACAATATCTCTGGAGGGTTTTTTTTTGGTTTCCTTTCCTCAGTTGCCAAATCACTTACTTCAGTTTAACAGTGTAATTCATTAACAACTTTACCTTTAGTCCTTTTCCTCTGCCTTTTATCAATGAGCTAATGCTGGCGTCTCAGTGTATTACTGCTAGCAGAAATATGTGTAGAATTATTGAACACCTGTTTACATTTCTGCTACACTGACTGGGATGGTTGCAGCTCTTTCACCCTAGACATTCACGAGCCAGTTATGCTGAAGCTGTGTAAGCAATGTTTTAGCTTGTATAACCTGTATAGGCCACCAGGTCTTCTACTATAAATAAGCAAATAAATAAGTAATGTAGCAGTGGAAAAAAAGAGATCACTCCTAACAAAGCTTCCTTCAAATGACCTGATATCACTAATTGCTGTTCACAGGGGTTCAAGACAAGGAAATGATCAAGAAGAAGCATGACAGAAATTGCCTGTCTATCATGAACCACAACCAGCAGGAGCTTTTTGTTGACTGCAGCAAGGAAAAGTACAGATGGGTCCCACCACACAACTTCTACACAGACAGTAGAGAAGAACGCTGCTGTGTGGTAAGTATTCCTGCTCTAATACCCATTGGAGCTCTTCCACTATGAAAGTCAGATGTACAATGTACGTTTCATCCAAAGGGTGTTTCCGGCAGTACTAAGTCTCTTGAAGAACAAATCTGAGACAACACTGTGGACTTTTAAACCTGGTAGCACCTTGTTTCCCTGTTCTATTTCTCCTCAAATAAAGTTGTGGGTGCAAAAAAATGCATTGAGAAATAACCATGCTGCTCAGCATAACTACGGTAACAACTAGGAAATACAAAACCTCGGAACATGGTTAATTTATCAGGACGAGGCTATGAGCATATCTGTCCTTGTGCTCAGTGAGGAGAAAGGCTGAGAGGCAGAGATGACCATGATTTATCCCTGGAGGACTGCAGTGTCTTGTCAACCATCGGAAGATACTTCTATATTAACATGCTGCTCAGAAGGGTTGCCAAAACACAACTTGGCATCAACAAGCAAGGAATTTAAGGGCCTGGAATTTGCCAGACTCCATTGTAATTTTGAGTGGAACCTGACGCTATGGTCAAAATTGAATTTTCACCTCATCTGTAGCTTTTGGTGTCAGGAGAGGTGCTGAAAAGCATGAGATTCCCGCTGTGAAATATGAGGATGGATTGTTGTTGTTGTGGGGCTGTTTTGCTGCCAGTGGCCCCGGGGGCCTTATTAATCGTAATGATATAATGAACTCCAGAAAGCATAAACATATGCTGGCTGAAAACCTGACACTAAGCGGCAGCTCAGTCCACAGTTTAGGAGTGAAAATGGGAAACACAGCACTGTGCAAAAATGTCCCTCTTGGCTAAGTTAAATACTCAGGGTCTTGATTTAGACCGAAAGAGCAGCACATGCCAGCCCAGACCACTGGCACAAACTATAGCCCTCTCAAAGGGAGCAGAAACTGCAGATACAACAAATGCAGTTAATCCTCCTGTGATGCAAAATGTCATCATATTCCCTTGCGTTGTGTCTCTGGGTACAATTCTGGGTGCTGGTTTAGTGATAAACATGACCACTGGCTCAACCAGTCAAAAGTCACAAGAGACAAACACTTTCCTGCATTTTTTCCCCTTGCCTAATGATGTAAAATGATGTAAAGACAAAATTCAGATCAAAAATAACAAATAGCAAAAGCTGAAGTAACTTATGAGTGTTTAGCTTAGAACATTCAGCTTAAATTTAAAGTGAGTTAATGCCATTTATTCACCTTGTTTGAGATATCAGTCTGGAAACCATCAGATTCCAAAGGCAGCAGTTCCAACCACTGCAGAAGTTACGAACCAAAATGAGCAATAAAAAGTGAATCCACTTTGTGTAGAAAAACTATGTAGCTAGTTCATGTGGATTTTAATATTTTGTTTTATTCATTATAAAACTTGTGCTGTCAGCAGCTTTGTTGTGTGTTGTTGGGACAGCATATCGTCATACAAATAAGAGTCTTGTAGCAAAACCCATCAAAACGGGGAGCATGAAGTCACTGAGTTGGCCAAACACTGACGTTTCCAGTTGCTCATCCAGATCTCAAAATTAAAAAACCACATCCAGCACGCAGACCAGCAGTAATCAACGAGGAAGACCTTCCGGTGCCACTCAACATCGCCCCAAGTCTCACTTTCCCTCCTTAAACCAACTGCCTGTACATACGCACCAGGTTCTCATCAATCCATTTGGATTGGGGGATAGGGTGGGCAGTGGAACAGCGCCTACCATAGTAATCCCTGCCCCATGCCATGAATTCAACACCCATTAACTCAAAGTAGTTTGAGATGTTATTGAAGGCGCAGCTGTGTAATTTAACTCACCTTCAGGGAAGGAATCCTTTTAAATTTCAGCAGCTCAGAGCTGTCATGGCCCAGCCTGACCCTCTATTCATCATCCTGAGAGCTCCTGACAGCCCCACCCCAAAACTGTTCCTCATCTATAATTGAGACTGCTGGGAGGAGTCTGGCTGATGCCACATAGTGCACAAGTTTTGTTTCTTCAGCCAGCTTCCACTCATAACCCTTGTTGAAGGTTTCTTGATGCAAATCTTTCCAGCATTCAAGTGCTACACCCTTAAAGTTAGAATGTGGGCAAAATATCGTCTGTCATTTATTTAGGTTTCACACTGTAGATTTCAGCAAGAATCATTCACTGCAGGCTTGGCCACAGCTGTGAATGGAGCTTCTTGCATTTGAACAGTGATACGATCCTAACTGGTCGTAATTGTTTCAACAGTGTCGATCGCAATTGTCCTCACGTGCGTTACTAAACCCCAGCAAAACAAAAAGTGTTTAGATAATTCGTTGAAACGGTCATTCATTCCCAGTGAGTGGTCTTTTGCATCGTGACACAAATTTGCATGACCAAAAGCAATCAGACCAAAGCAAACAGGCACATGGATGCTTTACAGACAGGATGGCAATTTTTGGAAATAATTGTAAACAATTCTCAACCAGCTCACCAAGTGGATGGTTATAATGACTGACTATATAACTATATAAAAAAATTTCACACATTGGCTGACACCTTTGACCAAGGTGACTAGCAATGTCAGGTTTGTACATTAAGCCATATATGCAGCATTTACTGAGGCAATTGAGCAATCCAGTCCTTGGTCAAGTATTCTGCAGCAGGAGATGATTCAAACCTGGGATCTTCAGACCGCAGTATCTCCTGGGTAATTCATAAATAAAATCCCATTAATGATGTGAAAAGATCTGTCATTGGTATGGGTTATGAGTATCTTCAGACTCATCATGGGGCACACATAATAAAATAGGCACAGTCCATCTTGGATATTCCGGTTTCCAGACTGTAAGTGGGAGGAGGGGGTGTCCAGGTATGGCGAAAGTTCAGAAAACTGAAAGCTTAACTTACACTTACCATTTTCACTACAGCGATGTATACTGTAACACTTATATAACTAAATGTAATGTTGTGTGGGTCTTGGACAGTACTCAAATTGTAGAAATACATCCATTGCATTCTCTGGTCTCGGGAAGCTATTGTTGAGCAAGAATTCACTCAGTCTTGCTGGGATCATTTGCAAAACACATGTTGTATTCCACAGTGTTTTCCATTTACATTCTGCTTGCATATATCTGGCCAATACTTTTTGCCCAAGTGATGGACGCCGCAGAGCATGTCATCATTATCCTTCCACTGGTAAGAGAAATCCCACTTCTAGAAGGCAGTGTTGCTCAGGGGGTTTCAGCCATGTTGTTTGATGAGTGGCCAAGCACATTGTTTTATCCGAACCACTTCTGCAGAGGCTGGAAAAAACACTGAAATGAACCTCAGGGGCTAAAGGGTCATTGTGCTTCGACTCTAGATTACCCAGTCGGAAAGAATTGTTGTGGATTTTATGTTTCTTTTTGATATTTTTAAATATTTTAACTTGTTTTCCTTTATTACATATGTGTGAACAAAAATAATTTTTGATCTGTAGAATATGACAATTGCTATTAAATCATAATTTTGCGCTGTTTAACCAGTTGTCAAGCGTTTCTGTTTTGTGCACCTGACCGCGCAGAAAAGGAACGAGTCGAAGCAAGTGGAGAATGAGAAGAAGCCCGGCTACGTGGACATCTCCTTGGAGTCCCTCAACTGCTTGACAAGTAGCTGCAAGCAGTTCCCAGAGAAAACCCAGAGAAACAGTAGTGGAAAAGGCACTGCACACCAATGTGGGCCTTGCAGGGCCACTGAGACCTCGTCCAGCTGCTCCAGCAAACCCACTAGGGACAACGTGGCCTCACTCAGTGACTTTTTGTATGACGGTTTCTCATCTTGCTCCAGTCAGGATTTTGGTGAGGTATAGGCACAGGGTTGGTCTATAGGATTCTGCTGTACATTTTATTGCTAGCAAAGCATTTAAAATGGGGGAGATACCAAATGCTTGGATATGGAAATCTAAGAAAAAAACATTGCTGCAGTTTCATCATAGTAAATTCCACAGCAAATCTGTTTTTGCACTGGGGTGAATATATATTAAAAAAATAAAAAATTCAAAGAAATTTAAAATTAAACAATATTTTTACTAAGAACGTCAAAAGACAAAGCAATAGTCCTTATTTCCTGGTGCCATAATCCTTATTTACAAATAAATCTGAAATAAGGCATGAAATATCTCTTTGGTGTCTCCCTTGTGTGATAATTACATGAATAAATCACAGTAATTGATGTGGTTAGGGTTACGCCAAGAAAGTGGTTCTGTCGCAGTGCCTGAATGCGGTAGTCGCGTCACATTGCATGTAGCTTACTAATGCCACAGTTTTGACAGTTTTGATGCTTATTTGTCCAGGTCAAAGGACAAATTGATTGCAAATAAATTTCAACATGACATTGATCTTCCTGTATATGCAGATACTGATTTTACTAATAATAAGTACATTTGGAAAAAGACTTCATGTGATGGACTATCATCCCACCCAGGTTGCTGTTTCACAGCCTGGTACCCAGTGATTCCAGAATAGGCTCCAGCCTGGCACAACCCTAACCAGGACAAAGCGGTTAAGGATAATACATGGATGGATTGCATTTACGTCCAGAAATAAATTCAAAAACCTTTGCAAAGAACCACAGCAGCAACAAAAATATTAGTAGCAATTTAACATGGAAGGTGACACGGTGCTGAAGTTTGACTTTGCTAAGCATGAACTGCATTATTTTAAAGTAATTCATTTGCTTTATTTTTGTACTTGTAAATAATGTACTTATTGTGACAATACAGTGAAACTTACATTGATTTGAGGTTCAATGAACAACATTTTATGGAGAAATGCAATCCATGGCTTACTGCTCAGGGAGAAGTACAAGCAGCTCCAGTTGTAATACTAATCGAAATAACTGTGAAAAGTAACAGCAAAATACAGTCAATGCCGGATGCAAGATTAGAGGAAAAAAGTGTGTGGATAACAAAACATTCCATCATGTACTCAATATTGCCAAACATTTAGGCTGGTTTTGCAAAAAGCCAGCATTCTTCATTTCTATCATATGCCAAAATCGCGATCATATTACAGCTTAAATAGTTTAAACAGGTGTAGTAGGTGTGTGTGTGTGTGTGTGTGTGTGTGTGTGTGTGTGTGTGTGTGTGTGTGTGTGTGTGTGTGTGTCAGTCCTAGCCAGGAAGTACAGATTTGTATATCCTTTAAAAGTAGCAACTGCAGTGACTATTACATTTAGCCAATATGTTAATATGCTTCAAAAAATTCAACAAAAGTTTCTCCTTAAAGGAGGTGGCTGCTGGTCCATAAAAGGCCATACAGACATACAGTATACATGAGGAGGTGTTCAAAATATTGCCATATTTCTATTTTAAACATCAGCGATTCAACTATGTGTCTTGAACAGTTTGTCAGCTTGGGAAGCTAATGCCCCGCTTAAAAATCACTGATTTCTGAAGTGCGAAAGCTTTGATTAATGTGATAATAAAGTAGCATTAATGAGCCATCAGAACAACTTTAAACTGCCAAATAAGTTAATGTTCCTTGAAATGGAAGAAAATAGTAAGTCAGAATGTTAGCATATAAGTAAAAATAGAAATTATCATCATCATCAATAATAATAATAATAATAATAATAATAATAATAATAAAACAATAGTTTTTTTTTTTACTTTCTAACAAACTAAAGGCCGTTTTGGCAAACTGAAACTACTTTACTTCCTTTCCTCAGAAGCTTTCTCAATTATTTCGTTTTTCTGCATTCAGACACCGATAGATATTAAAGTAAAATGTGTAACTGTCCTTCTGTAACAAGATTCCTTTCAGTATGCATCACCTTAGCCTAGCAAATGTGCTTTTATAATCTTGTGCCATAAATCAAAATTAACTGTGCTATCCGGTGCTAATTATTTTAAAAAAGCGGCTTGTGTTTCTTTGTTTTGAATTGTATGCAATAACTGAAAGACTTTATATCCTAGGACATGTATTTTTCTAGGTGTTATGTACAGTGTATATACCCATTTTTGTATATAGGAGTGTAGAGCAATTGTATAATTGTTTTTCTTATTCTTATTCCTTTGTGATTCTTTGTAAAGAGAGTCCCACATAAACTGTTTAACCGCAACCTGACTTTAGTCTTCAATGTTATATTTTTGCAAATAAAATTATATGCATTTTTTAAGCACATGGCTGTCCTTACCTTGAAAAACGGCTCACAGTGGCTTGTGAAAATATATACAAAATACTATTTAATAGTTCCTTACAACGGAGTTATTACCCCTTAAATGGTGTACTGGTGATTACTTTAAATTTAATGAAAGTACACTTTTCTCCAAAGAAACACACAAGAAAAATAGTAATCCAAATCAAAAATACAAAGGCTGGTCAAAAAATACTAAGAATTTTATGAGTTTTACACTTTTTGATCAACCTTCATACAGATGCAGACGCTGTATTCCAGTGTTCAGTACACCAGTAGATATAGTTGTAATAGATATTTGATAGAGCATAAACTTTTTTAATAAATAGCTAAGGATTTGGGTAGTTCTAAGTGAGAAAGGGAGTTCACTCCACCACACTGCAGCCAGAACTGAGAACATTCTGGCTTTTGATTTTGTACCTCTTGTGCATGGGACCACCAAATGGCCAGAGGTGGGGAAGTGTAGCAGTCTGGCTGTTGTGTAGTGAGCGAGCAGGTCCTGTAGGTACTGGGTGCAGATCAATTGATTGATTTGTCAGTCATGTCCAGAGGCTTAAAACTGATAAGGGCAGCTATAGGGAGACAATGAACAGAAACGAGGAGGGGAGATACATGGGAATGATCTGGCACGTGACACAGAACTTGTGTAGCAGCACTCTGGATTAGCCAGAGAGGCTTTATGGAGGCCAGAAATACAGACAAGAGGGTGTTGCTGTGGTCCAGAGGGATATTATTATGGTCTGCACCAGAACCTGCGTAGAATGTATTGTGAGGTTAGCAGCTTTACACAATTCTGCCGGTTTTCTTTACCACGAAGCTACAACCTATACTGATTCATTCCTCCAGACTAACACTTTTAAAAATCATGTTCAGTTTTCAAAACTTAAATTCAATATTTCCAAAATCAAATGCTTATCGAATAGCGTCTCGAAAAATCCTGTTTTCTTCTTATCGAGGGAGTGCACACCGAGGTCCCTGCTGCTACTCAGCCAAGAGAAGCAGCTGGATCACAAGTCAGCGCCTGCAGCCTTCAGGGTTTCTTCCTGTGAGTTGTTAATAGTCATTGTGAAACACATGCTGACAGGGAAACGCAGGAACATCTTGAAGGGTCTAAGAGAATTCAGGGGATGGTCACGAATCCCCCTTTTACAGCATCCTGTAAAAATTGCTGCCTCTAATCAAATCTCGGCAGAATGTTTTTTACTTAAAATCTGTGTCTTGGAATGAAGATTGGTGCTCCGACTGTCAAAGTTATTCTGTGTGCAGGAAGTCCTGAGGCTGTAACAGAATTTAGAAGCTCAGTTATAAATACTGTATATGGCCTCATCTTGACTTAACATTGTGCCAACAGACGTGTGTGGGGCCTCCTATGTAGGAAATGGGCTAAGTGTGGGACTATTAATTAAAACCGCTCACTCCTTTGTTGGGGTCAGAATGGCTCTCACACACAGCCAAGAGCTAGATTTGTGTCCAGTTTCTAAAACCTTGGGATAAACATTAGCGATTGGGTCTTCAGTAGAAGATACCACACTGCAAAGTGCGCCAGGGAGAATTATTTCACCTGTCATTTTCTTCCCTACCTTGAATAATATTTCGAGAACTCCTGGCAGTGAGCATCTCCTCCTGTTTTCATGAAGCGAATTTCTTTTTTTTTTTTTTAAATGCGAGACCCGAGTGCATTTCTAAAAGGCGTTTACAGTGCCTCGCAAAAGACTTCAAACATCTTGAAAGTTAACAGCTTTGCACCAGTTGAAAATTATACATCTGCATATTTTCCAACAGTCAAGTCAAAGTCCCGACCTCAGTCCCACTGTCCCGGCCTCATCAGTTGAGCATGGTGGTCCACAAGCATCACTCAAGCCACCTGAATGACTGCAAGCAAAAGGGGATTAAAAACTTTAAGGTAACCACATTTTTTTTTTACCCATTTAACAGCTGGATAATTTCTGCCTCCGCAATTCAAAGCACCTTGTTCAAGGGTACAGCCAGAGGTGGAATTCAAACCTGGCTTCTCTGAGCTGTTGTAAAAATAAACCATAATCAGGTAATTTGTATCTCCGTTCGCTTAATGCATTGTGACAGCCTGGTTTTTTCAGAGAGGACAACTGGGTACAGACGCAATGTGTGTCAAACACACGTTTTACTCCTGCAATTCACAAGCGCAGCCAGTTGTGTGAATAGGGCATAAAACCCCTCTGCCGTGCATAAAAATATATTCTATTTAGCTTTTGAATGATTTTGGCTGACAATTACACCGGTCTTGGAACCCATTAATGTCTTTGGCAAGAAATAATTCAATGGCCTCACACCAAAAATTAGCTTAGCAAGGTGATTTTACAGAATGAATTACCTTAATGGTGCGTTTTTACTCATTGTTTGTACGCGCCTTGAAAATTCATACATTTTCCTTTAACATACAATAAAACAATATTTTTTCAGGGTGATCAGTAGCACATTGCATTTCACATTTAAACACTTGTTTGACCAACCTAAAATATGTTACACAACAGTTAAAGGACTTTAAATGCTCAAAAATTCAGAGAAGCACAGTGTAAATACCAACAATCTGTCAATAGTGAGAATAAAACATTTTTGTGTTCATTTCTGACCACTGTGTTCAGTTCTACACTGAATGCATGTGGCACAGCACTACAAGGCTATTTTTGCCAAGGTTAAGTCACACTCTTTTACTACTAGGACATGGGCAGCTGTCAGAAGTGATCAACTCCACTGATTTCTGTCACTTTACATTCGAGCTGTATGTGCAACTGAAGGTTTTTAATAAAACAACACGTCACTACATTATTCACTTTATTGGTCAGGTAGTAAATAAAAATGGCTTTCATCCTTCCTAATACATTGGTTCCTCATCTTGTCCATTTATAATTCGATTTGTTTGGACACGCATTGTTACTTTTAGCATTAAATCACAGAATGTTCAAACCAGTTCAAGTAGTACATGAGTGCAGCTTGGAAAATGACACCAGCATTGCTTTTATACTTTTTCCTTGGTGTAAAATACGAAGAAATGTGCAGTCAGAGAAGGGAGAAAAGTATTTGCCCCACCTAGTAGTAAACTTAGCTAAAATGGTAATTAAATTCAGATGTCTGCCCAGTCCATTTTAATTTTCAACTCCTTAAACCTGCCACAGAATTTGAGCTTCGTGCTATCATTGGGGAGAACTATGAATTCCTATTTGCATCAGAGAAATTCTAAAGGAGAATGTCAGGTTGTCCATCCATGAACTGAAGCTGAAGTGCCGCTGGCTCATTCAACAAGAAAATGGTCCCAAATGGTCCCAAATGTACAAGAAAGTCCACTCCAGAATGGCTGAAAAATAAAACAAAATTAAAGTGGTGGAACGGCCTAGCTGAACATCCTCACCAGAATTCGCCAAGGATGAGGAAGCACCTGAGAGGAGCTTTTCATGCTCCGAATCCTGCAAAGGTTGCTGAGCTGAAGCAGTTCTGCAGGCAGGAATGGGCCAAAATTCCTCCACAGCAATGGTCAACAGGTACAGGCAATATTAGTTGCAGTCATTGCAAGCAAAGGTGGCACAACCAGTTATTGACTGTGAAAGACCGGTTGCTTTTCCACACTCATCACTGCCCATTTTTTTCCATGCCAAGAAAGTAGTATCAAAACAATACCGGTGTCACTTTTTTATTTTTACACCTGTTGAACCCTGTCTGCTTACCTGTCAGTCACAGAGAGGGGACATATAAAGACCAAATAACCTCCATACTCCCAGAATGTGCTGTTCTTGCTTTGTCCAAAAATGTCCCAAAAAAATTTACCTCACTATAGCAGGTACAAACCCTCCAGCCGAGTCTAAGCTGAAATGGAAAGTGCACCAAGCGTTCACCTGAATGCGCACTCGCTGTCTAATTCTTCAAACTGCAAAAGTACAATTATGCACATGACATGAGAAGTGATATGAATTTGAATATTCTGCCAAATCTGAACTTCAGAGGGAAAGTTTTGCCGGCAGCCAGACAAGGGTTTGAAAAACAACAAAATGTTCAGATGATCTTTAAATATAAGGGATGATTTTTCTTGTGTGTGAAATGTAGATGGCCTCAAATTTCTGCCATCAGTCAGTGTCAGCTTAACAATGTTGACTTTAACACACACGTTTTTCCCAGTTGAACAGATTATTCCGCAATTTCACACAAATGTGCTCAGATCATCAGGTCCCAATCGTTCAGATTATAACTTCTTAAAAATGTGAGTTAAGCTGATTTTAAATTTCAGAACATGCAACTGGTAGGCGCCTGTTGTTGCTCTGGTTTTCATTGCCACATTATTAACACTTTTCTAACTGTAAGCCTTTGCCTTTAGTGTGTTTGTGTGATGAAATATGACTCATTGAAAAGTGTTTTATTCAGATATAAATCTCCCCAAAATAAACTTCACAAGCTATAACAAAGATGTTGTACTTCTACCAGGTATTGATGCTCTACTTGCAAATAAATATCCACTTCGCATGCTTCACAGAGACACTGAACTTCCTAAAAGGGCTTTGTTGTGAGAAAGAAAAAGTCTTAGGAATTGCAAGCTGGATAACTGGAAATAAAAATCATGAAAATCATAATTTTTGATCACCGTCTCCTTTTGGCTGTACAGATGGTGCTGATGCTCCAGCAACACTGAATTGGTCCACAGGTACTGGGGCTTCTCATGCTGGTTTATAAACGCAAAGGACTTTTTGGAGACCTGGAAATTCTTCAGGATTTTGGGGCTTGGCTTTGTTCGCAGAGCAAATTTCGGGCGCTGCTTGCGCATTTTTTTAAAACGCGGCGGACACGTAAAGTGGAGCAAAACGGCCGCGGTTCGAGCGGCGTCGGCGCAAAGGCGGGGGGCAAAGCATCGCCTCGGAGGGCGAACTGAAGCGAGCGCGAAAAGTTGCGCTCCAGGCTGAGGCGGTTTGCGCGTCCTCGCAGCGCCGCCGCCGACTGACTTGCGCTCGGGTGGCGCGTTTAGTTCCGTTTATTCGCAGATATTCTTCGTCATGTGGCAATGATTCCGCCCATGGCCGCTCGTTTTGGCCGCCGTTCTCCCCTCCTCTGTGACGAGCTGCGGGGCTGCGCAACGCCGCGCTATTTACTGTGGCTCGCCGCAAGCGCCAGCCGGACTCGAGGCTCGGCGGCGCCACGAACTTGGTCAGCTCGGATGTTTCCTTCACGAACGAACCCCGACGAAGGATGCCGCTTCTCGTTTATGCAACTTTTTTAGGATTTCTGCTCCGAACAGGTGGGTTCCGCGCTGCTTCCCTACGCCGCTTCAACCGAAGGCGGCGTTTTCGGCGTGGCAAGCATGGGCGAAGCTCGTCGTGCACGCCAGTAGTTTTTGGGAGACTCTGGGGCTCAGTACTGTGAACGGGGGTTACGGGTCGCGAAATGAATGTTTGAAACGAGCACGAAAGCGTAAAAACAGCGACCATTCGCCGAATTATTCCAACGTGCAGCGATTAAAATTCGGAAAGTATTGCGATTTCCGTCCAGCTGCTAAAATCTCGCGCGGCTGCTTTTTCGTGACAACTGTTATTGCGTTTCTTTCAGTGGTTCGGCGAACTCTGTTGTACGAGTAAAAAGTAAAAAGCCAACGCGAATGTTGATGCAATTTTTGCTTTATATTGACATTGGGTTTAAACGAAGCTCTGGACGGCGGAGCGAGCTGTCAGGCGGTCCGCGGAAGGACGGAGGCGAACACCGGCGCCAAAACGTCCGAGATTTGCGTTTAAAACAGCAACGGCCGTCCCGATCGATTCCACACCGGAGTGGAAAACACGCACTCTTTAGCATCCATATAATTTCCAATGGCTCATAAATGCAGTATCTCATATGCTAGCCATCACGAATTATAGGAAATAACACATTTGTCAAGTTAGCAGCACATATAAATATCGAGGGAGCACTTTGTATATTTAAGCCTGGCAAATAGGACTGCTGTCCAACTGAGACTGTGCACCTGAAAGAAAAGAAAAAGAGTTTTTGGACTTTAAGCTTAAATGTATGGATTGTGGTGATGAGTATTGATGGGGGGGGTTATGACAGGACAGGAGCAGTCTGTCCCTTTGCAGCGCTGTTCGGGTTTGGGTAGGCACCTGCTAGGGAGATCCTTTGTGAAGTCAGATGCGTTGGCAAAATCTTAGCACCGAAAACAAGAAAAAAAAAAAAAAAAAACGAAGCTAAGTTCCGTTTCCAGGGAGCGACTGCCGTTCCTTTTGCGATCCGTGATCTCGGCGGAGGGAAGGGAGAGACGCTGTGGTGCTGCTCGGTTCCTATCCAGAAAAAGTCTGTCGTTGCCTCCCGTTCCCTGGAGCTTTCTGGATTGCTAACATTTACATTAGGTTCATTTATTTCACACTCTTTTCCAAAGCAACAAACAAATGAGTTATGAAAAGTTCATCAGCGATATATGAAGATGTAGATGTAGAAACCCAGTTCTCACAGCTGAGCTCAAAGTTGCTCTTTTAGTCCAAACCCAACATTTTCCCCACATTATAGGGGTGGCTGCACATAGAACTGATGATGGTAAAGAACACGTACAGCATCCGTGGACTGAGGTGTAGTCAGTGGTAATGAAATATATATCACCGAATGCTCCTGTGTGTGTGTGTGTGTGTGTGTGTGTGGCAAGATCCTCCGGTGTCATGTACGTGTGCTCTCCAAGTGATGTTACTACTCCTCCTTCTCCATGCCTTGTCAGTGATCAAATTCTCCCTTATGGAATTTAATGAATTTTATTAAGCAGAAGAATCGATTAGAGTGAGAAGTACCTGTGGACTAAATTTTGAGTCTGTGGCTTGAAATGGAAAGCTGTGTGTAAAGAACAAACAACGGACAGACAGACAGAGATTCGACTTTATAGATATGGAGATATATGGTCAGCTGAGACTTTGTTGTGTTCATGCTGAATTCCCAAGTCTATCCCTTTGTTTACAAGTAAAGTCCTAGAGTACTAAACCTGGTTTGTTCCAGCCACATCTGCACAGCTATTGCATTTTGGGTACAAGAGTTTCAGTTTCATCTGCTCTCTAAGACTCTGTCGTACATCCAATCCATCTGTGCGCTGGTGGTCTTGCACGAACGGTGAACCAAATGCTAGACTTCCCGGACCTGCTTGCTGTTCCAAAAAGTGTGTGCAAGGCCTTCACTCTCATGACTTCAGCACCTCTGTTCCTTGTATAAAGCCATGCGCTTGAAGAAGATCTTCACCTCAAATCCAGCACTCATGGTCTTGCTCCACTTCATAGCAAAACTCCAACGAGCAGGACAGGTTTTGGTGCAAGTTGTCACATAGGCAGTGCTAACCAAAAACAGAGCATGCATTAGTGTGAATGCAGAACACTTCTAAGCCCTGTAAGAAATACACACTTGTATTTTAGCGTAGAAACACAGCCGGGACTTCATAAATCCACAAAGTATCACAACAGAATCTTATTAACAAGATACCCTGTTAATGCAGACATCCTGTTCTCAAAGTACAGTCTTTGCCTTGTTAAAACCTTCATTTAAACCTTGCTGTAAGTCAATGAGTTCACACAGATAGACGGGTGGAAAAATAAGTAATGTTCAACCTCTAGTTCCTGTATTGTGATTTGTGTTACGCACGGTACTGTATGACTGCACCTATTTCTCCAGAATAAAACAGTATAGTAGAGAAATTAGGATGAGCTGCTGAAGGTATTAAAGTGTTTCACCTCAGCATCCTGACTGGTCATTAGTTGTCCATTGTCCATTTGCATTTGCAGTCACAAAAGGTTTTATAAACACACATCTCTATTTATATGGTGGGTAATTCTTGTAAAAGGGTCACGTAACACTTGGACACTTTTTGTGAATCCAGATATTTATGGTAGTCGTAAGTGTGGCTTGGAAGAACATGGATTTGGGAATTTTGAGGCTTGTGCTCATGGGAGACGTAGATGAGGAGACAAAGTTTGGACAAAGTAATGCAAGATAGCACAGTTCGGGGTCAGGTTTGAAGCTCCTCATGTGAGGTGGACTGACTTCATCAGTGCTCCTTTTATCTGATCTGGCATCACAATATCATCGGCAAGAACCAGCGGACTGCTCCTCTGCCCATAACCTTCACACGTCACCTGATAGTATAAGCAACAGCCCTGATGGTGCAAGTCCAAGAGATTGTAGAGGACATAAGCCCGGGAGCTTACACTCCTACAGAAGGAGTGATGAAGATTTCCATGCGAGTAGGTAACCATGGGAAAACATGCAACTGATTTCTAATTATACATTGAAATGGGTTGGTTTGATAATGTTAATTTGTGAATTTTACCCATATACAGTTTCTGTTCTTCTAACTATAGGTTAGTCCCTGACTCCTTGGTTTAGGCGTTTTACCTGTCAGTTGGCGTCTTGGTGGTACCCAGATGTGAGGAGTGTTGGAAAACTACCTTAGCAGTGTCCACAGTGTTTGGTAGATTTTTAAGGGCAACAAAATGGCGAGTCTTGGAAAATCTATCAAGCACCATAACTGTGGCAATACCATTAGCACAGATAGATTAATAATAAAATCCATGGACATGTAAGATTTTATATAGGCAGTTGTTCCAGTGTTCCAACAGGTAACTAAGTACATTCCTCACAATGTTTCAGTGAGCTCAGGAACATCCTCCTGCATTGTCAGCCACCAAACCATAGTCTGAGTTTGTGAGACCACGGGATTAATCCAGGGTAACCTATGACTTGTGGACCCAATGAAACAAGGTGGATCTCGTTGACTCTGAAACATATTTTTTGTAGATGGACTCTTTCTCAGAGCCAGGGCTCTATGCTTGGGTCTTGAGGACCATCAACCACCATGGTACCAGAGGCAAGGGAGTATGGCTAATAGAAGAGCAAGTTTCTGTTTTCTCTCATAGGTCTTAAAGGGGGCATCTTCCTTCCATTCTTTTTAGTCTGTGTTTGTTTTGCGAATACAGAAGGTTTGGCTCTGTGTTTAAGAGCCAATACAATTGCCAACAATTCCTTGTTGCCTAAGTCATAATTCCATTTCACAGGAGAGAGTTTGTGGCAGAGAAATTTGCGTAAAGACACTTTCGGATGGGTCTTTGTGCCAGTGTGATACTGCTGCCCGTGTACCTAACAAAAATGCATTGAGTTTCACAACTAACTGAAACTTTAGGGTACGGATGGCTCAGATTGGACACAAAGATAATGTGATTTTTCAGGTACAAGCAGTTTTACAATTTAATCATCAGATAAGGGGATCCATTTCTGAAAACCTCTCAGAGGGGTCCACTTTGTTCAAACTGAAGTTTTGAATGACGCAACCAAAATGCTGTAACTTGTACATTTGTGCCAGTGCTACTTATAGATTCAAAATGGTACTTATTGATTCAAAGTTCCTGAGGTCCTTGGACCCCCAGAGCCAGGAAACCGCACAATATCTTCTGAACAGGCTAGAAGGACGTGACGGACAAAAGCCTGGTAATGTGTCTGGAGGGTACATTCACCAAAGAAAAGGCATGACAAGATATCTGAAATGACCCAAGGCAGTGCTAAGAGCCATCTTCCGCTCATATTCTCAGCATAATCCTTGCTAGAGTTCTTGAGCTGAATCTGGAGTGGTACTTGTTTCAGGATGTTTTTTTTTTGGAGAAGCTAGAGAACCTTTTCAATGGAGTTAGAAAGGTTTTTCGGGTTTTGAACTAGGATTTGTTGTAGGAGATTACCCTGAGTGGCAGTGGCCTTACTGGTTTGGTCTGCTGGGGATGTGACAAAAAGTCTCTGATATAGCAAAAATAATTGTAAAGTAAGTCTGAGATTGCTTGGTGAACCTGGCTGCTTCTCCTACAGCTTGGATGTTTATTCTTGCTAAAGTTCAGCTGTTTAGCATGGCGGACAGTGGAAGTGCAGCCCATTTCAGCTCTGCAACAGAAGAAAATTTAGAAAATAGAATTGCAAAGAAAATGCTATATCAACTTTTTATTATGTTTCCAGTTGCTTTACCACAAGTCTACTAAGTACTACTTAAAATACATTGTGAGGCCAATCTAGAGAAATACTCCAGTATGAAAGTACTTTTTAGTTATGTATGTGACTAAAATGGTCTTTTCTCCATGCAGGAACTGCGCTGCAGATCCAGTGCTACCAGTGTGAGGAGGTAAAGCACAATGACTGCTCCACTCCAGAGTTCATTGTCAACTGCACAGTCAATGTGCAAGACATGTGCCAAAAGGAGGTCCTTGTGAAGGAGGATGGTAAGAGCACCATTTTTGGCCCATGTCACCTGGCAGCTCTTTCTGAATTAAATAGTAGCTTCATCCTTCTATAGCCAAGTCGTAAGCCGGTTAAACAATTAATTAAGCTGCACGGGGCTCACTCTTTGTCATTGTGAAGGTTGGATGTTATAAACTGGTATTGTCAATGGCCTCAAGAAGAATGGGTGAAAGACAAGAAATGTTGTCTGGAGAAAAAGGAGAGGTCACTTCAACCAAACTCAGATCCGACCCCTCAAATGTTATAATTTTGTATACAGATAGGTAAGTAGGTAGGTAGTGTAGGTAGGTTGATAAACGGGTACTGTAGGTGGACAGAGACACACAGATAGATGGATAGACGGAAACTTTGTGATCCTGCAAAATGCACGGATTGTGTACAGCATCTGTGGACAAGGAAACTGCTTGTGGCTGTAACTGTATACATACAATAAGCGGTGACATTAGACACCTCAATAACAGGAATAATTAAATAGTACTAAAAACAGACGGGATACTTGATATCCTTTGCAGGTTTATGTAACCACAGTTTCTTTTGTGTTGCTGCCTTTTTGTCTCTATGTTGTTGTTGGCAATAAAATAGAGAGTGAGGAGTACAAAAACTGACAGTAGATACAAATAAGTGAAAAAGTAGAACTGGCAGCTCAGTGCCACTCAGGCAGCAAGAGGGTAAGTTTAACCACTTTGTAACAATCTTATCATGGGAAATTCCACAAATTGCCTTTTTTCCACATTTTCAAAAACTATATATCTTGAAAATTGTGATAATGCCATGGATAATACTATTAACTGATCTGAATGTTTAGCACAACTTCGGAGCATCGGGTGTATATTAGTTAGTTTAGCCACTGATTTTGTCTTTCTGTTTATTTTGTTGAAATTTGCATTTTCTAGACAAAAAATTACATTATTCTTCAAAGATAATAAAGATTAAAAAAATGTACAGGTTGAACTGCTGCTAGAATTCCTACAATGAAAATGGGATTACACTGCAACCTGAAAAGAATATCTGTACCAGTTTTTAAAATTATTTACTACTTTTTCATACAATTTAATGTCTTATAGATGAATTAATATTTAATGGAATGTTTAATACCTACTTGGAAGACATTTATTTCCACAATCATGGCATCAAATGACAAATGCATAAACTTGTAATTACAGGTACAATAAGCGGTAACCCTATATACAACAATTACACGTACTGGAAGTCAGATTTAGGTTTTATTGAGACATCAGAGAAGTCAGAGATGTTTGCTAAAAGAATTGCTCCTTATTGATTTATTTATTTAAAAAAAAAATTACATTCTAATGAAAGAAAAACAGATGAATTGAACTTGGAACCAGTCTATACCCATGGAAGTTCTTAAAGTCAATATCTGAGTCAAAGTTTGCTCTGAGGTTTTGCTATTATGGTGTAAAGTGGGGGGGAAACTCAACAGACTGGTCAAGAGGGCCAGCTCTGCCCTGGGCTGTTCTCTGAAGTCCATCGAGCAGGCTGGGGAGGAGAGGATGTTGTCCAAGCTGACATCAATCATGGACAAGACCTACCACCCCCTACATGAGTCTGTACGAGCACTAAGTAGCTCGTTCAGCAGCAGACTCTTACATCCACAGTGTAGGAAGGAGCGCTACCGCAGGTCATTCTTACCACCAGCTGTCAGACTGCACAACACAGTCTAAATTGGTTAATTTATTTATAAATTATTTATGTATATAGGGTTATTTTATTTTATTTGTGTACATAGATTACTAACTTAATTGTTCTTGTCCTTCTTACTAACTACTTGTTCTTCTCCTATATTCCCCTTGTGATAAGAGCTCTGTAACACCTAAATTTCTCATTCTTGGGATAATAAAGGTTTATTCTATTCTATTCTAAACTTAGAAAATTCCTCTACCCTCAGCTCTTGTTACTTGGAAAAAAAATAAAAAATGCCTCTTGTTTGTTTGTAACAGTAATGGGTGATAAATAATTTCGCTAGGGTCCGTTATCTTAACTTTTAGGCCAAAGACTTGTAAGTTAAGGCAAACCTGCAATGTATAAAAACCTGAGATATAGCTTAAGGTTCTCAGTGGACATAGAATATACCTACAAACAAAACGGATTTTGGTGCTTTATTTAGTGACAGGAAGAAAATTTAATATAGACAAGTCACTTATTGTCTGAAGAAATTTACTGAGAAAATTTTTTTTGAAAAGCAAATACAGAGTATCACACACTATTTATTCTGGACATGTCGACTCCCATCATCAGCATCACATTTGTGTGCTCCTTTAATGTACTGTATATTCGTTGTTGTTCTCATAGTTTATCTGTTATTTTACTTTTTTCTTACCTCTAGTGGGGCAGGATCGGCAATGTCCATATTTTCAACTAAAAAGTTTGTTCTGAGACCTTTCTCATAAGTTATTAAATCATTAAATCACTAAATAAACAGAGAATATACAACAATTCATTATAGACAGAAGCAAAACATGTATAATACATGTGAGGCACACCTTGTAAAAATACTCATGGAATCCTTAAAAATGAATGAAAGAAAATCTAGGTTTCAGGTACTCAGCTGTGTTTTTGTTTTTTTGTTTTTGCTAAAAGAATTGCTCTTTATTGACCTACTATCGTTTTTCTTTGCAGTGCACTGACCTGTAAGATCAATAAAGACCATTTCTGTTCCGAAAAAAATAATTGCATTCTAATGGAAGAATAACAGAGGAACTGAACTTGGGATCGGTCCAAACCTGTGGCAGTTCTTAAGTAAACAGATGTGAGCCATAGTTTGCTGTGAGGTTTTTATAAAGTGTCTCTTACAAGTGTGTCTATTGCAAAGATAAAAGTTATGAGGCCTGGGTGAGATTTGCTAAAATGAGCATCTGTCTGGGTATCTTGTCCAACCATATCCTCAGGCTGCACCCCAATTCCCAGTGTAATTATCCTCAATTGTGTGCAAGTCTGTGAGCCTCCCTATTAAAAGTTTGTGAAACACGATTAAGGGAGGAGTGACCGTCCTGTGGATGCAACCTTTCCGACCCAGGATGTTACCAACATTTCTCTGCAAATGGTGTTCATTTGCGAATACAGTGCGACGTGACTGCTTTGGCGATGTTATTGATGAACCTGTCACTTTTTTTCTTTTTCTGCAAGAGTAAGAAACATTTTTTCTGCTGTTGGCTTCAGCGGTATTTTTGTATGTGTAAACAAATTTGTTATTTATAACATTAATATCAGGCAAACTTGTTTAATGTCCGTCAGTTATTTAAGGTAAAGGTCAAGCTAATAAAATGTGATGGTTGTGAAGGAAAGGTTTCCAAAGGAGAATTAAAGCACAATAAGGGAGCGTCACTTTTGAGGGATGAGTATGGAGAGAATGATGGAGACACTTACAGGTGTGTTTTTGGGGAGAGACTTACTGGGCCTCCGTATCAGTCTGTCCATAATGAGCACCATATTCAAACACAAGGAGGTCTGATAAGTGTATCTGGAACCAGAACACCTTCCACAATTGATTTTGTGGCTGGGCCATCTGACGTGAGGCTGTATGTTCTGGACGTCCTCACTTGCAGATGGAAGATGGAAAGATGGGCAGATGGAAGAGCCTCCAGCTGAGCTGTCTTGTCTGGCAGTGGCTATTAGCTGCAACTGGAGCAGATGTGTCCAGCAAGTGGAGGGAAAGCTGTGTCTCTGGTGTGTCTTGTGCTGTGGATACGTTGTCTGACTTGTAGGTCTAGTAGGACCTTCGAATGGAATGTCACCGCTGCAGCTTTGGTCCATATTCTCATGGTCCAGCTTGGTAAGGGCTGTCTCAGGGAGGATCAGACCTTGTAAAAGCCTCCTCGGTCAAACGGCTGAACCTCTGAAGGGCAACTGGAACAAAACTAGGGCTTTTGTAGGTGGAGGAACGAAAAAATTCTTTCAGAAGCTGGTTGAGTTGTGTTGAAATTGTTTGAAAAGGTTGAACTGTGTTCATTCTTAATGGTTGTTACATCAGGATTATTTTATTTTTGTAAGAGTTGCCTAATATACAGTTGATGATGTTTTGGGAGAAAAAGGAGGCGGTGTCAGATAAGCGAGTGTTGGTTTCCGACTGTGCGTGCTATGGTGTGTATAATGACAAAGTTCATAAGATTTTACTTCCACTGTGCCACCATTTAAAATTGCCAGTTCACCTTGAATGCAAGCTGAACCCAAGCGCACATGGGGAAGATGTATAAATTCCACACAGATCCAAGCCAGATTCCAACCCAAAGCCCAGGGAGGCACCAACACTGCTTGTTGTATCTATGCCGCCTCTGATAAGAGCAGAAAACAAATAAATCATACTTAAACTTTTTCAAAGACTTTAAAAAGGTTTTGCTACTACTGTGTATATTTAATATGATGCTCATGTATAAGTACCGATCGCAAACTTTAAAACTTTGAAGGTTATGAAACTGTCATGTAAAAACTTTGAATATCTTGTTATACTGAGGCTGTACGGGTGTGGAAATTAGCAGAAAGACGGATTGTTGCTGGTGTCAGACTGAATTGCAGTAGTCAGAAGCTGTAATTGCCAGCTTACTCTGGATGTCTTCTCCAAACTCTGGAAGGCAGAGAAAGGCATTGTCTTGCTTTATTCAGTTGTCATACTTTTAGACAGCTCAAAAAGGCCACTGCACCACAGCTTATAAGTTGTGTCTGTATGTTTCACCTTCTGCAACCCTTTAAGCTGCATTAAACTGATAATAATGAGTTTAAGTTCAACCACCGGTTGAGGAGCTACTGAGTAACCTGGAGTTTCTGCTGATGTTTCGGGTTTACGTTTCCAGTGGATCTTCATTTTATGAAAAAGGAATGTCACTGTAGAGTTCTGTAACCTCCCCCTAACCTTGTCCCACACATACACCCAAGTTTTTGTTGTCTACTTTAAGGATTTATACAGATTCAGATTAGCAGTGAACCAAACAAAGCTGTAGTGTGACTTTCTTTATTAAGATTTAAGAGTGCCTTGTCGTGCCCTCAAAACGGGAACTCTTGGTACCGTGCAATCACAGTTACAGTAAAGAGCCGGCAGTAGTGTAGAGCTTACGGTCGCCACCATGTTTCAAGCCACATATCTGGCTGCAGTACCAAGGAGTAATGCACTTACAATAAATTAAACATGATATCTCAGTTTAAAAATACCCAGTTCTTATCTGTTTAATGGTGGATCATTTCAATAAATGGATGAAAAAGTAACATTTTGTGTTATTTTCTTTTATTAGGTTCCCATTATTTTAATGACTTCGATGAAGATCTCATTACATTTTAGACCAATTTTCTGCAGTAATTCAGAAAATTCTAAAGGGCTCCCAAATACTTTTCTAGCAAAAGTAAATAAGATGAAAAACAGCAAATCTCCATGGCATATTCAACTGTGTAATAAAATCTGTATTGGCTACAGTTTCGGCCATAATCTGTGAGTTTCTTGTTAACTAGGGGATTGATGCAAGAAACCGGAACTAAGTGTCTAAGTGTCCAGATTTACAGAAAATCTAGCTGACGCATCTGTCTGCAGGAGCGTAGTTTAGAGTTAGACACATTCAGGAAAGCCATTTGTTTCAATATTTGAGTACGTCCACTATCTTTAAGACTCACCTGCAGGTTATACTGTAAGTGTATACGTGCAAATTGTTGGTTAACTGGTCTGTTCCAAAATCTTTTAGACTCTTGTCCTTTGAAACCTTTCTACCCATGGCTTGAGTACGTTTGACAACCTTCCTGTGTGCCTCCAGGAATTCATTACCGCAAGTCATGTGCCTCCTCGGGAGCGTGTCTCATCGCTTCTTCAGGCTACCAGCAGTTCTGCACCGGGAAGCTCAACTCCGTCTGCATTAGCTGCTGCAACACACCGCTCTGCAATGGTCCCCGGCAGAAGAAGCGGCCTCTCCCGTCTGCATCTCCCTCCACCCAGCGCCATGCTGTCCTCCACGCCACCTTTTTTTTACTGCCTCTCCTGCTGACATAGGAACTTGCAGAAGAAGGTTGAAAACCCGAAAGCTTACTTGTTGCTGTTTATTTTCTTATTAATTTGCTTGTATAAGAGCATCAGCACTGGTGTTCTGTTCAAAAATTGCCTTAATGTGGCTTGTCTTTTAACTATGATTCTTCAGATGACTAAATATAGTGTTAATTTTTGGTATGGGTGGAAGGGCTTCCTATGAAAATTACAGTGGAGTGCAGTGTAGTCTTACTGTATATGGCAACGCTGTCCTGAAGACAGACTCAGAGCACATTCACAATGTCACAAACAAATTAAAAGCCATCTCGATTTGTATTTTCAGAAGACGTACTGAGCTAATAAGTACTAAATAGTAGTGATTAATATAACAGATTTAACACATGGTAGCTGTTAACAGTCTACTTTATGATACAATTATGATATGAAATGAAATTAGGTGTCTGGGTTCTGGATAAATGGCTGAAGCTTGAAGCCTCCAGCAGGATGTAGGTGTATGTACCAGGGTACTCCGGAGTGTCTTGCCGTCATTGTTTGCAGTGTATTATCATAAGTAAAAAAAAAAAAAAAAAAATCCTCATCTTTTTTCCTTTGGCAAAGCTTAAGTAAGAGTTGTACAGCTGTCAGACGAAAAATCTTCGCCCACCATTTAACACCATGTGAGAAAAAGCCTGCATTAAACATGAAAGACCAGACTAAAAGGTCACTTTCAAGAATCCAACAATCCTACATCTCGCAGCGTTTTTTTCATTGCTATGTGTGGCCGATTGGCAAAAAGGGGAGCGAATTGTATTTTTAAACCAAGCGGTGATTCCAAATAAAATGACCAGTTGTTTTTTTTGATACTGAGCTGTATTTTATGGTGTAAAATGCAACAAAAAGAGAAAACATGCAGCTGAGGTGAAAGCACCGGAAAAATGTGTTTGAAAAATTGTGGGATGTGCAGTGTCATTCTATAGACTTTTTTTTGAATCATGGAAAATTCTTGGTTAATATGTTTTAGACTCGGCAGGCAGAACTTTGCTTGAATTTTGGTTGAGGTTTTTTTTTTCCACGTGTGCTCAATTTTATACTTCCTTCAGCCCGCCTGCAGCTAAACCCAAAATCCTGTTGCTGACCCAGGGCTTAATCACTAACACACTAAAACATCACAGAAGTTAACAAAGTGAGAGGCGTTCACGTCTTCATAAATGATTTAATGGGAGGAGTCTTTTTCAATGTATTTTATTACTGAAAGTTATATATTCAGGGTGCTTCTCATATGATGCTTAACATTTTGAAAATATATAAACAGTGTTATTACAATCTAACAATGAGGAGAATCAACAAAAATGTTTATGTAAATGGTTTTTGCAAATGCTAGAGGTGCTAAAAAGCATTTTATAACATTGTTCAGCCTGTATTATTGTAACTTTATTGAAAGTTTCCTAGCATAGCCATCTCAAAAGAACAGAACACTGGCGGGCAGCTGATGAATCCACATGAAGAGAGTGTCTGAAAACGTTGACATGGTGTCTCTCCAAAATGACAGTTGACAAATCTGACTGTAATGTTGCCAAAAAATATATATTGCCATAAAATGACAAATTTGCACTTCTCGTCTACAGGATGTCTGTCTTTTACTCAAAACTACATCAACACAGGCATTATCAATTAGCTATACGTGCAGCTTAGGAGAGTCAAAAATATTCTCAGTCCTTTGTTACATGAAAAATACGAAAATCTAAGTAGCTACACTGAACTTGTATGCAGCTTCAAATAACTCAGGCATCCATCTGTTTGTCCATGTATTTGTCTATCTGTTTGTCTATGTATCTGTCTATCGGTCTGTTTGTCTATCAGCTTGTCTGTCTGTCTGTCTACCTGTCTGTCTGTCTCCTTGCCTGTCTGTCTATCTATCTCTATGTTCATATTAGGTTCTGAAGGTTCAAAACCAATAGTAGATTTCTGAGGGCCAGAAGGTGAATTGGGAGCCTTGTCTGTACCGTGGGATGGAAGTCCACGTTGAAGAGATCGTAGGAGCAGCTTGCGTGCAGCGTAAACATTGGGTTTCCTCAAGTTCCTCTTGTTAACATGCTCAATTGTAAGACGAAACCGAAGCACTTGGACGAACACTTCACGGAACTGCTTGGAGGAAAAGTTGTACAGCAATGGGTTGAGCACAGAGCTAAGATAGAAGAAGGTGTCTGCGACTGGGTGGAGAGTAATGTACCCCCTGAGGTAGGCCTCTGTCCAGTCAGCCTTGGGTTTGGCTGCGGTCATCAGACGACGGATCTGGTTGGGCATCCAGCATCCAGTTAGGGTTCCTACAATTAAGCCTGGGTGGCAAAAGAAACATAGCAGGAGAATGGAGAAATGTAAAGAAAATATCTTAAAACAAGTGCAGTGGCTGTGACACAAGGTCAAAATTTTACCCTTTCAAAAGGACTTTTCTTATTCTAGCGATTTCGTGGTATCAGAGCTTTTGCGACACAGTTTGCTATTGATTATCTCCAGCAAGTGGAGAAGCACTTCTTCGGGTTTTTGATTTCGGGGGCTTTTGGATTTTTTTTCTGCTTTGCGTGCAGGTTTTTGCATTAAAATTTTGCATTGTTAAATGTATTTACTTGGTGATAAGCTCTATTTTAGGAAAGAAAAATGCAGAATATCAGATTATTATGCATTTGAAATTTGTAAAAGGCAAATCAGTATTAGAGAACAAACACTTATTTCTGAAATGTACATAATTTAAATGTCATTAAATGGTTAAGCCTTACACTCATGATTAAGCTGCAAATGATTTAAAATAAAATATAACATAAATCAGTATATAGATATACTGTGTATACACCCCCTATGAATGGAAAAAAGTATGGTATAATTTATGTATTATGCTGAAACACTCCATAAAGCGTGTGAAATGTTATAAGATGATACCAGTGCAAACTGCAAAAACTGCATTTCAAGCAGACCAACCCCATCAGTAGCCAGCCCAAGGCTGAGGCATAAAATGTGCTTCCCACATCTCAATAAAAATGCAGTTTAATTTGGGTTACATGGTTAACCCTCATTTAGGTAATACACTGCCCGGCCAAAAAAAAGTCACCACCTGGATTTAACTTAGTGTTATAATGTCAGGTTGCTTCAGTTGGTCAGCAATGTTATGTGCCCCAAAAATGAGGTCAACTGACTACCTGAATATACTGAATGACCAGGTTTTTCCATCAATGGATTTTTTTCTTATATTTCAAGTGACAATGCCAGGATTCATCGGGCTCAAATTGTGAAACAGTGGTTCAGGGAGCACGAGACATCATTTTCACACATGGATTGGGAACCACAGAGTCCAGACCTTAACCCCATTGAGAATATTTTGAATGTGCTGGAGAAGACTTTACGCAGCGCTCCGACTCTTCCATCTTCAATACAAGATCTTGGTGAAAAATTAATGCAACTCTGGACAGAAATAAATAATGTGCCATTGCATAAGCTTATCGAAATGATGCCAGGGCGAATGTGTGCCATAATTTGGCTGGGCAGTGTATTTTCAAATTTAAAATATGTTTAGATTTCACTGTGACTTTTTCCAAGTCTCAAGGTCTGGATGAATTCTGTTCTCATTTACTTTCCCCAAATTAAATATAGTATATACTGTACATAATTGTCCTGCAGGCTATTGTTAAATGATCTTTTCAACTTATTTTCAACTTATTTCACTTCCTGTGTGGATACAGATTAACACCAGGTTGTTCTCTATTGACTTAAAAAATCAAACTGCTATATGACAATAAAAAAAGCTTAACAAGAGACTCCTCTACTTTCATGAACTTATACTTAATGCAAGGTTTCAGTGGTCTATCCTGGAAAGATGCCTAAAGCTGGATACTACCTATAAGATTTATTTAACTTAACTTGAAACAACATTAAAATTAAGTCTACCTCCAAATTACATCACTACGAACTGTCCAAAGTACGTGTGACCACCATGTAGTGGACTGTCATCCCATCCAGGGTGCAGTTTCATGACTTTGCCTTCAGTGATTCCAAAGTAGGCTCAGGAGCTTCACCATCCTAACTTTGGCAACACAACAGAAAAATAATTTTCATGTTTGAAAGTTTATGCATTCATAAGACAGAAGCCCAGCATACAAGGCCTCCATAGCTGACACCCAAAACCGCTGCATGAGTGGTCAACAGATGCCAGCCACTATGTATCTAACACATCATGCCATGGGGTAACAAGCAATATAAAACAATGAATTTCCATTTATTAATCCACTTTATTAAGCTCACAAAGGAATTTATGGAGCGCTATAATTCATTATGCCAAATACAAGATGCTTCAAGATCCCAAGACAGTAAAAATACGCAACAGAATCAAGAATAAGAATTACCAACAACATTCTACTTTATCATTTTAAGTGACTCTTTTCACTTTTCATGCCTGGAAGTATAATTTCCATGTTTTGTTGACTCACTTTATTTCTGTTTTAGTTCATCCCATTGACGAAGAAAACTGAGTAACAACACGAGTCCTTCATGGGTCTTGATTCATTCTGATTTCTCTTCTGACGCAAAATTGCTGATCTCTCCTGAGAATGTCGTGTGTGTACCAGCAATGGTGACAGTAATTTCCAACCCTCCCTTCAAATGCCAAAGTCTAAGACATTAAGCCAAAGCAGAAGGTAGATTAGTTCAGAAATCAAATCCTGGGTTAGAAACCAGGTCTTTCAAGGGGTTCCAATACTGTTGGTGTGGTCAGGAAACAGCAACAACGTTTTGATGCCCTTCTATGGTTTGAAAAACCTGCTTCTATTGACATCCCAGATGGCAAAAAAAAGGTGGGATTTGTTTCCAAAGCAAAGCAAGATGTTTTTTGCACAGTAGTGCAATTCATCACCCTTTATTACACCTGTGGTGTCTGTTCAGCAGCAATGTTTCCGCATGCTGTGACCTGCAGCTCAAAGTTTACATTTGTTCTTAAGTTGACTTGTTTTTGCCAAGAAAATGAAGTGTTAAGGACCCCCAACTGAACCCATTAATACAGCTCAGTCATTTTTCCTGTATCAGTTTGCTGTACTCTGCTGCTGTAACAGCAAGCTTGTAAATACTGCAACAGAAAGTGGAATTTGAACCCAAGTCCTTCAAGTAGATGGCAGCAGCTCTATTAACTGCTAAGTCCATTACTAACTGCCGCCCAAGTAATACCTTTTTTCTTACATTTTTTTTTATTCAGCCTTATTCATTTCTGTCCCAAACAAAAACATGCCACCTTAAATTATTATTTTTATGTATCCCAAACAACACCAACATATTTTATAATATTTGCAATAAAATTATTACATCTAGATCGGCTTTTAATAGTGTATTTTCATTTATTTGTTTGCTTGCTCATTTTTCCATTCAGTCTTGAAAACGGCTTGTCCAGTGCACGGTGACAGTGGCCCAAAGTTTTCCTCACAAGCAAAGTCTACAAGACACAGTACACAACACTACGCTGTTAGATGTAGTGTGAGACTTTATAAACAATTGTTTCACATTGGATGACCATTTGACTGTAAGATTGACTTTGTTTACACTATGGTATCAGTATGAAAACTCTTCACAGGTTTGTGTTGTGAATGTTTATGAAGACACAAAGAGAAAGACAGACATCACTGGCAGAGAGAATGTGCTTGTCAGACCTTTGTCCTGTCAAGTCCTTCATTGTTTTCCCTTTTTTTTTTTAAACACTCTAAATCAACATGTTTGACACACACCTTGAATCCATTCCCAGTCCTGCTTCTGGAAGGAAGTCATTGTGTCACAATGATTTAAGCAACTGAGTCAATAAAAACACACTGGTCAATGCTAAACTCTAACAAGTCTTACTGCAGGTAAAACTGTGCTGAGACTGACCTTCAGAACCTGCCCTGTAACCCATGATAGGAACATAAGCCAGCTGACTGCAAAGAGGTGTTTTTAATGCCTCGCTGTAAATAAGACTGTGACTGACATCTGTCAAATTCACCAAATAAATTATATTTGCCCTCAAAACTGACTTGATTAAAATATTAAATGTGAAAAGTTCTAATGTAGCAAGGAAAGGCTCAAAGAATTGTAAAAGAGTACAATTTTTTTCTTTACAAATGTACTTGAGAAAACGTGAAAAGAATCAATGGCAAAATCTTTTGAGAAAGCGCAGTTCCTCCAGAAATTTCATCAAGTGGGGAGGCCACAGGCATAGTAGAAAGACCAGACTCCAGTTCTATTACTCTTGCACACATTACTTTAAATTGTTCCTGCAAAAATTAGTCTGCTCCACAGCTGAGAAAATATACTTTTGCCTCACCTTACACACACAGCTAAGATCAGAAATCTGGTCAGAAATCAGCACAGTTTATATGTATGTTCCCTACAAAACAGAACTTTTATATGTTAAAAAGCAAATATTTCCTTGTTTATTTCTTTAGATGTAATCCCATTTTGTTCACTCTGCCCTTTTTCTACATTTTCTCTGCTGCAGAGTGACTATTGCCTGTGGTAATGATAGGCAGTTGTTGGCAGTAGCACACTCATAAAGAAAATAAGAGGATAAGAGGGGAAGAGGAAGCTGAGTATGTAGGTGGGATGGTTTGCAGCGTTTCTTAGATTTTTTTATTCAGCCTATTTGTATTGATTAATGCTGTATTGCAACTTATACAGAACACTACACAGAGAATAAACAAAAGTAGAAGTCTCTTATTACTTTGTTTTGGTGGTTAGGGTTAGGTGACCAGATACCCTGGCCTTTCTGTACTATACTCTGTTATCCTCTTGTGGTAGCTGAACTGCAGAAATAACACATGAAGTAATACTGCACATGTGTGAAAAGCACAACATAAGGAATAGAAGACTGTGAGCATTTTTTTAGATTCAGTCATTTTAATGTAAACTTTACTTTCATGTTGCTTCATGCTAATAAAAGAAAACAAAATGGGGCTGCCTTCATGTTACATCCTCTACTGCACTGATGTTTACAGTATGGAGGAACACTGTGGTGTAGAAACAGAATATATAAGTCTTTTAGAAAATTTTTAATACATGTCTAATTCGTTTAAGCTTTTTCTGATGTTTTTTAACTGAACTTGGATACAAATGACTAAAGAGTATTATTAAGCTTTTATTAACTGAGATGTAATTTGTGGAGACATGAACATACTTCTGGTCCAGCTGTGTTTGGAAGATTAGGCTGAAAGAAGTGTACCTTTCTTCAAATAGGTCTGCCTGTGTAACCCCGTGTATGTTCCAAGGTACAAAATAACTCGAAAGCTAAAAAAAAACCAAAATTACTAGCATACACAAAAACTATTAGATGCATTATAAATGTTTTGCTACTGATATTTAGTTCAGTTCAATTTACTTTGCTGTAATTCCCTACGAAACTGAACTTTTTCAAAGAGATCAGCATAAAATGTAACACAAATCAAGCAGCCATTACGAAAAAAATCATTATCATTAGTATCAGTCACATAATAGTAAGTGTGATAAGAGACTACTTTCTGTGCAGAATCTTTACTTATTCTCAGATATATTGATGCACATCACAAAAATCCTTTAATAAATGTTGGATCCTAATTGATCCTAATTGACATTAAAAAGGTTATCACACACATCTTTAACCTCAGCCTCAGTCTGGAGAGGGTCCCCACTCTGTGGAAGACGTCCTGCGAGGTGCCAGTCCCAAAGACAATGCACCCCAAGGAGCCGAACCACTTCAGACCCGTTGCCCTAACTTCGCACCTGATGAAGACGATGGAGAGGATCATACTTCACCACCTTCGCCCTCTGGTCAAGAAGGATCTAGACCCGCTGCAGTTTGCATACCAGCCAAACATCGGGGTGGATGATGCCGTCATCTACCTGCTGCATCGGGCCTTTTCTCACCTGGAGAGCGCCAGGAGCACTGCGAGAGTCATGTTTTTTGACTTCTCCAGTGCCTTCAACACAATCCAGCCCTCAGTGCTAAGGGGGAAGCTGGAGGGAGCGGGAGTGGACCATCAACTGTCCGCGTAGATTATTGACTACCTCACCAGTAGACCGCAGTACGTGAGGCTCCGGGACTGTGTGTCTGAGGTGGTAGTCAGTAGCACAGGGGTCCCACAAGGAACAGTACTCGCCCCTTTCCTCTTCACCCTATACACCGCGGACTTCAGTTACAATACGGACACTTGCCACCTCCAGAAGTTCTCGGATGACACTGCCATTGTTGGTCGGGTGTCTGAAGGGAACGAACTGGAATACAGGGGGGTCATCAATGTCTTTGTCAGCTGGTGCGAACAGAACCATCTTCGCATCAATGCCAGCAAGACGAAGGAGCTGGTGATTGACTTCAGCAAGAAGTCACCCCCTATTACGGCAGTGACCATCCAGGGCTTGTTCATTGAGACGGTGGAGGAGTACAAGTACCTGGTTGTTCACCTCAACAATAAACTGGACTGGTCCACAAACACAGAGGCACTTTATAAAAAGGGCCTAGGTCGCCTTCACCTGCTAAGGTGACTGAGGTCCTTTGGGGTCAACAGGACTCTCTTAAAGACATTCTATGACACTGTGGTAGTGTCTGCTATCCTCTATGCTGTGGTCTGCTGGTGTGGCGGAATTGCGGAGAGGGACAGGGGGAAACTCAACAGACTGGTCAAGAGGGCCAGCTCTGTCCTAGGCTGTTCTCTGAAGTCCATCGAGCAGGCTGGGGAGGAGAGGATGTTGTCCAAGCTGACATCAATCATGGACAACACCTCCCACCCCCTACATGAGTCTGTAAGAGCTCATTCAGCAGCAGACTCTTACATCCACAGTGTAGGAAGGAGCGCTACCGCAGGTCATTTCTACCAGCAGCTGTCAGACTGCACAATGCAGTCTGAATTGGTTAAATTATTTATTTATAACTTATTAATGTATATAAAATTTTATTTTATTGTACTTGTGTACAGACTTACTAATCTAATTGTTTGTGTCCTTCTTTGATACTAACCTACTTGTTCTTCTCCTATATTCCCTTCCAGATAAGAGCCCTGTAACACCAAAATTTCCCATTCGTGGGATAATAAAAGTTTATTCTATTCTATTCTATTCTATTCTATTCTATTCTAAAGGTCCTTAAAGGGTAAAAACAGACCATTATCAAATAAATTTATGTATTATAGCAATAACAAAAATATTAGTTCCACCATAAATTGAACAGATTGCAGAGCGGCATTATTTTGACATTAACAAACATCAGACATAATGTTAATTATAGGAAAATGGACACGTTTATTTATTTATTTATTTATTTATTTGCTGAAGAGCCATAAAGAATTTACATACTGTCTTGTCACTCGAGAGATGATGATCTAACAATCACTGTAGCAACTGCTGGAGTTAACAAAAAACCAGGAACAAAATATAAAAAAAGCCCTCCTTGACAATAACTGCCAGGCGGAACAAAGGACGCCACCATATGTGTGCTCTCACCATCACAAAGGAAACGTTTACCCATGACAGCCCATAATCTGCTTCTGTAATTGTCAGACAAATTTATAAACCTTTTGTCAGTCTTGAGTTCTTTATTAAAGCATTCCTTTTCGTGACTTTTTGACTGATAAATACTGCTGCGTATCTTTCCTCTGAAAATCTTTACGGCTCAAACCTATTTATGGAAAGTGAAGTAATGCTTAATTGTTCCAAGCTCTTGATGATGAAATGACTAAATTCGTATAAAATTATCTGAGCAGCTTTAACTGTTCTGTTTCTGTCGATCGAGTGAACAAAATCGGATCTCTCAAAAATCACTACAGCCTTTCCTAGTACCGGCATACACCGAGATTTTACTGGAAAGTGTGTATTTTTACCAGTGTTGGTTTCATGCAGAAGGTCCAAAAGTCTACACACCTCTAACGAAATTTTGTCTTTTGTGGATACAAAGTTTGACATGAAGGCGTGATGTTATCCATCTCTAGCAACGTATGTCACCATTTCTTGTAGCCAGCAACATTTAGGTGGAAACAAAGAATTATGAAGAGAAATTATTTAAAATTTATTTAAAAGGAAACTTTGGCCTGAGTTGCATAAGAGTACACATCCTTTTTTGCCAGGCTTGCTTAGATTGCACTCTTTTTAAATAGGATTATAACTGTATTCACATATAAATATGAATCAGTCTCATTCCAGACAATATAAAATAGAATTTTACTTTAAGTTAAATAATTTCAAGTTATTCTATTGAGCCTTCAGTAAAATCAACTGTTCCTCTATGAGTCACAGCGCTACTACAGTATAGGGGCTTAAGAATATCAAGCATCTTTCAAGGTGTCAGGGCTCCGGGAACTGCAAGGCCATGCGTTTCTGTTTACCCCTGTGGGCTCTGTACCCCACCTTCCCCACCTGATTTCCATTATGACCTTCATTATTACCCTTACTATTACCGCCTGTCTTTGTTGTGCATTGATTTATGGAATTTAAGTCCTGTGTTTGCACCATTTCCCTGTCAGATTGTGACTGTTATTTCCCGTGCTTGTTCTGTGACCGTGATCTCTGCTTATGTCACTGGTTTTAACCCTTTTTCTCCTAACCTGCTTTTGCCTGCTGAATTGAATTATTTCCCTAATCACTTCTCTGGTTTTTGATCCTGTTCCTCTTCACTAGTTTTTGCCCAGTGTTCTGGATTGTTTGCTGTCTGTTTCTCTAGACCTGTTTTTACTGCCACAGTTTGAATGTCCCTGTAATAAATCTCCTTCCCTTTATTAAGTCAGCGTTTGGGTCCTGACTTGCGATCGCTGACACAAGTTAAAGGAGCAGGTTCATTGAAGATATTAAACTTACTTGACTTTGTACTAGTACAAAGAACTCCAAACTCCCAGATGAAGTACCCACAGACTAGAAAGGCTGTAGCAACAGTTTTCAGAGGCAAAACATGCAAGGTGGAAGGAGTTTGGTGAGGATCTGTAAAGTGGCTGTGAAAGAAATGACACCCTCACCCTAAGGTTCCTGAAAATGCAGGAGGGAAAGCAAATGGTTTTCCAAGAGTTTCCTTGGAAAGGTATGTTGTGCTGACCTTAGGTGGGAGGAGCACTTGTAGGGAACCATTAACCTGGAAATCAGGATATCCTTTCAAGTAGTGCCTCAACAATCTGAGGGTCTGAGTCTGAAAATACCCCCTCTATGGAAACACAGAACACTCCTTTTCTATGACACATGCTTATAAATTTAGCAAAATAGCATTTTTGCCTGTCTTGCAGTCATCGCACTTCCATAAATGTGCGCTGAGCAATACGGACAAAATTGACAGAGTACAACTGCACATGTACACACTCAGCCCAACTAGCTGCTCAATCCAGTACAGTCATTGAACGGAATCCGGTTTATTTTTATTCTGCTCCCATATTGTCTCTACATGAAACAGCAGCAAAGTAAGCGAGAGCTTCTGTTTTCATAAATAAGGCCCTGCTGGTTGCAGTGAAGCCCCCCCACCAAACCCCAGAGGGGTGTTCTGTCTGCGACTGCTTGCTGCACCAGTAAGCTGGATATGGTTCATTTCACTTTAAAATTAGTAATGTTAAAATTATTGTTTTAGTAAATGGGTTTTACTTGCTTAGAAGAAATTGAAGAACACAGGTTTGAACTCAGCAAAATTAACAAGAAAAAGTGTTTGTCAGCAGCCCGGTGGTGTTTGTACTTAAATTAATTTATTTTGTAGCCGTGGAGAATTCGCAGATTTACTCTCACTGTCTCGCTGACTATGGGTAACTGCTTGTCTTCTGCAAGGAAGTGCAGGACACAAGTTTAAGAGTTTCCAGTGTACAGGATGCCTGGCTGTCAGGTAATCAAGCAAATCGGTAAAATGGGGTTGGAAATGGAAATTAAAAACAAGATATGTATGACAAACAGATAAAATACACAATAGTGTATTTACTGGCTCTAATGGAAGAGAAACATTTAAGTCACATAAGTCAAGTAAGTTTAATATCTTCAATGAACCATTAAGTTACTCAGCCTACATATGTATTCTACTTTTCAGGAATGCATCTCAGTGTATTGCAGCTGATTATTGTCATAATATTATGAATCATAATATGTCATGTGACAAAACCCTTTTAACAGAATTAGTGCCTTCAACTGTGATAATATATATAAATATACTGATATATTTCTAAACAGCAATGATCTGTTGACAGTTGATATTAGACACTTCAAGAGATGTGAAAAAGGACTGTAATGCACCACAAATTTTCTTTACACTAAAATGCTGATCTGAAACTGTAAACAAATCTGACACGGTAAACCCATGAAATTTGATCAATTAATGTGGTATACCGTAAATGTACGATTGTTCTGTTGCACGTACTTATTAGCTTACCATGTATACTTAATAATTCTCTGCTTAAAAGAACTCCAGATGTAAAAAACCTGGCAAACAGGTATGTTTGAGGAAATAGGACCGTTTGTTAGTTTAAAGATACATCCTAGGATACGCTGGGCCACATCATCAGTGATGTTTCCTGAGGTCATCGGGTGTTTCGGGTCTCACAACATCAGACACCCTCCCTCAGGTGACCCAGCCAGGGTTGATCAGGCCCTGGCTTGTGTCCCAGCAGCACTAACCCATAGTTCAGACCTCCTGATCCAAATCCACCTAGATGCCCTCCCTGCAGCCTCAACAATAGACTTTATGGCTCTTCTTTTCGCATCTCCTGTGATGCCAAGCAGGGTGAGGACCTTGCATAGTGAACGGCCAGCAAAGCCTCTGCACCCCACCTCAACAGGCTCACAACGAGCGTTCCAGCCGCTCTTCCGGCACTGCTCCACCAGCTCCTGGTACTTGGACTGCTTGCGCTCATTTGCCTCCTCCATCCGGTCCTCCCAGGGGACTGTCAGCTCTACTATGAGCACCTGCCTTGAGGAGGCAGATGTTAACACCACGTCTGGCCTCAAGGAAGTTGATGTCACATGCTCCGGGAACTTGAGCTGCCTGCCCAAGTCTACCCGAATCTCCCAGTCCAGCACTGAGGCAAGCAAGCTGGCTGCTGCTCTGGGCTGTGGCTGCGGGTGCTCTCCCACCCTAACAAAGGTGATATTCCTCTGGCTGTGGATGACCCTGTTGTTAGCCATGGCTTTAGAGATGGCCTCTGCCATTGCCTTGAGCACCTGATTGTGTCGCCAGTGGTAGCGGCCCTCACTCAGGGCTCTTGTACAGCTACTGAAGATATGCTCCAGTGAGCCCTTTCCAGTACAGAGAGGACATGCTAGAGAATCACTCTTGCCCCAGATGTGTAGATTTGCTGGGCTAGGTAGGACATCATACACGGATTGGACCATGAACTTAATGCGCTGTGGTTTCGCCTGCCAGATGTCACCCCAGGTTATCTTTCTCTCCATCACCCCCTCCCACCTTGTCCAGGCTCCCTGCTTAAGCATGTCCACCATCCTACTGGTTCGCTCCTCATCAACACCTGCCCACACCTCCTCCAAGACCAGATGGTGTCTAACCTTGCCAGAGGCCTTGTCGTAACGAGGTTGAGGGATTAATCCCAACCCCGCCCGCCCTGTTGCCAAGACGCGCACCAGAGCCTTGTGTTTCAGGCAAGACTCCGCTAGCGCCAACCCTTCCTGGGCTCTCCACTTCCTACTGGTCAGTACCCTGATGCCTGCTGATGCCACTCTGGAGTCCCTGGAGTCCCGATACAGCAGCGCCTCTCTTGTATGCAACACTTTAAACTCCTCCTCCAGACTACTTATGGGGAGCTGGAGCTTATTGCTCGTTCCATACAGCGCTGCACTGCTTAAACTACGTGGCAGACCCAGCCACCTGCGAAGGTAGCCACTAATCTTCCTCTCCAGGATCTCCACAGTCGACAACGTCACCTCGTAGACCAGCAAAGGCCAAAGGACACGTGGCAAGATGCCATGCTGGTATAACCAAGCCTTAAACCTGCCGGGTAAGCCAGATTTGTCTACTGTGGTGAGCCAAGTCTCAAGCTTTTTGGTCGTTGCCTGTACGGCCGCGACATCCCTGAGACTACAATCAAAGACCTTGCCTAGGCTTGTAATTGGCTTCTCTGTGATAGATGGTTATTGCAATGCCCTCAACAAAAAACCAAAACTTGTCCACCACCTTACCCTTCTTCAGAACCATGGCCCTGGATTTTGCTGGCTTGAAGCTCATTCTTGCCCAAGAAATGATCTTCTCTAGGCCCTGGAGGATCGACCTGCCACCAGGCACTGATGTAGTGGTGACAGTAAGGTCATCTCTCTCAGGTTTAGCGTGAATTGCTTCAGTAAACATCTGGCTTTACCTTCCATATGCAGTACAGTACATCCTATCCTGAAGTAATGCATCTTCAGAGTGAATCCAGTTCAGATTTACACCTCTGTGGAACATTAAAAACTGTTATTTTTCATCAGCCCGAGTGCTTCAAGCAAAAAGAAACATAGCTTTCTTACAGGCTAATGCTGGTTTCCCTGAAGCGCCCTAAAAGTTGTATTAATAATACCATCACATCTGAAAATTAACACTAAGTTAATGAGATCAGGTAGTTCTCGCTCACAGTTCAATGACCAAGGGTGATGGGAGAAGATGCATTCCAATCTTTAAAATAGAAGAATTTGCTTCTGTTCATCAGGGATGAGCTCAAAGTATGTATAACACTGGTAGCTTTCAGAACTAGAATGAGATGCTGATCCAACATTTCCCCCTTGTGTCTCATCTGGTTTTGCCACAATACAACCTGCTCTTCAAAATGTGTGTAATTTTAAAGCAGGCAAACGAACATCTCAAGAAAGGTACTTATCAACAGTGAGAAAAATCTTTCACTTGCTCAGGAGTGTTTCCATTTTAGCAGCAGGTAGAAAAACCTCCACTTATCTTTAGTTGCTGCCAATTTGAGATTCAACACTGGACATGACCTCAAAGAACCTAAAATAAATGGTCAAAGAAGGAATGCCACCTTACCTTGAAATTGCAATGTCACCATACACTGCATTAAGACAACTTTGTTCCGTCACCTGAGGCCATCTGCCTGCCTCTTCCAGCAGGGCCAAAAGTGAAAGCACGTGAGTTTCTCCCGTTCGGTGTATCTAAACAAAGTTAGGACTGTAGAATGGACCACAGTCTTGAAGAAGGACCTCAGGCCATTTCTTCTGAGTGGATTTAAATTGGATCTCCTGCTGGCACAGCAAAGCTACTTTTGCTTTTCAATATGCTTACTTCTGTTTATGAACAAAAAATACATACAGTAAATATAGTTGGAAAGCACCACTGAGTCATGTCTGACTCCTCGGCAACCACTTGAGCGGTTTTTAAGGCAAGGAGGAACAGAAGTGGTTTGACATCACTTCCTTCCAACATATTCTTTGCTTAGAGGGGTGCAGACACAGGGGAGAACCTGTAAACTCCACACAGACCCCTCAGCTGGACTTGAACCCCACATAAGCTGAGCAGCTCAGCCTACCCCACTGTGCCAACGCATCCCTCATATTTATATTATATATATATATATATTCTTTCAATAACACAGAGAAAAGAACTGTAATTAGAAGAGCCCCAGAAAAGCCTTGAAAATGGTGGTGTGGATCGCTTCCAAGATATGAGCAGCATAAAGATGTTGTGACAACAAGACACCGTGAAGTAGCAATAAAAAACACTTTGGTTGCTGAGGCAGCAAAAAGTCAGCATTTGATTAATTACCCCAAGGTAATGTAGAGTAATGTCCAGGATTTATATGTCCTTACTTTATCATTAATAAGTTTTGTTTCTAAGCCCTTGAGAGGAACCGTAATCCTGAAGTTAGACAGGCAGACCAGAATGATGGGTTAAGAAGTGTTCATCCATAGCTGTACGATGATCCTTTTTTCCATCGGGAATGCTGAAAACAAAATCTGTCTTGGTTTCATAGAGAATATTAAAATGGTGCCATTATTCCCCATCAAAATGAGCAGGTCCAACAAGTTATATTTCTCTGGGGTCAAAGAATGTTTTAACCACACAGGTATGCATGTTAGCGCAAACCCCTCCAAAAGTGTGGCCAGTTGCACAGAGAACCAAATCCACAAAATTCAGACCTAATCAGCATAAAAAATGGATCCCTTACACACAAACAGTGAAGTCCAAATACTAAGACTCCAAATTCTGCTATCTCCTCTAATCTTCTGATATGTCAATGTTTTCAGTGTCTCCAACTATACTGTACACCTTTAGTGGTCTTGTATGGCATCATTGGAAGCATATTTCTCAGTATCTCCCGTGTCTTATGATCCAGCGTTTTTTTTTTTTTTTTTTTTACTGTGGGTAACCTTGACCATGGCAGGGTACAGTAACCATAAAAGATGTAAACCTTCGTGGTGTTCATTTCTTCTTGGCTTGAATGTCACCTTTCTCTTCATAGCTCTACGTGAGCGGTAGTCAAATAGTACAGAGGTCCTGTTGAGCTTAACTGGACCCAGAGCACAAGCTCTTACTCAGATTTCCACCCCAAGGTTTGTTTCTATACTTATTCATTTTGTTGTGCTTTGCGTATCCCAAAATTTGGAGCTGTACAGTAGTAATCCTTCTTCTGAACAGCTAATCCTCTTTAGCATGGCTGGAATGACACTGAGGTGTTGTCTTAACTCATCAGGGTTGGCAGTAGATGCCCTTTTTTAGGGGATGACTAAAAAAAGTTTAAGATGAGACATAACAGAGATATAGAATAACACATAATTTTACTATTGAGAGATTTACAGTAAGGGTTTTGGGTTGAGGACCAGGTCACATAACAGAATAGTTCAGTACTTCTCACAGGGTGACATTTGGTTGGCGCATGCCTGTATTTGAACCTGGTGTCCATTGATCAATTAAATTATTGCTTTGTCAGTATTTTTAGCCATTGGGAGTAAAGCCAAATCGTGCTTTTTCATGTTTTTGTTGTGTCTCTGTTATTAATGGTTTTGGCATAATAAAGCGCACGTGTATCATACCGGTCCGCCTCCACCCTTGCTTTCCCGTAACAGAACACAAACATGAGTAAAGGTAAAGCCACTTTATCTTACTAACTTGATATATATATACAAACCACTGCATTTTGAACTGTGTGCTACAACATGAAGAAAACATCTGACAACCTTGTTTACTCAAATTTAGGCAACTGTCCTCACAAGTTAAACAAAAATGGTGCGTCTGTAAAGCAGAAATTAGCTTAGCTACAAATTAAGCCAGCTTATTTTAGATAAAGATTTTATGTTTAAAAAAAAAAAAAAAATCCATGAATGGTATTTTTGGTGGACATGGGCTTGTGTGATGTGGCAGAAAGGATCTGCCCACCCTGCTGCTATACTGTCCCCATCACAGGGATCAGCAGTCCTCTTCCACCCAGGAGTGGGTGGCAAAATCCTTGGTGCAAAGCAAAGGCAAGGCCAGTCTGGGCAGACTCATGACTTCCATGGCTTTGCTAAGAGCATGTGACTCAAAGGTAAACACAGCCAGTAGACTGATAGCTGGACTCTTCAGGGTGAATCCCTTGAGGAGCACAAGCCAGGAAGGAGGGGTAACCAAACTGTCCGTAGCCAAAGTCCCACTGCTCCGTTGCTTCTGTGCACTTGTAGCCCATCTGTCACGTCCATTGCTGAGACTCTCATCTAAAAGCACTACTGAAGTGTGGCACCCCGACCCTGGCAACCCTTTCGCACTTGTGCAAAGGTCAGCAGGTACAGAAAAACAAGTTTATGGACTGGGGGAGGAAACCAGACCACCAGGAGGAAATCCCCATGGACACCTGGACAAAATGTAGATGCAGACAGATTCAAACCCACACCTAAAAACAGTTTGGGTACTGAGAGGTATCAATGCTGAACACTGAGCCGTAAAATCACACTTTGCCGTTTCATGGACCTCAATAAACCAAACACGCCTGTGGGTGTGATTTGATATTTGGGTACAGCTATTTTTTTCGGTTTGGTGATTTTCCATGAACCTTTACTACCTCTGTACCATAAAAAAAACATTGTAGAAATTTATACAGATGACAAAATTTCACAGATGGACACTAAAGGGAAATGAAAATCCTGACATAAGGATAAAACTGAAAATTATTAAAAAATTTTATTTAGCAGATACAGTTTAAAGTGACTGACAATAACCACAGTATGGTCACTACTAAGCTGCTAATAAACAGCTACACATCCCCACAACAGAGGAATTTGATCCAGACACTCAGCTTTGAGTTACTAAACTCATCTGAAACACATCTTTCGACTGTGGGGGGAACTGGAGTACCCAGAGGAAATTGATGTGAACACAGGGAGAAGATGCAAACTTCTCACCACATTTAAACTCCTCACAACATTTAAACTTTTCAAAACATATACATCCTCACAATATGGAAACTCATCATAAAATTCCAACGCCACACAATATGCTACCTCCTCTTAATATTAAAACTTCTTACAGACTGAGCAGCATTCGAACCCACGTCCCAACCAACAACTTACGAGCTGTGAGGTCACTCTGTCGCCACAGTGGAAAGTCGGCGCGTGATGCAGCTTTTATGTCAGCATTTCATTCTGGCAAAGAAAATTTAATTTCTATATAAATGTAAGCGTGGCTCTCGTGCGCTCAGGATCCTTTTGCTAGCTGCCAACATAGAAACATTCACATCCTTGAGTTTTAAATTAGCGATCAGCTCACAAACCTGCCAGCAAATAATTGACAGCTGAAGCCTGAAGACACTCAGTGTAACCTCTTGAGTGGAAATAATGCTTGCATTTCTCCTTTTCTAATACATAAACAGCGGCCTATTATATAGTCAAACCTATCGTTCGTGACTGCATGTAACCAAATGTATTCTTGATTCTTTTTTCTTGCCTAATTGGAATCCTTCATGATTTTGAGGAGACGTCTTGGTCTGTAAATTTCAAGCAGTGCATAAAGGTAGATCAGTTTGTGGAAACTGCACGGCAATGAAACTCATTTGTGAACACTTCCCATTAGACCTGTTTTTTTTTTTTTGGTTTGTTGCGATAAACTAAATTTGACACAATATAAGTTAATAACATGTCATATTGTAAAATCTTTCATCTGTGCTATGAGTACCCAACAGAGCAACATAATTAACTTTTCCAGACGCATTCATACAGAACTTGATTTCCAAATGTTTTCATAAGTACTTAATTTACTCTACTAACCAAGAGTTATTTACTATTTAATTCATCATTTTTGCTGGCAGTAAAGGCAGCAAACTGATTCCTAGTACAACTGCAAATTACATTATTTGTGCCACTGCAGAGCCCTGAAAAAATTGATAGTAGTGCTGAATACAAAATGAAATTGGTTAAAACATTTAATTTAAAACAGGTATTTTAACACCATTGCATTTTCCCTGTTATAACAAAATCAGTTTTATGAGATTATGTAGAATAATAGAAAGTCACATTCTTGTAATAAATCAACTTTTTGTTAGCTTGTATAAAATATTAAAATGTTACAGTCATTATTCCCGATAGGTTAACATAGGTTCAACACAGTGCTGAGTTTATCAGTATGCACCCTATTTCTAATGATTTTTGCACAAAAAAAAAAACGCACTGTTTCTATAACAACTCATAATGTGACCCGGGGGCAACTGAAACAACAAATAAGAAAAAAAAATCTCATCTGATTCCTACGCAAGACTTTTTCAAGCAGTTCAAACAACCGCTGTGGTACCTAAATAAGATTACTGTAGACTCAGGTTATCCGGTAAACATTTCATTTTGAGCAGCTCTACGGGAATGAATTTGGGCAATCTTTCCACTTTTAGGTAAACAAATATATGAGTAAAGTAATCTTAAAAGTATCCCACTTACAATGGGTCCACTTCCTGCTATCAGACCTTCCAGTGCGATGGATGCGTCTGCCCTTAAAATACACCGATAAACCACCACCCCCCACACACACGGTCAGTAAGAAATTGTACATTTTAGTTAATTTACGTGAAGTCAATATAAAAGGCCTGCAATTCCTCCAAACATTCATGATAAATGATCAGCCTTACCTAGGAATAATATGGTTTGCTTTCTGGATTCTTTTGTCTTGGGACTCTCATGTTTAGGCAGAAATCCAGAGCTTCTCGTTTCTTGCTTTTTGGGGTTCTTTTTCCCCGTGCCCGTCAGCACGCGAATCATGCTCTTGCACATGAAGGCCACGCTGACCAGGGCGACGATGTACACAGTGAACGCTACAAAAATGCTCGTCCTATACGCTGCCCACATAGAAGTGATGTTTGTGCAGAAGGATAGGTTCTGGCTGGTGTTCATTGCTGAGACCTTGTTTGTACCTGGGAAGGAATGGTTCTTCAAACCCAGGATCTCTTCAGGTCTCTGTGCCCCTGTGGCAAACAGTAATGGGAGGGCCACCAGCACTGAGGTCACCCAGGCAAACACGATTAGCTTCACGGTCCGATTGCCCGAGAGCGACTGGTATTTCAAGGGAAAGCAGATTGCGATATACCTTTCAAAGCTGAGCGTGGCCACGTTCAGAATGGTGGCGTAGCTACACGCTTCAAAGAGGAAGCTGTAGATCTTGCAGGCTATGTTGCCAGACGAGGATGAAAAAGGGAACCAGGTGGAACTGTAGAGTTCGACAGGCATGCCAATGATCAACACAAGCAGGTCCGAGCAGGCCAGGCTCACCATGTGGTCGGTCACGTTCTTCTGCAGGTAGCCCTTCTTCAGCAACACCTGAGTAACCTTGATGGTGACGGTGTTCCCCACAATCCCCAGCAGCAGGATGCTGCTGTAGAAGATGGTCAGAAAGATCTTTACCGGTGTCCCATGTTCCAGTTCCAGCCACTGCTCCTTTGTCATTCCTCTAGCAAACTGACGTTCTGTTTCCATGGACTTAGCGTAGTGCTGACTGTTGACCAAAGAAGTGTTTAACTTTTTCTCAAAGCAATTCTGTTTACGACACTTTGAAGGAATGTGCAGGTCTGGAGCTTCCCCGAGCAGAGCAGTCAAACTGATTAAATTCACGTTCTCCCCCCATCTCCTCCCAGCTCCACTCACAGCTAAGCAAAACATTGGAGTATAAACTTGTCATACTGCTCGTTTCCACTTTCTGTTTGTCAGGCCAGGTCACACAAAATGAATGTGACTATGAAATTTTTCAGATGTAAATTAAATTGTGCTCCACAGCGAAGGGAATCATTTTGTGTTTTTATGACATCTCATAGGAGTCTTTTTGTGACTTTAGATAAATTCTTCTTGCTCGCAGGTCATGTTGTAATGCCACTGCCACTGTGCAAAAGTTTCCGACATTTTGCTGAAAATCTGACAAAACGGAAAATACTTCTGCGCTAAAACTCTTCATGCTGCTTGCACTTTTTCCCTTAAGTGCAAGGCAATTTAAATGGACTGCTACTTTAAAGTTTTTTTCTGAAACTTTGCTTCATTTTACAGTGTAAGTTAGCATAAGTAAAACGAGAAAAATTACAATTTAGAGCATTTTTTCAAATATTCCTTAAACATTAAATAGTCACATGTGCCACAATCACTCCATTACCCTTTAATGGTTTTAATAGCAAAGAATTTAAATTGAAATTAAACAATAAAAGACAGTAAACAGTTTTTAGACGGTAACCATTATCACCATATGTTCATCAGCTTTGAAATGCAGAGATAAATGTTTTCAAAATATCTACATAGAGCCGTGTTGCCTCTGAAGGAATTCTGTATTAAAAATGACCTCACTTTGTAAGTGTGGGAGGTTCGTTGCTCAGTGGACTAACAGGAAATGTAAAACCAAACAGAAAAGCCCGATCTTTTAAACAGGATGGCTGGCTAAGAACATTCTGGCTCAAATCATTGCTTCAGCTTTATCAAATAAAGATTTCATGACTGAAAGAATAACTGTAAAATTATATCAGCTGTTTAACAAATTTTGAAGTCATAATTTGAAACCAAGAGGTGCTTTTTCAAACAGAAGACAAATAAGACAAAGGCTGTCTTCTTCAGTTCAGGAGGGTAAATTATGCTAATTTTTTACCTATTTCTATAGTAGAACCACTTGCTAATTTTCTATACAGAATTGTCATTTCATTTTGCCATGCATACATTTAAACAATCAACACTTCTTTTGTTGTCTTTCGATATTGTAATCCGTCTTGTTAATATGTGGTTCGGAAATAGAGTTTGCATACAACCTTCTGTTTCAAGGCAGCATCCTGCTCTTACTCCAGAAGAAAATTTGTTTCGTCTGTATACTGCACACGCATTGCACAGCTGTATCTTGCCAGGTCTCAGTTACTCCTGCCTAAGGACCTACAGTTTGGCCTGGGTACAAAGGTTGCTGTTTTTTTTTTTGTTTGAAAATTTATGGATAAATCTTGGGTAAATGAACAACAAAAAAATAAACACATTTCACTGTCTGTTGCTTTTGAAGTTCATTAGTCTCACTTACAAACTACAAATTGCAGCTCTTATTTAAAACAAAAGATGAGAGCAGAGCAGGATGGCCTTCTATATCTTAATTTTGTAAACCCTGTTTATGATTTTTGCTCAACCAACCTCTTAAATATGCCCTGCTGTGCTATAATTTGAATGAATTGCACAATAATTTGTTTTAAAGATGAATTTGCTTTACTTCTGAAATATTCACCTTAGTAAAATTATCAGAATGGGGTTTCCCCTTTTAAAATGAGTATTGCAGCTGCAGTACAATCCTTTCCCAAAAGCCACTTTCATACCTTAAAATCCATTTTTAAGTCTCCAAATAGTGAGGAAAGTGTTCCCATCATACGTTAGAGGCAAAAAAATGAATTTTAATCCATTTCAAGCATAGCACAGGGGCACTCGGAAATAGCCCCAAATATCTACACATTACATTTAGACTGGGTTTTACAAACTGCTCCTTTGTTTATGCTTGAAGCTATGAAATAGTTTCAGTTCTTGTCTCTTATTTGTCCATAAATAACACACCGAGCAGGAAAGATATTACTAACAAGAGGAAAAGAGATGCAGAATAGATCAGTCAAATAGGTCCTTAGGTTTGAGGGTTGAGCCTCCTTAACCTCCCATCCTTGTATCTATGGGACATGTGAGGGACCGAGTCAGCAGGCACAAGGAATCACGGGTTAATTGTTAAAAGGAATCCTTTATTCCAAAAAGGTAGTTATGTCAGCAACAAATAAATTTGGGCCCATAAAAAGATAAGCTGAACATAACCCCCGAACCAACAGTACAAATCAACTAGACATATAACGGCCCTCACCCCAAACACACAATAGGGCTTAAATAATGGCTGATCAAACCATTCACATACAACTACATACGACAGGGGAACACCAAACTACACAAACACAAACAAACAAGCAAACCACTACACACCGATTGGTTAACCAAATCATATACATAACAAAATCCAGCAAAATCAAAATACTATTAATAAAACCACAAATCAGGAAATCCAAACCAAATGGACGTCGACACCGATATTCTCTCCCCCCTATGCTGCAGCAGGTTTATTGGCCCTGGATCCACTTCCTGCTTTCCAAGGCCCGATTTCCTTCCTCCAGTCCTCCATCCGGGCTGATACCTGGATAGGCCAATCCCCAGAGACCACCAACCAAACCAGCCACCCACAACAGTCTCCACTCAAACCCCAAACAAATTCCAATCAAACATGTCACCACCCAAACAAATCAACACAAATAAAAATACAAACAAAAATATACTCAAACTATCCACTCATCTGTGTGGGTGCCGGAGCGGCCATCACAGGACAGGATGTAGACTACCATGTACGTGAGTGAGTGAGTGGGTGAGTGAGCGAGAGAGGTACGTCAGTCCACAGTTTAGTGGCCCTGTAGCTAAATGCTCTGCCACCTACAGCTTTCAGACACATCTTGGAAATTGTGAGCAAGTAGGTTGGTGTCTTGTGAAAAAAGGCAGATTTGGCATTCATTTGGCAAAAGAATTTGGTATTGCAAGGCAAATCTCCTGAGCAGCTTATATATCATAAGAATTTGGAAATGCCACTTGTGAGAAGGGGTTTGCCATTGTAGGAAGCAAAGAATGGGGCTGATATGATTGCATTTTTTGGTGCCAGTGACAGTTCTAGCTGATGAAAAAGTTTAAAAGGTGGAGACAACTCATGTTGGGCTCCTGGGCAAAAAGTTACAGAAGTCAAGAAATAGCATATTAGTGTAAGATCTGTACAGAAACCACTTCAGTTGAAAAATATTTTTTACATTGAAGAAGCTTGCAGTTCTGACTGAAGTTTGAACAAAATGGCTCAAAAACATCTATTTATTTATTTATCTATTTGCTGTGTGTTCTTGTCTTCTTGGGTTTGGTTGTTTGTCTTACTCGTCTTAATTTTTTTTTTTAAATGTAACCACGCACAGTCTCCTGTTGAATCAGAGCACATTTCACCACATGGCATACTCAGTAACCATGTATGTGACAAATAAACTCTTGTGTCTTTTGTCTTAAACCAAGATTCCTTGCAGTTGTCAAAAAGCTATATTTTAGGTTCTCCAAATACAGCTGAAAGAGTGTGCAATTTGATATTTTGTCTTGGAAGCAAGCAAGTCCATGGCTCTGTCCAGGCATTATTGTTACTAAGACCAAGGGCCAGGTGCTTTGTGAAGAACTTATCTTACAGCTTGATGGACACTGAGTCAAAGGTAATATTATGTTTTTGGATAATGTCCCCAAATAGGAACATCCAGTATATCATAACAACAGTAACAGGCCTTAAGGTATTCCATATCTGACAGAAAAAACACGGACACAACAGTTTGCAACATGTACATATATTTATTTGTGAGACTTTTCTCCAGTGCAACATACTGTACAATGTTAAGAATTTTCTAATTATTTACCCATTTATTCTGCCGGGTAAATTTTCAAAAGATCAATTTTAGGATAAAGTACATTGCTCGAGGGTATTACAGCAGGGGATGAGGCTCAGAGTTGTCACCTCTGAGTGCTACCACTTATATTACTGTTGTCAGTACATGCTGAAATGTATTTATGACAGGGTTATTAAACCACTTGTTGACATGCTAGAGGCCCAAGGACATTTCCAAACTGTGCACAGTAAGAGGACAATAAATGCATGGGCTGCATCAGCTGACAGGAGCACCTCACTTGGGATTATACTCAAAGCTTGGTCAATACTATGGCAAGAAAAAAAAAAGTACATGTTTTACACAAATTATTAGCAGTTAAAAATCACATTACATTTCCCTACAGTTATGATGAATTCATTTAGCAGACACTTCTCCAAAGCAATACACAACTCCGTGTAAAACCCACTGAGTCTGACTTTTTTCCAGGTATGACTGTAGTTGTGATGTAATCCTTTCCGGGATATTGGCCAAGAAGCAAAATTTGGAAATTGGGCTACAGTGACTGGAATAACCAGGGACCGCGTAGGTCTCTTAGGAAGCAATTTCGCAACTTTATTTCCAAATGAAACTGGAACTATAACAGATAAAAGGGGTGTGAACATTATAATATGCATTGGTTCAGTGACAGAATTGATTTAAAATGTAAGCAGCTTTGTAGGTATGGAGTCCAAAGAATAACATGTGGATCTGGTATTAAGAATTAGTGTGATCAGATCCTTCCTGCAAACAGACTGAAACCAAATTTAATCCTTAGACAGAGGTTGAGGCACAACTGAGAACGTCATGTTGAGCTTGCAGTTGAATAGTTTGGAATGAAAGTAATGTAGGAAGTCATCACAACAAAATCCAACGTGTCGCAGTGTGAGACAACCTAATTTTAATTTGGAACAGAAGCGTGGCATTACTGTACATCCATCTGTTTCCCTTATCTGCTTATCCTGGTAAGGACCGGAGCAATCCGGAGCCTAACCCGGAGCCACCGAGGGCTCGGCTAGGAGACCACACCCCGGATGGGATGCCAGCGGAGATTGCATGTTCTGACAGTGAGGGATGACTGTATTGTACATCAAGCGAACAGGGCAGAATAAAAGTTTGTGTGTTTTATCGTTTGTGACTTAGTGGCAAAAGTGACTTTGGATTTGTAAGCATATCGAGCTATGGACCGACTTCCCATCCTAATTGTGCTTGAAAGGTAGCAGGAAATGTAATGGCTACAGCTTCTGCTTTAGGCCGGGAGCAGGGGTACAAGTGCAGCAGGAGGCAGGGGTGACCTGATGGACGGCCACTCTCTGCCACCCACCTCTGCCCGGCATAAACAGAATAATGACAACCAACTGTGGAAAATCTATACATGATCAAGGAGGCCTTTTCGGCAGGCTGGTCTGAGGATTGTAGAGACAGAGAGCAGGGAAGGCTCCCTGAAATGAGCCCGGGCTTGCTCGAGCTTGTTTTTAAGCTACTACTTGTTTGTCTTGCCGAAGAGGCCGAGTTCCCTATTTTGAGTTTTGTCAGTTTTGCTTGACAAATAAAGCCTTTTTTTTTTTTTTTATTTATCGTGCATGCATGCATCTGCCTTTGCCCCACAACTGGGCCACAAGGACACTTACTTCAGATGGCTCCACTGAGCTGTAAAAAAAAAATATGAATAATGGCAAACAAGTATAAAAAATTGGCATAATTTATTTTGAGGCTGTGGCAGGCAGGCAGCTCGTAGCCTAGCACCCTGTGATTCCGGGATAAGCTCTGGACCGCCAAGACCCTGCTCAGCATTTTATGGATGTCTATAAAGGAGGGATGGGATTCATTCTTAATAAAACAGCCACTCTTTGAATAAATAATAACAGGTAAGGGTAATGAGCCATCCTAAGTATCGAGCATTTATTTCAGTAAAATCCTTTGCTGCCATGACTGCCCCTGAGGTGACGTTTTTCACAGAACCTTCTGGACTCACAGTTTCGTTCGCGGTTGACGCTTCGCAAACAAAACGTACGCGAAAAGCATTTCCACGTTTGCATGAAAAGCTAGTATTTTAATAGGAAAAAAAGCACGTTTGAAAAAAGAAATGCAAAAGAATTTTACGCCTATGAAAAAGACATTTAAATGACCACTGGAAACAGCGGTGAAGTTCACGGGCAGAGACCGCGTGTGCGGTGAACCCCAGCTTGCAGGCACCGCTTGCCGTGCTAACACCACGATCGATGGTTTTCCGTGGGTTCGGGTTCCGCCGACACCGGCGACAAATGACAGCGAAGGACGCTACTGGAGCCCTGCCTCTGTGCGGCCGTGTCGCCTATGTTACAGGGCGGAATGCGGAAGGAGAAGCTTCGCTGCCCCTGGATGGAGCGAGAACCAACACCGGGCTTACGCGCTTGTTTTTGCTGAGCAGCGGATCCGCAAGCAAAACATCGGCTCGAACATGGCGGGACGGCTGCCGGCGTGCGTGGTGGACTGCGGAACCGGGTAAGCGGATAAGAAAAGACGGCGCGGCGGAGCCGGTTTGGCGCTGGAAGCTCCGTGCAGGGCGTGTGCGCGGCGCAGGGCTTTTGTCCTCCATTCATTTCGCAGCGGCGCTCCTTACAGCTGACAGTTAAGCACGTCGGACGTCTCACCGACAGCCATTTATGACAAAAGTGCCTCACATGCGACCCTAGTCGATCACACCGTCCTGTCTCTGACAGAGAAACGTTACAATGGGGGCGTTTGCAAGCGATTGGGTTCCGTCGAATTTCCAGTCTACATGACGGCGCTCATACTGACGCATAGTGCGTGGGGGGAAGAAATGGCCAAACTGGTGCGTTTGCAAAACTCTTCTATGTCGAACGCTTTCTCAGTTATTGTTCATATTGGGGAAGTCGGCCTTGATCGCGAAATACTGAACGCCCGCCGCACTTCGGGAAGTGACCCATTGCGAGCGCACGGACTGAGCATGCGCGAAATCTTTTCCTCGCACTTCCTGATTTGATTTTCTATTCCCTATATGGTCATTTGGAGCCGGGGTTTGGTTAAAAAAACATATTTAATCTTTCCACCTGTATCTGTATTCATGTGATAAAACATTTTGCATAAATATTTCCGGAGGCCCGAGTGGAAACAAGAAGCAGAGAGAATGCTATTGATTTGTGTGCTGCGAGTTGCAGCCTACGTTTGCATTTATTCATTTAGCGTACATTTTTTTCTTTTCTTTTCTTTTTTCCTTTACCAAAAGCGAGGTGCATTTTAGAGAAAAACAAAAGCATTGCGGCAAAAAGAACAGAGTTTTACACACGGATCCCGACTGTCCGGGCACAGCAGGTTATGTGACACGCAGTTAACGGGCGGATAAAAAGATGGAAGTGGCGCATTGCGAGGGGAGGATGCGTGTAGGTGCTGGGGAGTCGGAGGAGAACTTGTCATGCGTTGCTGTATTTTATCCTTTTGGCCACTCATGTATTTAAAATGACATTTAAATATTGCAGCATCTAATGTGCGCAACCTCGTTGTCATTGTAGAAAAATTAATATTCCGGATGCTAACATTATTTTCATTATTACTGCTGCTGTTGATGTTAAACATGTGTCCGTATTTTCTACAGTGAAGATGGTCACAGAAATGTGGTGGGTGCCACAATTTTTGTTTGTTTTTTTTTTCTTTTTTTTTTTTTTTTAAATTAAAACACTGGTTTATGAAAATAAATGTGTTCTAGATGTTTTTATGGGTGCCTATAGATGTCATTGGGGGTTGCACCGGATGCCAGCTGAGAAATGTCTGTATAACCCTCATATATTCACACACCTTTTTATTGTAAAGTGTACCTGCTGTTCAAAATCATCTCATTTTTATCATAAAGATGATGCATTTATTGCTGAGGTTTTGGTCAGGATTTGGGCAGTTCAGTCATTTTCGTATTGCGTATGTACCAGCCGTGTAGTTGGTAACGGGATGAGCGATTTTACATCTACCTAAGTTTCCAATTTATTTGTTCAACATTTAGAAATAAAATATGAGAGAATTAATTTTCAGCGCACCATTTGCAATTCAGTAAAAAGAAAGAATTGCTCGTTCTGGAAGCTTTGCAAGGCCCTGTTTTTAGCAGTCATAGAAGTTAGACTCAGCCGCTGAATAGTTCTAACTGATGTCAAGTGTGTGTATTTCTGTGTGCTGTCATGGATGACAAATGAACTTTTTTAATGGATTCTTTTCATATGCATTACTTTTGCAGGCTAACAGCTTTGTTTACAGTAGGATAAGGGTATTCATGTTATTAAACTTGTTTATGTGATTTAAATCAGTATAGCTAATTTATAAAAGTTATTTTTTATATATATTTTTTCCATTTCTAAAAGTTTTTTTTTTTATATCACCCACCTGTAGAAAGGGGTACACAGTCACAGTTATAAGTCAGTTTGGAGGAAGGCGTCAACCAAGTAACTTAGTAACTGTACTGAAACTGGCATTTTGGTTGAAGTTTGACCAAACCTTAATCAATGGTTATGATTACTTGAGACTGGTAGTTTGATACAACACTCATTGGTTTTGTTATGAAACAAGTGTATGTGTTTATGAAATACCTGAAGGAGTTTGTGCATCTGTCCAGTTCCTGTACCGACAGGAGGACTGCAAACCAAAACCATTCAAATTCAACTTTTACAGTAGCAATTGTTGCTTCAGGGTGATGTAGAGGTTTTTACACTACATTTACCCAGGTTGACACCACTGTGGGGTAAATTCCATTTGGGTTATCATTGTCCCAAAACATCTTGAAAAATACCCTTTGTGGAGATAAAATATTGATGTAATGGGAACTGAATACTAGGACCATTGCATGAAAAGGGGATATGTTTCCACATGCCATTTTTTAAAAATTTCGCTTTGCGGGATCCCAATATACGACAGCTCCGTGTAATAGTGATTCACACGGAGCCATGTCTGTTTTTATTTTGCACATTATAAGGACAAACTGTAGTAACAAAGGTCCTGGAGTTCCTGTGTGTAAATGGGGGGGAAAAAAAAGAATATTTATCAAAGAGAAAATGTAAAAGTGTGTTAATAACAGCACATTGTGTACAGCATTATTTAACAGAAAGAATCATACGTCAATGTAGAATATGTATGCAAATTAATGGATATAAGGTTGTGTATAGAGAAGTGGAAATTTTAAGACCTTTTTTCAATGGTGATAAAACTAAGGTATTCTTTTTACTAAGAACTGGGTGCTGAGAATCAGTTTCTTGTATTTTAAAGGAAAAAATAATGTATTGGTTTAGATTCGTGTCGAAAATTGAATTTTTTTCCCCTCCCAGATACACAAAACTTGGATATGCTGGAAACACAGAGCCACAGTTCATTATTCCATCATGTAAGTACATCTCTACCTTAAAGTAGTACTTTTCAATGACAGAAATACTGAACTACAAAAGTTTAACACTGTAACTGCTTTAATGCTTTCCACTGACTGTGACATCATAACTATTAGAAAACATATAGTTACTCAATGCAAGTTTTAAATGCTTTTGTCTGATTATAATGGTGATGATGAGGATTACTGAATCTGTGATTTAAAGTTTTTCATTTTACATCTTTTGTTTAGCATTTTCTACAATTTATTGTATAGTATTTTCTTTGGAATATCTTGGTCATTAAATGGCAGGAATCACCATATTTGTAATTCTCCTTATAAGAAATGAAGGAAATGCTTTCCTTGCGTAAAAGAAATTAACCTAAGCATTTTCAAAACTAACTGTGTCCGCTAATGGAGGGATGAGAGTATGTTATTGTCATCTAACTCTGTGTTTGTAGTCTGTGCAATTTTTGTATATTCAGACAGTATAACATATGTCCGCTGCCCTATACAGTACACTCAGAAAGCAAGAGAACATACAGTGGAAAAACTGTCGTGAGGGGTTATGAAAATACCCTTTTTAACACAAGGACCTTGTGATTTAATACAAGAGGTAGAGTTATAAAGCTGATTTTAGAGTAAGAGTATAATTTAGAGTTAATATTAAAAGACTTTTTTGAATGTTTTTTTTTTTTTTTTCAACCATTAACAACTTGTTCCTGACCCACTGGCACAGGGCAGGCTAGTGAGGAAAACAGTCACTAATAATGTGAGCAATACAGTTCATTCATAAAAGAAAGCCAGTTGTCTGTAAAAATTGAATTATTTCCTTCAATACTTTTTAGACACTAGTCACTCATTGTTCATTAGATTTGCTGCACCGCTTTCATCCTGTTGTGTAGGCTGACAGAAGGGCCGCTGGATAAAGCAAAGATGAAACTAAAAGATGTGGTTTCAAACAAGTCAAAGGGTTGATTTCACCGCTTCTGTATTTATGGTCTACAAGTTAGCAGGGTTACTGTTTAGTTCACAAACTCCGCACTCATCTTGAATGGCTGCAGCACCCCCCCAGTGCAAAAACTCAGTTTAAAATGAGTAAAAGAGTGTAGAAAACAAGGTATTTAACAGTGAATAACTGCATCAGGATAACACCACGGTTTAAAACAGCACCCTTTAAAAAAAAAAAACAAAATGACATATAGGCATAATAAAAAAAAGGATAAGAGAGACTTTAAAAAGACATCCATTTCTTCGGCTGTTAGTGCAGCTTTTCCACAGCAGAGAAGCTTAACCACTGTGACCCTGCAGTGGACAAGTGCTTATTGATAATAAATGTGTGAAAATGTAACATTTAAAAGCATATTTTGTATTAATACCAGAAGTTAAACATAAAATATAGTAACTTAAAAAAAAATATAGTTCTCACTTCTATTTAAACTTTTGCTAAAAACGCAGATTACCTCATGTTTCTGCATGATGAGGTAGTAGATAGAAAAAAGACTATAGCACAGGGTGAGGTTATATATACAGTAAAGACATGTTTGCTCCTACAACCAAGGGTGCGACTGAATAAAAAAGAAAATACTTTATATTTTTTATGTACAGCCACAAAAAAATACATCCATGTTTAAAAAAAAAAAACAAGGAAGGGAGCATACAAGCTTATTTTGTTGAATACCTATAGTTTACAGCAAGAATTGTTTAATAAGCTTACAAACCCTGAAAGCAGGTAAAAGCAAACACTGTGCGGCTTTGGAAGCACCCACTGCTGTTACAGTGGTCGTTTCGGGTTTGTGTCGATCCGGTGCTGATGTGAGTGTGTTTCCAGGTATCGCCATCAAGGAGTCAGCCAAGGTGGGAGACCAGGCGCAGCGCAGAGTGATGAAGGGCATCGACGACCTTGACTTTTTCATTGGAGATGAGGCGATAGATAAACCCACGTATGGAACCAAGGTATGAACCCGCGTCATGGGCCATTTACCCTCCATTTAACTTTGTGGAAGATGGGTGAAGTGTTATTAGCTTTACTGCTTTTTAAACTTAATTGTTTAATAACTTTGGCAACTTTTGGTTTGCTTGCACTAGCTCCTTTGCACATCTTTGTATGATTAGTCTGAAACAGTGTTGGATCTAAAAAGTCTTTACATTGCTGTTAAAATTGCAGGTTTTTGTGATGTAAAAAATTAAACCAAAATCAATTAAATCATAAATCGTGATGTTTTTATTTTTATTTTTCTTCACCCAAAAAGTTTTCATTTGTTATTCCACTTTACTTTTGTTAGTCGCAACATCAGATTAAGAGTGGGAAAACATCTGACATGATTGATCTTGGTTTCATTTCATTCATCTGGGGTGTGTAGACTTTTTAGGCCCACTGTAGCGACAGTGATGCAAAGACTGCAATGTGCTTATTCCTCAGTGGCCAATTCGCCATGGTATTGTGGAGGACTGGGACCTGATGGAAAGATTCATGGAACAGGTCATATTCAAGTATCTGCGGGCAGAACCTGAAGACCATTACTTTCTCCTGGTAAGTGGTAGGCTATACATCACATGTACTATCCGTTTTTGTTAAGAACCTTTCTGCAACCTTCTTCAGAACTGTGTACTCGAACAGGTATCATCTGTGGTGCTATGGAGCAATTTTTTGCCTGTTGTAGGTCTGAGAGAATTTAAAAGTTGTATGGAAAAATTAAAGGCATTAGCAATACTGTACCTTTCTTACAATATAAAATGTCTCAGTGAAATAATACTGTTAGACTAAATGAACTGATTTAAGTTTAAACTCAGTTGTTTCTGTTCTGTCTATCCATCATCGAGCCTCTGTTCTTCCCTTTAGGAATTGTGAATGTAGGTATACAAGCAATATTGAACTGCAGCTCCTGGCCAGTGTTGTTGAAATTGTAACAACAAGCAAAATTTGATTCTCCCTGCAGACAGAGCCGCCCTTGAACACACCTGAAAATCGAGAGTATACTGCAGAGATCATGTTTGAGTCTTTCAATGTTCCAGGACTTTACATTGCAGTGCAGGTAAAGGGTTCATTTTTGGAGTCTCCCCAGAAATCCACTCATTCCTAAAAACTTTCCCAAAAGTGGTTTTGCCATTTCAAATAAAAATAGTGTAGTGTAAGTGTATAAGAAAAAGTGAGATTTTAATGTATTCCACATGTCACATAAATCTTTCTATGAACATAATAGTATCCTTGATCTCCTCCCCAGGCAGTGCTGGCCTTGGCTGCCTCCTGGACATCCAGACAGGTGGGGGAAAGAACGCTGACTGGGACAGTCATAGACAGTGGTGATGGGGTCACGCACGTTATCCCTGTGGTGAGTTCCAGCAAAATCAAAGTGAATGAAATGTAACTTCAGTGTGGAAGTAAATCAGATTATTGTCTTCCCCTTCATTTTTACTTTTTTGTGTGTCTGTTTCCATCAGGCAGAGGGCTATGTGATCGGCAGCTGCATAAAACACATCCCCATTGCTGGGCGTGATATCACCTACTTCACCCAGCAGCTCTTGAGAGAGCGGGAGGTGGGGATTCCTCCTGAGCAGTCACTGGAGACGGCCAAGGCCATCAAGGTACGTTGCCACATCCTGTAAAATATAGTTTTTCCATAATGTGGGGATAGATGGAATTGAGTCATAGCTCTTGACTGTTTTCAAGGTAGATGAGTACCAGTGTGGTTGCCGTCTTTCTTGCAAGTGTATTTATTCTGTTTGGGAAGCACAAATAAATGCAGAAAGAACATCCAAACTCTGCCCTGGCATAGCCGGGTTCGAACGGATGACCGAGATTGCTACTCAGGAACTGTGAGCAACCTGTGTTACCCCCACTCCATCATGTTGCTTGTTAATGAAGCACCAATGCAGAACTGCTGCACAAAATGTCAACGCCTGTTCCCCCTAAATAATATCTCAATCTCTTCCTGTCTTGCTGTCACCAATGAAGAGAATTGTAATCTAATTTGTATATTAATATCTCACACGTTTCTGGTGGATGAAACAATGTCATTGTTTAACAAACTCTCCAGGGATAAAGTTATGGTTTGTTTAAACACAAATACTATAAATGACTTTTTCCTGAATGTGCTTTTCATAAGGAAAATTTCTTTACTTTTCTTTATTCAATTTCTATGACTAAAGACAAAGGTAGACAATAGGTATAGATAATAGTTACATAATAATACTACATCACAGCTACAATTTAATAAAAACTGGTTTTCAAATCACCATTATACAATGGCCAGTGGCTCTGTTTCATCAGTTTTTCTTTTTTATCTTCCCAGGAAAGGTTCAGCTATGTCTGCCCAGATTTGGTTAAAGAATTCAGTAAGTACGATACTGACGGATCCAAGTGGATCAAGCAATATACAGGGATCAACGCCATCAGCAAGAAGGAGTTCACTATCGATGTGGGCTACGAGCGCTTCCTGGGCCCAGAGATCTTCTTCCACCCTGAGGTATGCGGTGCTTCTTGTTTGCAAAAATAAACAAAGGCAAACAAGTAAATATAAAAGATCCAAAATAAGAACTTAAAACGCTCATCCACTTTAAATAATTAATGAAATAATTCAAATTGCTCTCTTATATGTGCTGTTCCAGTAGTATAGTAATATATTTCTTAGTTTTATTATTGCCATAATTTAAGGCTCTCTTGCACGTTTTCAGTCATTTAATTCCTTTTTCTGTTTTTCCAAACATCAGGTCTGGATTAAGGATAGAAATAAATGTGTAGGAGGACAAACCACTTGAAATAGAGCTCTTGTGTGTAGAGTTTGCTTTTATTCCAGGAACTTCAGAAATGACTATGTCTTGAATTTCTTCCAGTTTGCCAACCCCGATTTCACACAGCCCATTTCAGAAGTTGTGGATGAAGTCATCCAGAACTGTCCTATAGATGTCAGACGCCCCCTCTACAAGGTACAGCATCGCGATCAGACTTCTTTTTATAAATGTGTTTAAGTTGAGTCATGAAGATGAAGTCTGTTTTTCAACTTTTGACTTGTTTCTGTGTTGTAACGTACTTGTGTGCATGTCATGTTGTAAAACTGCTGCATGAAACGACAGTGAATTGAAAAAATTGGCCTTATTTCTGTGTACACATAGCAAAGGCACACAATCTGTGCAAAATTTGAATTTTCTCCTTTTTTCGTGGGCTTCCTCCCACAGTCCAAAGATGTTTGTAAGAAGGCAGTGATAAGCACTTCTACAACTTACCTTACCATAAAAACCATAGAAGCAGTCATCAGTATTCAGCTGGATGGTACTTTACCTTACCCCTCATCCCACTGTAACTGAGCCCTTGTATTTGTAAAACAAGTTTATTTTTGTTCCTGCTTCCCACAGAGTGTAGTTCTTTCCGGCGGCTCCACCATGTTCAGGGATTTTGGGCGCCGGCTGCAGAGAGACCTGAAGAGGACGGTGGACGCCAGGCTGAAGATGAGCGAAGAGCTGAGTGGGGGCAAATTAAAGGTAGGAGGTTTGAGGTTACGTCTCAGACTCCCTCAGGAGACAAAAAGCGTCAAAATTATTTAATGTTTCATTCTGTCTTTTGTTTTGTAGCCCAAACCAATTGACGTACAGGTCATAACTCACCACATGCAGAGATATGCTGTTTGGTTCGGAGGATCCATGCTGGCTTCTACTGTAAGTTTCATAGTTCAGTTAAACTTGGCAGCATATATTTGGTTTATTTCAGTAATCCTGAAAAACTTGTAAATGCATAAATGGGCTGAAATGAATGCAGTAATGTTTCTTTACAATTTTATAATGTGCTCAAATTTTCCTATTCTGAGCCTAAAATGTGTCCCTTCTTTGGCAGCCCGAGTTCTACCAAGTCTGCCACACCAAAAAGGACTATGAGGAGACTGGGCCGAGCATCTGCCGTCATAACCCCGTGTTTGGAGTCATGTCTTAAGTGCTCCAATCTTTCTTCAACCAGGGCACGTTCTGTTAGATGTGCAATTGAAATGTGGTGGTTTGGTTTATCGGCCAGTACAGGGATTGTATCCACCATCCCAAAACACAGCGAGTGCCGTATTTTTTATAAATCGGGCAGAACGAAATAAAATAAAATAAAAAAGAAAAATGGTTACTATAACAACTAAAGTTTGGGTGGCAATCTTTTAATTTCTACAGAGGGATGTTGAAACAACAAAAGTTTTCAAAAAGTAATTAAGGAAGTCATAAAATAGTGCATAATTGAGAGAATAATGTGCCCAACATGTTTTCCTTCTTTTTCTACTTTTAGCTCTACAGGTTTTTACAGGGTTTGAATACAATTTGTCATCTGCTCTTATTTCGCTTAAAGTGTACCTTTCGTTTTCAGCAGGATAAAATTTCTTTTATATTTCGTATACATTTTTATATGTAAAAGTGGGGACGTCAGGTGACATCGTACCTGATGGTATGGCACGAATCCCTTTTTGTCCTACGGCAATACTGTTTTCTGCCGGCTCAGCACAGAAGTTAGTAGTTATCGCTCATTTTAGCTTTTTTGTGGAAAACTTTCCAGCCTTTCTTGGACCTCATTTTGGCCTTGGATGATGCATTCTAACATTCAGAAATAATAAGATGTAACATAAATAATGGTAATTCACTTTACCAATACTGATATGGCCATTGAACAAATGTGGCCAGAAACCTTGCTTCGGCTTCTATTTAAGCATTCAATAATAAACAGACGCATTATTTCGATCTAGAAACATTCCAGTCAGGGTAAGTCATATTTTTAAGATTTGATTTAAGTATCTATGCTCTTCCAATGTGCAAACATGCTTGTTACTTGAAGAGCTGCCTTGTTGTTCACAGTGAACCGTTATGCAATGCAAGGGAATAATTCCATTGTCTAGGCTACAGATGTATTTGCCCCATTCAGAAAAGAGGTTAACTGCAGTAATATAAATGCATACGGATCAAAGATGTGAAATAGCTGGCTGTATGCTATTATTTCACTAAAAGGTTAAATAAAGTGTTGGATACCCCCCCCCAAATTGTGCACTCTGTTACTATGCTTCATGTTTCTGTCTTTGCGAAACTGAATGAAGACAAAGGTGATAAAAGCTGAGTAGAAAAAGGTCAGGAAGCAGAATAGGGATTAGAGTTGCTCTCTGCAGTACCCAGGTTTAAATCCCATCTCCTGCTGTTCTACCAGTGTACTTAACCCTGAATTGCTACAGTGAAAGTTACCCAGCTTTACAGATGGGTGAATCATTCTGGGTAGCTTAAGATTATATGGCGGTTTAGAGGTAGGTGTCTCTGAACTAAGTGCTAATTAAATCAGGCTTTTACTTTTTGTTAAAGAATTTTGTAGGACCTCATATTTTTTCCGCAAGTTGTAACTAACCTGAGAATAAAAAGGTGCTTTTTTGAGGGGAACACTGGTGTTTAAATGAAAATGTAGTCTCTGTCAGCATGCAGTCGTTATTGTATACATTTTTTGCATAAATACTTGCATAGCAGCCATAATTTATTATTTATTAATTATAAATGAATTATCTTTTGTGGAATAATGAACTATCAATGCACTCTTCTGACGCCAGCTGGTTTCCTTGTATGATACATTGACCAGAGTTTTAGCTGTACCACTAAAAAAACACCAAAAGAGGACAAATCTTTCATCAGCTACCTCTTACACAAGTAACAAAGATTTGTTGGAAAACACCAAAAACTAAGGTAATAATTTAAGTCAATTAAACAAGGTTCATTTTTACGACTGTGCCATTTTTGGAATATGTTACCTTTAGTGACAGCGCTTATTTGTTCTTTTACTTTAAAACTGCACAACCTAGTAATAATATAGGCCCCTACACTGGCAGCACAGCTTGCACATGTGTGTTGCTCACACTGTTTTTTTTTTTTATTAAGACACACACAAAAAAACTCAAACAAGATTATATTTAATTTTTTTAAAGCCATGTTTCACATCTGGTGCATATTTTTAATACTTATTCTATATAAGAAATACATTGCTATTTCCCAATTTTTTTAATCAAAACAGTACAAGTCAGTACAAGCCAAGGCAGTGGGATGTGACCCCCCCCCCGTCATGCAGTCAGTGGATAAGGTACCATTTCTGGCAGTTTCAGTCCCAAACTCTGATGTTTACTGGGAAATGACCTTACTGAATGAAACTGTAAATAACTGAAGACATTTCTCTGTAAATCGCTGTGAGCCACAACAAAGTCAACTTCTCACTGTGCTCAGCCAGTTTTTGCTAAGGCTGTGATTTACACATTTCAGTTTTATTGGCAAATTGGGCAGTCAGCAAGATTAAGAATCTGAAATCCATTTACTCATGTTTTTTTTTTTTTTTTTTGCTTTGCCTCCATCCTCATACATTTTCTGACAAATTTCACTACATTTTTTGCTTTTTCCTAATCAAAATAGTTTTTTTAGCCTTGACTTATATACAGAAAAAACATAACAAATATGTTCTGACCTGACGTCTTAAGTATTGCAGTGCCTCAGTATGCAATGAAACGATGGTCTGACATAGTTAACGCTGCAAAAGTCATTGGCACTGAAATGTCAACTTTGTTAACCATGCCTTTGTTATTCAGCACTAAATGGCCAAAATAAGAAAACAAATGCTGAGAATGTCTCACAAAAGCGACAGTTATGGCCTGGCAAAGTGATTTTGGAGGAAGTAGGGACAATCCTCAGTAAAACTGCAAAAAAAATATTTCTAGCTTTGAAAGGTGCTTTGGTGAGTAGCGCAGAAGATGTCGCTAGAGGTACTGTGCATTCAGAGAAAAATCCTCCACTTTCTTCAGTTTCTATGAGTCAGGGACAGATAAGCAGACAGCAGATGGTTGTATAACAGGGAGCAAAAGATGATCTTGCTGTTCCTCTATAAACCACAAGATGTCTCTTCTGCATTAAATGTACAATTTAGCCCTTGGTCAAAAAGGTTTAGCAGCCAAGGGTTCAAATCTTTTCAGTAATCTGTGACTAGAATTTCTTTTTATATTTTCTACTATGTTAAATACTGTGAGTGATATTGCCAACAAAAATCGCTTTTCTATTGCACAAGTCACTTATTCACATCACCGCTCAAAAGCTTGTGAGTAGCAACTGATTTCGTATCCCCCGGCATGTTGCAGCCACAACACGGATCTTGCAGGCATCCCTTCTCCAACACTAGCGGAAATCTACAGTACAGGGCACCACACTCTATCCGAGCCCTGGTTCACACTACCACACTAACCCGTCAGCCATCCAGCTGTCGCCAACACTTGCGTCATCACTCAGTACTCAGGCAATGGTGCTCTAAGCCACTTGCAAAATGAGATGATACTCTAAGCCAACTGTGAAACTATATTATTATGAGTTAGGTAGAATATGTCCATTCTGGCAAGAGGTGAAGCCAGTTTATTCCTTTAACACAGAGCTTTAGACAGTTTTTTTTCTTGAGCGAAGGGAGACTTGAGTAATGTTGGATTTTGCAGAGAGTGCCTGGACATGTTTGTAGTTGAACTGACTTGACAATTGCTTGTCTGGCCTAAACAGGGTGAACCTCCACGGACAGTTCCAGGATTTTCGGTCTGGACTGTGGCCATGCTATCGTAGTTTGGTTAATCAAACTTTTGTGCAAAATTTTGGATAAGGAAACAGTGCTGACATCTGATAAAACTATGGAAAGACAATCCTCATGAATATGTAGAAGAAGGGGGGTTCTTTGGCTGAAAAGTCAGTATTTCCAGTTGCCCTTCCTTGCTGTATTCTCCTGCTGCTTTGTATTCTAACAAACTTATGGAACCCATTATTGACTCTTCTGTTTACCCGTCAACATCCGTCGCTGTGCCGTTGTACAAGAGCTTCGCGTTTTTATGAACAGCACTGGGTCACTGGACCATGCAGATTGAAGAAACACAGAGAAACCGCATATCCCTTATGTACAGAGAGCAGTGGCTGAAGGTGAAAAGGTCACAAGATGCCACAGGTATGATCGTGTGGCACCGAAGGCTGTCCCGGCATTGCAGAATTCCTCAGATCAAACGCAAATTCTTCCAGGCTGAAGGAAATGAAACATGGAAGTCTCCCACACATTTACAGAGGTAACTTTAGGAGTTGTTGCTGCTTTTAAGCATGACGGGTCCATGTCGACTCACAGCAACTACAAGTATATGCCCTGAACTTTGTTCAGCCTCCTATCAGGTGGATAATCTTTGACAGAATTTTTGAAGTAGGCCATAGCATTGCCATACATTTCCCGATCAAGGAATGCAGTCAAATGTCCAGGTTCGATCTGGATTCATCTTGAAATGTATGTGACAAATATACCGATGCATTGTTGATGGCACATATTGGTGTGTTTTTTTTAATCATGTGTACAATATTTGTGGGCTCATAGCGTTATCTTTGCAACAGAAGTTTGCCAGTGCTCAAATATATGAAGTCCAGTGTTTTCTTTGGAATACGTGGGTGATGTGAGCATAACAATGGCCAAAACAGCGTGAGGAAGGAACCGGCTGCGCTGCTCTCAGCGCCGCCGTAAGCCTTCGTCGCGCCGACCAAATGCTGCCGTGGCTCTCGGCCGTTGAGCTATAGAGTGCAGGGGCGGGGCTTCCCCTCGGACTGGCCAATCAGAGCGGCCCACGACCGACAGAGGCCTCGCGAGCTTGGCTTAAATGCTGTAAGGCAGCACAGCGCCGCCCGTGTTAATGCTGGACGATTTCGTCTTCGCACTTTCGACACGCTGGGCTGTGTTCAAAGGTCGTTGTCTCTTTTCGTAGCGAGCCATGGTTTCGGTAGATATCGCTGCTCGAAAAGTCCTGAGTTATGTTTCATTTGTTTTTGTCTTGATAGACCTGCGATACGAGGGTAAGTTTTCGTTTTTTTGTGCTCATAGCCAAAGTAGTGGGGTGCTCCATTGAAGCTGTCACTTGAGGAGGTAACTGGTGCTCTTAAATGGCCACTGCTAGGAATCGCCGCAGTATTTCAAGTCTGAAGCTGTCACTCCTGCCGAATAAGTTAGCCGTTTTCATCGTAGTAATCGAGTTGTCATGGAAACTTTTTGCAAGGTTTCATAGGAACTGTTGGTTTGTTTCTAATGCCGTAATTTGACTCCGGTAATAACTTCGAAATAATATCATCCAGTGTTGTGCTTAAAGCGGCTTCACGGCAGGCTAAACTATTTGTTCGGATCTTACATGTTCTGCAGTGGCTCATTTGGTTTCCATTCTGGGTGTTAAATGTTACGTTTTTCACACTGTGCACTTAATATGATGTAAAATACGATTGTACATGTGTACTGGTGAAGTTCAGTCCGAGATGGGTTTTGCAGAAAAGCCTGACCTAGATGGTGTAAAAGTAAAGGATACAGACACGGTGGCCCTCTTAAAGCCCAACTCCTGCTTCCACCTCCTGCTGTTGTACCTTTAACCAGAATAATTCTGTTTAAAAAAAAAAAAAGTCCCCCAGTATGAAATCGCTTAAAATGTGTCCTTTTGCTTTTGACAAAGGGTTGTGTGCTTATTTATAGTAACAGTAAGCTAGAATTAGTAATAAGCAGCGGCCGGTGAACATTCATCTTGAGTTTGACCTGTTGCTTCTTGGTCAGACTTGGTGACCTCTGCTTTCTCTCTGTGCAGGTGTACAGTGTGGGAAGAACAGTGATATTGAGGGTCACCTGGAGATGGGCAAGAAGCTGTTGGCTGCAGGACAGCTGGCGGACGCCTTGTCTCACTTCCATGCTGCTGTTGGTGTGTAGTCCTGCTGCGGTATCGCTATCCCCTTGCTGGCTAGTGCAGAACCAAGGCCATGTTGACATTTCCTGATGCCCAGGAGAACAAGATATAGTGAAATGTTTGTTCTTTTCTTTTTCCAAACTTTTGTTATAAATACACTCCCGTGCAGACGGAGATCAGAAAAACTACATGGCTTATTACAGAAGAGCTACGGTGTACTTGGCTATGGGAAAGTCCAAATCGGCATTACCTGATCTGAGCAGAGTCATTGAACTCAAACCTGATTTCACATCGGTAAGTAATTATACCTGACCTGAGATAATGTCTTTCTAGGTCAAATGGTACTTTGTGCTGTACCTATGCAGCAGTCAACATTTCCAATGCTGTCATTTATTCACTTAGAATAACTGATGCTTTTCTTCAAAGCAGCTTACAATGTTCATTTAGCATACTAAGCTACTTGCAATGATTTATCAGTTAATATGGGCAAATTTTATTCCTGATTCTTGTCAGGGTAAGCATGTTTTTCAAGAGTGCTTCTGCACAAGTGGGGATTCAAACCCTAGTCCTTCAGTTGCAAGGTGATAGCTCTAACAATTTTTCTGTGAAAGCACCATGCAAAATGAGACATTTGTCTATGTTGTTTAACATAAGGACACATGCCAGCTTATGCAGCTCATGTTCAGGAGAAGATCATTTAGTGGTTTTAGACAAGGGTCTGTACCCAGAATGGTTCTGGTTCTTTTACCAGGAGAATCCCTGCTTCCAGAAAAGCTATGGTGTATGTCAGAATGTTTGTTCTTCATTTCCCTCTGTATAAACAGTTTAAGAATGTGCTATTTGCTTTGGGTAATTGTAGTCTAAACAATGAATAAATAAAATGGAATAACTACAGAATGAAAGCAAATTAAATTCAGTTTATTTAAAGCTGGAGAACTGCTGAAATGATGCTGGAATTACAGTGTGCAATAAAGTCTTAAAGATGAAATGTAAGACTCCTTTTGGAACATAAATATATTAGAAAAGTTGAAAGTATTGTTAATCTAGCCATTTGTGTGTTATGATTGTCTGACATCCCATTCTTGGGGTATACCATGCACAGTCTCCTGTTGAATCAAAGCACATTTCACTACATGGTATACTCAGTAACCATGTTAGTGACAAACTCTTTTGACTCTTTGACCTAGTCCTTCGGCCACTTTTTAGGAAAGCAGCATTTTGCAATATGACCTTACCAACTTACTATTGTTGGGTTTTTTTTTTTTTTTTTTTTTTTTTTTAAATGAATTTCATTGCAGCAAACAATGAATCTGTTACTCAGCCTTCTGTTATCCACAATGCGTTCATTTGGATGCATTTCGTTCTCACCTATAATGTACACTATACATCCTGTTCTTTCCAGGCTAGGCTTCAGAGAGGTAATATTCTGCTTAAGCAGGGGAAGTTGGATGAAGCTGAAGAAGATTTTAAGAAAGTGGTAAGTAAATGTAATGTTATCTTTAACTTCTTAAAAAGAGATGGCCTTGTTTAACTGCATGTGACTTGAAAACATGCAGCTCATAAGTGTGGTTGGGGAAATTACATAAAGCAGTTTACTGGAAGATGTCAGCAAAGATGCAACCAAAAGCCTTTCACAGACATCTAAGTGTATAGGTTAAGGTATTGTGAAGTTGAAATTTAATTAGAATGTAAAAATGTTTGGTATAATGAATTGGAACTTGGAACATAAAACCTAGCACTTCCTAAAATATGTGGCTGGAAAAAGAAAATGGCCTTGGATTGCCTATTCTCTGGAAGTACCAAAATGTTCTCATATTCATTTAGGACATTCTAGCTTGTTGGCAACATCACTTTAGCTAGTTGGAAACTTTTGTTAAGTAATTTAAATAGATTTTTTTTTTTTTTTTTTACAAATTTAATGTGGGCAAATCTGCATTTTTGTATGTGCAAGAGTTGTATTCATTTCAGTAAACTTGTATTTTGTCTCTTCAAATGGTCAAATGAAAAGGATTTAATATGATTTTTTTTTTTTTTTTTTTACAAATTAAATCTTTTACCAGCATCCATTTATAGTCCGCCTTCTGTAGTATTTACTGCTGAGCTTTAATTTGGTCTAGGAGCTTCTCAAAAGAAACATGAGAAATGACCAGTTGTCACTCACAGTATTGTTACATTAACTCTATATGTTCATTTAAACCATAGAATTTGGAGAAATTATTTTGGTACCATGTACTTCTAATTCATAGCAGTGTCTGTGCAGGTCTTCTTGTTGGTACAACATTGTGAAACATAGGCAAGGTTTAGTAATTGACCTTACTCATGGGTTGCTGAACTACCAGAAAATGCAGAAGGGAATTCCAAACCCATTTGAAATGTGTGTCACTTTAACTTAGACATTATGGTATTTGCATATATGCGTCAGCATTTCTAATTGTGTTTTATTAAGATGACTGTGTAGCTCTTTGTGCTCTACTTCAAAGCTCAAATCCAGTCCCAGTGCAAAAGAAGAGAAAGAAGCCAAAAGTCAGTTGCTTAAAGCAGATGAGATTCAGCAGCTGGTGTCTCAGGCAAACAGTGATTTTGCACGGGAGGATTATAGTTCTGCCATCGTCCACCTTGACACAGTCATTGAGGTGAGCAGTCATCACCATGCCTGAGATGCACTTGGGAACCTCCATGCTGGTCTCTTGTTTGGTGCAGGCTATCCCCTTTGAATTGCCAACAAACAGCCTATACACCACAGTTTCCTATAGCTCCTATAGAGTTTCTGTTCCCTGTAGACTTGCATATGGGATGTGACCTTCAGGGAGATGCGAGCAGAATGTTTTATCCAGATGGGCGAGATGGGTAAAGCCATCAGTGACCTCAAGGCAGCAACCAGGCTAAGGAGTGACAACACTCAAGCTTTCTATAAGCTGAGCACCATTTATTATCAGCTGGGTGACCATGACATGTCTCTCAAGTAAGTGATTTAACCGTTAAACAAATTTTTTTGACTTGTAAACTGCAAGTCCATATGAAGAATGTATTACTTAATTGAAAAAGATGAATTTCAGCATTTGGTACCTGGCTTGATTCTGCAGTAATGTTTCTGTCTGCAGTGAGGTTCGTGAGTGTCTGAAGCTGGACCCTGATCATAAGCAGTGCTTCGGCCACTACAAACAGGTGAAGAAGCTGAACAAGCAGATCCTGTCTGCTGAGGATCTCATCCAGCAACAAAGGTACATTTTGCTATGGATGAAGATGGGTCAAGCTAAACCTGCTAAATCCAATGAAACCGTCACCCTGCTTTGCAAATACGGTGTTGTATCTGATTTTTAGCCTCACCTATTCAAGTTCATAGTTTTAAGTGGTTGTGAGATGGTACAAGCAGAGTTTACTGTAATGTGGGACCTTTTCATTCCCTGATCAGGTATGCTGATGCAGTGGAAAAATATGAGTCTGTGATGAAAACCGAGCCAAATGTGCATCACTATATTCATCAGGCCAAAGAACGCATCTGCCACTGTTTGTCTAAGGTAGGTAGGTGTTGAGATGGGTGGTCTGTGAAGCCTTTCAGAGTTTCAGCTCTCTAAAATGGGTTTTGTACTTGCATGGCATTTCATAGCTAAATTGAAAAATTTATAGTATTGCACCTGCATCGTGGATGCTTTTGCTTTAATCCCATATCCATGTAAATGTAGATGCTCTTTTGCCTTCCCTCAGAACCAGCAAGCTGTGGAAGCCATTACAGTATGTAGTGAGGTCCTGAAGTCTGATCCTGAGAATGTGAATGCCTTGAAGGACCGAGCAGAAGCCTTCCTTCAAGATGAACAGTATGAAGAAGGTAAGAGCCCCAAGGAGAACAATGTTACTTCTAAATGTAAAGGGGTTTGTATATCCTTCCCCTCCCTTGCTGAAAACCAAAGTCTTGCCTGTATCACTTTTGTTTGGCAGTTTTATTTAATATGTGCTGAAAAGCTTTTCCAGTGTATCATATTGACCCATTAAATTGTAGCATGTATATTTTTCTTTTAGGAGAATTGGTCTATTCCGTGATCTATACCAATTTGGATGACCCCCCCCTTTTTTTTTTTTTTTTAAATAGAAAAGGTGTAACTGCAGTTTGCCATTGTTGAGGAATAATGCTTATAGCAATGTCATGCAAAACAAATGAAAATGGTTCTTGTGCCCAGTGGTGCACTGAAAGTGTAGTGTTAGTTTCTTTTGAGAATTGTCTGTTTATGACCATGGTGCCACTATCTCTGCAGCTGTACGGGACTATGAGACTGCAACCAAGTACAGTGAGGGTGATCGGCAGATCAAGGAGGGTCTGGAGAAAGCACAGCGGCTCATCAAACAGTCGAAGAAGAAAGACTACTACAAGATCTTGGGCGTCAAGAGGTGCGTCTCCCAGGTGGGCTAGTTTTACAAAAGGCCTGAGAGCTTGCATAGCAGTCAGCAAGTAACAAGGATGATGATCTCAATTCTTCAAATTGGAAGATGACTGGTTTGACATGCTGTTCCTTTAAGGAAGAATTATGACAGGATAAAATGTGATCGTAAATGGTCACTGCACGGTTTTTTTTTTTTTTTTTTTTTTTTTTTTAAATCACATTTAATGTGAATGATTTTTCAGTAAAATCTATGCACCTAGTATTAGAGAAGAAAACAATATGTTGCGGATAGTGAAGGTAGGTGTCTCTGCCCCTGGTATTCCAGGACTGCCCAGAAGAAGGAAATAATTAAAGCATACAGGAAGTTGGCTCAGCAGTGGCACCCAGACAACTTCCAGGATGCCGACGAGAAGAAGAGAGCTGAGAAGAAATTTATTGCTATCGCCCAGGCCAAAGAGGTGCTCACTGACCCTGGTAAGTTTCTTGCTTTCCATGTTCCCCTGTATTCATTCTTGAGTTACAGACATGGAGTCAGAATATAATAACCTGTACCCACCAAGAACATCAGGAGGTCAGGCATGGATCAGCTTCCTTTGCAGCCCTATTGAGTCAGCTAATGGGCTTGTCATGCATTTTACAGTATATGCCCTATGTTGACAGTTGTATCAGTCTGTACTTCCCTCCTCATCCCTTATTTAATTTTACCTTTTTTTTTCCAGTTTTCCATTAGTGATAACACTTAACATGACTCAGTCTTCCTTCTGTGATTGAATCAATGCTTTGTACAGTAATTGAAATGTTTAACCAATCACCTAAAAAGCTTTTGTATCTGACTTTGTGCTGCATTATTTAGTCTAAAACTCACATTTAATACCACAGCATGAGAAACTGGATTTAGTACCGAGCACATGGCTTATTTTATTTATTTTTGATGCTGATGAAAAACATACCCATAACTCAACTGTCCTTGCCACAGAAGATATTTTAAGGCCGCATATGCATGCGGTTTCCTGCTGCTTGGTCTTCTATGTTCCTACAGAGATGAGGAGCAAGTTTGACCAAGGGGAGGACCCTTTGGACCCTGAGAGCCAGCAGGAGGGAGCCCACCACTTCCACCACGCCTGGGATGGCTTCCAAGGCTTCAACCCTTTCGGCTCAGGGCCCTTCAACTTCAAGTTCACCTTCAACTGAGACCAGCACCTCTCACTGGGGCAGTTGTTGGCTTTAAGAACGCAGCTGAGTGCTGAAGCTAAAACAAGCATAAAGTAACAGATTAAAATCCCTGCACCGCTGTGTTTTGTGCAAGGCATTTGATCTGAATTGCCTTTAAATATCCATTTGTGTAAATGGGTAAAACCTTTCAAAATGTATGTCCTTGATAAGGGCGTATGTAATGCATAGCCGACTGGTAACTATGACACAAGACAGCGATTCCCAAATTGTGTTTTGGAGACCTGCAGCCCTTCCATTTATTTATTCAGTTCTCACAAACATGCATGATTAAAGTAACCATGTAATTGTAAAGCCATTGATTTCCTATGTGACTTTAGGTGGAACAGTAAAATTTGCATAGAGGAGCCAGGGGAATGAGTCTAGGTTACATATTGCAACTCTTCCTTCAGTGGCTCCAGCTGAATACAGGAAGATGCTGTGTTGCAACTGTTTAAACAGTCTGTCTTTAAAGGCAACTAATATTAGGAAGTTATGCAAACATCACTTCCTTTTGCCATCTGTACCTCCCATCCATTGCTAACTAATTTCTGTACAGTTAATATTTTTATATGAAATTGTGAACTGTAAATAAAGATCTATTTATGCTTAGTGAGTTAAATGGGTCTTTCTTGATCTAGATTGTCTGCTGGTTAGCAGGTACATGGTTATGCTACTTCAGTAGCTAGAAGATCAGTGCATGGCCTGAATCATCTTCTGAGAGAAGGTATGTGACCTGGTTAAGTTGTTTCTGCTAGCAATGGTGGTCAAGTTGCCTGGATGTTTCACTTTAGGTCAGGTACTGAATGCTCAAATACCTCCACACCACTAAAAGAGTGGATTCCTGAAAAGACACCATTTTTTTTTTTTTTTCCTCATCAAGCCTAAACTCAGCACTTTTTTAAAACCATAATTGTGAAAATGTTTTCCTGTGAAACCCACCTCTTTATTCTTCCTCATTTTAGGTTTAAAAGGATTAATCTTAACATCTTGCAAAAGATCTTGTATCAACAGATAATGCACTTGGCCATAAAAATGTGTACAAAGCTGACAGCTGATGCAGACCAACCTCTTTGACATCACTGCATACTTTAAGACCACTGAACAGCCACAAAATCAAACTTAAATGGTATGTTTAATTTTTTATATAATTCTATGTCTTGATTTTAAGATGTTTGACAAAAATGGCAGCATGTTTGTCATTGTTTTTATACAGCAGTGGGAAATATTTTTTGTGCTGCCATTACATGCATTGAGCATTCTAAATTATTTACCTAGATACCATAATTATTGTAATAAGTATTGAAATATGAGTAGTTGATGCAGAATTCTTTGCAGTCTCTGCATCCCATACTGTGATCTCCTTGGAACACACATCTACAGTGCAGTGTATTAGTTTTTTTTTTTTATTATACGGTATGATTCAACATTTAATACAGCCACAAGGGGATGCACAAACTAGTGCTTTTCTTTGCGCTGGTCCCAAGCCCGGAAATGGAGAGGGTTGCTTCAGGAAAGGCATCCGGTGTAAACATTTTGCCAAACCAAATATGCGGACAAAAATAGAAGTACTACAGATGCGATGTTTGCTCTGAGGGTGTTGATGGAGAAGTACCAAGAAGATAAGGAATTGCATTGTGTCTTTGTGGACTTGGAGAAAGCATATGACAGGGTACCTAGAGAGGAGTTGTGGTATTGTATGAGGAAGTCAGGTGTGCCAGAGAACTATGTAAGAGTGGTACAGGATATGTACAAAGACAGACCGAGTGCAACAGTGGTGAGGTCTGCGGTAGGAGTGACGGATGCTTTCAAGGTGGGGGTAGGATTACATCAAGGATCAGCTTTGAGTCCTTTCTTATTTGCAATGGTAATGGACAGGTTGACAGATGAGATCAGACAGGAGTCACCGTGGACTATGATGTTTGCGGATGACATTGTGATCTGTAGTGAGAGTAGGGAGCAGGTTCAGGAGACTCTGGAGAGGTGGAGATATGCTCTAGAGAGAAGAGGAATGAAGGACTAAGACGGAATACATGTGCATAAATGAGAGGGAGGACAGAGGAATGGTGAGGATGCAGGGAATAGAGTTGGCGAAGGTGGATGAATTTAAATACTTAGGATCAACAGTCCAGAGTAAGAGAGGAGTGCAGGCAGGGTGGAAAGAGTGTCAGGAGTGATTTGTGACAGAAGGGTACTAGCAAGAGTGAAAGGGAAGGTCTATAAGATGGTAGTGAGACCAGCTATGCTTTATGGGTTGGAGACGGTGGCACTGACCAAAAGACAGGAGGCAGAGCTGGAGGTGGCAGAGTTAAAGATGTTAAGGTTTGCATTGGGTGTGACGAGGATGGACAGGATTATAAATGAGTATATTAGAGGGGCAGCACAGGTTAGACAGTTTGGAGACAAAGTCAGAGAGGCGAGATTGTGTTGGTTTGGACATGTGCAGAGGAGAGATTTGGGATATATTGGGAGAAGGATGCTAGGGATGGAGCTGCCAGGCAAGAGGAAGAGAGGAAGGCCTAAGAGGAGATTTATGGATGTGGTGAAGGAGGACATGCAAGTGGTGGGGGTGACGGAGAGAGATGCAGAGGACAGGAGGAAGTGGAAGCTTTTGATCCGTTGTGGCGACCCCTAACGGGAGCGGCCAGAAGAAGAAGATGATTCGACATTTCTTTTTTTACATTTCCTGTTTATTTATGCCAAGTATTTTTAAAAGTTGACCATACAGAATATAAACAGCTCCCAGCAAAAAGAGTAAAAGCTGAACATCTAAATGATCTACATCTCTATGCTTTGTTCATTGGTCCATGTTAATGACATTTTCTGTTATTTCATAAGGAAAATAAGCCCACAATGTATTTTTTTTGTATTATAAGCCCTTACTCACATTAACACTTACCCTAGCATGGGGTTCTAGGCAAGGAGGGGTACACCCTGGACAGGAGGCCGGTCCATCGCAAGATAGACACGCACTGGGGGGAAATTTAGGCACCCGTTGACCCAAAAATCATGTCTTTGAACTGTGGAAGGAAACCAGAGCACCCAAAAAAAACCCCACAGATTGAGCCACATCCAAACAACCCAGGCACTATGAGGCATCTGCACTACCTGCTACACCCCAGTAATAAGTGCTTTTTGTACCTATATAACTGAGAAAGCACAGAAATGTATTATATGGTTCTTAAGACACTTATTGTTATGATGGAGGTATGTCAACTGCACTAAGGTGCTATGAGCCCACTGATTCCTTTCTTTTGTTTTGACTCTACTACTCATATGTCATCTTCAGAATCACTCCAGTCACTGAGGGTCACCAGACTACTCTTGAGGGTGCTATGTGGTTCTGTTTCATTAAAACCTGTGGAGGACAAGGAATATGGACAAATTTTTAAACCACCGTATCTGATAACCACATCAACACCTGAAAAAGATTTCATGACAATAAAGAACCTGCATTTTATCATTATTTTGAAAATCCTTAACTGCACCAACTGCTGTAGCTACCTCCTAAATGAGTTAAAGTAATCAATCTCAAACCATTCTATAAAATGTATTGCTCTTAGGGATTTTGGTTTTTATTCAAATGTCTTTTTTTTGCCAGGCATTTATATCACTTATATATAAAATTTACAAACAAGGTACATGGGGTGCATGTCTTGCTGGCTGACCTTTATGAGCCTTTCCCGTTGAAGAATCCCAGATGCTGGTGCTTGCTGAATCCACGCTCTTCTTCACCAGAACAGAACTTTGAACAGGTTTGGTTACTGGGGGGTTGTCCTCCAAAGAAGAAATGTCCCAGTCATCGTCATTATCATCATCATCATCATCATCATCATCCTTTTCAGAGCCCTGAAATTATCAGTAGGAAAGAAAAATCATAATGGAGAGGGCATTCACTGAACTATACAGTACACGTTACTCACTTTGCTACTTGGACTTAAGCAAATTTCCAGAAAAATTTAATTTTTCAGCAAAGATCTTGGTAATTGTTTTTCCTTTTACTGAAGTACAATTGTGGGAAAAGTACTTTTGTTCTGTTACATTCTTTTTGCCTTTAAAATTTGTGACAAATTAAAATGATTTAAAATGGACCAAGTCACTTTTAGGCTGAAGATGTTGACACTTATCAGTCAGGAAAAAAATGTTGCAGCAAGTCTTTACTCTTCACCTGTTGGGCAGCTTACATTAACAAGGTAAATAAATGGCTATAACATTAATGTTACAGTATGTTTACTTCTCTCAGTATAAAATGTTTCAGATAAAATGAGAGTTGTTGCTGGGCTGCAGGGGACTGTAATCCCTTGCAGGGTGTACACTGCCCTGTGCCTCTGGACCCACCGCACAGCCTGGCACTGGACGATGGTTAGTATATAAAGTGGCACAAAGGAAAATTCTAGAAGAGCAATTCTCTAAGACTTACTGCAAACTAATATGGAGTGCTGAGTCCATTCTTCATACCTGCACAGATTTACTATTTTCAGATGCTTTTTTTGCTGACCTCCTGCTTTCTCAGCTGAAGATTATATAGAGAATCTGGAACCTTTTCCTTGAAAGATGTGAACACTAGTGCTGCCTACATGGGGCAATTTAAAGCAGCATCTTCAGATTTTCAGATATGGTGGCTATAACATGTTGACCAAAAGGTAAAATCTCAACACCTGCATTATTTTCTGAAAGGAGAAGTGCAACTATAAGTTAAAGTGGAAGCCATTCAAAAGCTAAACCTCAATCCAACTGCTAAACACCAGTTATTAAATATTATGGCTAAGCTAGACATGTATACAAACTTAACTGTTAGCTCTTCTAAACTGAGGGAATCTTAGGATCTTAGAGTCGTTACAGAGATTTGAGTAGTTTTATTCCAGGTGTAATTGTTATCTATTTATTATGTAGTTGTATGGCGTGTGTTTAAACTGCCGAGTAACATCCAAGCCTATCCTAACCTCCATTGCACAGCACTGGGCAACACTTAATATATATTCAGTATATATTTTTTATATTATAAACGCATTGTAATGCTTCATTCCAAAACCTGCCCAACTTAGGATTTCATTAACTAATCAAAGCACTGAAAATGAAAGTTTTCTCGCAAATATTTTCAAGCGGTGCGTGGTACCTACTGCATTTATAGACCCAACACGTTCCTATGAAGGTGGAGCAATGACACATGGATCTCTCACCTTGAGTTTCTGCGGCACCCTGTTCTTGTCCAGTAAAATGTCCACGCCCCCCACTGGCTTCTTTGTGCTGCGATCTGCAATCTGTCTCTCCAGGTCCTTTGTCAAGTCTTTTACCAGCCCACCTACAATCATAAAAAGCATCTTAGATCACAAATACACCTCATTCTCACCAAGTCAGCTGATCAACATTTTGTGACAAAAAAGATTTTACTTTGTAATTATTGATTTGATCTGAAATAAGAAGCAGAATCCATACGTGGAAGAAGTCCTCCATGATTCAGCAGCCATGTTCTCTATATCAGTCTCTTAAATCACAAAGTAAAACTCTTCCAGCTCATTGAGATTTCAGGTTATTTTATGGTGTTGAGGTTTACACTTTGATATTTTACAACCCTATCAGCAGTTGGTCATAGATGCATGATCCTCTTGCAGCGGTGCCTTAGTTGGTGCACAGATGGCCTCACATTTGTGATATGCTGGCTACAGAAAAGAACTCATTGCTTCCAAAATATTCAGGAGCAACCAAACTCAGCATACCTCTGCCGTCATGTTTTGCAGTTTTTACGAGGTTCTTGCTAATATGTAGGATATTTAGTTTTCATCAAACAAGGTTTAGTGAATTACAGCAAAACTACATTTTAAAACAATTTGTATAGATTCAGATACTTTGCAGTTTTTTCAGCTGCAGTTTTGTGGACTTGACCCATGCTGTAGTAATATTTATGGAGGAAAGGGGTTTTGTCCAGGTCACACTTTGGTGAAAGCCATACTTTCTGAGCCTTTTCTTTCACTAAGGGTGGAGTTATGAAATAACATCAATGTGTTGGTGCAGGTCTGCAGATCCATTGGTGTCCAAAAAACATGAATGCTCCAGACTGAGCTTCGATACCAACTAGTTGTGTTCACTTGATTACCAGCACTTTTCAAATATATAAATTGGTTTGTCCCATCTTAACCCTTACATAGAAGCAGTAAAGGCAGTTTTTTTTAAATCTTTGATTAAATGACAAAGTCAAATATTTTCTGAATTATTTGTAATAAGATTTTAGATTTAACTGCAGTTAAGAAATAGCAAGGACTAAACATAAGAATTTCTTATATCCTAGTATGTAAAATAACAAAGTAATAGAGGGGGTGTTTTCTTTTTCACGGTACTATCTTTACACATTTACACAAGCTCTACTGAACCAAAGTTACCGTGCAATATGCAAAAATAGTCTCAGTTTTAATACACTGCAAAAATAACTAAAATATTAAAATATAGTGGTTAAAATAGCCCATGTACCTCATAGTGTACACAGTACAGATTGGAATCAGAACAACTCGGGGCAGCAGGGAGTAGAATCAGGTGGAAGCAACTTACTGTGAGGCACCTTCTCTTCTTTCTGAGATGGTTGTTTATAAAACTGCAGTTGCTGTGGGTTGATCTCCTCCATGATGCTGCCATCAGTCTCTTCGGTGTCACTGTCGGCAGGCAACGTGGAAAGCCCACTCACGCTGATCACAGCAGCTCTGGACTTCTGCACTGAGGCGTCATCGTCAGAGTCCTCTTGCAGGCTGACAGTGGTAGTTTTGGGATCAGAAAACCCTTTCTCTCTTTTAAGCTTTCTTACAGTAAGATGTAACTACTATGCTTCCCAAAGTGAGCAATCGGATGGTTTTTGTAATGTTGTATAACCATGTGACTAAATTCCTGCTTAAAATTCAAGGTTCAAAGAGGGGATTTGTACAGATCTTTATCAGCTGAATGTGTGGCTAAAACTTGGCAAGTCAAACAATGAAGAGGAAACATTCAGCTTCTCCTGTAATGGTAATGAGTTACATTGAGCATTAAATAAACTGCAAGATATGCCACCTGCTTTGGACAAGGCCATGGTGTGAGGAGGACCTTGGGGTGGAGGTCTTGGGAAGAGTTTTGTTTCGTGGGGCTGGCTGAGGGGTCTGCTGCTGGGTGACCAACGGCCTGGACACCACCTGTGTCACGCTAGAGGGAAAACTACTCGACCGGCTTCTCGTGTGAACATCTATGGAGGAAAAAGCCACATCAGTTAGTCATCATCTTCTCTCTTTCTCATGATTAGAAACACAAGACTGTCTGTTTGGCTACAGAGCAATCACAGTGCATTTTGTTCAAAGGAATGCATCAGTACCTCGACATGACTGTCTGGATCGGGACTGCTGCCCGAGTGCTGAATTGTCATCTGTCCTCTCTTTCACCTTCATGCCAAGTGTTTGGACAAGTTTTTGTCGAACTCTCTGACACTCAGGGAACTGCCTCTCCCTCTTTATCCTTTCAGAAGATACTTTGGCCCGGATTTTAGTAAAATCCTTGGAAGAAAGTCTGCTTGCACCCTAAAGTGGGTAAAAATGCACGCGTAATACATCACTAGCCCACCTAAACTCCCTCACAGAAGGCTCTGAGTTAGTCATCTTACAGATTTGATGCCAAAGGCTTCCAACTTTTCAAGAAGAGCCTGCTCCAAGAATGGCCGCAACTCCTTTTTTATGTTGGGATTCTTCCGCAAGGCACTTATTAGCGGCTTGTTTTTCACTTCTTTTTTCTCTGAAATGCTGGCTGAGTCTGCAGAGCAAAATAATCTCTGGTCACTTTCAGACGATGTGCAAACACTGCATCATACTGAAGAAGATTACATGAGATGGAAGACTGTTATTGCTTTGTCCTACTTCTTCACATTTGCACATTCATATGACACAGATGTCCAAATGCAGACAGAGGATAAGGCAGAAGGGAATGATGCGAGAGATGCTTTGGTGATTTCAGCGCAAATAAAACCCGCTCTAGGGGCAAATGCCTTATGAATAGTTAACTTGTGGTACAAAGGCTAAGGGCTGGCATATCAAAGCAGAGAGCATGCAGTCCACATAGGATGTTGTCTGGTCTCCATTACCTCTATCCTCCTCTGAAAGCTCCTCTATAGGATCCAGTATATGGACCGAAGTAGATTGGTCTATTCAGACAGTGCAAACGAGTCAGACAAGAAATTCTGTTAGGGTGCAGGAGGACAGAAGCAGAAGTGCACAGACATGCAGATTCGCTATCTACACACTTTCTACATCTCTGTTAATAGGAACACAAAACGTATACTAATGTGTGCTATTTAAAAACCAAGTACTAGAGATGCTTCCTAGGCTAAGGGGATGTCAGCAGGTTCAAGAAGTTCAATATGAACTGCACAAACCAATAGTAACATTGTCATACTGCCAACCATTTGACCTGGCAGAACGCAAAGAGAGGTAGAAAGCTCATCCAGGTATTATCCTGCTAGCTCAAGCCTGCAAACAGACAACTTACCATTCCTTGGTGGCTTGAGTTTGGGCTCTGGCGTCGAAACAACATCTGAATCAAAAAAGACAAACATATATACATTTCACATACCAGCTAAAAAGGTTATTTATATTTAATGAGACTATAAAAAATAAAATCCCGTATTGTATAGATTGGTGTTTTCTGCAACTCACATAACACATAGTGCAAGGTGCATGAAATAAGTAGCATTAATAAGTATTTAACGTAAGTGCAGTATTTTGCAGTTATTCCAGCAAACCACATGTACCTGTACGTTCGACCACCAGCTGCACTGGGCTTGATGTAAGTTTCTTCATCTTTAATACAGGAAAGAAACAGTCAAAATCAACTGATTTCTAGGACCTCAGCAGCCATATACATGCAGTTGTCATACAACAGTGTCCCATGCAATGGAAACCCACTACAACAGTTTATGTAAATATATTAAAGCCCTTTTTTCTACAACAGGGTTATAATTGCATACATTCAAATTTATGACTGACAGTAAGGTGGTGTCACTACTGGATTTGCAGTATAAGAGATATTTGGTTTTAAGATGTGAAAGTTAAGGCATGAAATGCAAAAAAAAAAAAACTAAATTAATGAGATAGCAACAGAGTAAAAGTGCATTTTTATTCACAATTAGTAAAAAAAGAATCTGCAAAATATTACTCTATAAAGTAAAAATTTACTTCACATATTTACATAAGAACAAGTAACAGTAAAAGTAATGCACAACTACCCACCTTCAGTTTATAAACACCAAAAAACATTTCCTACATTTCACATTAAGAAAATACTTTTTGAATTTTATGTTTATTTGAAAAAACATCTTCACACATTTGTAAGTTTTAGCACTTAAATGTAAATATGCATAAAAAAGTAAATTGACATTGAAATAATAAACATTTTAAGGCAATTTCTTTTGATCATCTTTCCAAAAATGGCCAATCTAAGGCAGAAAAATTTTTCCCCTGAGGAATCTGCCATTAAATGGCTTCTCACTGGTACGCAGACATGATGACAGCTAAACCCTGATTATCATCTGCAAAAACACGATAATCCGACTCAAGCCGTGCATACAGGATTTCCTGGATGAGGTCTGGCTGGTAATTCACTTCCTGCCTCCTCAGGAACTACTGACCTGTTTTCTTTGAGAGATGAGCAGTTCCTTCTGCTCCTGCAGCTTCCAGTCCAGCTCTTCCATGCGTTTTCGATTCTTCTCCTCTTCGCTATTCGCAGTGGACCGCAGTCTGTCCAGGTCGTACAGAAACTGTGCAAAATCGGCAGTTGTTTTTAATTAATAATCCATCAATGCACAGCTTCAGTAGAGATTAGTCCTTGCTATACATCACTTAAAAACTTTGAACTTGACTCAATTTTGATTTTCCTCTACACATCCAGGTGGAATGCTTATACTTGAGCTCATTGTATACAGTACACCCATACCTGATTCTTTTCATGCTGATGCATAACCTGAACCTTCTGCATTTTGGATGCCCACTTCTCATCCTGAAATAATGAAGGCAGGTTTAGTCATTAATTCATACTGGCCACTGTGCTTAGAGGGCTGGCCATGATAAAGGGTTGGAAATGTTTTCACCTGTTTCTTCAGCTGCTGCTGTAGCTTGAGGATATCCTGCTTATGTCTCTCTTCAGTATTTTCGGAGAGTTGTAGCTTCTCCTCCTGCAGGGCTTTGATGTTCGTCCTCATCTTGCGACTGGCCTCCTCCATCTCGGAGAGTTGCTAGTCCAGACCATCACATGAATCAGCACACGCCATTACTGAGCCAAGAAGAATCACTCCTGCCTAATCTAAACGCAACTAACCAATGCATTTCCAAGAGTCATACTTCATGGCCTTCTGGACCAAGACTCCTGACTATGGATATGCAGGTACCTGCAAGGTATGATTTGATTTCAGGCAACCAGTAAACATCATCATTTTAGAAAAGTCAGGGCACAAGTTTTGAATTCCGCAAGCCAGTCAAACGGTAACGGAAATTAAGCAGACTTGCTGGGCTGCTTCTTCACAAAGGCAGAGTTCTGTATGCTTATAAGCAGCTGAGCTGATCATTTCTGATAGTACCCTTAAGGCATGAATTTGCTTAACATTTGTTGCTTTTAAATTGAACAGCTGGATGTTTTTTAAATCACACAATCATTTTTATCAAACTGCAGTTTCTTACATTCTGAAGGAGAGCATTTTTTTTTGACAGCTCTTTGGCTTCCTCGAGAAACATCTGTTTCATTTCTTCCATTTGTTTTTTCTGTCTTTCCTTTTCTTCCTCTTTCCATTGTTCAAGGGTCTTCAACAGGTCTCCATCCTTGGATCGCTGATCCTGCTCCTAAACCAGTGATGTAAATGAAAAAGAAAGATGGAAATATTTTACTGATATTTTCAGACAAAACAAAGTGCCATATTTACTCGATTCTAAGGATTTAAAGAAAAAATAGCAACATCATACAGAACTCATTTACTTGTTCACGTTCTCTAACTACTTGTCTTTGCCAGGGTTGGGGTGGTCCAAAACCTGTTCTGGAATCACTGGACTCTAGGCTAGGAGGGTACACCCAGCACAGGATGCCCATCCATCATAGTGTAGCCCCACACAATTATACACTATGGACAATTTTGAATCACTACTTAACCTTAAATGCATGTGTTTGGACCATGAGAAGAAACTAAAGCACCCTGCAGACACTGAGAGAACAAATTCCACACAGACTGAGCCAGATTGGAACCCACACCCAAACTGCCCAAGCTACTGTGGGGCATTGTGCTTCCCCACCAAAGGACATACATGAAGCAAATCAATTTTTTTAACAACATAAAACTAAAATGTTCTAAATAATACTAAAGAAAGACTAAATGCATAAATAAGCCAAAAATTTACTTTTCATCCATTTTTTCCCCATTTGCTGATTTCCTCTTTGAGAACCTTCTTCAAAACCTGAATCTCATCTTGAGTCCCTATTGGATTCAGAACCTCTAAGATCAGTGTCTTAAGAGCAATAGATGGTAACTGAAGGAAAAACATAGTGACACTCCTAGGATGATCCTAAGATGCCAACATGCATCTCAGTTTACAAACTGGTAAAAAATGTGATCTTTTATTTGTTGAAACAGAGAACGTGGAAAACCCTATACAAACAGACACTATACTCACGACACCAAAGAAGAAACACACAAGCCACAAAGAAATGTCAAAAATCATAAACAGGTTCTTTAAAAATAAATTATTTATATGACACCTTTATCCATGTTCAGTTACATGTTTGATATGTAACTTTACAATTATTTACATGCTTATACAGCACTGGAGATGAGCAAATCTTACTGTAATGTGGGAGCTTTCTACATTACCTGCAGCCCTAAAAGCTACCCCCAATGGTAAGAGGAAACAATATTTCATTTATGCTATAATGTTTTATTTGAGTATATATTTACCTGAGAGACTTTACCCACAAAAGCCTGCTGCTGTATCTCCAGCTGGGACCTTGTCAGCATTAGCTGCTCCTTTAACTTGCTGATCTCTTCCTCCAGTTTTATGGACTGTACGTTTTTCTGCGTCTCTGATACTAACCCTCATAAACAAAAAAAGCACATTTGAAAATCAGAGCTGAGTATAAAAGAGAACTGAGCAATAATTCTCAGTTTGACAAAGACCAAAATGCACATTTTACATGTAACCTAGAAATACGCACACTGTTATGCCCAATGCACGCAACAGCAAAATGTCATCCAACAGTAATGGGTTTCACCTGGCACCTCTCACAGATACCTTGAGGTGGGTAGGTTTAAAGAAATATGTATAGAAATACAAATGTTTTTACAAGTTTAAAAAAAATGACAACAGCTTCAAGTTGTCATTTTAGTAAAATTTTAATGGGGAAAATGTAAAGATCTAGCTGGCAGATAAATTTTCACATTATATGAGGTCTCTTCTAGAAAAATAAGAGTTAAAAGCTGGCTGCTTGATAATATATACTAGTTATTAACACAAATTACTCACTATAATAAAATTGCACAATTAAGTCTTTTGCTTGGATCAAATGAACAAGACAATATTTAAGATCTCTGGCCAATCCTATACATGCAACATGAGAGTAATAGCTGCCACTTACTGATGTCATACTCTTCGGGATGTCGGCGCTGCATATGGCTGTGTAGGAAATTCGAGTTCAGGAATGCTTTATCGCAATGTTGGCACTGAAAAAGAAAATTAAGTAATTCTACATGCCCCAGTGTGCACAAAACAAAGTCCAGCAATGACGTATCATCCCACACAAGATTTCAGAAGAAGGTCTGAAAGGGATGTCGCATTTTTATATTTCTTATTTGTTGCTAAAATAACTACACCTTTTTTAACCAAATGATTTTGACATCATACTGTCTTTTCTCTGTGCGTAACATTCACAGATATACCAACACGAAATACTTGAACACCTTGATTAACACTCTAGATGGGGCTCTGAGAAATGGAGGTTATTGAAACAGTCCAACATGAGGACATTAGAGTATATTGCATAAATAGAGCTTTAAAAAACTTCACCTGTACAACATTATACAAAATATTAGAAACAATTTGCTATATATTTAGTTGCTGGTGGATTAACACAAAATGATATTCATATAGTTTATGGATAAGAAATATAAAATTCTATACAAATAATTTCAAAATTATTATTATTGTTTAAAATCATGTCATGGTTTCAATTCATTCAAAATCATTCACATTCTACCAGTAAAAAAACTGGAATGATTTCAAAAAAAGACAACTTATTTTAAACAATAATAATTATTATTTTTGGTAAATTATGATAAGGTTCATACAGTCCAGTGGTGATGTACAGCTATGAGCGCCGGACTATTCCTAAGGCCGAATGCAGAAGAAAAAACGCATTTGAACTTTGGTGCTGGAGAAAACTGCTAAGCTCCTTGGACAGCAAAAAGGTCTAAAATCCATACTTGAGGAAATAGAACCAGAGGGTTCGCTAGAAGGCGTGACTGTGAAACAAAAGCTCAAATACTTTGGTCACATAATGAGAAGACAGGACTCCTTGGAGAAGACTCTGATGCTGGAGGAAACGTGGAGAAGGTGATGACAAAAGATAAGATGGATAGACAGCATTATTGAAGCAATGCCTATGACCTTAAAGAATCTCAAAGAGGCAGTTCACAACTTGGCATGCTAAAGTCCATGAGGTCTCGAAGAGTCAGACTTGACTAAAGAAAAATTATTATAAGTTACTCAGTGGGCTAAAGCTAAAGGAGGCAGAGCTAACTGATAACTGAGCTATTAATGTACAGACTGACACAAGAGTCATGGTTTCAATTCATTCAAAATCATTCACATGGTACTATTTAACCAGTAAAAAACTGGCATGATTTCAAAAAAAGACAACTGACAGTGGGGTTCCTGTTTGGCTGCCATATGTGAGGCTGATTCAGTGACCTGTCAGATGGTACATTTAGCTCCTGATGCTGACACGTGATTCACAATGGCTACGTCTGAAATAGCCGGATAAACACGGCAGCACCGGCGATCTGTTGCTGAGTGCACACATCAACACAACACAGCTGCTCCAAAACGCAGTGTCGCACATCATAGTTACAGCAGATGACCAACGGTGGCAAAATTAACATTTTATTATAGCCAATATCAGAAACAACTTGTATTGGCAGAATTCGGACCACAGGAAAAGCGATACTGAATTAACTGCCAAAATAAAAGCCCTGCAGCACAATTCTGTGCGAAAGGGAGAAAAAGGCCTCCTCTTTGTTATCGCTATTCTTCTGAATAGCTACAGCACAAAATGAAGAAATGTATTTGCTCCGATAAAAAACAAAGCAAAAACAAACTAGAAAAATGTGCACGGCAGTACATCAGCACTGCAGTGAACAATAGAACTTCTAACCCTTTTTTCTACATAAATAAGCTTCAAATTGTTCTCCTGGTAACCTGATGAAAACAGTTGTTTTTTTCCCCTTTGTGCAGAACATGACATCCCTTCAGTTACGATGCCCAGTGATATTAAAGCACCGCCAGCAACAATGCTGTCACATGACACCCAAGGTGTTACCTTGGCAGCACCTGTATTTTATCAGAACTTAAATGCACACAGGAAAACAAACAGTCCCCGGTTACCAGTACTTGCACTTACAGTATCAATATTGGTCCACTGTGATTTATTGTATGCAGGAAAACAAACAGTCCATGTTTGATAACACACAAGCCAAATCATCCACCATGTTAATAAGCACTAACTAGAGAAGACTGTTAAGATAAATAGAAACAGGACACATTGTTTAGACACAGCTTTCAGACTGGAATGCATAATCTTTCTTGACTACCGGGAAGAGATTGGTAAGGTTTCTTTTCTCCTCATTGCAACATGGCAGGCCTATTAACTAGTGGATTAGGCATCTCATTGTCACCAGCGAACACCATCTGCTCTCCTTAAAACCCTGTTTTTAAATCTGCAAATAAATGTGGTAATGACCCTCAGTAAGAGTATAGGCAAAAGACAGCACATTTTAATTTTATTCTCATGCTTCATAATAAAAACAAATACATGTTGTACATCTCTCCTTCTCTAATGACTAAGTCTAGTTGAAAAAAAGGATAAACACAGCTATTACCAAATCTCCAAATAATGGACAGGGGCATGAAAGGGGTAAAAAATAATTTAAATGATAATGGATCACGCAGGCTCTCCAACCTTGTGGTAACTTCCCAAGCCAGTGTTGATTATCGATTGTTGGGAGGCAATGATTTTCTTCCTCTGCTTCAGCTCCTCCTTCATGCCCTTCATTTCATCAGCCTGCTTCTGCAGTTGTCTCTGCAGCTGCTCCCTCTCCTGGGCCGAAGCCTGGACCTTATCCTCTGCTGCCTGCAAGCTGGCCGTGAGGTAGTCCTGGGAGTGAAGCAGGTACTCCACGGTGAGCTGGGCCAGCCGGAAGAGCTTAAGCAGAACTGGGTCCACTGGGTTCTGGCAGTGGGGGCAGCGTTCATGCTCCACGCTGCAGAATGTAATGCCCATAATGTGCTCCTGCAGCGTGGCAACATCCAGCTCACTGGCTACCCGCTCCACATCGATGGCACTGATGCGACGCCAGTCCACGCTTTCGCGCCGAGGACGGAACTTGAAGAGCGGCATAGAGGGAGCGCTCATCATTGCTGCCGCTTTACACTGCCTGCTGGAGGAAGTCTGACTCTGAGGGGAGTTCAGCACAGAGGGGGTGCCTGCCCACGAGTGCATCCCCTGGGACTCTGACTGTAATGGGTAGTACACATTGTTGTAAAAAGGCTGAAATTACAAACAAACAAAAAAAATCCACCATGAGACACACTTTCATGCAATTCTATCCTTTTCATGCCGTTACAAGTTGCGTTTATGGAATCACCGTGCCCGCAGACTGACGACGATGAGAACAGCCACACCGAAGGAATTAAATACGTTTCGCGAGTAAGCACAGAAAATGACACTGCGACAAAATGGAAGCTAAGTGCGAAAACGAAAATCCCTCCTTAACATCAAATTATTCGTCTTTGCCTGCACAGAAAATGCGGCGCAACACCAAAGGTTCCTTACCATCTCCGTACGACCAAAGATTGCGATGCGATGGAAACGACGTCGCCCTTGGTGCCTCCAGTCGCCAATCGGCGCGTCCTCTACGTCTCCATGGAAACCAACCGGAGCCACGCGGCCACGGAGGGCGTAGCGGCGCGTGTCGCCGAACCTGTATTTTTTATTTTTTTTAAATAGAGCAGAGTTAACCTCTTTGACGTGAGGACCGGGCGGTGAGTAATTTAAACAGCACACAAGTCGGATAATAAATAGGTTTCCTACGACGATGATGAACGAGTTTCGACTAAAATGAGCCGTTTTGTTCACAACTGTAGTTAGCTGCTAACTCATGAGCTGCGATCATGGCTACCTGCAGTGAAACACTATACCCTGAGGCGCTTCCATTCCTTCACTCACTCACAGCAAAATAAATAAATAAATAAATAAACAAATAAGAGGCAGCCTGTTGCCCGTCGAGTTAGCTGACACTGCGAACCGGGCAGCTAACTAACCAGGATGAGGCAGCTAGTTAGTTAGCAGTTAGTTGCGGCGCCAAAGGAACGTGTGCGAGAAAGTGGATGTGAGGCGCTGCTCCGCCGACATCTCGGGTTCCTCCTCCAGAAAGGGCTCGAGCTGGGACAGGCACTCGGGCCGAACAAAGGACCGCCACATGCGGGCAAAATGCATAGTTTTGCGCGAAAACAGCTAAAATGCAGAAGGGGGGCAAACCTCTGCTTACTGTAAAGCCTTCCATCTTCGTGTTTCTGTAAAACCCCAACCCGCACGTCGACTTGTGCGACACTTCTGGCTTCTTTATAAACTTTAGGCAGCGAAAACATTTGATGGCTAACCAGTCGCTGCAGCATAACCAGAGCTTAAACATTTGCTTATTTAGAAAGATGTTCGTATGAAAAGGCAGCAGGTTGAAACTTACCTGGAATTCAAAACTGTTGGCTTTGGCTACTGAAAAGTACGGTTTAAAAGTAAACGTTTGCGAAGTATGTGCGATGCCTCGGTGACGCAGAGAGCATTCCAGACGGTGCCCGTCAGCGCCTCCTGTCCGCGGTGGGGGCGGCGGCGGCGGCTGCTGCTGCTGCTGCTGGAGGGGGGAAGGGTTCCACACTCTGTGGATCCAGACTGCTGGGGTAGATCGTAAATCTGCAAATCTCCATCCAGGAAGAAGGATGAGTGCTTTGGAGGACGGGCTTGGCTCCCCACCTCCTAAATCTGGCTTGAAAGGAAGGGTGACGAGAAACGCATCTTACCGAGGAACTAAATCCTTAACAACAAATCCAATATTTAAAATGGTTTTTATGACTGTCCACTCTGTTCCCAAAGCTTAATTGAAATGTAGATAAACATTATAGCTACAGTTTATCAGAATGTTTATATATATATAACAAACCGCAAAGCAATCCTATTTGTTGTCAGCCGTGCGGGCTGGTGGTGGCAGTGTCATGGTGTGGGGTAGGTTTTCCTGGCATGCACTGGTTCTACTGATACCCACTGAAGAGTGTCTGAATGGCATGGTGTATCAAGACATTATCGCTGACCCTTCATAGCTACAGTTTATCAGAATCAGAAAGACTTGCTTAACTTATCCAATCAACTTATCCAAACTTGGGTGGACATTTCTATTATGATAATGCATTACGTCACAAGGCACATATCTTGTTGTGTATCTTGTATATGTATTAAAAGAATACTCATCTCATTTTTTATTTAAATCAAAATTTTATTTGTTTTTTTTTATTTGAAGTATGAACATTTTTCTGAAAGTGTTACACATATTTCACTGAAGAAAATAGTTCTAGTCGTCATTTATATTAATACCAGGAATCCATGATGCGCCTCATGGACATGAACCTCATGCCGCTTCCCCATCCCATGTTGCTGAAGCTCCTGTACTCCCCAGGCCTGAAGTACATCATCCTGCCTCTGTAGTGGGGCTGCTCATACATGAGCCAGTGGCCGTCCATCACGTGGCAGGACATGCAGTTGGACATGCGGTACCGGTCCATGATGGAGTCGCAGTCATCCATCAGCTCGTACATCTGACCTTCGAAGTTCTCCCTCTCGTAGATCCTCATTCTGTAGGATCCTCTGTGCTATATAATGAACAAAGCAATCACGCATTTAGTAATAATCAGACAATCAATGTAACCTCACAACGTAAAACAAAAATTATGTTGAACTGAGTGTTGGTTTGTTTGCACTTTTTCTTAGCTAATGTAAGCTGTAGAATATACCGGCCAGCCTCTTACTTTAAAATTCATACAATCTCTTACCATGGGTCAAAAAAAATTACATCAACGATAGAACAGTTACCATGGGGATCATGCGGCAGGACCTGAAGTGGCCGCTCATTCCCATGCTCATGCAGTCAGGGTACTCGCCCCGCCTCAGGAAGTACTGGTTCCCCATGTAGTTGGCACGGTCATAGACCATGAAGCAGCCACTGTGCACCCTGCAGGAGTAACAGTGGCTCATGTAGGAGGTGAGATCTCCACAGTCGCTGCTGCAGTCATAGGAGCGACCGCCAAAGTTCCTCTCCTCATAGAAGGTGATCTGAAATGGTAAAAGTAATACTGTTGATATCAGAAAATCAGTTAAATCATGAAGTTGTAGTTCATTTTGATTTCAAAAGGTGTGTAGGGCCAAAACTATTTCAGTACTGATCAGTATGAGTATACACTCGTACTAGTTTCTAACACAGAATTCTTTGTATAACCTGTTTTTTTAGTCTGAAACATTACTTACCTTGCAGGTACTCATGGTGATGACTGTCTGTGCTCAAAGTGCTCTGCTAATGAACTTCATGTCCACTCACTTTTATACCATGTCCCGAACCAAAGAATTTGTGGCCCCATAGGGTACAAAATGCTGAGCCAGCACCATAGCACAGTAGTCTATTGGTACGGCAGTGTGAAATGTAAAGGGTTCTAATCTGACATTCTGTGTAGTTGCAGGGTAGATGCATGTTTACATTGTTTGTTTGACATTGCAGAAAAAAAGAAATTTCTCTCTAGTCTCTGAAGAGTGACAAACATGCTGGCCTCCATGACCCAAAATACATTCAAAGCACATGTCATATAGGCATTATAGTTACTAGCATAGAAGTTAAAAGACATGATGAAAAAAGCATTTTGAATTTAATACAAAAAGGCTGATTACCTTCAAAATCTTTTAGCTGTAAATTGTGTTGCCTGCTTGCCTGAAAGACAATTTTAAAAACAAGACCAAATACAATTATCATACTTTTCCACTTTGCATACTGTACTAAAATTCCTGAAGCTAAAAACTAAGTTACATTTATAAGATTGAGCAACATTTATTTATGAGCATAATTAAGAACAGAACATCAGTGGTTATGGATTGCTTTCAGGTGAAAATTCACTCAATAATATGAAAATACTTTATAGTTCCATTATCCCAACACCAGGACCCATTTGAGACAATGACCTAAATAAAAATTTGACCTAAATAAAAGAGTTTTGATCCAAGTCTTGGAGGTAGTAAGGCTTTACCCTAAAATTAAATGGCTTTCAAATGATTATGTTGTGCCAAAAACTCAGGTTCTGACATCCCTAGTTGTCACAGATGAAAATCACTCGTCATAGTTCAGCGCATTATTAAAATTAGCGTGTGGTCATGTACTGTAGTGGTGCCAAAACCTGGGATGACATCATAGGCGAGGAACAGGTGGGCCACATCCAAATGCAGCTCCCACATCAGGAGTCAATGTACGTGCTTCCAGTTGCCCAGCACATCAGATGCAGGAAGTATATAGTAGCACTGTTTGTGGTATCTGACAGATTGAATCAGATGTCACCTCCCCAAGATTTTGACTGGCTGCCTAGAGGCAGTGGACAAGAACATGGAGGAAGAGACCATGAAGCAGTTCATGGCAGCCATGGCAGACTGGCTTCAATGGCACTATCCAGCCTCGCTAGCAGAGGAAGTGTAGCTTACCAAGAACCACCTGAAGAGAATCACAGCTACTTCCATCTTGTCCACATGTTCAGTGGGGCGCTGGTGAGATTATATAATTTGGAATGTGTGCAAGTGGCTTGTTAAAACAGATTAATGAATTCCCATGTTTCTGTATGAACCAAAATAAACTGTTATCAGGTGTACTAGAACCCAGCTCTGCAGGAGAAGATGACACAGTTGCTGGTACTGGAGGGCTGCCAGAGAATGTTGTTTCAGGTTGCCCATAGTAGTTGTGTGACAGGTCACCTCGGTTAGGTTAAAACGCTAAACCTTGTACTGATACCTGGCTTTTCTGGATGGAGATAAGGGTGTTCATCCTTCAGTAGAATATGATGTAGGCAGTGTCGAAAAACAGCTGCTGGCTGTTCCGTGAACACCATTACAATCATATCCACTGATGGAAGTTGCTCAAGTGGGAGGAGATGGTCTACATTAAACTTTTACATTGTAGTGTACAGGGATGTCATTTTGTTTTGGTCACTGAAATACACAGCACAGTATGCAGAGGCCATGCTATTGAGCAACATGCTTACATACGCAGTGATGGACTTGCTGTTTTGCGTGTTTCAAAAGAAGGGCCTCGTGATTCAAGGCCCTATATTCACGGTCAAACTGTATGAACTATTAATTTACTTTGTCTGTATCAGCATGTACTATCCACAAACAGATAGGTTAGTAAAATGTTTTAATAAAACATTGAAAAAATGATCTGCAAGTTTGTGTCAGAGAACCTAGTGAACTGGGATTTAATGTGGAATTCTTAGTTTTTTGCAATGTGAGAGGTTCTTCAGGTCTTCAAAGGGTTTTCCCCTTTTGAATTGTTTTATAGATGCTGTTTTTGGGGATCTTTGGACATTGAAAGAGAATGCTGGGAAGAGGGTATTGAGTACCTCAGTAAAAATGAGGCGCTCAAGCAACAGCTCAATCATGGAATAAGAAGCCACAGGTGCAGGTACTCAGTGAAGAATTCATAAAAGCTCAAACCCAGAGAGAAGAAAGAAATGGGAAAGTTTTGTTCAGGGTAACTTGGTAGCGGTAGTCTTATGCGCTTTGTCTTTTGGTCCTGTCTACTCGTTGTGTTTCTGGTTTTTTATTTTTCCAATTATGTCTTTATTTGGTGTGTTGCGTTTAATAGTGGCAAGAAAAGTTAAACAAGCTGAAAATCTTCCCACACGTGTTCCCCACCTGGCCACTCGCCGTACCTTGCACATGCAAAGCGTTGAACAAATTTGTCATGGCCCACCGAGCAAAAGTTCAAGCGTTGGGTCAATTGTCATGTGAGCATGTGCTTTTGGGACCAAGAATAGCAGGAATGTTTTATACAACCAAGGCCGGCCGCTTTCCAGTGGATAATAAAGGCCTTGTATTGCTGCCCACATGTGAGTTCATTTGCTTACTTTGTGACAAGAGTTGTTTGTGGTCAAATGACAAGTAGGGAATGCACTTTATGACATAGTTCCATCTGACAGGGGTAACACCACCTGGCACAAAACAATTTTGGTGAATCAAGCTCCAAATAAGCCTGGTTAACTAACCACACCACCATAAACTTTGTAGTATAATGGCTTGGAGAATTTGTTTAAGTCATAAAAGCATATACAGTATGAGTTTGTATGTGCAGACAACTTGGAATACTTGTGGCAACTTCCTGGGTCTGATCCAAAGGATGAGGTGTGGAATCAAGGCGAGATGCTAACAAGAAGGTTTTTTTGTTGTATGGGATATTTGCAGTTGGATGAACGTATAAGGTCGGAACAATTGTCTTGGTCATTCAAAGGTAAAGTCCATTTTTTCTGTCAGTTTGAACATATTGAGAAACTTCTATATCGTTTAAAGGCATTCATCATTGAGGCTTGAGCTTGCGTCCAACCAGAAGTTCTTGAGCGTGTTCAAACTGATTGGGTCCAACTTCTGCATCCATGCCTTGCTCAAAATGGAGAGTACATTGAACAAATTCTGCGAAATGATCTTAGTTTGTGCCTGTCAAAATTCGTAACCAGCAAAAGATATAAAAGTAGGACTTCACTGAATGTCTTTTGAAATTTTAAATGTTAGAGGGGTCACATGACTCCCTTTCTATTTCGAATTACTGTGATGAATTCAATATGGCTGCCTTCCTGTGTGTCCACACACGCTTTACAGGCATGCCCTTTCGGCTAATGAAACATGGTATTGGTTACATCATAAGGCATCTTAAAAATATTTGGGCAGACCCAGAATTTTGTCTCATGAAGTACAGTATATGTGCAATTTTTGCTTTTTTTGCCCTCTTTCATTCATTACTCTTTGGTCTATTGCATTCTTGTGTTATTAATTTGAACCCCTTATAAAGTGTTTGGTAGTTTCAGTGTGTAAGAAATAATATTAATCTTCACTATTTATATCTGCAATACTATACATTGTGCAAATTACAGGGCTATATATAGAGTGGATTTGTACATAGCATCACAATCTGGGAGCTGCAGAAACTGAGTTTTGTTATGTTTGTGGAAGGATAATGAAGGTAAAGTCAGTTGAATGAAACAAAATGAACTGAGTTAAATACTCTTATCCTTTTGCCCCAGTATTGTCTTGTGTTACAGGATGTGTCTGCATTTTTTTTGGTATACTGTTTCTGTCTTTATATCCTTCTAGCTCAGGTCTTATCCAAACTTGAGGTGCATGCACGCACGCACGCACGCACACACACACACACACACACACACACACACAAATGATACCAACTTGTTTTCAATTTCATTTCAGTGGAAAGTCATAAAATGTTTTTGCTGCCCCTCAGCAACAGTTTCCAGAGATGTAGAAGACTTGTGGATTGCTTTGACTTTTCTGTTCAGTTTGTAACACAATTATTTCCTGGTTTGCTCAACTGTGCTCAAATGTTTTACTATAACTACACATTTTATGTTTTTGTTTCTCACACAAGATCTAAACCTCACTGCTTATTTTGCCTATGCTCTTTCCAGATAATATTTTGAAGTGGAAAATACAACAGATATTTGTGAAATTCATGTCATTTCTTTATTTCTTTATTGCCATTTTTAAATAACTCCATTTTCCATTTATAAGAAAAGGCCTTTTTAATAACAGGAATCGGTGATGCGCCTCATGGACATGAACCTCATGCCACTTCCCCATCCCATGTTGCTGAAGCTCCTGTACTCCCCAGGCCTGAAGTACATCATCCTGCCTCTGTAGTGGGGCTGCTCATACATAAGCCAGTGGCCATCCATCACGTGGCAGGACATGCAGTTGGACATGCGGTACCGGTCCATGATGGAGTCGCAGTCATCCATCAGTTCGTACATCTGACCTTCGAAGTTCTCTCTCTCGTAGATCCTCATTCTGAAGGATCCTCTGTGCTGTAAAAATAATGAACGTTTTTTGAATGAACCAGGGGCTGAACACATCAGACCACAGTCAGGTAGGAGTAAAAAATTGAAGAAAGGTAATGATTTACCATGGGGATCATGCGGCAGGACCTGAAGAAGTCGCTCATGCCAATGGTCATGCAGTCAGGGTATTCGCCCTGCCTCAGGAAATATTGGTTCCCCATGAAGTTGGCACGGTCATAGACCATGAAGCAGCCACTGTGCACCCTGCAGGAGTAGCAGTGGCTCATGTAGGAGGTGAGGTCAGCACAGTCGCTGCTGCAGTCATAGGAGCGACCGCCAAAGTTCCTCTCCTCGTAGAAGGTGATCTGCAATTAAATAAACCGATAAGTTTATGATTGGAATTTTTTTTTTCCATTAAATTGTAACAGTTGTTGAATGCTAGATATTATTTTTGCAGCTAAAATAACAAGTTTCATACCACCTACAACACTTTCCTTTACAGTTTAATATATGAAGCCATACATAATCTCACTGAAAAGAATTAACACATTTTTTTTCTTTGGTAATTTATGAATAGTTTAATATATTTGCTGTAGAAACTATAAATGTCAGTGCTACTCTAAGGTGGAATTTGCAAAAGGTGCACAAATACTATGTATAAGGCTTTCAGATCTATGTAATATAATGTTACACTACACAGTACAATTAATGTTACAACCTATTGGACTTTAGATGTAAAAAAGAAGAAAAAAATTCTGATCATATTGTCTGTGAAAAAACATTTTAAAAAGCAGCCAAGCACATGAAAAACAAATTTTGCACACAGAGATGCACGTTAATGCTTTACCCTGCCCATGGTTTTGGTGATGTTTATTCGTCCTCGGTACTGCTGTGCACTTGTCCTCCGGCCGCTTTTATATCTGTCCTGAATCCGCTGGGTCATTGTTTAAAACCCTGAACCAGCAAGATGGCACAGAAGGCTGTTTGTATTACATTGTGGACAGTAAAGTTTTATTATGCAGTATTGTTTGCATTTGTTGACTAGATGCATATCTGCATTGTTTCCTTTAAATAACAGAAACCAATGTGTGATTTATTTGCTCTACATTTGTATACTAGTCAGAGTAGTTCCGACAATAATAAAATGTGTTTTGTCTAATTCCTGTCAGTATTTACTATTTCCATTACAACTTTTGGACAGTAATGTTAATTTATATAAATATAAAGGAACTCAACAAAAGAAGACATAAAACAAATGCTATGTGCTGGTTAACATTTAAAACTAATATACAGCAGTCACAATTTTTCATGTTGCAGAACAGTATAATATGCATTATAAAACTGAATAAAAACACAATATCTAGAAATTGCTATTCGAGTATCTTTAATATTTGAAGATGAAATTGAAGTGAGGTGAAATCCCACCTATATCCAGAAAACTCCACAAGGTGTAGAATGTCGGTTCACTAAAGTCAACTGCAGACTGCATGTCTGAGACATGACTCACCTTCCTCTTATCATTTTATTCTGTTGCTTTGTAACCTGCTAATAAATTATTATTTCTTTCTATGGTTGACTTCTGCTTTTCCTAACCATAATCAGGACAACATTTTCTCAGTTTTCAACTAAATTGTCTGGATTCTGCTATCCATCCTTCTAGCTCTTGATCACTTTACATATTGCTTTATCAGTAAAGCTTTGCTGCGTCTCAGATTCTCCCCCTCAGACTGGTGCTCTCTCCACTGTGATGCTGCTGATAGTGACTGAATTGTCTCCTTCCTATTTCCTCATTTTCTTATCCTAAATAATGCAATGAGTAACACCTCAGAATCTCTCCCTGTTTAACCCCAAGAACAACCTTCAGCATCTTTCTGTATGATCCTTTCCTCAATCCCTTACACACACTGTCATTAATTCCTTGTCCAAGTCATGTTCTGGAGGGTTCTAGACCCTCTGGGGTACAGGCTGTGAGGGACATCAGTTCAACTCAGATGACCGTTCTCTATCTCCTGGAAAACTTGTTTTTTGCTCCTCTCTTTGAGTCCTCTCCCCAGGTGTACCTCAGGGATTGGTGATGGGATCACGTCTCCCTGTGCATGGGTGTTGTCAGAATTTAGTCTGGCTTGTGTTCCTTGGCGTAACCACACTGTTGCCTGCTGCGGCAGCCAGCTATTGTCCAGTTTATGTATCATTTTATTATGATCACAAAGAGGTTTTTTTTTTAAAATAAGATGTACATCTGGGTCTTTTGTCTTTCTCTCCTTTCTTGCTGCATGGCCACCTCAGCAAAATGTAGTCATCCGTTTCTCTTCACAAAGTACTTGACAAAGTGCTGTACTTGTATATTTACTATATTTAAGTGTTCATTTATTTAGTTAATAGATTTCTATTACATGTATTGATCTCTCATTTCTCTCATCTACGACTGGTTAAAGCACTCAGTGTGGCTATAAGAAAGGGCACTATTTAGGAATGAATTGCATTGGTTTTTTGTGCTTTTTCTTTTTTTGGGCAAAGGCTCTGCAGCCCTTAACATGACACTCGACTATCAACTCCCCTCTCATGAGGTCTCTGTAGTCAGTAGCAACCACTGCCAGGACCTATCTAGCTGCTACTATAGCACCCCAGTGTAAAATAGAGTCAAGAGGATTCAGCAAAGGGCCCACTTGGCTTCTGGTCATCAGCCAGCCAGAACTGTTTGTTTAAAGACATCCAGGAAAGTGTCTGGATCATTTTTGAGTCAACATGTTCAAACAGGGGCCTTTGAGAATATCTTCACACTGGGATTGTCTCGAACTGTTCTTTCATTGTCCTCTCATTATACACACTCATAAATACAGAGAACCCTGTATTTACTAAAATTTGCAGTATCCCCATATTGATAAAGCTCAAGCTCATTTTATTTGTTTATTTTTCATGCACATCTTTGTGTTTCAAGCCTCACTTGAAATTTGGCACACCTGTACTTCTCAGCACTAAAATAATGTTGCACTGAATACAATCATTTTAATGGTAAAACAGTTTTGTGATATACAGTGGGATATATAACACAACTAAATTATATGATATTTATAAAAAACAATATTCACAAAGAGTCTGCCTTAAGAAAATGTATCTTACATATCTTAGATACTACATCCCACCTTTGTTTTAAATGCGAGTCCACTCATAGCTCTTTGACACATTTTCTGGACCTGTGGTAGGATACAAGGTTACTGAAATGGACTTCACTCAGCTATTCAAAAATCCCTCTACTTTCTTGCTGAAGCATAATCCAAATTCTTGATGAAGTGATGGAATATCAGCTGATTACATACATGGATAAAAATGTATATAATATATCCATTGCCCTTCCAGTGCACCTTAAGGTTTTATTTACTGTTTTATTTATCTATTTATTTATTTATTTATTTACTTATTTATCTATTTGCTGTTTGTTTCTTGTCTTCTTGGTGTTTGGTTGTTTGTTTGTTTTACTCGTAAATTTTTCTGCACAGTCTCCTATCCTATTGAATATTTCACTAAATGGTATACTCAGTAACCATGTACATGACAAATAAACTCTTTTGACTCTTTTGACTTTGACTCTGATGTACTCAATGAATGCACTACACTGCCATTGGCCTTGTGCTCACATTGGCTATGACACTGTGGATCCAGTGTGAGTGATTTTGTAATTCAAATGATTTTATAAAGAAAGGGTTGGGGCTTTATGAATGAAGGGATCATTTTAATTTTTCCCTCTAATTCATGTGGACTGTGGCATTCCCTCCTTTCTTATTATTACATGGACTAACAGAAGGGTTGTATAACAAGTGACTTCCAAGCCTTTATGCTGCAGATGGTGAGTTCCTCTTCTCTTCTCTTCTCTTCTCTTCTCTTCTCTTCTCTTCTCTTCTCTTCTCTTCTCTGTCCATAATTGACCTTTGGTATCTATAGGCTGAATGTCCCTGCAATCTATATTGCATTAAAATTTTTGATTTGGTTCATTAAAGGGTCTGTGACTTTGCCACTGACATTTAGAAAATTGAATTTCCTCCTGCCTCTTTTAGTTTGCATTTATTTCCAGATTTCTATTCTTCTCCATCTCTCCTGTTTTGATTTTGCTTCATTTTTTGCCTTATTTGGGTTCCTGCTGTGCTCCTACTCTGGGTACTTGTGTGCCCTGTGCTTGTACAGTTTGTGTACTGGCTTCCGTCCTGCTGTTGACTGGCAGTGCAGATTTGAAAACTGAGTTGCGGAATGCGCTGAGCAACGTGATGTGCAGGCTGCCGTCCACTGGCATTGTTTGAACTTGTCTTTCCCTCATGTGCCGACGACTGGCTTTGTCTTTCTCATGATCTAAATCAATGACTGAGAGTTAATTTTGCATTAATTCCCAGTTTTTTCGATCCCTTGTTTTTAAGTGTAATTTTAACTGTTTTGTATGTTAACCTGTACACAGTAAGGTACTCCCTGTAGAAGCTTAAGGAATGCTGGGGTCCTGTACACCTTCTCTGAATGTTTGATGGTATATCTTGCATCATGACATTGTTTACCATATTTTGGAGTGAGACCACATCTGCAGGAGTAAAAGCTGACACTGGGATATCATGTATCTATGATCTGTGAGAATTCTCCCTCTCCTTCCCTTTGCTTTTGTGTCAGCATTAAAGGTGAAACCCTTTTTAATACTTTCTTCTCCTTTACACAACTCACTCTTCTTTGATTCTTACTTCTTTGCCACTTGATGTAGGGAACTAGCATCAAGTCTTTGTGTGTATAAGCAGAACTCTCTGTTTTGTTAACATGGTCAAGGTAACGGCAGGGCGGGTAGCCATAAAGACATTATATTCATTATAACTTTACATTATGTTTTTTTAATAGTGACTAAATCTAGGGATGAAGCTGTTTTATTAACTTTTTTGTTGGTTTTGACACAGTGGGTGGATTTGCAAACAATTCTGAGTTACATTGATGCTTCCGGTCCCAGTTGGGTTTGTAAGATGAGGTACCAGTTTACAATACAATACAATGTCACTCTTTCTGCATACTGGGTTGCATAGTTCACAATAAACAAAATAAAATAACATTCTTGCATGCTTTATTTCAGGAGCCAAATAAGGTGTGCTGCTTCCCGGTTAAGAAGGACCTGTAAAACAGATAGTGTGGTTGAATTTTGGTCTCTAGGCCATTCCACACACTGCTGGCAGATGCCAATGTTGATTTCTGACCAATAACTCTTCCTTACCTATCAGTCCAACAACCAAAAGTAATCTAATACAAACAAAAATAATACTGACTTGTCACTACATTAAAAGATTATTTGTTTGTTTGTTTATTTAATGAGCATTTTCTTGTGTGTATTTACACATTGTACATAAAACTTATGTTTCATATATATTTTGTTATAGATATACAGTATATACATAAATATATAATTTACTTGATAATTTAGTTAAAAATTGTCACTGAGCAGGAGGTTGTGGAGAGATTTTTTATTATTTGTGGTCATTTGAAATTAGTTTCATTTCTAGTGTAGCTCAAAGTTAAATATGTTGTGAAGTCAAAAGTAAAAAAGTCCTTACAGCATATTTTTTATTTGCATCTTGGAAGTGTTTGCAGAATCTGCCAAACACATAAGCAGAGCTGTGTGCTATGTTCGTAATTGTGTAGTTAATAAGTAAATGCTAAATATGCTAATATGCTACTAATAAGAAAGTAAATATAGGCATGGCTGGGATGAGATCAAAGTCTCTGGGAACCCTGCGGGGTCAAAGTAAAATTGTTAAACATATACTGTATAAAACAAGATGTGTGGAAGGAGAGATAGGAGGAATCCAAGGAAAAATATAGAGGAGGTCTGAGAAAGAATGCAGAAGGAAAAGAGGTCTGAGAGATCCTGCCATCCTGGATTTGTGTGGTCGCCACACTTCAGCATATTTTGTATTTTGCTAGCTTTATTAGATTAGGCAAATTGAAATATTTTTCATGACTTTAAAAGTGATTCACTGGAGTACTTAGAAAGTATTAATAGGGTACAGGTACTGTGTTTTGCTGCATATTGATCTATGTATCAAGCTCCATAGATCATTTTGGAGCATAGCACAAGTGCAATTCAAAGACAAAAAACCCCAAAATGATAATGTTCTCAATTTATTTTATTTAGTAAAAGCAGATTAAGTTAATTTAACATATTTCTAAATTAATAGCAGGAATCGGTGATGCGCCTCATGGACAGGAACCTCATGCCACTTCCCCATCCCATGTTGCTGAAGCTCCTGTACTCCCCAGGCCTGAAGTACATCATCCTGCCTCTGTAATGGGGTTGCTCATACATGAGCCAGTGGCCGTCCATCACGTGGCAGGACATGCAGTTGGACATGCGGTACCGGTCCATGATGGAGTCGCAGTCATCCATCAGTTCGTACATCTGACCTTCGAAGTTCTCTCTCTCGTAGATCCTCATTCTGAAGGATCCTCTGTGCTGTAAAAATAATGAACGTTTTTTGAATGAACCAGGGGCTGAACACATCAGACCACAGTCAGGTAGGAGTAAAAAATTGAAGAAAGGTAATGATTTACCATGGGGATCATGCGGCAGGACCTGAAGAAGTCGCTCATGCCAATGGTCATGCAGTCAGGGTATTCGCCCCGCCTCAGGAAATATTGGTTCCCCATGAAGTTGGCACGGTCATAGACCATGAAGCAGCCACTGTGCACCCTGCAGGAGTAGCAGTGGCTCATGTAGGAGGTGAGGTCAGCACAGTCGCTGCTGCAGTCATAGGAGCGACCGCCAAAGTTCCTCTCCTCGTAGAAGGTGATCTGTAAACATGAAATAATAAATTCATCCACAACTAATAAGGTTACAATAGCAGCACATCTTTCAAATTGAGATTCAGATTTTTTGGAATATTACCACTTTTCCTTTGAACTTCTAGCCTGTCTGAATTTCAACTCATAATTCTCTTACGGTAGAGAAGCACAAGCTGTTGACCTAAATATCAGCTAGTGTGTACGCGCATACTTTTATAAAACGTGAGATTTCCCAGTAATATTTCTTTTTAACAGATTTTTTGTTGATATCATTGACTGCAAAACTCCTTTTTTAATGAAATTAATCGAAAGCACTGCTGACCTTGCCCATGATTATACACCGATGGTTGTTTGTCCTCAGACCTGTTGTACTGATGGCAGTGCCCCGGGCACTTTTATATCTGTCCTGCCCCATTGTCTAAACTCCTGAGCCAGCAACCTGACACCGATGACTGTTCTGTAGTCACCAATATACAGAGCCACTATTTTCCATTGTCTCAATTTGTCATGTGGTTTTTTGTCTTCAGTACTGCATACTCAACCAATAGACATTATATATTAAAAAAAACAGAAAATTCCGCGTGAATCCAGAATAAGGTGCACTTTTGTTTCCTGCTGCAAAATAAAATGGAGATATATTGCAAAAAATGAATCCCCAATTTGCACTTTAAAATCTAACTCCATTTAACTTCCGTTTTCCCCCCGTTGTTGAGAAAAACACACGATTATTTCTTGCTTTAATGTTTTTTAACATCATCACAAAAGGGATAAATATTAATGTACATCATATCAAAATAATTAAAGTGTTTATCTATTCAGAATTATGCTACATTTAAAGACCTGAAAACCTCTTTTTGATTTACGAGAATACATTAGGAATTAATTTTTATTTGGCTGCCAGGCTGTAAATACAGACAGGTACTTGATGCAGGTACAGAAAAATACAGGCAGGTATGTTACTGTGGAGAAGAACCTCTGCTAAATGAATTAACGCAAAAGAAAATACAGATGGAAAAAAAATACGGACAGATACAATGCAGTTATACAAATCGTGGGCAGTGATGCTCATCCAGCCCAAGGCAATCACATAATCATTCAGTTACACATACAGTGGGTGGGTGGGGGTCCACTTAATTCATAACTGGTTGTCCTCAGTGCAATAAGTATACAATAATAGGTGAAATCAGGAAGGGGGCAAATACTTTTTCACAGCGCTAGACACAAGTCTTATGCACTTTTTAGAGTTACTCTTCAAAACGTAATTCTGTATATCTTTGGACTGTGGGAGGAAGTTCATGCAAACACTAGTAGAACATTCGAGAGACACATAGACTGAGCCAGGATCCCCTGACCTAGAGCCAAAGGTTTGAAGGCTTCTGAACCTCTCCAGAAGCACAGCTGAGCATGTTTTAGAAGAAATTTCACAATACGGTGCAGCGCAATGGCTGCTACAATCATTGAACAACTGAACAACTGGATGTCAGTCAAGTGACCAAGAAGGCCGCTAGAACACAGACTCAGTCTTAGGGCTCCTTCACTGAAACAAGAAAGCTTGCCAGCAGTTCCCAGCTTTTTGCAGATTTCTTCTCTCTTACAGAGTAGCTAAACAGAACCAACTCCTGAGAAAGGGCATTATAAGCCATCACAGCCAGGGCTTCAGCCACAGCTGCAACCAGAGTGTATGAGCATGTTGTAGAGCTGCTGAGCATCCAGAAGGTGTCCAATGGCCTGTAAACCAGCACAGCGGCAGAGGAGAACAATGAACAAAACACACTGCTATGTGTTAATTTCTCCCTTTACTTTCGCTGTAATTTCTCTCTGAACCCTGTTTCGGCCTCTTGTTTAACCATTAAGTCTAAACATAAAATAATCATTTTTTCTTTCACCAGGTGACGCTGTTCTGCTGGTGGAGATGAAGGTTCTCTTGCACCACTCCATTGACTCTGCTCAAGGCTGGGGCCTCACCGCACCTCGTAGGTACAGTACTGAAGTTATTGAGGAAAAAGAGATCTTTGTCTTCTTTTTAATTCCTCCGTTTTGCTCTGAAACTGAGTTGTGGTGTTGCTGTCACCCTCATTTCTGACAGAGTTTAGTGATTTCCTCTTTGACCTGGTGAGAATGCACCAAGTTATTACTTGATCATTCTCAAGGATTTCATTGCTCACGGTGATGTAGAATCAGACCTGTCTGAAAAATCCTTCTCTTTTCTTTCGGTCTCTCTGGGGATTATTTAGCATGTGGCCGGTCTGACCTTGGGCAAAAATGTGTGTTGACTCTATTCATTTGTTGGGACATTGCTGTAAGCAGTCTGGTTGCTCGTTCTCTTAACTACATAGAATCACCATTTTATTAGATTTGATCTCTGCCTAAGCCCTGCCCATTTTCCATCGATCCATTTCTATTAACCACTTTGGTCCTGGTCAGGGATAAAGTGTTCCAGAGTCTATCCCAGAGTCTCTGGGATGCCAGACTGTGAAACGGACACCAGTCCACCCGCTTCCTCTATTCACTGCAGTAAAGTATGATCAGATAAAGTGAAAAGTGACCCATAGACTGGTTCACAAACATTATGAGAGCCTCAGAACTTCCCTCTAGTCATGGTTCTACTGTGAATGATCTCACTGACATTCAAAATACTTTTTTAAGACAAACTTGTGGCTGCACCCCTGAGTCAAGTTATACTCATTGAGCAAAAATATCCACACTTTAGTAAAATAAATGTGTCTGCCTCAAACTCCACACCGATACCACACAGAATGGTATCATCTGCTGTAGGAACATGCTTTTGTACTTCAGATTGTCTCAGCTTGTTTGTGAGCAGGATCTGATCTTAGTGTTTTATTAACTAAATGCAACTACTACCTTTTAAACTCCTCATCTATCTTCAGCTAACTTTCTCATCACACCTATAGCCATTATAATGAATACTTTGCCTTCCTGGATGGTTTTGGAGTCAGATATGGTCAGTCAGATGGTTTTTTAGAGGCACAGATATGAAGCAATTTTGGAAGAACCCAACCTTGGATCCATGTATTCTCACTAATAACCTTTACTTTAATGCTAGATTCCTGGGAAATAGTGCTTTAACAAATGCTCTCCTGTGTAGTTGCACATGGTATGTAAGAACATTTCTAGTTTGTATTTTGTTCACATCACAGTACTGAAGTGGCCCTGGTCAGACATCAGTGACACCCACCTGGCTAGTTGATACAGGGCAACCATTTGCTCTCATCCTCACGGCAAACTTCACTGATAACAGCAGATCGAACACAGGGAACTTACAAAAAGGATGCCAGGTTAGTTTATTATGTTTCATTAACAGGAAGCAATGTTAAAGTTAAATCTACAGTAAAATGTCTGAAAATAATAATAAATAGAATATCTCAACAGCCTGTTCTGTTTTGTGCTTTACACACTTGAGGTAGTGCCATTTTCCATCACCAGTATCTTCTGTGCTTCAGAAAACACAGAAAAGTAAAACAGTGACCTTGAGAAAGGCCAGCAAAAAAGTTGTTTTTTCAGAATCTTGTCACTTAACCCTAACGGTGAAAACTCTAATGCTTTTCTGACGCATAACTATTTTCTAAGTTGCATGTTTATATTTATTTGCTGAGTAGTTTTCTAAAAAGATTTAATAAAGCAGTAACAAATCAAAATAAACAGTTAAAAATCTGTGAGATGCTGCAAACCACCCTCTATCTCACATACCCTCCATTTCATCTTTCTTCAGTAGTCCCCCCCATCTCTCTTCTGTGGGTTTTTTACTGTCCTCTTGTGGTAGAAAACAGAACACAGACAATTATTCCTCTGCAACAGAGGAACTTCAGAAAACAGAACTTCAGAAAACAGAACTTCAGAAAACAGAAGTGCACTTCGGAGCATGATACAGTCTGAGTCAGCACTGCCAGAAAAGAGGTTATACTTCTCAGTAAGATAAGGCAGATGGGTGAAGTGATACCTGATTCCACAGAAAAGGGGGTAATTTTGTCTGCTGCATCCTCATTCTGTCCTGTAGTTGCAAACTTTTGATAGCTTCTAAAAGAACATGAATGTGGATGAAGGTTGACCTATACCATGAAAGAGATCTTTGGAGTAGAGTTACTCCAGATAGAAAGGACTGGCATAGGTGATTTGGGCATGTACTGTAGGTAGAAAGTCCACTGAGGCCTTGCATTTGAGTGTTTACCAGATGTGTTCCACTGGCCTTTGAGTAGATTCTGGGCATAGTTTGCCCTGGGAATTCTTGGTGATCCCTCAAGATGAGTTGAATATCAATATCAATACAGTCATATTTTATTTCAAACACTGTAACTCAGGGACATTGTTTTTAATTTAAACAAGTTTAAAAAAGCTGAAACATGATGCTAGCACAAGTACTCAAACCCTATCCATTAATACTTGGTTGAGGGAATCTTTTACAGTAATAATGGTCTCATGCTGAAATGTGGAAAAAACCTTTTTGGTGAGATAAGCCCTTTGACCAAAATTCAAATCACTCAATGTGGTGCATATGTATTTTCAGATGATAATAGTATTTATATTTAATACAAATGCTCATTGGACGCTTTATTAGTTGCAAGCAGTACCAGGTGGGATCCTCTGTAGTCTCCTGAACCACATGAATTTACTTTATTTTTGGTATTGGCTTGAAAGATGGATGCTGTGAAGCCCATTGGAATAAAGTAATGGCAACATCACGTTTATTGAGCAGCCCTGTCTTGATGTGTCCTTTGTAATATGGACCGGGATGGGATCAGGCTGGTCACCAGCATCATTTTGGCTCTGTGCAGCATTCAAACAGCCCTGAAGTGGTCCTAGAAACCATATGCATGCAAAGACAACATCCCTGTCTGTACTGCTGGAATGGTGTGAAATTATTAGCTGTTATGTTTCATTTTTTATGCCAGCTTTATTGCATAAGTATGCCTCAACTATAATTGGTACGTTACAAACCAGGCAGTGTTTTCCACTCTTTAGCTGTCCAGGTTTGGTTAAAGCATGTCTGCTCGAAACACCTGTTCTTCTGAGCTCACGGGAGATGAACGTAGCATGGTCTTCTGCTGCTGTACCCCATCTGATCCAAGGTCTGATGTGCTGTGTGCTCAGAGATGCCTTTCTGCACACCACTCTTGAGCTGGGAAGTTTGCTCTCTTGACTTCTTCTTTTGATTTAAAAATGTGCCTGTTCGCCTCCTCCCTTCGTGATAAATAATTTTTCATGTACAGAAGAACCTAGTTGTGTGCAGTTTGTATAGTGTAAACTCACTGCCCATTGTGTAGCTTGGATTAATTTTTAAATTCATTTACAGGTATTTTGCACGGCATAATTCTTTCATTCCCTAAAAAGTGATTATAAGCTTAGGGCCCATCCTTTTCCTTTTTTAAACTGAAAAGATAAGGCAGCATGTTTGTGAGGTATCTTCGAAGATTTTTTAAAAATGATTTCCTTTAACATAGCTGTGAGTAAATAATTTGCAGTCAAAATCCCACACTTAGGTTGATACAGGTATATAAATCTATATACAGGTGTACAGGTAAGCATACAGGAATATAAATCATCTTCTTAGTGAAAGAAAACATAAATATAAGGGAAATTCGGGAGATCCTGGCTGCTTTCAAATTGCACAATATCACATAGCCAAAAACAAATCATAACATTGACAGCCAAAAAGACATTAAATGTGGAAAAGAAATCTTAAATCTAAATCTTTAAATGATATTGAAATAAAATATTAGAAATTTTATTTACTCACACACCATGTGTCAGATTTTCTGAATGCATGTAGCAAGTTGGTTTCGATAAACTGGAAAATATCACAGATTATAGACTGAGAAGCTGTTTCCAGAAAGCAAAAATAGTCCAAAAAGCCCATAAATAATATTTGCTCTGCAGAGACATGTTATACATTTTCCAGGAGTCTGAAATTTAGAGTCACAGATATGATGGATGCTTAATAATTCATGTTTTATGAGAAATAATGCTTTTCAAACAGTTGCACATAGGTTGCTGTTTTTTTTGTCTGGCAAGTATTAAAAATTTCTCACGTTTACCAGCTTTCAGGATAACTTAGCATGGGATGTGTAATGTAAATCAGTCTCTTTTATTCTGTTTACTTACAGTATAGCTTACTTATATCTTATATGAGAGCCAATGAGAACCAAAGCCAAATTCCCTGTATGTGTGAACATACTTGGCCAATAAATCTGATTCTGATTCTGATGTTCTACATCTTTTTTCTTGTATCTACTGCTGTTGAAGTTAAGCATGACAGGTCCTACCATGCTGACCCCACATTACATGGGTAGTGAACGACTAGGTCGACTACCCAGTCCTGCTCAGAGGGGTAACCGGTCACAGCAGATGAAGACCTGCACAGTCACGTCATCACACTGCCGGTGCTTGAAATGGGCGCCTTTTCAGCTCTGTAACCTTGTGTTGTATTCCCAGATCTTTATTTTCAGTCAGGAGAGAGAAACAAAGCTGATGATAAATTACACAAAATGCTGTTAAAACAATTTCCCTGTTTATATCCCAGCACTACACTGTGAAGTCCTTGCTCCAGCTGTTGAAACTATGTCCACGGTGAGCTGTCCTGCAGTTGTCTTTTCCACCTTGTCTTTTCATTTAAATTGTTAACCCCACACCTGTATTCCTTCCACAGTCAACAAATAAGCAGCCAAAATGGTTGGTGGTGTTTGCCTTCCTTTTCACTGGCTCATTGCCATCAGTTTTTGTGCTTCTCCAACAACTGAGGTGGTAACACCACCAAGTTGAAATAAATGTGGTCTTCTTTATAATAGACTGATATAATAATAAACTTAGAAAAATGTTAGTATTGTGTTTGTCGGTGGCATTTTTAAATACAATTGTGTTGATCCAGGAATGGAATCTCATGTTTCTCGTAAGAAGTAAAGGTATCAGCTGTGGTATCTGGAGTCCTGTCTTGCAGGCACTGTTTGAAGAACGGTCCAAACACAGGTGGTCTGGTTGTTCTAAACTGTGCTTAGTGTGGGACTGTACAGGTGACTGTACCATGCAGTGGACTGGTGTTACATTCAGGGAGTACAATTCTAGTGCACAGTGCTTTCAGGATAGGCTGTGGGTCACTGCTGCCCTGTGTTAGAATAAGTGGTTTTGGAGAGCGAGCGAGCGAGTGAGTGAGCAAGTGAATGAGTAACGTGAGTGATGATGTTAAAACTTGACTAATCCAAGATGAACGTCTGGTGACCATATGATTACCAAACATTATTACCTACATTGAGTCTCACATACCCTGGAGGCACAAATAAACCACAAAGCCACCACAAAGTTTTCTCATCAAAAATGAGACCTTCACATCCCTTTACACTCTTCTTGAAAGAACCAGCACAATGGAAGTGAGGTACTTTCCTAGGGGTTATTGCACATTTTGTCTGTGCTTTCTTGCCTTAGTAAAAAACGACTCCACTTTACAATCGAATATACTTGCTGAAAACTAGTTGCCCTTCTGAGGAAGAAGTCTCAGCAAGAAGTGTGATGTCTCTGCGCAGGTCTACAGGAAGTCACATAGATATGAGGCACTTAAAGCTGAGGCTTGGTTCGGTTTAGCTTTTCAGTCTAGACCATCGAACGCCTGGTTTGTCCACATACTGGACACATCATCGGAGCTGGTTGTCACAGTACTACTGCCAAACTGGAGGGAGTTGTGTAATAATTTTCACATCACGCTTGTACCTTCTCGTCTTGGCTGTTTAGTTATTTGAGGAAGACGCCAGAACATTTTTGAGGCGAATGTAAAGTTTATACTTTTCCCAGCGTTTCTATTGCTCTTGTGATAAAAGGCGATCATAGAAACCTACACATAAATACACCCTGTTGTCAAAAAGAAGAAAGATTTAATTTAAGGCCATTTTTAAGCTTGTATGTCATCTAGCTGGAAATTAGTGTGAAGTTTAGAAAGGAAGAGGTCACACGAGGCTGGCAGAAAATAAGATTCAACAGATGAAGGATGATGAAGAAAAGAAGAATGAAAAACCTGATTTTGATATCATGTCTCATTTTAGGTACTTATCAGCAGTCCTGCTGGAAGTGATGGTAAAACTCAGGGAAAAACCCAATTTTTTATAGGATTTCAAAAAAAATACATTTTGAGAGATGAAATGCATGATTCAAAATGCATGATATCTCCTGTTTCATTAAGTTAAGCATACCATGCTGACAGAAATGACACTTTGGATGTTCCTAACATGTTATTAGTAAGATAAATGCTGGATCAGAACTGTTTAAATGTGCAAAAGTTAAAACAATAACCGATTTTATGCAAATGTGCTCACTCACTTACTTGGCCAGGTCTGGTGGTCCAGAGTCTATCCAGGCAGCACTAGCACTAGGCTGAATTAGCTGGACAAGGCTATGTTCTTTAGCATTTGAATACGGCAAGGAGGTGGTCACCGAATCCCCGGTGGTACCATAAGGAAAGAGTTTCTCATCCCAGATGCTCTCAACAGGCACTGAGGAGACCTCTCCTGTATACTCAGCTGCAGTCCTCTCCCTCTGACAGAGATCCATGAGTTGGTCTCCAGCAATGGCTCTTGCTCAGCTACCCATGAGCAGAGAGTTTAAGAGGTCCCTTGCACTGGTGTGGTGATCTATCGGATCATTTGGGGATGACCAGTGGCTGACTGGATAGTGGCTCCTGTGGCTGGGTTCCGACTGCTGAGTCGGGAGAAGTGGCCAGCCAGCTGGAAGAGTGAACCCTACCTTCTGTTCTGTCCACCACAACCCTCCACTGCCCATGCTGATGGATTGCACAAGCAGTGGGCAAAGCCTGTAAAAATCCTGCTGTTTTTTTCTCTTCATGTTTAAAAAGCTGTTGTTTTTATTTTGTTACTGTTATTATATTGCTGTATTTTTGTTGTTTTTTTAAATGCTGATAAACTGTTGAACTGTACCACAAATACCTTTCCTCAATATCCTAAAACACTTGGAAAACCTGCAATTAAATGTACTATATAAACAATTATTATCATTACACAAAAAAAATGATTTTCACATTATTCCAAACTGCACAGACAAAAGTAATATTAATATTGACCACCCTATCTGCATTCATTGGTGAAACAACTTTATGCATTCCTGAAGACCAAAATTTACATGGATTTATGCTGAAATATCACCCAATTCAATCAAATTGGACACTATTACTTTAACATTAGCTCTCACAACTCAGAAAATATTAAAGCGTTTTCCATTTAATCATTTCTCTACAATACTGTACAGCTGTCTACCTGCATTTTGGCTGTTCTGTAGCTGCTGCATATTTTGCTCTTATCAAATTCTAACTTGAAACTTTACATTCATACGTGTGATAATATTTGTGCATTAATCTAACAATTAAGTGAAACAGAATTTAACAGTAAACACAAAGGAAACCAAAAAAACAATGCAAATGAACTGGCTCTCTCACCAGACAAGCTGACATCATTCTAACCTGGGGCCATGACAGCTGGCATTAACTGGTGACCCTAGTGGACGGGGGGAAATGGTGACTGAGAACTTTAAGGAAGCAGGGGGCAAGTGTGATGAAGACCACATGGTGTTTCTTGTCTCTCGCCACTCAGATGGATGGGCACAAAATCCATTCAGTTTTTGTAAACTCTACAAAATGCACTGAAAAAAACTCCTGTATGAATGAGTGCATCGCTGAAACAACTGTGCAAAAAAATGCCCTCAGCCCAGTAAACGGTCGATAAAATATAAACATCATGACTAACAGATGGTAAAGCATAAAGACCAGGACTAATGGATGTATTTAACTGACTTTAGGAAGGTATAATTGTTTATGCTTGTCCTTTGAGCATTTCTGCTCATCTTAATACTTTGGTTTACTTCGGCTCGGGTGTTTATCTGTGCAGCACGCAAATGTGTCTCCTAGTCAATGTCACAACTACAGTTTGCCTGCAAGAGTCAGAAAACTTCCTCCTTGTTGTCTGCACACTTGTGAAGAGTGTGCAGAGCAGAGTGGTGGTTGACACCCCTTTTCAAGCAAATGTTAAAGTACAAAGTATGTTTGCAACCTTTTCAGAGGAGTCTGAGCATTAGCATTAAATTGGAACCAACAATGCTCATCTAATTTGCTGATTTAGCAAAAATATAAGTCACACCGTCATATGAAAAATCTATTCACAACCTCTTTTATTTTGTTTTCTATTTGGGTGCTCAGTGAGTAGTGTGCCTGCTTCACAGAGTAAAACACATCAGGTTACTGTAAAGCAGTAGCACAACATGCAGCAATAAGGAATTAACAAGTAAATATTATAACAATAAATCTAATGCATTTGGACGTTGGAATAAAAAAGCAGGTTTGACAGCTGTCTGTCCTGTCCGTCAGCTGATAAATATCTGCAAATACACAGCACTTGGGCAGCTTTGCAGGAGCTGCAGGTTTCCACTTCATTATATCAGATAGATTATGGGAAATACTGTCCCGTGAATATGTGGGGCCCACCCCTTGCACATGAGGTCAGGAGAGAAACAGATATATTTCTCTCTGTCCGCCTCAGTTTCGAGAGAAAGACTGGTCTGGTGGCAGCAATAAAGGCAGCTGCCAACCTGTCACGGGCTAAACCTCCGAGGCGGTTCTAGATCTCTGCTATATTCTCTGTTTGTCAGTTCTGGAATTCAGGCTTGCTGAAGTCTGGATGTTGTCCATTCATCTGACCTCATGATTCAGTGCTTTCAGCTGTGTCATACGCCAGGATAGATATTTGTATTGTTGATTAAAAAACCCTTCATTCATATTTGAAAAACCTTTTTTTTTTTGCATAGCTTCTGTTTAAGAAGTGTTTTTTTTCCAGTTTATATTAAGAACTTTGCCATTTTTCATGTACACTACCGGTCAAAAGTTTTAGAACACTTCAGTTTTTTTTCCAGTTTTTATGGAACTGCATGCAGTTTAATGTCTTAATGTTTCATGAAATCAAGGCATAGAACAAATAAACTTCTGCAACAGTCTTGGGAAGATCTTTCTGACCAATATTTGATTTCCCTTATAGAAAGAATGCCGTGTGTTTGGCTGTTAAATCGGCAAAAGGTGGCTACTTTGATGAATCAAAAAATTTGAATAAATTTTTGTACACCTAATGATTCCTTGACTTTTTTAAAAAAAATTTTCCATAGTTTTTTTGTTCTATGCCTTGATTTCACGAAACATTAAGATGTTAAACTGCATGCATTTCCATAAAAACTGAAAAAATTAGGTGTTCTAAAACTTTTGACTGGTAGTGTATATTCTTTACTGTTTAGTTATTTCATATAAATGTAAAACTGGAACAGTTAAGTGCATGCATAGTGTTTGTAAGCTTTTGCCTAATTTTGTTTAAATTGATTGATTTATAAAGACAACACCTTTACAAATACATGGCCCTTGTTTGCTCTGGTTGTTCTACAAAATTGAGGAAACTCAGAGAAATACAAAGAACCACTGTAGTATGAGCATAGCTGACCTTCAAATGGTATCTAGGGCAGTGGGTAGCACTGCTGTTCTTCAGTGAGAGTGTGTTGGTTCAAGTCCTGCTTCTTCCTTTTAATACATTTGTGCGCTTGTTATAAATTGCTCCATTAATACTGTAAATAATTAATTGTGTAGATGGGTAAAGCCTGATGTTTTAAATGACTTTGGGGGAAAATCTAGGGATAACATGAGAAACCAAGATACTCCTCATAGATTATCCAAGAGTAACAGTTCCTTTTTCCCATATACTGAGTGCTTTTATGACCTCAGTGGAGTTGGTTGTGGTCAGCTAATCTGGTAGAGAAATATAATTATAATTATCCATTTACATTTATATATTTACCTGCTTTTCTCCATTTTAGTGTTTTCTGCAGAACTACTAAGATATTAAAACATAACAGACATGTGTGTGCTTACAAACCAGAAGAGTACAGAAAGTGCATTACAGGGCAGTAAACCTAAACAAAGGAGCAGCTTAGTTGCCCATCCCAAGATCCATATTTCTAACATACTGATAAAACATCCTGTTATGTCTACAATATATATATATATATGTCTACAATATATATAAATCTAGTGGGGCATATATTCATTGTTTTATACTTTTCAGGGGAAAAAAAAGCTGCTTTAATTCTCATTAGAATATTTTGGTTATAAATATTTACTTTTTTATCCATTTGGGACATTCGGAACAAAGTTTAAATGTAGCTGACAGTAATACACACCTACTACAAAATCTTAAGAGCAGAACAACAGGACCCAGCCCAGTGTCTCATCTCTGTAACTACTGCCCTGTCCTTGCAGTCTGTGCAAAAAACGTCATGCATCATTCAAATAAAAAAATACTTTCTGGAATCAGAGAGCGTAGAATCAAAAGTTCAGCTTTTTATAAAATCCATTAAACATTGCATAAAGCTGAGTATTTTGAATCAGACCCAACACTGGCTATTGTGCTGATGTAAATGCTGAGGCTATTTAAATGACAATAGTTTTACTGGCAGTGCATTTTAATGTCTTGCTTATATAAATGTCACCCTTGCCAGCGCCATTATAGTGTATGTGATAAAGAAAAACTGTTCTGTAGTGAGTTAACTGCAATATCCCAAACATGGACCGCACTGGAAAGGTAGGTGGATGGATGCTTTACTACGTTCCTACCAGCTGCGGTGGTGGGTGTCACACCCTGGTTCCTAACAAGGCCGTATCGTCCCACAGATCATCTTCTACAAGGAACGGAACTTTCAGGGGGAATGCTTTGAGTGCAGCAGCGACTGCCCAGAGCTCAGCTCTCACTTCAGCCATTGCAACTCCATCCGAGTGGAGAATGGCTGCTGGGTCCTTTATGAGCGCCCCAACTACGCCGGCTACCAGTATGTGCTGACCAGGGGGGAATATCCTGACTACCAGAGCTGGATGGGCTACAACGACAGCATCAGGTCCTGTCGACAGATTAGAACTGTAAGTGGGCACAGCTCCCCTGCACGCGGCTCGCTTCCCAGTTGCTTGCTCACATTAACCCGCTCATTCTGCCAGAAGCAGACTCATATTTTTGCGTGTCCGTCAGGAAAAAAATTGATGAACATGTAGACAGGATGAAAAGATATATTAACTATCCTACTGACCATACAATGTTTTTCTAAATAACATCTTCAGTATTCAGACCATTAACTTATGCTCACATTTTGATGAATTACAAATAGAACATTGAAATAAGACTTTTGGGGCACTTTTGCAGTGTCTGGAAATTATTCTGCCCCGTTATTTTAGCTGTTTTCTTATGGTGCAAAATATTCTTGATGGGACTGAGATTAGGAAGGTAACCAGGCCACTGTAGGATGTTCTCCTTTTGTACTTTTTTGTTCTTTTGTCATTCTGATGTTGCTTTGGCCTTCTGCTATGGATCACGTCCTGCTCAAAGGCGAACCTTCTCCCAAGCTTCAGCTTTTTGTCTTTTTCTAGCAGCCTGAAGGAGATTCTCTTGCAGTATCTCCCATTATTTTGCTCATACCTTCTTTAGTCTCTTTTAGCCAAGTGCTCAATATCTGTTGATGAAAATTAGCATTTTTCTGCCTCCGCCATACTTCACCGTATAGATTTTTGTTTTATGAGGCATTGGCAATTTTATTTGCTGACAGCTTTTAAACCTTGAATTTTGGTTTTGGTCTAATTTGGTCCTTCATTAGTTGACTAAAATAACTACTTCTGCCCTCCCTCATTTCAACATGTGCAACACTCTTTCTGGAAAAACCTGCAAAATGCTTAAAGATGGTTGTTTATGTGTGCATGAAACAATCCCATACCTAACACTACATATAGAAAGTTTTCCAAATTAGAAAATTATTTTGCAATTGGTTTATAAATTTGCACCAGTTCTAGAACAGCAGAATATCTTAAGGCATTAAAAAAGAAAATGCAGGAAATAAGGTGACCCAAGGTGCAACACAGGCATATGAAGTGACAAAAACAACATGAAATAACAAGAAATATTTACACTTAAAGCCATGTAATGTCTATAAAATAAAGAAAATTAAATTGCACAGATTGAAGCCTAAATAGTCAATGGCCAGTTCACTCTGTGAGTTACGCTGTAACGAAAATTGAATTTAGTGAACGTAAATTAAACAGATTTTATTTACCCCAGGATAGTCAATGGTAATGAAAAATGGAAAAGTTTTTTATTTAATGCATTTGCAGTATTTTTTTTATTATTCTTTATATATTTTGTGTTTTTTTATGCTCTCTTAAAACTGTTGATTTTCCATGCCAATGATCTCTGGTCCTGATGATCCAGGTGTCCAGCTCATCCAGGATTCGCATCTACGAGAGGCCTGACTTCTCCGGCCAAATGCTGGAGTTGGGAGAAGACCTCCCCTCACTGGTGGATCGCTTCAGCCGACGTGAGGTTCATTCTTGCAACGTGTTGGATGGTGCCTGGGTGTTCTATGAGCACCCCAACTATCGTGGCCATCAGTACCTGCTAGAGCGGGGCGAGTACCGGCGTTTCACGGAGTGGAATGCTTTGCACCCCACTGTTGGATCCATCAGACGCGTGCAGGACTGCTAGTTCCATAACAGTGCTCGTGTTATGCAATAAACGTTCTTAAACTGAACAGATAGCAGCATTTGTCCCTTTACTCTGTGTGCTTCCTGTTGGTGCTGTTGAATATTTGGTTTAAAAAGCAGGGCCACCTTGAAATTTAAAAGTATGTGCTACAGAGATTTGAGACACTTATGCCACTGACTCAAAGAAAATAAACAGGTTTAGTTTAGCTCTTTTGGATTGTTTAGGGTAGAATGTAACACAAGTGAAGTGGTACCAAATAGTTATACCATGGTACCACTAATAAAGGTATTACCTGAAGTATTAAATGCATATACAGTACATCCGACAGGCAATGTGGCAGCAGGCTGTTGCCATTATATGGATGGAAGAAATGATCAGAATCAAAATCAGAATTAGAATCAGATTTTTTGGCCAAGTATGCTCACATGTTCAGGTAATTTGGCTTTGGTTTTCACTGGCTCACAGCGCACATACCACAGCGCAACATACTGCACATACATGCAGTAACATCCCTGTTCAGGTTTGCTTTGTGGCGTTGGTTCTAGTTCATGTCCATCATCATCAGTCCCGCCATCACTTCCTCCATCTGGACCAATCATGTCCAGGCTCCACCACTTTGAAAACCCCGCCATTTTGCCAAGTATCATTCTGTTTGTTTCTGAGATTTGGAGTTTGGTGATTTTGGGTTGTGGTTTAATTGGTTTGCATGTGTTTGGTGTGTGGTTTTGTATAGAGAGCAGTGCCATGTTCCCATTTCCATGTTTTGGTTTCTTAGTTTAGAACAGTGTGGCCAGTAGGAGCGGGTGACTTTTGGCTTTGCTTGTTTTTTGTCCGGTGTAAAAGGTAAGTAGTTTGTTTTTCTTCATACAGTCAAATAGTTTTTTCCCCATTTGGGACACTTTAGAGCACAGCATCACTATATTTGTATATTTTCACTTTATCACTAATGTATCCAATAAACCCTTCCCGAAAATCCTTTGGTTTTTTTCTGGACAACAGCTACACTCAACCCCTTCCCTTCCTTTTCCAATTTTTGTGTATGGCCCCTGCACCTTAGCACTTGACCAAGCCCAACACCAAGCAGAAGTCGTATCACATGCATACATACAAATATGTGCAGAAGGATGCATGATGGAGTGTAAGAATGAATATTATAAAGGCAAGTTATGATCATCTCTTATGTGCATCAGTGACTGTATGCTAGGTAGGTATTTTATTTTGTGGTGCCTGATGCTTAGCCAGCTGGCAGATATTTAAGATGGGAGGAAGGAGCTGGAAGCCATCAGTTTCCTGTTTTCCATTTGTCTGCAACTTCCTCCAAAAAGCCCAGCCTTAATGCTATGGCTGAGTCTGTCTTTTTGATAAGTTTTTCCTCTCTGTGGGACTCAGGGTTAGCACTCAACTGTAACAGAAGACTGCCCAGCAACAACACACGAACACAACGTGTGCAACTTCTAATCTGCCATTCATGTCATCCCTGCCCCCTACCAGGGGAGTACTGCCCACCAGCTCACAGAAAGCAGAAAAAACTTTTGGTGAATAATCCCCAAATGGACTCAAGGTAGTTACATTAATGTGTTGGATTGTGTGGTGACCTTTTTAACATGGGGTGGGGATGTTAGCTATTGGAAAAGATAAATGAGTACTAATGGGTACTCTGTGCAGGTTGAGGGTGTTATGTAATGTTTTTCTGGTTGCTAAGCAGCGAAAAGTATATGGGGGTCCCGTGTGTATCTGAAAAACATTAATACAGTGGATTCAGAAAGTATTCAGACCCCTTCACTTTCTGCATACTTTATTGTGTTTTAGATTTAATTTATATGAATAAATTTACTATTTTTGCCTATCAATATACACACAATAACCCACAATGACACAGTGAAAATGTTTTCAGGAAGGTTTGAAAATTTATTAAAAATCAAAAACTGAAATCACTCATTCAAATAAGTATTCAGACCCTTTGCTGTGACTCTCCAAATTGTGGTTAGGTGCATTCTGTTTGCTTTAATCATACTTGAGATGTGTCTAGAATTTGACTGGAGTCCACTGGTGGCAAAGTGAATTGACAGAATGCAATTTAGAAAGGCACACACCTCTGGTGCCGGGAACTCTCTGAAGACCTCCACAGTAAAATTTTGGTGAGGCAAGAGTATAAAACCATTTCTAAAGCTTTGAGTGTTCCTAGGAGCACAGTGGTCTCAATGGTAAAATGGAAGAAGTATGGAACCACCAGGACTCATAGATTTGGTCGTCTGGGCAAGAAGGGCCTTAGTCAGGGAGGTGACTGAGAACCCAGTGGTCACTCTAATAGAGCTTCAGAAGTCATCTGCTGAGATGGGCGAACCTGTTGGAAGGAAGGTCATCTCACCACCACTCTATCAATAAGAGTATAAGGCATATGACAGTTTGCTTGGAGTTTGCCAAACAGTATTTAAAGGACTCTGGCAGCATAAAGGAAAAAGATTCTTTGGTCTGCAACAAAAATTTATCTCTGCCCAGAATGCCTAGCAAAGACCAGGCACCGCTTATCGTCTACCTAGTACTTTCCCGGGTGAAGCATAATGGTGACAGCATAATGCTATGGGGATGCTTCTCATGGGCAGGTGACTGATCAGATTTGAGGAAAGGATGAATGCAGCCAAACAGAGGCCCTTGAAGAAATGCTGCTCCAGAGTGCACGCAACCTCAGACTGTCTGCCAAAGGGGCTTCTACATAGTACTGAATTAAGGGTCTGAATATTTACAGTATATGAATAACAGATTTCTGTTTTTGATTTTTAATAAATTTGAAAACACTTTTTCCCTTTGTCATTGGATGTTACTGAGTAAATTGAGTGGGTGTGGGATGACAAATTAAAAATAAATTTAAAATTAAATCCACAATACCAAGTGAGCAGAAAGTGAAGGGGTTTGAATACTTTCTAAATCCATTGTACGTACTCAGCGTTGCAAACTTAGAAGTTAACAAATATAAATGAAGTTGTGGGCTCTTTGTGCTTCACATTACTATCCAGCAGCTCAACTACAATACATCAGTTACTGGTTAAACCCTATCTGACAAGGTATCTTACCCTGTTTGCACAACCCAGCTTTTATTTCAGTTCCAAGCTGGGTACAGTTAGGATTAAAAAAAATGTTGCATTTGGAGCTCTGAACTTTAATTGCATTTTTATTATAAAGGAAGAAACAAAACACGGACGGTTTGGAGACAAAGTCAGAGAGGCGAGATTGCGTTGGATTGGACATGTGCAGAGGAGAGATCCTGGATATATCGGGAGAAGGATGCTAGGGATGGAGCTGCCAGGCAAGAGGAAGAGAGGAAGGCCTAAGAGGAGATTTATGGATGTGGTGAAGGAGGACATGCAGGTGGTGGGGGTGACGGAGAGAGATGCAGAGGACAGGAGGAAGTGGAAGCTTTTGATCCGCTGTGGCGACCCCTAACGGGAGCAGCCGAAAGAAGAAGAAGAAACAAAACACAGCTATACTGTATATGGGAGATAGGTTTAAGGAAATGTACAAAAATTTTGCAAAAAATTATTTTTTCTCTCTTTGAAGAGACTAGTATTTACCTAAATGTAAAAAAAAAAAAAAAAAAAAAAGTACAATAAAACTTGTATTTTATCAGTTTGTAATTAATATTTCATGATAATATGAGTTCAGAGGTTTGTGGCCAGTACTGCTAAGTAGTGTGGCAATTTCTTCAGAAGGAAAATGGTGAGGATTGCTGGAAAGGGGAAGACTGTCCAAATAGGCCTGCAGAACCCAATTGTAGTGAGTATGCACAGCTGACCCTGGGTACAAAAGAGTCAAATCCCTGATGCTGAATCAGGTCAATTTGTTAAAAGTCCAGCACGCATCAATGGGTGTTGTGCTGATGTGGAATAACCGGAATTTTTCTCATTGAAGTCCACCGACACAGGACATCTGACTAAGCTATGTCTTTGCTCTGCTCATTATGACATCCGCACTAAAGAACAGCTGAGTAATATTGACATTATTCTGCAGAAATATTCCAATTTTATTTTCTGCCTTTGAATTACGAGCACCTTTTTCAAACACTAAACACAAAACAACATAATCATTTTAAAGTGTTGTGACTTGTCTCCACAGGATGATTCTTGGATTCATCAGGTTGTACTCAACAGCAGACTTCATTTGTAAGAAAAAAGAAAATTTTAAGAAATCCTAAATGGGTCTAAATGTACGGCTAACAGCATCATTAAAAAGTGCGACACCTTCAACAGATTTCAATGGTGAGTGATAACTGTCAGTGGCAATCACGTTTACACTGAACCATCAAGTCATTCTTCACTATCATCTAGGCTATTGTGCCAGTTTTAAAGGCAACTGCGGGATCTCAGTTTTCCTCTGCAGTGACCCAATCCAAACTACTGAGTTTTATCCTGACAATGTCAGAAAAACAGTTGCCCTATGTATGGTTTTACTGGTGTTGCCTTACAGTTGTAAAAATTAGAGTTTGAGTCCTGTTCTAGTGTCCTTCAGAAAGGTAGTTATGTTGAACTGTGGCAGTGAACATGATTTGGATAAATGACATTAATTGGCAATAATATGCACACAAACAGAATTATTAGAATAGGAATATGGGTGTAAATTAGTTAAATGTGCGCGTTGGATAATTTCATTCATGCTTAGGGTCTACAGCTTGTGACCACGTTTGGTGAGTGTCTGTGATATAACAAGATGGCAAATGTTGCATGGGCCTCTACCTGGATCCTGAAAACCATGATGGACCACAATACAGAGGCCAGTCCGGTCACTGCAAGCTTAGGAGGCGCAGCTCTTCTGGCAACAGGGGGTGAAAACTCAACCCTGCTTTCCTGTATAAAACTCTTAGTCCGTGACCCAGAGGTTATATTCAATTTCTGAGAGATTACATGATCACGGACGAGCCAAAGTATTACCTCTGTCCTCTGTTGCAGTGCAAGCATGTAGTCAGGGTGTGTGTGTGTGTGTGTGTGTGTGTGTGTGTGTGTACTTCAAAATGGTAGAGATGTTCAGTAATGGGACCACTGTAAAACTGTATGAATATATTTGAGATATATTTATACTAATAAATTTAAAAGATATTTATATATAATTTGCTGCAGTAAAGTAAATGTTCCACTAGAGGGAATTGGTTGCTAACAAAAGCTCAGAATATCAGTTGTTCTACGTGCACTTGCACCTCAAATTACAAACACAAGAATTCTGCGTTTGTTGCTTAGTTTTGTAACCCAATTTGTTCCCCAGTTTTATGGGAAAACTGTCTCTGAGTACCATTTGTTCCTGTCTTGGGTAATTTTATTAAATTTCTTGCCTCTGTATCTCTGCCTAATAGTTTCTTTTTTTTTTGTTAAATCCAACACAGAGTAACAGCTTAGAGAAAGATTGGCTACGACAGGGGGAGCCATTACTGTTTGCCCGTGAGGAGAAAGCTGACCGAATGATCACTGTCTTGTTTTGAACTGCCCTTTTTTTTTTTTTTTTTTTTTTTACTGAATCTCATTCATACTCTGTGTGAAGGACCCAAAATTTCTCTTTCACAGACATATTTTTAACACCTTACTACCTGCTGGTGGTGGAGAGGAGGTCACTGTAATCCATCTTTTATAGGTTGGTCATGTTACATGGCACCGGTTGATTCTCAACGACTTTGATGTTAAAAGGCAAAATGACTAACAGGTTAAACTCCACTGAAAACAATACTTTAGAAGTGAATGGAGTGCATGTAGGCATTATGAACAATTGTTATGCTTGTGTATGGTCTCAACACAGCTATCCATGAGTAGGTGGTATAAATGGAGCAGTTCTGTATGCCGCTGCTTGCAACTAAATCTGTAATGGCACCATGCGGTGGTAATATCGTAGAATGGGTTGCATGTTGGGAGGAGGTCCAGCTCTATAAATAGGTACAGTACATACACAGACATTGCAGGTGGCAGGGACAGTTCCTAAATTGTGTTTTGTCATAAGACCTATATGACAGAATAGCCGAGCGCAGAGCTGAGAAGGGGCCGGTCCATTGCCAAGTGATGCTACAGGGCCCTGTGTGTCAAACAGTACTAAGAAAACATATGGCTATAATAAAAAAAATTGCTAAATGTGTGAAACAAGGCCTGACATCCTTGCTCCTGCTGCCTAGAGAGTCCTGGCAGAGACCGAGCTAGGACATGACTGTGTGAGAGAGGGAGAGTGACGCAGCTTGTAAAGAGAGCGGAAATGTTTAATGGGGTGGAGGAGAAGTGGTAAGAACCGTGAATTGATCCCACTGTAGAATAATTGTTGATAGAAGGCTATTCTGTGGTTGTGTCACAGATTTCTTTCTAACATGTTAGGTTAGGTTTGGCGTCAATTGTTAAAGTAAGCAAGTCAGGTGAATTTTAGTGAAATGGCAAAGCTGTGGACAAGGATGAGGTGGAGCCCTTTCCTATTTATAAAGGTGAGTGCAGTCTTGGCAAATTCAACTCACAACAATCACTTGGGTGGTTTTCTTTTGGCTGCTGAAGGTATGGACATTGTTTCCCATTGCGTTCTTCTGTGCGTCTTTAGATCACAGACACAGCATATAAACTCATCTCACTGTGAGCCAGATTTGAGGCACCAGCTCTGCTGCTGGGTACAGCCTGGTAATTTTTACTGACCCAGTTCAGGGTAAGGGCTTTATTAGCACCAGAAGGGATTTGATCAACTACAAAGCGACTGCACTCACCAGTGGTCAATCTCTGCTCCCTGTGGTTTATGACCCAGTGCTGCCATCTGTCTTCCTTCTGTCCTTTTCTGTGTTTTACTGCACGTTGTTCAGTCATTTTTCTAAAGCAGGCAGTTGGAATTTCTACGATGCATTAAGGGAAAAAAAAAAATTCTTTTGCAGCGGTCTATAAATAGGAGCCTTGATTATGCCGCTGAAAAAATACAGTATATTTGGAAGAGAAACGTAGGAGTGAAGATGCTTTATTTTTGTTTTTTTTTTTGTTTTTTTTCTTTTTACATACGCAGAGCCTCATTTAAAGAATGCCAAAAATAAATACGGCACTATAAGTTAGCTTTGAGGCATCTTGGTAGGAGGGTCACCTGTGGAATAAAATATTCTCATAACCTTTTTCAGCCATAATAGTAATGGTGCTGGCTGGAGGCAGAAAGGCCCAAGTTTGAGCATCACACCCTGCGCTGGCATTATGCAATGCTGACTCCCACTCTCTCAGTACTGGACCACTGTTCTCTGCCATCTCCCAGGGTTTCCATAATGTTGCTGTAAAGCTCTAAGTTTTGTTTTTTCCTGTATAAGAGAGAATTATGAAAGCTCTGTTAATACAGTTCATAATGCCCTCCATTCACTGACAAATGCTTGACCCTTCAGCCAAGGTTCCAGATTGAGGAGAGCGATAACAGCACAATGTTGTGTCTATGAAGGGTGCACACTGTGCTGCTGTTGTAGAGAATGATTATGTCATTATGTGTGACACATTTAATGGGGCCACCACTGTCACCTGGATCCATAATGCCTGCAGTACAAAAAGAAATACGTTTCTTATTTTTTATTTCATGTCATAAATGCCCTGCGCAATATGACGCCTATGGTTACTAAAAGGATGCTGATCATATATACTTAAATGCTGGGAGTAACCCTAAATGTCACTGTTCCTACCACTCCCCTAACTTTAACTCTGACTTCAGCTAGAGATGCTCACTGACTAAACAACTCTGACTCCTTCGCAAACTAAGTTTGAGGCTCAAGGTTGTAAAAGGTGATCCGCAGCAGTCACTCCAATTGTATGCCCAAACTCAGCCTGTTTTATTTTGTTTTTCCCCTTCTCAAGACCAAATTTCCACAGTGTTTTCTATGCTGAAGACTGACAGGTTAATGTGGAAAATGGAGCACCATGGGGACGCACAAGTAAACTGTGTATACAGAGCGAGATTTAAACCCACACCTCATGGGCACTGCTGCACTGACAGACTGCCGGACCAATGTGTCACATTGAGCAACTTGTAATTGTTTATGTAATTTAAACATTTCGGGCTGATTTCATAATATATCATTATTCTTTAATGTAGGAATTTTAAGAATTTGAGATTTTCAAAATTAATTTTATGATGTTCTTAAAACAAATAAATTCTGTCTTTCATTTGAGCAATGGGTTGAAGAGTAAGCTGCTAAACTAGGAATATGAGCACATTTTTCCTACGCCAAGGGCGCAGGCAGAGTGAAAGTGCGGTACACATCAGGCTGACCTGAGCTGCAATATCTCAAGTGTCCCCAGCAACCCATGTGCTGAAGAATTTGGGTGCGTGTTGATGTCCCTGCCCATTGTAAAGAACTCTCACAGGAAGCAAAGTGTAGATCACATTCATGACCAGTTTGACTCTGCTCTTGGGTACCTCTCTTAGGTCATCCTTCCTGCCACTAAATTCAGGGATGTAGCCTCACTGGTGGCTGTGTAATTTAAAGCCTAAGAGGAGAAAGGTGACTTGATGACCTACACAGCTCTGGCTGAGAGACTGTATGATGATGCTATCACCGAGTTAGGTTGTTTTTAGCATATGAAGGATAGCAGGTGATATAAAGTGTGTGTGCGTGTGTGTGTGTGTGCGTGTGTGTGTGCGTGTGTGTGTGCGTGTGTGTGTGTGTGTGTGTGTGTGTGTGTGTGTGGAGGGGGGCTGTTGGCACAAACTGAAGGTCAGAGGAAGTATCAGTGACAGGAAGTCTATGGCTGCCAAACATGAGCTGACGGAGTGACACCTGGCTGACTATAAAGATTCCCCTAAAGAAACCCCTCTTATAACCTGACTAACAGACATGCCGCCCTGCAGCAAAAAGTAGACAAGCAGCACTGAAACAGCCTGTCAGGTATTGGGGGGACCAAATATTATGCATAAATACTGTAGGGACAGTGGGAGACATGTCATTCCCCTGCTATGACTGGGTTAGAAACTGTCACTTTTCATATGGGTTTGCTGGTGTTTCTGCATAGGTCACCCTCAGCAAAAAAAAAAAAAAAAAGCTTATGCTGTTTCATGTAGATTTTACAAAGTCAGTGTTATACTGAGTGTGCGTTGTGTTTGTTTGTATAGGTGCACAGGAAACTATTTATTATTTACAAGAAATAAAAGATCAGGATGCTGACAGACTCTGTAGTGCAGTCAAAAAAACATTTGCCCCTTTCCAGTTTTCTTTACTTTTTTACATCAAACTTGTTTGCATCTTGTTCCAGTTTTTCTAGTAAATGAATGGAGCATAAGAGAGAGAGAAAATGGCAGCAATATAGTAATTTCCTTGGTGTGGAACAGAAAGTGATGTGTACTTCCAAATGTGAAAAATGAATTGTGATGAGCAGTTATAACTTTAACCAATTCTATTAAAAAGGTAGTTAGACTCAGCTGTTTGAATATGGTGAGGCCTGAATCGGACCACTGCTGTCCAGTATCTGTTTGGACCTCTCAAACTCTTTTGAACAAAAGTCAAATTGGCAGAAGAGAGATTTGTAGAGATGTGCTGTCATGCTCAAAGGAAATCTGTGAAAGCTTGTGGAGGAAATTTGCTGAAGGCTATGAGTCTGCCTAGGGTTACACAGGCATTTCTATGTCTGCCTCTTTGGAGAAGCAGGGTGTGAGAGAAAAAGTCTCAAATAGTGGTGGATGTGCCTATGAGTGGCCATGCTGCCAAAATCTCTCCATGAGCAAAATCATTAATGAGCTAAAAAAAGAACCCCAGAGAAACATCTAGAGAAGTGCAGGCTTCTCTTTCCTCCGCTCCAGTCAGTGTTCATGACATTGTGCAAACATGGGATATATGGCTGAGTGGCAAGCAGAAACCACTGCTCACTATGAAGAACATCAATGTTTATCTGCTGTTGACCAAAAAAGGACCTAGATGTCTTTCAAGACTTATGGAAGAAAGTTCTGTGTTCTGACAAATCTGTAGAATTTTTTTGGTGACGTGGGCCCTGTTATTGCTCTTATAAGGCAACCATGGCATTTCAGAGTAAGAATGTTCTACCAGTAGTACTCAGGCATGGTTGTGGCATGCTGTGGTCTGGGGGTATTGTGCTGCCACAAGACCTGGTTGCATTTCCATTTTTACGTCTTTATTTTGCTTTAACTCCTGCTGGGACTAAAAACTCCTATTGCTAATTTTCTGGTGGGACTGAACAATATGGACAAACAAAGCTTTACATCCAGGTCTGACAACAAATGCTTCATTGATTCATTCTAGAAAGGGTGCTGAGATGTGGCAACATTTACATTCTACATGGATTAATTAATCTACTTTAAATGTTAGAGCAGATCGTAAGGTTTCATATGATAAACAGCATTCCCTTTTCTCTAAATACCTCTACTCATCTGTTTTAATGTGTAGTTATTTCTTCCTTTACACCATTAACAAAGGTCATGGTTTAAGGATGTCAATTACTGCTGGTGCCAAAATTCCTGTAAAACTCATATTTGGATTTCTCTTTGGTGTAATTCAGTTACCTGTAACAGTGTTTGCCATTTGTCTCACTAAGAGGCAGTACAGGGACAAAGTGGAGTCTCTCTACCGGGACTCCAACATCAGGAACATGTGGAGAGGACTTAGAACAATAACGGACTATAAAGGGAAAGGCAGCGGTGTCATAGAAGCATCTGCTCCCCTCGCTGAGGAGCTGAACACCTTCTACGCATGGTTTGACAAGAACCACCCACGCCTGGCCATGGACCTGAACCAGGATGCTTGCTCACTGCAGGTGTCCAGGGCGGATGTATGTCAATCCTTTAAAAGGATAAACATACACAAGCTCCTGGACCAGACAACATCCCTGGTAGGGTTCTTAAGGCTTGTGCGGACCAGCTGGCGGGTGTGTTCACGGACATCTTCAACCTTTCCCTGCTCCAGTCTGTTGTCCCCACATGTTTCAAGAGAACCATCATTGTTCCTGTACCCAAGAAACCCTGAGTCCTCTGCCTAAATGACTACCACCCTGTCGCACTTACGTCCGTCATCATGAAGTGCTTTGAGCGGTTAGTCAGGTCACACATCGTTGCCTCCCTGCCGGACACACTGGACCCGCTTCATTTCGCCTACAAACCCAACAGGTCTACGGACGACGCAATCGCCTTCACTCTCCACAAGGCTCTCTCCCACCTGGAACAGAGGAACACGTATGTGCGAATGCTCTTCATCGACTACAGCTCAGCATTCAACACCATCGTGCCCTCTAAGCTGGTCGCCAAGCTCAGGAACCTGGGACTTAACCCGACTCTGTGCAGTTGGACCATGGACTTCCTGACAGGCAGGCCCCAGGTGGTGAGATTGGGGAACACCATCTCCTCAGCGCTGACTCTCAGCACGGGGACCCCCCAGGGCTGCGTGCCTAGCCCCCTGCTGTACTCCCTGTTCACGCACGACTACGTCGCCTCGCTCAGCTCCAACATCATAGTCAAGTTTGCTGACGACACCACGGTCATCGGCCTGATCACTGACAACGATGAACAGGCCTATAGAGGGGAGGTGAGAACCCTGACCTCATGGTGTCAGGACAATGACCTCCACCTCAACGTCAGCAAAACAAAAGAGCTGATCATGGACTTCAGGAGACAGCGGGGGAATAGCCATGCGCCCATCTCTATAGCCGGCGCCCCAGTGGAGAGGGTGAAAAGCTTCAGGTTCCTCGGCGTTACCATCACTGAGGACCTGTCCTGGTCACAGCACGCCAACGTTGTCATTAAGACGGCAACACAACGCCTCTTCTTCCTCCGTCAGCTGAGGAGGTTCGGCATGGACAACAGGATACTTGTCAACTTTTACAAATCTACGATCGAAAGTATCCTGACTGGCTGTTTCACGGCCTGGTATGGCAGCTGTAATGTGTCAGACCGTAAAGCTCTGCAGAGAGTGGTCAAGACAGCACAGATCATCACCAGGACTGACCTGCCAGCCCTGCAGGATTTCCACACCCAGCGCTGCAAGAAGAAGGCACTTACCATCCAGAGGGACAGCAGTCACCCCAGCCACAAACTATTCTTCTTGCTCCCATCCGGAAGACGCTTTAGAAGCGTTCGGACAAGGATGAAACGGTTCCGGGAACAGTTTTTCCCCTACACCGTTAGACTGCTAAACCACTGACCCCTCCCTGGGCAGTGGAACAGTCGATTGGGGTCTGTCTGTCTATCTGTATGCCTGTCCCACCCATTGTGGAAACCCGTCTGGTTCATTTTCCCGTTTCTGGTGCTTTTTGTTGTTGTACGTTTAGTCTGTAGTTGTAGGTCTGGTTGCTGTGTGCTGTTGGTTTGAATTTACTAACCGTTTGTTCTGCTCTTTATTTATTACTAATCTGTTTATTATTATTTGTTGTTCTCCTGTCCCGACTATAAGTATTTATTTATGTCCATATTTGCACTGAGGATGCCTGGAAACGACACTTTTCATGGGGACAACACTGCTATGCTGTGTTGTTCACCCATGACAAATAAACCTTTGAACCTTTGAACCTTTGATACCTGTAGAAACCAAGGTTGACATGCTTCCACTCTACTGGTCACCCATGTTCCTTGTCCTTACCACCATGTGTGGATTAAGGACCTAGAAGCTTGGCATGCTCATCAACAACGCCTCTAGGTATTGTGTTCACACCTGTTCTTCTGTGGACAAACCAGCTATCTTCATTTAGAGTATTTAGAGTTGATGGCATCACAGGCACTTAACACACATGGTCTCACTCTGTCAGCCCTCAGTATTTCTTGACCACTGTGTGGGTGTCCTCCAGGTGAGCCAGCTCCTCCACCTGTGTAAAAGTTGGTTTTAGTTAGAGTCGTGACTCTAAACTGCAGGAGTTTTAAACCTGTGGGGTGTACCTCGCCAGAGGAGGTGGTCACCCAGAGAATTCATCACAGTGTTTTATAATCTTGTTATAAATTGTCTGTCAATTATATATTTTTATTCATTCATTAAAAAAAAAAAAAAAAAAAACAGATGTTACCGCAGTCAAGAGTTCAACTTCAAACTCAAAATGTTTCATGGTGCACTGGTCTGGATAATTTTTTAAATTGTAGCTGGTCTCTATGCATTTTTAAGTACAGAATTACAAAGGTGTGACACTACATGATCTTCATTTGATGTCAAGATTAAGCCTTTATTTCTGCTACTGTAAACATCTTCATGGTATTAAAGCTGTTTGCATGATTGTGGCAATGACCGCAAAAGTATTAAGAGATCGTGGGAAGGGGGGGGAATTGTCTTCCTTACAAATTCTTTATTTAAACATTGCTTGTCAGTGTGACAGTGGACAACCATGAGAAGAAAACCAGAGAGCGCAGACCCCTGCCAGAGAGGATTCATTTTCCAGACCCTTCCCTTGTCCAGTCCCATACTGTTATCTCTCAGCAGTCACTGTTTCCTTAAATCGGACAAATAAAAAATCTTTCACATATACTTTGACTCTGTCATTAATTGTAAAAGAAGCCAGTATGTTCGAGTGATGTAAAAGTTACAGCTTTACAGTTTTTGTCTATAAGGCCGCAAAGGAACCAAGTTCATATCCCGCCTCCTGCTCTAGTATCATCGATTAAGGTGCTAACCTTAAATCAATGTGGTTAAAGTGACCTTGCTGTAGAAAAGTGTAAAAAATGGTAGATGGGTGAACACTGCATGTTGCTTTGAGCAAACACATTAGCTAATTGAATTAATAATTATAGTATTGAGTGTGCCATCTCAGTTGAGATATTAAACAGACGATCGATAGTTGTGATTTGTTGAAAGTGTCTATCTGTTAGGATGTTGTGCATCCATGCCGCCTTGCACTAAGCATAATTAACTTTAGGTACAAAGTTAAAATAATTTACTGTGTTCTGTAATTTTATTCACTGTTCCCATCAGTGTTTACTCTATGGTGTATATTTATATCATCTGTTGTAGGAGGTTCTCATTGTAACTGCTCCCCTTATGTGAGGGATTATTCATTTTCATTACATATTTCTTGAAGTCACAATGCACAGTATATTGTTGGGTCATGCAAAACACACAAAAAACAACTGGAACCCACAACTTTGCTTTCATGTCGCTTGCTTTTAGCGAATAAGCGGTTGAATCCGACAAACTGTTCTTTACAGGACGCCCATGTTTTGTCAAGCTGACATTGTGGGTCAGAAGGGAGAAGGGTATAGCCTGAAGGTGTGAAGTGACAAGAGATGAACATTATGCAACAGACTCCTACTCAAGGTGTCAGAAGCATGTCCTTTGGTGACGCAAGCATTAAGTAAAGTGAAGTATAAGGAAAGAAGAGAAATTGTCCTTAATTTCAGTTGCCTTTCATTTTCTTAGAAATGCTCAATGGGGCAGAAAACCATCCCTTCTCCAGCCAACATAGTGGCATCAAACAGTGGAAAATCTTACCACATTCTGAAAAAGCAAAACAGCAGGAATTAAGCAAAAAATTACAATTTTTTTCCACTGGTATTCTCTGGTTTTCTTAAGCCATCCAAGGTCATTTTCCCTATTAATTTATATTTGAAGGCATTTAAAAAGTACAGTGGAGCATTTGTAGGTGAAGCCTGTAACAATGTAACTCATCAAATGGTCTGTTTTGAACACATACAGATAGGTCCATAAATATTTGGACAGACAACTTTTTTCTAATTTTGGTTCTGTACATTACCACAATGAATTTTAAATGAAACAACTCAGATGCAGTTGAAGTGCAGACTTTCAGCTTTAATTCAGTGGGTTGAACAAAAAGATTGCATAAAAATGTGAGGCAACTAAAGCATTTTTTTTAACACAATCCCTTCATTTCAGGAGCTCAAAAGTAATTGGACAAATTAAATAACTGGAAATAAAATGTTCATTTCTAATACTTGGTTGAAAACCCTTTGCTGGCAATGACAGCCTGAAGTCTTGAACTCATGGACATCACCAGATGCTGGGTTTCCTCCTTTTTAATGCTCTGCCAGGCCTTTACTGCAGCAGCTTTCAGTTGGTGTTTGTTTGTGGGCCTTTCTGTCTGAAGTTTAGTCTTCAACAAGTGAAATGCATGCTCAATTGGGTTAAGATCAGGTGACTGACTTGACCATTCAAGAATTTTCCACTTCTTTGCTTTAATAAACTCCTGGGTTACTCAGCAACGCAAAAAGACCTGGACGTCCACGGAAGACAACAGTGGTGGATGATCGCAGAATCATTTCCATGGTAAAGAGAAACCCCTTCACAACAGCCAACCAAGTGAACAACACTCTCCAGGGGGTAGGCGTATCGATATCCAAGTCTACGATAAAACGAAGACTGCATGAAAGTAAATACAGAGGGTGCACTGCAAGGTGCAAGCCACTCATAAGCCTCAAGAATAGAAAGGCTTTGGATAATGAGCTGTTCCATGCCTTCTCCATACTTTTTTCTTGCCATCATTCTGGTAGAGGTTGATCTTGGTTTCATCTGTCCAAAGAATGTTTTTCCAGAACTGTGCTGGCTTTTTTAGATGTTCTTTAGCAAAGTCCAATCTAGCCTTTCTATTCTTGAGGCAGTGCTTTAGTTGCCTCACATTTTTATGCAATCTTTTTGTTCAACCCACTGAATTAAAGCTGAAAGTCTGCACTTCAACTGCATCTGAGTTGTTTCATTTAAAATTCATTGTGGTAATGTACAGAACCAAAATTAGAAAAAAGTTGTCTCTGTCCAAATATTTATGGACCTAACTGTATGTACAACAAAGCCCAGTTGGGGTAAGCAGGGCTGCATAACTCATGGGTGAACTTCCTGGCTGAGATATAAGCCAATCTGCAAAACAACCTAACCAACAAAAAAAAATCTGTTAGTAAGTCTGCTAATAATTTATGTCTTCGCAATAAACTACCTACATTTAGGAGTGGGCCGTAACTGAAATTTCTTGTTGTTAAGTGTCACCTCATAGTGAGCTCGGCCACTTGTGTCTCTAGTGCTGAAATTCATCCATCCAGTTGATTCCATCCCTTTGATTTCTGGTCATCGTCTTTTTGATGTCACTCAGCTTCCCTGAGTGTTAGTATTTTCTTGAGAATCCAGTCTTCTTTTTCCATGTCCAACATGCAGTAAACTCAGCCACATCAGTGTTCTGACTCAATTCCTTTCAATACCCATCTGTTTTCCCCACAGCGCCACAGCTGTATTTTTTCCTGCCTGTTTATTTTAAATTCCACCTTTCACATCCATTTATTGTTGTAGAAAATATGACCGCCTGAACCTTTTTTCCTGCAACTGCAGCAGCAGATTTGAGCACGTTTGAGCACGTTTCTGTATGCCAGTGTTACACTTCAGCCTGTCTCTCGACCGCTGGATCCCTTGACGCTGTTTACTGATCCCAAAGAGCAGATGTTATCAACGACTTCTTAATCTTCACCATCAGCATTAGTTTGCTGTTGTTCCAGTTTTCATTCCTGATTTCTTTAGATTTAGGGTTAGCCCCTTTTTGCTCACCACCTTATCTGTTTTAAGAGGACTTTAAGATCTTCTTCATCTGCTGTTAATGTGGCATCATGAACATTTTACAGGTTATTAATGTTATTTTTGTAACTAAATGTGGCAAAGAACACAAGGCCCTTCACAGCATGATCTTCTTAAGGATAGGTGGACTTAAAAGCAGATGTAATCTGAAATGCCTTGGATTTTTGTGAGATGTAAAGTAAAGGCTTTGACTTTACACCACAGCCACAGCATAGGGGGAGATCAACGTAAAGAACTATTAATGCGTCACATGCAGGCCTGTAAAAATAGGTGAGCATGGGAGAACGCATGGGTGCCCTCCACTCCCTCATTTTACACAACACGTTCACGCTTAAAACAGTTTTCCTTTACACACTAAGAAACATGCTCTGGTTTGTAGGCATTTTTGGAATTGATCTTTTTTAGGCAAGTTGCGGTTCTTTAGAGTCTCAGTGATGAAGCCCCATAAAACAGTTATGTTACTGTTTCTACCAAATTTCACCAAATATTTTCCATCACTGATGTACACATACATGCAAAAAATGTAAGTGCATGCTGATGGTGATGGGATTCTGTCATTGTTCATTTTGTACATGTCATGTGTACTCCCTATACCCTGTGTCCTGTGCATTCCTACAGGTCTTTTTCCATACAGCCTGAAACTTTACTTGTCATCACTATGTTCTTAAAAACCCCTTAAAGCCTTTTGTCTCATATTCCTGCGTATGGAGATTCACCAGATGCAGTCTATATACTTTTTCACTGTAATATATGTGAGAATGAAAAAATATAAAAGGCTAAATGAATAATATAACTAGTAATAGGTAAATAAAAATAAGTAATGAAGTAAAAAAATAAAAACTGAGCACACTTGATCAGAATTTAGTACAGCCTGAGTGATCGTAAAATGCCCCCACATGGTTTGTAAAGGTTTTTGTATTGAATTTGCAGTGATGGGTTTATACTGATTTCTTCTGTAGTTTTGGAGGCTTTCCTCCTGCAGACACAATGCTCAGCTTTTGCTTAATTTTTAACTGGCTAACTCAAATGAACACAGATATAACCTTATCCATCAAGCATTTCTTTTTAGAATTGGTGCTTGTAAAACAATATAGGGATTATTTTGTAAAATCTGTCATCCTTAACTGCTCATCCTGGCTCCTGGTCAGGGTTCCTACCTAGAACCTATCCTGGAATCACAGACTAGGAAACCACACCCTTTATGGGACCATTGTCTAGTATATAAATTTATGTAAATATATATTGTTAAATAAATTAAACATATATATATATATATATATATATATATAGTATATGCCCACACTAATGGGGTATTTCAGCAGTGAGAAGGCTGAAGTTTAATTATTTAGATTCTTTCATGATTTCATTCTTTCATCTGTAGCATAGGCATCTACTGTAAATAGTTGCTATAAACCCAGTGTTTAATCCTAAGCTTGAAGTCTGTAATTTTTCATCTCTATGCAATAGCCCATGTTCCTCTACAAAGGAGGTGCTATAGTTTTATAAAGAGTAGGTCAGTAAACAGAGATGGAAAAACATAATTGCAAATTCATGAGTGACCTGAGTGAATTGGTGCACTCAGATGTCATGAATGTGGCTCATAATGGGATCTGGCTGCTGTTCGCTGTGTATTCATAAGCTCTATGATTGATGTTCAGGCCGATTTAGGGTAATAACAAATGCTGGGAATGTAAAATCAATGTGTTGATACTCGCTCGGATCCAGAAGGTCCTTCCCCATCCGTAGGCAATGACAAATGGACTGGTTGCTGTGTGAAATGTATGCATAAAAAGGACAAAGGTTGCAACTAAGTTGTTTTAAGAGCCTGTGTCATTGTCTCAAGAGTCCACTTCTCTCTTTTGATGTCTGCACTCTTCTTCGGTGTGTTGGTGTCATTCTTGACCTTACAATACTTCCTTAGAGGGCGTTGCTGTTTTCAGCATCCCAGGATTACACAGTGGGTCCAACCAGTAGGGTAACCCAAACAATCCTGTGGCCAAAAGAGTAATGATGTACAATGAATTTATGATAAAGAAAATCATAAATCAACTTTTAAATTCCTTCTGCAGGGCAATTCCTTAAATTCAATGCAGAGGTAAAAGTAACTGATAGGGAGCAACTGACGCTGGCTGACATTACTGATGCCGAGATGGAAAGAGAGGAAAGAACTAGTGAAATCTTTTTAAATCCTTAATGGGAAGTTCTCATTTATGGCGTACAGGTAGCACACTGATGATCATGTGACTCCGAAGAGTTTGGGTACAACAAAGATGAGAGAAAATCACAGAGCCATTTTCTGACATTTGATGAGGTCATGTGTCATAACCCAATGTACACCATATGGCACAAAATATGTGGGCACTGCTTCTGATTGTTGAGCTGAGCCATTTCAGCTGTACCCATGCAGCATACAAACACTTTCTAGACAATTGTGTGGTTCCAACTTTGTGGCCACAGTTTGGGGAAGTAGCTCCTTTCCTGCTCCAGCATGACTGTGTTCCTCACCCCCCCATGCACAAAGTGAGCTCCATAAACACAGGGTTTGCCCAACTTGAGGGTCTGCACAGAGCCCTGACCTCAAGTTCTTCTACAGAACACCTTTGGGATGAACCGGAACACCAACCACATGCCAGGCCTTCTCACCTGACCTCACTGATGCTCTTATGGATGAATGGGAAAAAATTCCCACAGCTGTGCTCCAAAATTTGGTGGAAAGCCTTCCTACAAGAATAGAAGCTGTTATAGTAGTGAAGGGGGGAACAACTCCACCTTAATGCCCATGGGTTTGGAATGGGATGTTCAAAAAACATGTATGGGGGTGATGCTCAGGTGTCCACATCCTTTTGGCCATATAATTTCCTTCCACACTTCAGTCACAGGTCACATTAACATAGCTTGATGGTCACCTTAAATCACCAAGTATTGTCTTGAAGAGTTCAATAATTGCACTTTAGGTTTCGACTTTAAGCAGCCCAGTTCCAGTTGTTTAACCAAAAAGCTATGTAAATGCTTCAGGCCTGCTTTAAAAAAAAAAAAAAAAATCTGTCTTTGAAATCTTTTCCTAACAGTCTGAATTTTAATGATTTTTCCCTTTTTCTGACACCTCTCTGTCATCCCCTAACTTGTTCATACTCGACAGGCTCGTAGAATTCCTCTGAATTCAGTTTCCATGGAGATCTCTCACTAATATTCAGCTCGAAAAGGAAAGCAATGACTGAGCAAGTAAGTGAGAAAGGCTCGAGCCAGATATGTGAGTCATTTTGACAATTTTTAACAGCAATTAGGGCAGAAAATACAACTGTAAAAAAATGAACAGAAAGTCAGCTTCTATATTCTCAAGTGCAGGCCTATATTCATACTGTCAGTCAGGCCTAATAACTCAAACTTGACCTTTCAACCTTTTAGAGGAGCTCCTCTTTCATTTCTCCTTCCATCAACTCCTGGAAAGTATTATGTCTCCAAGGGACATTCTGTCCATAGACGTCACTATTTATAGCCCAAGAACATGAAAGTGGCTTTTCCCAGACCCCTCTCAGCCCCACCTCCAAATCTAGGCAGAACTCATAATAATGTCCGTTCTCACTTTCTTTCTCATTGACTTTCGGGGTGAAAACAAATGAAATAACCACTTTTCTATACAGCAAGCAAATGCAGATTTATTCCATTATCATTACAAAAACATTTTCATTACATAGCTTTGTCATTTATAAAAGTGACATCACATATAACTTCATTTCCCCTTCTTTGCTCCTGTATTATCAATTTTTATCTGAGTTTATATTTAAATGAATGCACTGTTTATGTGTTTACTTCATTGAACCGTACAAGAATTTGCTTGTGGCTGTCTGTGTGGGTCAAAATGTTTTGTCATGTGTTTGGCCTACAGGATTTAACCTTTAGCGAATCCCGCTCCACCTTTACGGAAGCAAGTTAGTAACACGTTGCACGGTGAGGGGCTGAGGATCGTAGCAAACACCTCCAGTTGGACTGCCTTGTACTAACTGTTCACGACAGGATTTGGTGCTGGAGTGATGTTCTTAGATCTACCTGCTAAGTTAATACAATTAAGAGTTTATCAGTAAACAAACCCAGGTACAGGTAAACTGCAAGCTATAGGACAGTGTTTTGCTTTACCTGGAAATAGTGCGTAATAAGGCAGCAACTTGCAAGTTTTACATTTTCAGCAGTTTTAAATCAATTTAAATTTGTCTGACATAAAACAAAAATGATTCAATAAATATGTTATACTATATATAACACATACATAAACACACATACTCTGTGTACTGTATATATAAAGTATGCATTTATGTATGTATATACAGTTTCCATATATACACATACAATTTCTTTAATTTAAATGTTTATACAGTAAATTAAGCTGGATAAGATTTTTTCCACAAATACATACAGTTTCTATGAACTGAATCAGTGTGCTGGCTTTTTTAAAGAGCAGCTGCTGTCAGTTCCTAACTTAAAAATAAGCCGCATTGCTCAGGAAACCGAACAGTGACCTGCTGACGACAAACAGCACTTCAGTCACTAAATCTCCCAACATAGCTGAAGCGAAGCCTATGAAAATCTTGGCAGCCCTGCTCCTTTGAATGTTAGCATTTTTCTTGTCATGGGCTAGGTTGCAGCTCTGAGAAAAACAGATTAAAAACATGGGAGGTGACTAAAATACAGGAGTGCGTCATTATAATTGGGCTCGTGAACGGTCCTTTTGCCAACAGAGGCAGCCTACGCTGTTCTTTCACAGGGTGCCGTCCAAGTCCTCTTTACCATCTGTCATCACTCAGCTCACACTGAGAGTTAAAACGACTCCCAGCATTTGTCATGGTGTCACAAAATTATTATTTTATCTGCCTGTTACAATACCATATGCCTTAATGCAAAAACAAGGTAAATATTGCAGTAATGGGACAATGCCTTGATTTGCAAGCAAAAACGGTGGGCAGCTATACAGGTGCAGCAGCACAGGCACAGAATGTGAGTGAAACTCTTTGTCTTAGAGCTAGGAACATCCCACCGCCTTGGTGACACATGGACAACAGTAGTGCGGGTACAAATAAAACCCCCTGCAGCAGTTTCAAAAGAGGACATTAATTATATTCTGTCTGATCCACGACTGTTCTTCCCCTCTCCTTGTAAGCATTTGCCTGTAAGATGTTGAGAATTTTAAAAGGGAGCTGAACTGAGAGGTCCTGCTTCTCTGTGAAGGCTTCTATTGTATACAGGGAGCAGGCCAGAGTGAGAGGCGCTGCGGTCCATGCAGGGGCCTGTTCTCCCGGATTATGTAAGAGGCCGTTTGCAGGCTATAAATAGTGCTGCCTCATGGAGGCAAACTGTGCTGAGAGGAGATCTGATGGAAGAACAGGGAATAAATCCAACACAAGCACACGCTCTATGCTGTGCCGCTGCTGGCCTAGCAGGAACAATGACAGGGAAGCCTATTTTTATCTGTTTGCTGAGTGGGAGAGTACAATGATATTGCAAATAAAGAAGGATGATGTGCATAAATCAGGCCTCAAAACACTTAAGCGTGGTGCTTTTCTTCTTTTTCTTACTTTCTTACTTGCTCAAGTGTCCATTTTTACATTCGCAGCGATCAAGAATTAGGTTATTTACAAGTTTTTGAAAAGCTAAAGAAGCCATTTTGCATAAGTCGGTGGCTGATTTTTGTGAATGGACTTTTCAATCACGTGGTTGCATCTTTTTTTTTTTGCATTTTGCTTCATTTTGAAGGAAATGTACTCGTAAGCAGGAACGAATCTGTGATTTAATCCTTGCTCGTCTGAAAAATGAAAGCCTCAAGCAAGCTAGATTATGTGAATGAAATTGAAGTTTTGTTCCTGGGTGCACGTGGAGGTGCAGGCAGGGGAGACTTTAGCACAAGCAGCTCACCATTCACCACCATTAAAAGACATGTCAAGGTCATGTTCCCATATCTTCCTAAAAGCATCATAAGGACCAACACTTGTTTAAATGAGATATAACAAAAGTATTGCATCCCAGGAACTGTCCTTTTCAGTTAGTTTTCAATTTCATTTTGCTCTGTCTTTGTTCTATTTTCTCTCTCCAGGGCTGCAACAAAATCATGTCATTGTAAGTATTTATAGAAGTCCCAATTGGGTAAACAAAACTCTTTTCTTTGGTTGAAACGGTGAGTTGTTTAATCTGCATATAAAAATTATACTTCCAAAACTCCTTTAGACCTACATTTTCAGAACCCAGCTGGATTAAGAGTTGGAGCTCAGAGCAATAGAAGAACCAAATGAGTCTGTCTGGGCTCTCTGGGTGTCTCTTAATGTCTCTCTCCAAACTGGAAGAGTGCTGCCTATGATATTTTTTTAAGTACTCTATATGGACTCTTGGAGGTTAGAGATCTTAATAATATTTCTTAACATGAAGCTGACTTGATACCAATCCACAGGGAATCAACACAAAGCCAAATAATTATTTTTTTAATTTGTGCAACTCAGCAAAATCTCATATTTGGATCAGAGGCCCTGTCCATCCCTTTTTTTGCAGAAAATATGGAAATTCTTTGAATAAACGTCTAAATCGAGGTATCTAAAAAAAAAATCAGCTGACAGATAACAAAACAAATTTTGGGACAGGTGTAGGTGACAAGATAAAATATTTATCCTAATCTATCCTAGCATTAGTTGCCCCAAATATCAAAAGTAGAGAAGTGTTCTGTAGTATCCCTTTTAATCCATTTAATTAGAGAGGAGGAGTTGGCCTCCAGCAAGTCATTAAAATCAGAAGTGACAAAAAAATTGCCCAGATGGCAAAAAGCGGGATTTGACAGTTGAAATGGATCAGACCGTTTAGAACCAGAACCAATTATACAACCAACTCTGAAAGAAAAGGCACATGATGCTCAACACCAAGCCTGCGTTCTTTATGAGAAACTGACAGCTCTGGAGGTGTTGCCAAGTAACTCAGTGGAGGATGAAAATTCTGTGTTCGTATTGAAGAAGAAAATAAATGGCTAATAGTTTTGTCCAAAAGCAGTTTCCATTGGGCTACCCATACAGTACCAGTCAAAACTTTGAGTACACTTGGGCAACCTGGCCAATACTTGTTTTAGCCAAACTGAACAGAAGAATCAAAGTCAAGCAGTCCGCATGCAGCTTGCAACTCCGGGAATTGTTGAAGAAGAGCTGTATCTCACTAAGCTGCTCACCTTCCACCCCTCTCTGTCTCTCTCAGGCCAAACTGTAGCGACCAGTTCTTGAAGATGGTTGGGCTAGAAGGAGAAGATGTATGTGCTCCATAAATCCTAAAATGCTTCCTCTCATGGCCAGTTATGCCCTACTGCTCCAGACCCAGTCAACCAATTGAAAATGATCTCCAATTTCATTGTACTTCTGAATGAAAATATATTTAGTCTAGGTGTCACTTTGTTCACCAAAAAATGGTGCTGAAAAGTTGTAGATCAGAATTCGGAGAAAAAAGACTTTGGCTCGGTATGCAATTGATGAAGGGACTAGCAGATGTAAGATGGAGCTGGATCCCTGACCACCTTATAAGTTTCAAAACCAATCTTCAAACCACACTGGTATGAGACAGAAAGTAAACAGCTAGAACTGGAGTAATGTGAAAATATTTCCTTAATTTACTGAAAGCTGTGGCTGCTGCATTTTGGACCTGTTGAAGGGTGAGATTATGTGAGTTAGGCTGCCAGACTGCTCCAGGCTGCCGCAGAGGAAGGCATAAAGTAACCTTTTAATGTCTGGGCCAGAGAGAAACCAGTTTATTTTGCAGCTACAGTTCTGGTCAGCATTATTGGCACCCTTAAATTTTAGATATATCATCAGAAATATTTGTAAATTTGTCAACTTTTGATCATCAGAATATTTTAATAAGATGCCTAAATTATATAGCAAAAAAAGATGTCACTTCAGCTTTCATTTAGTTTTTTTTCATAGAAGAAAAAATATATGACCTGGCCTGAATTAAAGACACCCTTCCCAAATATTTGGTTGCGCAACAATGATGACAGCCTCCAAATGTTTGTTGCAGCCCTTTTCTGCTGGTGGCTTCTCCTCTTTTCAGTTCCACTTCGAATGATTGCACAATTCCTTTTATAAAAGCAGATTTCAGCTCTTGCCGAAGGTTTTCTATCAGACTGAGATCACGACTCATTGCTGGTCAGTGTAACAGAATCCATTTTTTCTTTTTGAACCATTATTTTGTGCTTTTGGATGTGTGTTTGAGTCACTCTCCCCCTGGAGAGCTTTGACCCATATTTAGTTTCTGACTCTGGGTAGCACATTTTGCTCTGTAAGGCCTTGGTAATCCTCTGAGTTCATAATACATTCAAGGCCTTCAGCAAGGCAGCCCCACAACATTATGGAACCTCCACCATATTTAGTTGTAAGTGGACTGCTTGTGTCCTTAAAAGTTTCATTTCATCACCAGTAAACAAGTCGCTAGTCTGCATTTGGAAAGAGTTCTGTTTTAGTTTTGTCAATCCACCAAACATTTTCCCAGGAGGATGGTTTCTCTGAGCAGGTTTGGGCAAAGATCAGTTGTGCCTTTTTATGTTTTTCTTCCAACAATGGTGTCCTCCTTGGCCTTCGCTAATAAAGCCTTTCTTGGGTTAGCGTGTGGCATACGGTCGGGGTTGACCGTCACTCCAGATCACATGGTGATTTTTCAGCAGTTTGCACCAACCTTTACCAAGACTTATTTGATCAATTTTCCTCTTCCCACCACATCCTGGGAGGTTTGTGACAGTTGCATGGGTAGCAAGCTTCTTAACATTGAAAAATGTATGGACGGAACAGGGATGCTAAGATCTCTGCAGATGGCCTTGTACCCTTTTGAATTTGTATGTTTGGTAATACTTTTTCTGATGGTCTCAGATGGCTCTCACATCTTTACATATCTCTGTTGTCTAAACCCATCATTCATTACTTAACTACTGGTTAATTCATGTCCTACAAACCCTGTTAATTTATCGCAGGTGACTCTACAGTAATTTCACCACAACAGGAATGCAGTTGTTCTAATCAAACAGATATGAATTGTTTGGGTGCCAATAATTATGTGCTAACTTTTTTCAGCTTTTGCACTATTTCCACACATAGCCCTGGTCCTTAGCTGGTACTATTTAACCCTGTGCCCTGCTGTATCAAACAAATGAGTATGTACAGGCCAAAGCTCTTTCACTGTCTACTTTTTTCAGAAGCTGCTGTACGCAATTACCTAAAATGCAAGGGTATCAAAAATATTGACCAGAACTGCATTCCTTGAGCACAGAAAGCAAATCTTTGTAACCAAACATATTTTGGCAATGTGGAGGAAGTGGCTATAAATAGATGGTTTTGAATGATCACTTTACATACTTAATATGTTAACTTGTAGCACATTGACGGGCAGTTCTTAATGTTTTTTCCTCTATTGCCTCATGGTGGATTATTGGGATGCCTATGTGGAGCTCGCAATTGGGGAAGGGAGCTGCAAGACCAGAGGTCGCAAAGGAGTGCACTGGTGTTCTAGGACTGTTCCTGTACTGCCTATTGAGTCTTTGTCGAGACCATGTTTCTACCATACAGTATATGGCATTAATTTTGAACATTTCCAGAGACTGCCATCTCCAGCCCCTGTTTGCAGTAGCACCACAGGAGGGCGCTACAATGTTTAATAATGCAAAGTGACAGTAATACTTCTGTATGTGTTGTTAATATTTAACTCGGGCATGAGACATATTGTATGCAAAGGTCCCCACCTCAGCTGTAGTTCGTGCTTACCTTTGGGTGCACGGGTCAGATTTTTTAAACTGGCAAACAACCTTCATGGCCATGATGGCCCAGATATAGAGAGTAAACCCACAATATCACAGGCTGAATACAATTTTTCAGAAAACTGGTTAGAATGAAATTCTAGGTTGAAGCTGTTTGACAAAGAAGCAGTGGTCCACTCCTGAGCTCTGATCTTTGTGACTACAAAAGAGGACCTAAGAACAGGGGAGAGGATGCTGAAGGAGTAAGAGCATACAGAGAAGTTAAACAGCAAGATTAAGCAGGGAATGAGGAAGACAAAAGGGAAACGGGTGAAAGAATGGTGCACAAAAAACAATGGCAACCTCAGCAAAAACAATACCACCAAAATCAGCAAATCATATCAAACTGTCAAACATCTGACATTCACCAAACTAAGAAAAGTCAATATTGAGTCAATATTATCCAAGACAACATTTATCTTGACTTTCTCAAACATCAGGTGAAATACTGCTCAGAGCTTTATAGCCATCAGATAGTGATAACCTAATAAAGAAGTGGCCTCCACTGAAAAATTAACATAACTGGTCAGTCTTATGACAACAAGTGGAAGCAGCAGTACAATTGTTCCAGAAAGCTAAAGTTGACAACATACCAGCAGAATTTCTACAGACCAGGGAAGAAGCTATAATTAGAATCCTGGCAAAGATATACAACAAAATCTGTCTGACATGACAATGGCTTTTTCCATAGACTTAGTCACTGGTCATCCCACCAGCTGAAAAAGGCAACGGTTGTTATCATAGTAGTGGCCGGTACCATAGTATCCTCTGGGGTAATTAATTTGAAATTACTTTCAATTGAAGTACCAACACTAGAAGCTGATGTCTTTTTTCTCACCAAACCTGACGGCGACAGTAGTATCTCTGCTCTAATGGTGTCTAATTTATTATTGAAAAAGAACATAAAATTATCGGTAGCACTGAGAAATTCTAGATCACCATTTTTAATTCCTTCTTCCTCAGCATGCCTGCTGCTTGGATGGTGATGCTGTCAGTCAGACTTACATTTTAACTCCAATATTTCGGCACAAGAGATCCCCTCCAGTTATGGTGGATTCCATTAGGCTTAAACAATCCCGTTCCCAAAGATCACTCCAACTGTCAACAAAAGTTATGTGTTTGGATTCACTCCATGTCACTAACCACCCATTAAATAAGAGTAACCTACTATAAACAACATCCCTCATAAACATACTTAGTCATAAGCCAGACAGTTATATTCCAGCACTTTCTTTTGCACACAATGATATGAAACATCTGTTTAATACACCTCTGACTACAGAAAATGGGTCTCATTGTTAGCAAGAGAATGCGGTCCAGCTTCTGTGTCAGAAATCTGCGTACATGAGAAACATTTCATTCTAACTGCATAGTTTACATATGCTGAAATTCTGAACTTCCAAATTATCAAATTGCTGAATGGCAGCCAAATACCTTTTATTGGTCCAAATTGGTAACCTGGTCAAAGTTTGACTTGGTGGACCCCTGCTTGGCTGAACTGGGGTTGGTTTTTTCCTCTCCCCGACAGTAGTGGGGGATGGTACGAGCAAAGCTGGTAGAGTCACATCGGGGCAGACAGATCATCTATAAACACTGTTCACTCACACATTTTATACTTCCCTCTAAAGTTTTCCCAAACATCTCTACATTAGCTACACATTTTGTGCACCTGAAATTGTGTACAATGTCAGACGACACTACTAAACTGTATGTGTGGCAAGACAAATAAGATACAAGAGCGGCTACTGAAAGCGTGTTTAGAACTTAACTCGCATTAAGCAGAAAATCCATTGCGATGCAGAGCCGAGAGTTAAACTATCTTCTGGCTGGCGGCAGTGGGCTCTGTGGCTGGCTGCTGTCGACTTGCTGGCTAGCTGTGGTTGGCTGGCTGGCTGGCTGTGGTCAGCTCTACAAGATTTTATGTCTTCATAAGCTTCAGCAAAACATTTGACAGGGTCTGGCATGTGAACTTGAGGGCAGTCATAAGAAAATACAACTTCAATACCAGGACTGCCAGAATCACAGAACAAAGCTACCAGCAGAGTCCTCAACCATGGTAGCCTAGGTGAGCAGCTCTGAAGCACCGATCAAGTGCAACTTTGCTGTCAGCTCTCTCTCGTTGTTGTCAACATCTTTCAAGAATCGTATCGGCATATTAGATGAACGTGCTGTAACAGTAAGTATAAGAAACGGGACGATCACTAACTTTTCCTGACAACTTTGTTGGCTTGGCTCAGGGAAAAGCAACCTGCTAAAACTGGCACAGCACCTTGGCAACAGCAGCAACACATGGCATTGAGATCAGGGCTAAGAAATAAAACCAAGAACCAATGACTGAGCTGAAAATCATCTGGAATGACAGCACTGTTTCTCTCAACTCTAAAATACATCTTTTGTTCTTATTCATACAGTCAGGGCTCCATTGCACTTGTGAGACTTGCACTGTGACAGATTCCATCCTATGAAGAAAGTAGGCGATGCAAATGCGATGCTACCAGAAAATCCTGTGCATCGCCTGCAAGACGCAGTACCAAGTCCTCATTCTGGATTACTAATAATAGTCAATGTAAGAGTCACATGAAGTGCAATAAAATGTGCGGTTCAAGCTGGAGATGGGGCTACATACTATCTCCATAACTGTAGGTGCTCTGACCATGCGCATGCTTGAGAACACAGTAGATGTACAATGTTAATGTTGACAAACAAAATCAGGTGACACCAGGCCACCATCAACTGAAGTCTGATTACCTTTAAATAAACCATCTTGCTGACACTTACAGTTCTTTATGAAGAATGAATGGAGTAGGGTAATGAGAGGAAGATGGCAAGGTTCAAGCAACTGATGGAGCAGTGCTCTGCAAAGTGATACAAGGCAAGGTGTGTGGTCATGTGATGTCAGCGTGGAATTATTCATCTTGCAAATCCATTGTTCCTTCCTTATTGGTGAGTTCTATAAATGCAAGAAAAAATATATCTCCAGCAGAACTAAGTGCCCTTGATATTGGAACCTCCCATCCTTTCTCTTTTTCAGAAAACATGACTGAAGTCAGAACTTGTCAAGGCTGGAGAAAACATCCCCAACTATTTTTTCATCTTAGAAGATGGACACGTTATTCTGACTTTAGTGGAGCTTGGAGTTGGGTTGGTGGTACCAGCAGAGAATTATTTGAGCAAACCTTTGGCAGAAAAAGAACTGTACAAATAATCCATCACAGAAAGAAGAATCATTCTCTTCTGTGATTTCCGTTATCAAACTTCGCCTCTGCCCCTGTCTCCCCAAATCCCTGTAACTTTTTTGTCATCTTATTTCCTTCTGATGATACCCCTGCTTACCAGTACCCACGTTCCTCACACAGCCCGGACAACATGCCAGGGTCTTCAGCTTGTAAAATAACCATTGAACACGGTCATGCCTTAGAGCAAAACAAGAAGTGGCACAGGAGAAGGAGGAGAAGAGAATGATGGGACTCAAAAAGCTTTGCACTGTTGGAAGTCTTCCTTGTGTTATGAAAATGAAAGAGATGTGTACTCTGAAAAGTCAGGTTAAAAGAAAAGATTTACCTAATGAGACAAGGGAGCGAACTCCCTTTCTTGAAGAACATAAATAATGGACGAGAGGATGCACGGCGCTCACTTTAGTTCCCCCCAGGGCCCCAGTGCAGTCTGCAACAAAAAGAATAAAACAGAAAGCTCATCCATAATTGAGAGTTTTGTTGCAGGATGCAGGCAAGAGTGATCGCAGTGAGCAAAGAAGGGAAGGGAAGCAGGCCAAAGCAGCGGTGTTTGAAGAACTGCACCCTGTATGGGTTTATCTCAAGAAGTTCTGCTGATCCAAATCTGCCTTTCACTTGGACGTTACAGGTGGGCCATACATTAGACCCTTCAGAGTCTCAGGGTTGTGGAGCGGAAGGGCGGTCTTATTGGAGTGGTCGCATATGACCCTAGAAGAGTCCCTGTGACCCTCCCCCCAACATGTCCTACATCACTGTGGGACAAATGGAGTGAAGGCTCTGTGATGGAAAGTTGAGGCAGTCCAAAAATCTACCTATCCCTTTTGGACATCACACCGATGGCGAGGGAGCATCCAGCTGAGCTGCAATCCAGGCGGAGAGTCAGCATCGGAAGGGAACACTAGGTCTCAATCCCAGGATGGTGCAGAAGCAGAGCAGAACTGGGACGCACTAATAGATTTTGTGTCCTGCAGCCCCTCGACTGATTCAATAAAAACTATCCGTCAAGTATCAGGGAAAAGCCTTATTTTGATTTATGTTGGTTTTAACCAAGAATTTATTACTTTTCCACATGCAGTGCCTTAGCCAGTGGTTAGAGGGTAATGAAATAATGCACAGCAATGCATAGTAAAACACTGCAACTCACCAGCCCTGTCGACCTCCATAGTACAAATAACCTGAATTCAACAAAGTGGCAAGGTACAGGTTGTCTGTAATATTTTATTTTTCACTTTTAGATACTGTATGTATTAGAGGAAACTGCAGGTGTAAACTCTAATAATAAAAGACTTTTAAAAATTTGAGTATTTATAGTACATCTCACAGCATAAAAAAACAAGTTGTGTATTAACCAGAAAATACATGCAGACTCATATGTATTGAATATATTTTTTTTATTTCCAGCTTGTATCCTATCATATTTGCATAAATAAATGAATTATCGCCTTGAGTTGCCTTACTTTTTTCCTCCTTTTTCTTTTAATTGTAGCAGCACATATTTATTTGGAATTGCTGATTTTGTGGCCATACAAGGATAGTGCAGGGTCTGTGATTCCAGGATAGGCTCAGGACTGCCATGACCCTGACCAGGAGGAAGGGGTTGATGATAATGGATGGAATATAGTGGAACAGTTTCACATATCAACATGTACAGTACAAACAAGAAAACAGGAGCACATGACTCAGTGATTTAGAAAGCAGAACCAAAACCCAAAGCTCAAACAACAAAAGCCATGGTGTAAACAAGAACACCCCCTCAGTCCTCATCGCCCTTAGATATCCTGTCAGTTGCTTTATTGTTTTGAGGTACTGGGCTGATATTCCCCCACGCCAACCATCTCCAGCTGAACTTACAGAAAATAAAATGAGTAAAACCCTCCCAGTCAAGATGAAAGGGCAGTAACGTCCCTTAAAAAAACAGCAAACCATAAAACAGGACAAGAAAAATAAAAACATAGAAAACAAGAACAAAAAGGATGTTTAGCTCCTTCAGAAATATTCCCATTTTCAGCATGAGAAAATTGATACTAGGGCAGCTGCAGATGTTGGGCTGTCAAAAGGACAATCCTCAGTTTGCGTAAACATTTCATTTGTAAGGGAAAGCAAAACAGCAAATTTTGTGTTCCACACAAGCTCTGGGGACCTTGCTGAGCTCGTGTTGACTTTGTAGGACATCAGCAGGCAAACGAGGCTGGAATATCTGACTGGACTTTTTTAACGTGATGTCTTGTGCCTTAGCTGTGTTTTTCCGGTGCTTTCTTTGCCAGAGAAACACCGTGACCAAATCAGAATACTCTGGTCAAGCACTGAGGTCAGGTGTGCAGCCTGGGTATTGAAAAACAAACAAACAAACAAACAAACAAACAAACAAACAAACAAACAAAATCTCTGTTTGACTGCCAATGGACCAAACCAGGACTGCAGTTGGTCTTGCAAAAATTGTCTGAGTGCCAGTCTGTGACTATCAGTCAAGTGCCAATGGAATACAGCACAGAGATCTTATTTCTTCTTCATTTAGTTTTCTTTCCTTATCTTTCTTCTAAAATTTCAGTTTGTTATGGAATGAAGCTAACCTGTATTCCATCAGCCACATAAGAATGTGGTTTCACCTCCATTCAACTCTCTTCCATAGTGTTTAGAGTTTGTGACTGATGTTACTGAGTGGCTGTGAACAATAACAAGACAATGAATGCTGCACGTGTTGCTGGGATGAATTGATCATCAGTAAGCATTAAACAGAAGTTTGGAAAGATTGTGCTTTATTTTCCATTAAAATTCAAAGTTTGTGTTGTAGACATCATTTTAGAATTTAGACTTTTCTGGGACCTTATGGAACACAGTGCTTAAATAAATGGAGAACCATATGTGTTAATAGCCTACAGTATCTAAAGGTCAGGTTTGGTTAAAGTACTAGATGAATCTGCTGTATATGCATGGAATATAAAGAAGTGCATAGTAGAAGATAGTGATAAACTAATTTCACACTCCATCATCCCTTTGAACCCATCTTGGATTTGTGACAATAACCTGATCTGAAGTATTTAGTGTTCCTAATTTCTGTAGCAAACTCCACCTCTGTCCTTCAGACTTTTACTCATGCAGCAGGACATGCAGCTTTGTGAACTACCACTGCCTTTGTATTTTCTATCCTTATCACTGTGTCCTTGATAAAGGCCATTACACAAAAACAGCGTGACGTATCACTGTCGCGCTGTAAAACTATTTTTAACAAGAGCAGATGAAAACCACTGAAAGACAAGGTCCATCCAGCTAATCTGCTCAACCACGGTATCGTGATCAGGGTCACGGCAAGCCGGAGCCTATTCCAGAGCCACTGGGTGCCAGGTTATGAAACCAGGTTTGGGAAGGGTTGTCACACACACACACACACAGTAACTCACTGTGGGCACTTCTGAATGGATAATTAAACTGAAATGCAAACCTTTGCCCTTTTTGGGGAAACCCATGTGGACATGGTGAGAACATGCAAACTCCACCCATGTTAAGCAGATTCAAACCTGTGCCCAAACAGCAGGCAGCAGCACTGGGCCCTGCAATATCTTCCTACCCTTTGAAACACAACAGTGCATCCAATAAACATATATATATATATATAAATATATAACTTATAGAACTTATATAACTGCCAAATTAAGAAAATAATACATAGTATATACCCTAAAATTTGAATAATAAGCTATCAGCTCACACATATGCAAAACGCATTACAAGAACAGGAATTTCCATTTAAAATGATAGCACTGTTATACACGGAACAAATTAAATCCATTACGCGAGTTATGGGTGTGTCCACCTCTTACATCTGAAATAGTGTTTATTTTTTATTAGGGAGCCTAGGTCCTAAATAATTATAATTAAATTCGGTATTAAAGCCATTCGTTTCTCCTTTTGGGACGGATTGACATGTAAACTCTTGATTTACAGTGCAGAAAGAATGCATGTGGATATCATCCTGTAAGATCATTCGGGCTTAAACTTAATTCTCACTCGCACACCGCCATGTGACTACACTTTCAAAAGTGAACGAAGTTTATTTTCTAATACAAATAAAAATGTATTAACAGCAATCCACTGAGCGCTTTGACTGAATCCGTTTTCACGTTAACCGCAGGTCGCCTGTCACTTTAAGAGACTTTGCGGCGATCCTTAAAAACAGATTTAGTGAATGAAACCCAGTCATTCATAAAAGTAGGCCAGATACACGCAGCGATTGGTCCTTTTTGGTAATTTGCATAATTTAGTTGTTTGCAAAAGTCCATTGGAAGCTGTCTTGAAGGGCACTGCCCGCGAGCCAATGACCGTTTACATGAGAGCGCGAGTCCACCCTCAAGGAAAAAAAAACGTCCATTGAAAAAAAGCTCATTCACTTTTTTATGAGTCAAAGAGCTCAGGAGCGAAGGCGCAGCGGTCCGGCTGTCGCTTTCACGTCGGACTTAAAGTCTGCGGGTTTTTTTTGGGCTCTCCAGAGGAAACAGTTCTACATCTAGAGGGTAAGCTCCGGAAAATGCAAAATGTGGTAGAAACATCTTCTCATGTAGGGCTGCTCGGAAGTTTCAAACGAGCACCTCCGTGACCGAGCTGCAAGTGCAGCCGCGCAGCTCCGCGCTTCTAGGGAACGCGAACGCCATTTTCTCCGAGCGAACGTTTACTTTGGCAACCATTTTCTTGCGCTTTCTGCTCAGTTGTGCGATCCTCTTGATCTCGTGATTTTCGTGGCTGAATTCCGTCCGTGGTTGTGCGCGTATCTGTGTATTGTGTGCAGAGTCGGTGCGGCTTGGGACCGCGCTCGTTTCATTTCTTTTTTTTTTTTTTTTTAATGAATGGAGAGGTCGGCTTTATCCCTGGCGTTGCGCGCGGATCGAGTTTCACTTCATTGAGAAAAACAAGGGGCCCGGGGAGGCCGGCGGCGGGGTGGAGTGCGGCCGTCGCGCAGCCGCCGCGCCTCCCGTTCTTTGTCGCCTCTCCGCTTTGACGCTCAGCAGTCGCCTTTCCACGCTTTGCTGTGGTCATCGGACGCCTTTCTTGTTTCCCCCAATAACTCAGTACGCTCTTATCTTGCTTGTATTCAATTGCTGCACGTTTTCATTTTTTGACTTGATAGTTTTCCACTTAATTTAACACTAAATTACTCTTATCGGCTTTTATATAACCAGCGCGCTTTTGTGTGTGTGTAAACAAAACAAAAAAAACGAAGTACCATGCGAACATGTACATTTGCAGTGTTGCACTTATTATTCTGTTTTACAGGTTTTGGCACTCGAATGTTGCGTGCATTTGAGCCTCCGTAACCTTACCGACAAATAAATTTGTGAAAGCGTTCAGCTCTGAGTCACCGTCTGTATAATAGCGCGGCGTTTGTTTTTCGTAGTCACAAAGTTGCCAGGGTCACTTTCAGGTGGCAAAGGAACTTAAGTTCGACAGCAATACGAATGTTTATATATGCCTGTTTTTAAATGTGGGTGTATACAGTGTGTGTGGGGGGATGTATTGTGTGTGTGTTTATATGCATGTGTGTGTACAGCGCTGTGCAGAAGTCTTAAGCCCGTGTACTTTAACCAAGTGCAAAACTATTGTGGCATTTAATGTTGTGGATTGGAAGTTTTAAAAAAAATTGCTCTTTTCTGTTGATGCAGCGGACGCAATATAAATATCCAGGATAAAATTTATTTTAAAAAAACGTAGGGTGCTTAAGACTTTTACACAGGTGTGTGTGTGTGTGTGTGTGTGTGTGTGAGAGAGAGAGAGAGACATTGCTAGGAGACCCATTTAAGTTGCTTGGTTACCTTAACTGCCAAATGACTGTTACTTGAAATTGAGATGTTTGCTTACATTCCAAGTTACCTACCACGTTTTGCAGTGAATGTATAGGAGGAATTTTACTGTGGGTTTAAGATTTCCTTCACTTACCCCCCCCCCCCCCCTTAGTGGGATGTCACAGCGTTGCTTGCTCCCTTGGAGGAATTTAGACTGCGCGTTCGAATGTTTGTTCTCTTTCTCAGTTGTCAGCATTTTGTTTCTGTAAAACCGAGCTGAGCTCCTGCATCTTTAGGTGTAGGATAAGATGTGCCGTTTTTCCTCATTCGGCTGTGAATCCAACAACAAGCAAAGTTCATGTTCACTTTGTCTCCAGTGTCTCCGTTTCTCATGCCAAAGACACTTTCCTGTATGTTCCCAAATGAGCCATTTTCTGCTGTACTACATTGTTTAAATGCATTATCCACGCTCACATCTGCCAAATGTATTTGTTTTTGTGTGCAAGTTGTATTTTCTTCCATGTTTTATTTTTTGAGGGGCCACTTTCTGTAAGGAACTTTGCAGCACAATTACTTTTGCTTATCCAGCGTTAACTGTAGCTAAAATAACCATTTTTTTGGCGTACGTTTGGTCTAATTTATGTAGTACATTTTGTTGTCAAAGCAATAATTTAAAAAATATTTATCGGTGCAATTATATTCGGTTTTTGGTCTCCTGGCCCATTATGGTGAATAGAGGCCTGCTTGTAACAGACAGAACTGCTTATGTAAGCAAGGCTGTGGCTATAACCACTGTACTGCTCTCCTCCTTTTCAAGTGGTGAAACGAACACTAGAGTTAATGTGTGTTGGCTGGAGTTTGATCTGAGCCATCGCGCTCGATCAGCTGCACCGCTGAGTGGTAAAACAAAGGAAAGTTACAGATGAACAGGGGAGAGTTACAGGCGCACAGTTACATGCTGGCTGACTTGCTGTGGAAGAAACACAACAAGTGAAGTTGCTCATAGTGAATATTTTTCAGCTCTTTAGTAAGAATTCACTTCTAAAAATTTATTTTTTTATTTACTGGTCACAGTTACTGCAAGAGAAGATCCTGTGCTGGGACATTCACAAGAGCCTAGCACCATGGATGGATTTTATGACCAGCAAGTCCCCTTTATGGGACCTCCCAGCGTAAGTAGCCGTTGGCACCTTTTTTTTTTTTTTTTTTTTTTTCTCTTCTCCTCCTTCAGTAGTCACTTTGCTCTTATTGTAGTTGCGTAGGTAAATGCCTACACAAATATTTGCATGTGCGACTTGCTTTTTAATGGCAAATAAGATGTGTGTCCATTCTGTACAGGTGCTAGGTTTGGGGGAATAAACTCACGAGTGCAGGGAATCTCTCTTAACAGAAATCGCATGTGGATGACTCATGCACAAGAACATTCAATGACAGGAAACGAAAGTTTGTAGACACAGAGCTGGCCCAAGACACAGAAGGTAAATAGACTTTGCTCATTCTGCCTAATGAACTCCTGCAACAACTTCTGCCTACATTTCCCTTGGGTCTCCTGTCCCATTAGCTGGTTTCAAGTTCTACCACCCATTATGGCTACTTACTGTTTTTTTTTTTTTTTTTTTTTTTTTTCCTTCTTTCTCTCCCTAATTGGGAGATGATCTGGATTACAGCCATTCCTAATCCTCGGGGACATGAGATTGTAGGAGATGTGGGCAGTGTGAAGCCTTTGGTTGTGTTTGTCCGTTCCTTCGTGTATGTGTGTGTGTGTAGATCGCATGATGGCGGCAAGCAAAGTGATCCTGAATTTTCTTGTCGCGTGTGCAGAACTCTTTCAGGACCTAAGTCAGCTGCAGGAGATCTGGATTGCAGAAGGTGAGCTTTGTCACTTTTCCCCCTCCTCCAAAGCTGTTGAAATGTATTAATAGTTATGATAATTAATAACTGTCCAAGGTGAAGTGTTTAAAAACATTTTTTGTGTGTGTTTTGGAAATTGTCACTTCGATCTCCTAAATGTATCTGTTCAGGCTTTAGGTAGCCGATTTGAAGTATTCGGAGAGCAAAGTGTCAGGTTAACTTTTTGCTTAATTTAAAGCACCGGTGTCTGCTTTTAGTTCCTCTAAATGACAACAAGGACAGCATAAATATTTCAAAGCTATAAATAAGCAACTGCTGCTGACAAACCCTCACGTTATTTATTCATCAGCTCTGAATGTAATGGCCTCTAATGCCCCGCACTGCTTTGCCATTTCAAACAAGACGTTCACATACGAGTTGTAAACTTTGTCAGCGAGCGCCAAAAATGTTTACCAGTTCAGCTTTGAGTGACATACATTTTCATCTGGACCACAAAATGATTAAAGGCCCTAGTTGGTGTGAATCTACAGAGCATGTATATAGAGCCCAGCTGTAGCCCCCCCAACACACACACACACACGTCAGGTTGTCCTGGTGGGGGTCAGGTTAGTTTATCTGATGTTTGTCCTCTTCCCTCCCCACAGCTCAAGTGCCTGATGACGAGCAGTTCGTCCCAGATTTCCAGTCTGATAATCGTGAGTACCTGAAATAAATTATTTATACAAACGGCCATGGGATTGGGGAAGGAGCCAACTGCCACATCCTGGATGTGTTCATTATTTATCCAGCATTCATCTCCCCAACCCCAGTCCTCCCACCCCGATTCCTGGGAACGATAGTGAGACAAAGGCCGCATGAGGGGCGGTACGCAGTGCTGCTTCAGCTGCAGCAAAGTAAACTGTAGCTGTGTACTGGGGATAAATGTGGGGGTGAAATGATTTTTGTTTCCAGCACATGTATGCAAGTTTTGTGTTTTTTTTTTTTTTTTTTTTTTTTTTTTTATAGATCAAAAAATATATTTTTATGTTTTTATTAGGAATCTTCTAGCTTTCTCAAGTATGGTTTGGCTTACCCAGTTCCACTTTAAAATATGTGTTGGCAGAATATGTTGCAATGCAGTAAATAATAAAAGAAAATTAACAATATTAATGAAGTTAAATCTGCCGAGAGATTTTCCCATTTTGGGTTTGATCAGCTGATTGGCATCACATGGGCGAAGGCCATAATCTGATTTCACGCAACGCAGAATCAGCAGACGGCTCAACTAGCAGAGTTCATGTGCGTAGGGAAGGCTATAAGGTTCTTGAATGGAACTCGGTGGGCCTTTTTCTTTCTTTTGCAAAAGCATTTTGATTCCATCTAGTAGACAGGGTGGGGTTTCCTGGTTACAACAGGCCCTTTGCTCCCAATTTGTAACAATGAGAAGCAAAATCATGAGTTGGATAGCCACAGCTAGTGTCTACAGCAGTGCCCATGCATGCTGGTACAAGTGGTCCAAGTCTGGTAAAGGCCTAGCAACCCAGTATGGGATGTGTGCATGTTAGGAGGTGAGCCAACCTTGCTCATGGGCCTCCCATTCACCAGGTTCACATCCCTTCCATCTGGGTAGGGTAGAAGGTGCTGAAAATCACTAGGGTGTCACTTGATGCATCCATATCGCACTGGGATCTTTCATTTCCACAGTCGAGTGGGTCGTGAACACCTCTGATCTTGCTGCGTAGTGTCAGCCAGCTGATCGGGCCCGCCACTCCATTGTTCTTTCTCAGAAGCCCATCTAAGTAGATGTGAATTGATCAGTCTTCAGATGCTCTGGCCTGCAATCTGATTTTTCCCAGCCTTTAAGTGGTGTGGGAAATGGAGACCCGCAAGGAGACCTAGGCTCTAATGGCTTTGGTGCAGTTAGTGAAAAATCGTTGTGAATCATTAAATTACAGCCCTGCTGATCTGTGTGTATCGACTGGCCTGAAATGGAAGTCATAAAGGGCTGCCGTATAAATGAAAGCACAGCATGCTGACATCTCATGTTTAGCATTGTACGCGTCCAACTAGAAATAAGTGCGCTTTTTATGTTTTACTCTGTTGCTTTTTGCATTAGCGTTTGTGCTTGTGGTTGATCTGGGTGTTGTCTGTGTGTGCAGTGATTTTCCATGGCCCTCTGCCTACCAAGATCAAGCGAGAGCTGAGTCCTTCAAAAGAGCTGTCACCTTGCAGGCAGGACCAGAACCTCACAACCCATGGAGAGAAGTGCCTTTACAGCTACAGGTGTGCATACAGAATTTCTGTCTTTTGAGCCTCATCATGTTTGTACAAGTCCAAATGCGCAGTTAATGCGACAGTAACATTGCTCTCTTTTGACCTTGCAGTGCCTACAATAGGAAGCCCATTGCTGGCTTCAAGCCATTGACTCCTCCCTCAACACCTGTTTCGCCGTGCAGCTCCTCCCACACTCCAAGGACACACGGTCTTGCCGAACAAACACCATCCCAGCTGCCTTCCAGGACACCTATGCCCCTCCCCATACAGGGCCAGAGTGCCATCACACCTTTTGCGGTGCCCTGCCCGCCTGTCGGCCACTCGGACAGTTCCTACAGCCCTGAGCAGCACAGGTGGGTGTGCCGGCCTTAGGTGTACAGCAACAGTGGTTTCACGGAACAGTTGTAGTTCAATGGGACATATTTATGTACAGAAAGTCCTCAGTAATATTATGGTTTGGGCAGTCTTTCTGAATTGCAGCCTTTCCTAGGAGTACTGTTCAAATGCATGAGTATTTTTAGACGTTTACAGAAGAGACCACAGAACAAATCCTGGTAACATTCTCGTTTCCTTTTTCCTCCTAGAGTTGTTAAATTATAAAGATGGCGGTCCTATTTTGTAGGAGGGACTCGTAAGGGCTCTGACAGCCTCCCCATAAAGGCACAGGAATAAATAATGCCCCTTCCACACCCCATGCTAGCCTGGCAGTGCTGTTTTAAATTTACTGGCTGTATATCAAGTTCTCAGCCAGACTGAATTTAGCTGACCAGATGCAGTCCTGTATGTCAGTGAGGTGGGTCTAGAGCACACAGGTGTTGCCTTCTACATGCGTTATGTTGGCATGTTTGAGGGCTGAATATGACCCCCGTGGGACCAGATCACCTGGCACTGCATTCGGATTCCTAAGAGGTCGCTGGTGAGAGCGAGGCTTGCCTGTGGGCTGACAGACCTAAAGCTGCTAAAGAAAAACATGGCGGGGAAGTAGGAGTTCAGTTTTTGCAAGCTGTTGACGACAGACATAAACAGTCTTGTTGGTTTTGTATACTGGCTGCACTAAAACTAATTTGGAAACTGAGTTTGGCTCGACCCTTTGCGAGCTGCAGACAAAACTTCTGCACGATTTTTACAATAAGTTACCGTTCGGTAAATTCTGAACCTAAAATGCAGCAGTACACGAATGCATTTTTTTTTTTTTTTTTTTAAACAGTATATTCCCCTTTTCTCTGCCCTTAACTTTCTAGGTTTCACAGGCAGCTCTCTGAGCCATGCCTACCATTCCCTCCCTCTAAGAGCCAAGGACCCCAACACTTCCCACCTCAGGCTTCCAGCAGCATGCTCCGCGATGGCCGACCCCCCTACCATCGGCAGATGTCAGAGCCAGTTGTCCCTGTGCCCCCACAGGGATTCAAACAGGAGTTGATGGACCCACGTTACGCAGAACAGGGTGTCCCCTCCATGCCTCAGCGCCAACCTGCCTTCCAACCTCTAGCTATCAAACAGGAGCCCCGGGACTATTGCATTGATTCAGGTAAGTAGGACAAGCACTGGTGCAAAAGGGCCTCTTTGACAAATATGTGGCAAGGCCGGTCGTGTTTCTGCCACCTTTTCCACATCAAGCACAGTTGATGTTTTCAAGCTTGTGCTGGCCAATATGGTCCCTGAAGGTGTTTTGAGAGGGCCATCTGACTTTGTTCTTGGAGAGGCTGTGTACACTGTCAATGTGTGAGTCAGACAGGGGAATGACTCTGGAATGTTCTTTGCTGGGTGTCTTTCCTGACATGCACCTGTGAGTTTTACCACTGTTCCATGAGCATGAGCTCCAGGCACCAGGGTACACGTACATTCTTCAGCCTGCATTGTTCTTCACCCCAAAGCTTACCTTATATTTCTTGAACCAGAATCACACCCTTTATTCATGTTGACATAAACAATGAATTGTGTGGGTCCGTGCTGAAAGGCAACCTTTCTAAGGGGAAATTTTAACCTGAATCTAGGTTTATTTTTTCCCATGTTGGGTGTTGGTGATGCATTGGTCTGTGGTCTCACTTTCATATGCCAAGTAGGCTGACAACGTATAGGCCTCCCATTTACCAGGTTTACATGCCCAGGGTTGGCCGTTATATTGATATCTGCACTTGTTATGTTGTCCTACCACCCACTGGTTGGTTTGTCTTGAACCCTGAGCTGTCCTTTTTGATCTACTTTCGTTTTGGCTTCTTTGTGATATAGCTGATGTAATACTTAATCCTCTTAGGATCCTTCAGCCTATAAATACTCAGGTCAGTGTGAAGCAGAGGAGATTTGAAGGTGTGTGTGCATCTGTTGTCTTTTTTTTTTTTTTTTTTTTTTTTTTCTTGATATACAGTATGTTTGAGGTAAACCACAGATGCAAAAGTGGGGGGCAGCCCAAGAACAAAATTTGGTAAGCTGTACAGACACACTCACCAGAGTGTAGACATTGCAGCTCAGAGATTTGCAGGCTCAGTTGATTTACCTGAGGAGACATCACTTGACAGTTCATTTAATGTTTGGTCCTGTACTGTTTTTTTTTTTTTTTTTTTTTTTTCTTCCTTTTCCCCCCACCAATAGTTGTGCATATATATTAAATTGAGTGGTCTAATAAAACATGAAGAATGAGGAATATTAACCCAGCAGCTGCTTTGAGTTGGAAATGGAAACAATGCAAGCTTGGAAAATGCTGACACATTTGAATGTTGTAGAACTTGGAGTGGGGAATTTCAAATGGAAACATCTAGCACCTTTTACGTACTGTATGTCAAATCACTGAGTGACATGGAAAGATATCTGCCGAAGACTCTTCCTCTAAGAGCGCAATGAATTTTAATGAGGACACTGCCCATTGTAAGGAAGAAGACTCTGTACCCAACTCCTTGGTCTTGTCTTTTTCAGAAGTGCCTAACTGTCAGTCCTCATTTGGGAGGGTAGCGAACTTCTACCAAAACAATCATGACGGTAAGTAAAATGGATTAGTCTGTCCAGTGGCTTTTCAGTTTGAATTCATGCATTTTCAATGGAATTAAACTGCGTAAATATGTGGAGTTCTACAATATGTAGGAACTCCACTTGATAAATTGATTTGAGTAATTTTCAGTGGAATGTACAGTATAAAACTGGAAGAACCAAACCTGGTGTCTTGAAAATGACCTTTTCCTGTTTTTCACCAGCTGTGCTCATCCTTTTTCTAAGACGTTCTTTTAGCTCAGTCGCCCTTCTCATCTGTCTGTAGGGTTCCCCTTTGACAGAGATCCACACCTGTACTACGATGATACCTGCGTGGTTCCTGAACGCTTGGAGGGTAAGTTGGTGAAATGCATTAAGCTGTCTGGCTTACTGCAGTCCTGCAAGGCATTGCAGTTTGAGTTGGTGTCACCGCTGCTGAAGTATGCCATGCTGAGCGGAAAACTTGTGGCAGAGCTGGCAGCCACTTGTTTCTAAGTTTACTACGTTTGTATAGTGCTGTGTTAGGGGGTTTCCGACTTGCGGTGAAATCAACTTGACGTGGTTGTTGGAGCTGAGCCTTGGTGTGAGCTTGAGACTACATGAGCTGTGCAGTGCCTTACTGTTACTCATTGTACAGGGAAGGTGAAGCAGGAACCCCCAGCGTTCCGTGAAGGTCCCCCCTACCACCGACGTGGCTCGCTGCAGCTCTGGCAGTTCTTGGTCACTCTGCTTGATGACCCTGCTAATGGCCACTTCATTGCTTGGACTGGCCGTGGCATGGAGTTCAAGCTCATCGAGCCTGAAGAGGTCAGTCTTACCTCTGATTGTACCAGGATCTTTGGCAATGACTTGTTTTTGCAATATTTATGACAAACCTGCCTCACCATCATACTTTATTTTTCCTACCCCGCAGGTGGCCCGACGCTGGGGTATCCAGAAAAATCGACCAGCCATGAACTATGACAAGCTCAGCCGTTCGCTGCGCTACTACTATGAGAAGGGGATCATGCAGAAGGTAAGGGCAGGTTGCCTTTTAGCTGATTGCCGTTGGGTGGGTACAGACCCCAGCCTCAATTTATTAAACACAAATGCTGGTGAACTCAGTCTCTGATGGCTGCATCTTGATCTTGATGCTTCAGGTTGCTGGCGAGAGATATGTCTACAAGTTTGTTTGTGACCCTGAGGCTCTTTTCTCCATGGCATTCCCTGACAACCAAAAGCCAAACCTAAAGGTTGACCCAGATAGTGTGCCTGGAGCCGAAGACGACACCTTCCCCCTATCTCACTATGATGAAAGTGCTCCTTACCTGCTGGATGGGGGGGAGCAGTGTGTCACAGGGCTGTCATTCCCTGATGGCTATGTGTACTGAGAGTCTTTGGCCCTCCAACCAAGCCTGAGTCAACTGGCAGAGCACAGGCCCCACCCCTGTGTCACTTCTGTCTTCTTGCCAGTGTCCAGATTCATAACACTGCCTGTCAGCAACTGCTTCACTTGAGAAAAAGGAGAATCTGGAGAGATGAGACTATCAACTGCTTTGCCTGCTGGATCAAGAAAGGAGCATTGCCCTTGTTTCTGTGCAGATATGGCGCCATCAAGGGAGGAGGACCCTTGCATCTAGAAGACTAATGGAAGTTATGTACAGAAGGCAAAAAGTGTAGCAACTCTGTATTGACAATCTGCTTTTCTAAAGGATTATAGTATGTTATATTCATAAAAAGCAAATAATGCAGCACTATTCTATAAAATGCCTTTTTGGTTCCCAAGTAATTTTGCAGTTCCCTTAAAATACTAAATATTAAAGGGCTTTGTTTTTGCAAAAAAAAAAAATAAAGGCATTGACTTAGGTGATCCTTTATTTGGTCACAAACTGATGCATAAAATCCTTTAGGTTTATGTCAACTTTGAAGCTGGGTGTAAATCCAGTAATTTTAACCTCAGACACTATTGGGTTGCCCTCTGATTTAATGGACTGCCTAACAAAGCGGTTTTATTTTGTTTTAAATATAAAGCTTTTTTTTATTTTAAATGCCAGCCATAAGCTGTCTGAGCAATAGTTTGGCTCAAACACGTCATCAGCGAGCTCAGTGCTTTATCAGCTCCTAAGGACTGTTAGCCCATTCTCCACACAGGCCCAGGAACATTAGTGTTTTTGTTTCCCCAGTCACAAATCACCACACTACATTTAGGGGGAGGGCTAGTTTATGTAACAATTTCCTTTTCTATTGTCACTAATTTCAAAAGGGACACGTGTGACAGTATTTTCTGGACACTTTGCATTTATAAATATGTAAAGGTTTATATATATTTTTTTTTCTTTTTTTGTCTTTTGTATTTAGATTCTTTGGGCTGTGCTCTTAAGATGTTTTGTAAATCATTACAACAGCATTTGAGACTTGCATGCGGGGGGGGGATTCTCCTTTCACTAATTCTCCAACACCCCCCCCACTTTACATGGGATGGGTGTTCAGGGACTGCTCAGCGTCAGTGGGAGGTCACGCCTACTATTGCATGTTTTTGCAAACAGGTAATTGTCATATCGCTATAATCTTGGACAAAAAGAAATCATATGAAGTTCTCTGCATTTTGTTTCCTTGGTTTGTTTTTGGAGGTACATGAATGATACTATATATATATTTTTGCAAAGCCTGCAGCCGTTTGATTTGTTGTACAAGCTGTATAGTTCTGCTGTTTGCATATTGCGTATCTTTTAATCTCAATCCCCTGTGTGATGCAGTGATTAGTTGCAAAGGAGAATCCTTTATTGTTGGGTTGGGGATATTTGAAATGTTGATGCTCTCCCATTTGTAAGAATGGGCTGAACCCCTGTTTTTACCCCCAAAATAAAGGTTGTCTGCACTTGTCTTGCTTCACTTCCTTCACAATGTGTACCTTTATACTGTTATCTGTACCAGGTACAATAAATAATCCAATCTGCTTAACTTTGAATCCTCTGTTCATGGACTCTTCCATTAATCATACTGCTAATTCTTATATCACCAGTTTCTTCCAATGCATGTCTGGCATGTACAGTGTGTCCAAAGATGTATGTCAGAAGTAAGGGAGTAAACTCAAACACAGGAAGAACATGCAAACATCATCCAGCAGAACCAGGAACTGGACTTGTATCTGACCACACATGGTTTTTATGTAATATATTCAGCAATGTGCATGTGAAATACATTTTGTGTGTGGTGTACTTTGCAATAATCCATCAAATGAACAACATGTCATACATAAAATCAATATTAACTGAGACCAAAAGGAATTATCTGCAAGTAAGCCAGTAGTACTGTTTGGACCTGTATACTGTGTACAGATGAATTTATTTTTAGATGTCCAGAGAAGTGGGGGACTGTCTCCACTATTTGAAAGAGATAAAACCTTTGTGTTCTGCTGAGGTAATGTTGGAAGGACCTGTTAAGTGATGTAATAGACAGTCATTCAGAAACAAGAAGAATCCTTAAATCATGATCAAGGATCCAGTAAGGCTCAGTGCTGTTGTTGGATGTGATTTTGTTTACCTGGCTAGCAGGGTGTTATCCTATTTAGAGATATGGAAGGGCTTGGTGACCTACAACTGTTCTTCATTCCTCATCCTTTTTAGTCCCTGCATTAATCCCACAAATGGCCCACAGTCATTTTCCAAAAAATGAGCAATCGGATGATGCTGAGCACACTAGGCCAGTGTACACTTTCTCAGTAATACCTACAGTATGCAGCCTTTGCCAGCTCACCCCCAGTTCACTGTGTTAATCCTGTGGTTCAGTGCCATTGACACACTAAATGTGTGATCTGGTGGAAAAAACCTTGCATGAATTCCTTATCTTATCTGTGAATTCACCAGTGCACATTGCACTTTAGTCTTTTTTTATCATTAGCTAATTTGGAGAAACGGATGTGAAAACCACTACTTTATTCTGCATACAGCAGTCAGAATTCACTGACAAAGGCCTGAAACTGTTCAGTGCTGTTTTTAAACAGTGACTTATAAAAGCAATTTTTTACATCATACTGCTGAATATGCTAAAATAAATGTTCCTGAGTAACAAGTTTTAAAAAATATTTAGTTGTGATTCAGTGTCTTACAGATTGAACTAGATTATGATTTCTACATGCGCGCATGCTTGCATATGCATGTGCTGACTTAGAAATATAATATTTGAAGGGTATTAAGCAGGCATAAACCAAGCCTTCTTTAATTTATATTTGTAATGTTGGAAAACACCCCCCCACCCCCCAAAAAACACCCTCTAGGAATTGTTAGTTGTGTTTACCAAAATCCCACATGCCATTTTTTAAAAAAAATTTCATTTCATTTTCTCTTAATCCAGTTCAGTCACAAATGAAAGGAGACTGGAAAACAATGCAAATCCACAAATTATTAATATGGTCTTGTATGCGCCATCAAAGAGGTCTAAAAGACGTGAATACTATAACTGAAGGCATGTGGTAAAGAATAATGACTCACACATATAAGCTATCTTTAGGGATGGAAGGTGAGTTGTGACAGTAAAGGTCCAAGCAAGAAAATCCTAATGAAATCTGGATAATTAAATTCATAAATATTTTGGTGTACAGTTGCTCCATTAACAAAAAAAAAAAAAAAAAATCCAAGACTCCGCTCAAACTTCTGTCAGACTTCTGTTGATGCTTTGATGTAACACATGCGTCACTACCACTTAAGCAGAACAAAATATAATGTAATATTGCTCTAACTCTTAGTTGTATTGTGTGCATTACAAATTCACCAACTGAGACTTGAACAAGCTAAGCTTAAGGAAGTAAAAAACAGTCTGAAAAGCTTATTCTGATTTCTGATTTGGCATTTTAGAACACAAACATTTTCTTTGTTTCAGCTTTGGTTATTATTGTGCAATGAAAACTTCCTTGTTTTTATCTGCGTGGGTCTACATGTTTCCATTGAATTCCTGTTTACTAGCTCTGTAGACATGGCAACGGTCATGAAAGAGACCTGAAATGTGACTTCTGTGAAATACAACTCCTGGCATTAAGCTCAAAATGTGCCAGCAGCACTGCAGCTTGGTGGAGGTGGATGTGGCCTCCTACTGAGATCATCTTCATTTAGTTTGCAAAGGAACATGAGATTTTGGATTGTCAGTTTCTTTGCTGTTGCTTTGTCAGAACCAGGTGGAAATAATTTTTCTGAAAATTTTAAAGCAGAGCCACAGTCTTGAAAGCTTGAAGGACATTTGTCCGAAACTGAAAGATAACTGAAGAAATGAAAAGGAAGGCACTGTCAGGGGTGCAACCATTACCACCTCTGGCCTCTGTTGATTCTCAGAAGGTCACCTCCAAAATGCGTCACATTCCCCTCAGTGACACATCTTGTTCCAGATACTAAAGCAAGAAATATATAGAGACTTTGGAGTTTACAGACAGGAAATTACCTCATCAACAGCCTCGGCACAGACACATGGGTCGGTGGTTTTACGCAGCTCTGACTAGAAGTTAAGCTATTCAAGCCTTTGAACTTAAGGAAAATGACTGCTTTATGCATTTTCATCCATTTTCTTAGTGCTAAAATTATACGTGACACCTGATATATATTGTTAGTGTTATTTTTTATCTTGTTTTTATTTTTAATGACTTATCTTTTTGTCTAGATTACCAACGATGCCTTATTGGAAAACAAACTCCCAAGGTATTAACTTTATTACTAGCTATTTTTCCTTGAAGTACAAAGGAATGTAAACCCACTGTTAGTTGTCGTGAGGTTGTTTCTTGTATGTTATTGCTGTGCACAACCAACCCTGTAAATATCCTTCAGTAAGAAACTGCTGTTGTCTGCTGAAGATGCCAAGGTTTAGGAAGCTGTAGACGCTGTTCAGACGTTGTGTTTTTGAGAAAGCCTTTGAAGATGATGTGTAGTCAATATTATAAATACGTCATAACTCCTGGGGTTAAAATATGATGCACAGCTGTTTCAGATCTCTTCAGGAGTCAGAGGAGCACCAGGATGACTGTCAAGGAGAGACCTTTGCAATGCTTTCAGGTACAGTATGCAGACTCCTGTTAAGTCTCTGCAAGTACAGTATTTCTTTATTCTTCTGCTTGTGTTTCTACAGGCAGGAGATAAACTAAACTTTAGATGCAATTGCTGAACTGTGTGGCAGCTGCCAGTCTGGTGCTCCTGGCAACAACATAATCGATACGGAAACTGACAAGGAGCACAAGGCAGGAAAGTTAGATGTCACAAACAGGTACAGTGTTTTTTGATTTTGCAGCAGGGGGATATTTTTTCAAAACAGACTGAATATTAAATAACAACGCTGTTAAGGCGCAGAAAAATTCTCACTCCTTTTCAACGTTGCACACACAATTTTCAGCTGGCAACATAGTTTTTAATACAGTGGAGAATTACATCGACACCTATGGCTGGACTTCAAAATTAGGCATCCATTTTGGGCCTTAGATGATTCTCTATATGGAGTCCCTTGTTTCCTTTTTTAAAATCTGATTCAGAAAATTATTTGCATTAAATTACTCTGTTTCTTGGGGGGGTCCAGCTTAGTCCAAGCTCATCCCAAGTTTACCCCAAAGTTACCTTAAAAGTTTCCTTTACCATAACAAGAAAATATTGTATCACCATGGCTGTAAACCTGACTTTAATACAATACAAAAATGATCTTGATTTTTATGGCAATAATTTAATATTAGACAATAATATAAAATCAGCTACCGTTCCGTACGATAGAATTCAATACAGTAGCCTACAATCAATATAGAATCCAATTAATGCTACAATATTGTATATTTTGCTTTTTTCTCCTCCTCTACAAATAAATGAAGAAATTATTAATAACAAAAATAAATTCAGAAATAGTACTGATCTGAATGCCTGTAGCCTGGACTAGAACTGGCAGCCAAGTAATAGGCCAATTAGTAACAAGGGATATGTGCCCAAAAAATGAGCTCAGCTGACTACCTGAATATATTGAATGACCAGGTTTTTCCATCAATGGATTTTTTTCCTCATATTCCAAGTGACAATGCCAGGATTCATCAGGCTCAAATTGTGAAAGAGTGGTTCAAGGAGCACGAGACATCATTTTCATATATGAGTTGGCCACCATTGACTCCAGACGTTAACCCCACTGAGAATATTTTGGATGTGCTGGAAAAGACTTTACGCAGCGCTCTGACTCTTCCATCATCAATACAAGATCTTGTTGAAAAATTAATGCAACTCTGGACAGAAATAAATGTTGTGCCATTGCATAAGTTTATTGCAACTGAATGCGTGTTGTAATCAAAGTTAAAGACAGTCAAACAAAATGTTAGAGTGTACGACTTTTTTGGCCAGTGTATATGATTGTGGCAGTGATCCATTTTGGTAAATGGAAATTGCTTGCTATAGTGATATAACATTTGGCTTATTTCTTCTCCAGAGTTGACCAAAGCTATTGACTCTGGTGAAACATGGGCGAGCTTCAGCATTACTGTGGTGTAGTGAACTCAGCACTCCATGAAAAATGTGGTTTTTAGAAGAAGGCAGTATGTCAGAAAGCCATACTGTTACAGCCATGCAAATACAGTATTTAAGCTTAGGTTCATCCTTCTTTCTTTTTTGTAGTGGAAAAAAGACAATAGGAACCTTTTATGTATAGGCTTTTGTAATGATGTACTTGAGGTAATGCTGTTTCCAGTTCGGGTTCTTCCCCCAGCATCCCCCACCTCCCCACTATCACTTACCCCAAACAGGTGTGAGCGGGTGAGAGAGAAAATGTGAGGGAACTGGCCTGTTTTTCCTGATTCTGATGAATACGCTAGGAAGTGCCTAGAGGCACACGTAAGTAATATGTGCGCTTGATGGCCACTGTTTTTTGGCACGTTTTGCAAGCTGGATAGCCAGAGTCTTCCCATGAACATCTTTTATTCAAAATGGTCCCACACTGCTGATTTACCGAACTTTTTTTTGGTAGATTTAAAGCTGAGATGTTGTATTGTTCTCTCATATTTACAGCACATCTTCTCTCTGTAGGCTAACTAAAGTGCCTTTGGGCAAGCTAGCCAAACTGAGCCAAAACTGGTACACCACACACAAACACACTTGCAACAGGAAGCTTTTAGGAGAATGTGGAACAACAAATTCTAAAGTAAAATTTACTGTGGCTTGTAAAATTCTGATGGTTTGGAAACCCTTGTGTTTTAAACTGTGTTTAATTGTAACATGCCTATTCCACAGCCTACTCTGGAGACAGAGGATGAAGGGCTGTTGAAAATACACACTGGATGGGATGCCAGTTGATTTTAGGGGAGTGACATGCATACATCCATATGCATTGCATAAATGGCAATTTAAAGTCGACCTGAAATGCCTGTCTTTGGACTGAGAGGAAAACAGGAGCATCCCTTGGAGGAAACATACATGAACACAAGTGCAGTATCCATATAGACTGAGTCAAGTTACCAGATAACCCAAACACTGATAACCTATAGATACACCAAGCTGCCCAACTCATAATTGTATTTACAAATAGCATGAATCAAGCCTCTGTTATCAAGGGTTCAGTTTCCCATTGCAAGAATGACCTCTCTTTCATCTCAGCAGAGAAGGAAGATGGAAGCAAATTGTATTCTCCTACCTCTGAAAGGCCCTGTACTGTGACTGTGACAAATATCAACACTTAATGAGTGGTATGTACAGCAAGAATGTACCTACTATATTAGTAATAAAATAATTAATTAAAAATAACGGTTAAAATAAAATAATGTCCATCATTGGATTACAGTGAATACTGTGTTAAAAATTTTAAAGGACAGTAATCTTTGGGGGTTGGGGTCATCTTTGAAACTAGAACCCAAAGATCTCAGCTTCCCCTATCTGGCAGCAGTGACTTTTATGAATCTGGTAACTGCTGAGGCATCTTGGCAAGGTGTTGCTTTTCTATCTTTCATAGCCCCTCCTGTACAGTCTGGAGAAGATGATGAATGTCCAGGAGTCGCCTCCTTCCTTGAGTGTGTTTGTACCTCAGCACAATAGAACCACAAGTAGCTTTGACACCCTCATTGCACTGTTGCTGAAGTGTCACGCTGAGGAGCACTGGGAGAGTTCTGTGGATGCCTTGCTGGAACTGCAAGCTACACAGATGGGCTCCCTCAGTGACCTACCAATACAAACCGTTGTCAAAATGACCTCTAACCTCCTGCAATGACTGTTATAAATCTTGTGTAAAATTTCTCTTAGCCAAGAAGCCTGATAAGATCCAGGTTGCTTCCATCCTAAGTTTTAAAGTGTGAGAGGGTCTGCAGAGTTATTTAAATATTTCCCCCCTGTTTCAGTCAGTAGCTGGTGACTCTTTATCTACCCCCAGGAAAGAAAGAAATTAAGAAATTAAATATTTAGCATTGCTGCATCTTAATTAGAATCACATTAATTCCACTTTATTATTTATAAATTAAACTTCTACATTAGCTCCTGATTTTACATAGGGTTAAGTAATGAATTTTCAATAATGTGCACATTGAAATTTATTTATTCTTTTTTAACCTGCCTGCTACAACCATGACCCCCTGTACAGCCAAAGGAAGCTGGCAGAATAAAGAACAAGTCTCCACAAATATATTCAATCCCAATTATTAACCCATTCATTCCATAATATGGAATTTTCCTTGCCTTACTGTTTATCAGGACTCATAAACACCTGAGCCCAGCTGTAAATCCTGTGGACTTAAGAAATTTTTTAAAAAATTAAGCCACTCCCACATTCCCTTGCATTTAGGTGAGTTTTATTGAAATCTGTAAGGTTAGGTTTAGGTTTATATTTGGGTTTAAAAAAAATTAGTTCACTTAATTAAAAATAATTAATTATATGCCTTTTACAAGTCTTCAAAAAATGTAGACTGGAATGTGTATGCCAAGGTGGAAGAACTGCTCCACTGTTCTAAAATGTGCATTATCTCGCCTAAATCTGAAGCTCAACTCGCAAGGAGTCGTCACTTCGGTCCGTGGCACAGGCTGTGCCAGACAGACTGAGGAGGATGATTCCTTTGTTGCGGGAACCTCCCCTTCTGCTCTCCTTTCTTAACCATAGGGACCAGCACACTAGTTTGTCAATCCTGATATAAAATGTCAGACGGAAATAAAGACATCTAGGAACCTGAAGAAAATGCCAGTCAGAACCCTTCAATCTGTTTAATTTATCTGTTATCAAAATAAAATCTTTTTTTATTACCACTCTACATCTGTACTGAAAATTTTTAGCAAATAAATTAAGGAACTTTTATACATTGTGATTCACTTGTGAATGAGACTTAAGAATTATGAACAAAGCAAAGAGCAAGCAAAACAAACAACAAACAAACTGCGCTGCCTCTTATGTTTGCAGCCCAAGGAGCCAGCTGTATATCATTTACAGTTGGCATGGTGGAGGTGAACCTTTATAATACCTTTATAACATATGCTTTTAGGTTCAATTTAAATTTAAAGCTGTGTTCCGAGGAGTTGAATTTGGACATTTTTATGCTGGTATTTTTTACAAATGTTTATATAGTTTAACACTAAATCGAGGTTCAGGGTTGAAAAACTTTGTCTGAAGATAACAGAATGCAGAGCTAGCTGGCTTTGAAGGGAATGAGACAATTGGGGCATCATTAAGTCACTTGTATTTGGGAAATTTCAAACATTCTGTCACCGCAATGTCAGACTGGTTTATGCCAAGCTAATATGAGATTTTATTTTTTCTTTAATGCCATAATGTGTACATTTATTGACTTAGCAGAAAAACTCTCTGAGATAAAATATGTAGTTTTAACATAGGTATGAAAGTAAAACTGATTATATACAATTATAAATAATTCTTTACAACTGCTGACAGTAGTTTGTGTTTATTTTAATAAACCATGAATGTTTCTATTACAGTTGCTAATGTTCCAGTAAACCTGTTGTAACGTGGATGTATTTATTTCCAGCAGGTGTCGTCCAGAAGCTGTATTTAATTCTCCTGAATGACCCCTGACTCCTCTCAAATACCAAAAACAAATCAGCAGTTGAGAGATGGAGTTCACTAAACTTTATCATAGCCACTTCTGACAGTTGCTGGATTTTAGGTTATGAACCCTTTGTGAGCAGGACAAGCAGGCAGCTAAAGATGCACATTGGGGAATTTTTGTGTAAATAAAAAGGGTTTCACAAATTGGCATTAAATTTGGTTCAAGATGTCAACTAAGGTTAAGTACAGCAGAAGGAAATGATGGCGGTTGCTGATTCAGCAGTTGTGGGCAGTTGTGCTTCTGTGGGACTTGAACTTTTCTTTTAGTTAATGGATTGGGTTGCATCTGAAAAAGCAGTGGATCGCTCTCCACTTGTATTTTCTGCAGCCAAAAATATTCAACCAGCAGACACCCAGCATTCAGATTAGTCAAATTTATGTAATCCAGTGCTGTATCCTGCTATGTTCCTTAAGGTTGAACAATTAACATCATAGGTTGTGTTCAAAACTAGCAAATAGCAATGTGTCTCCAGCATATGAGACTTCAGACCAAGTTATTTGTCCTGACTGAGACATAGCCGATAGCCAGAGACCTGTTGCTCTTGAAAAGGACAATGAGTTGTCAGTGTAGGAGGATTGCTTACGCAAAGCTGTGGTCAGTTCCGCCTCCATAAATAGCTTGTCTAGGAAATATTTAAGTTACTGTTGTGAAGTCTTTCTGCTTAGGTCTAATTTACCTTGCCTCCTTATAACTTCTTAAAGTAATGCATGATTCAGTCCATCATATTTCACACCCCCTGCTGACAGACAGCTAAATTTTGCACAGTGAACTCCAATTTAGATTGCAGTGAGAGAGGGTTGCCCAAGGAGCCACTTTTTCCTGTAAATCCTGTGCCCACGGAACAGCATACCTCCATTTTTTCAGTCATTTCTTTATTTACTTGTCTCGAGTGTGATGGAAGAAGCTTGATCTTGTTTTGAATCAGTGCGGAAGCCAAAGAAGTAACATTTGACTTGCATCACATAAAATATTTAAGTCTTGCCATGGCACAAACTTCTATAAGAAAGCGTTATGCAGAAACACATGGTGTGGCTTCTCGCAAACTTAACCAGTGCTATAATGTTGGACCTTTGTGTATTTATACTTGAACTAAGGGGCTGGACTGCTAAATTAGCTATTATGTATTCTTTTTTTGTTGCTTTTGAAAATTGCTTAACTTTTCATTAAAAAAATTGCTTTACTTCTCTCTGTCTTGCTGTTACTTATTAATAATATGTCATCAGCAATATGTAAGTTTACAGTAATATTGCTACTGCAATAATATGTTTGAATAAAGAATTTGCCATGACTTACTATTCGAGAAATACCCAGTTGCATTGAGTTGTGTTGATCAAGAGGTATCAGTATGAACAAGAATTTCCTTAAAGCATGAAATGAAGCATAGCAAAGCATGAGATGAAGTATTAAAACAAACTGTAAGCAAAGGACAGCAGTCAGCATAACAGGTATGGAATTGAATTTGTGGCCATTATATTAATCCTGTTCTGCATTTAAAACATAAATCTGGAAAACAGGAAAACCGAGCTGGCTAGAAAAATACAATGAAAGCTGCTGCTGTGAAACAAACGTATGGAACTGCAGATGAGAACATCAGCTATTGCAATGAAATGTGTGAATTTAAAGTAGATGGTATTTTGGATATTCACATTGGTGCATACAGTATTCAGGCAGGAGGGAAGCAGTCTCAAAGACTCCTTTGTGAGTCATCCAGGCCTTGCCCACAGGAACCCACTCACTAACCACACTGGCACAGTAGGTTGGTCCACAACTGCAACGTTTAGTTATACTGAGCTCAACTTTTCCATCTCGTCAAAATCACTTACAAACTCCTTTCTTACCCTCACTTAGCACGGTTATCACATGGAAATAAATACAACTGCAGTATTATTTTAAAAATGAAGCTATATTGCCTAAGCAGTTATTGGTCTCAATCCTGGCCACAAGTTGTTTGCTGAACCGAATTCTAACTGTACTTTTCACTTATTCTCATAGGTAGTTGAAGTCCTGGGAGTAAGAACTGACTCTGGACTTTGCTTCTCCCATCAAGCTGCAGCGTCACTCATAGAGACTGGCTGAATCTGCCCGTACCACACAACACATTCTACCCAGCTCTTGGTGCAGGCCATGGCAATAATATCCCACCTGGACTGGACTGCAGCAATGCTCTCCTGTTTAGTCTACCTTCTGTTACCATTGAGCTTTTTCAGCTGTTACAGAATGCTGGGGTATGAAATGGACTAAACCTACTAAAATGTTCCTAAGTGTCTCCCCTCCTTGCCTTTACACTGGCTTCCTGTAACAGCCTGCATCAACTTCATAACTCTGGTTATGGCCTAAGACATTGGCCGAACTCATGACAATATCTAAAGAACCTGCACCACCTATACAGCCTACACTATCGTAAGTTAGTCCTTCACCACTAACCACCTTTTATCTGCCTACCTTCCTACTTGTATTTCACCATAAGTAGCTAATGAAATCACTGAGTGCTATGCTATGAAACCAAACCCTGGAAAAGACTTTTGTCTATTGTAGGGTGATGTACAAACATTTCCAATTTATTTATTTATTTCTTTTTAATTGAGTTTTGTTTTACTGTTATTTATTTACTTTTTCTAAAATGTATGATACGGAGTAAAAATAACCTGTTTCTGCTCCTTGCTCTTGGCTAATAGTGCAACACACCCAAACAGGAGTGCTGGACCACCAACCTCCTTCCACATTATTTGCAGGAGATGTCTGGCATTTGTCACTACTGATGATTAATAATGAGATGATAAACTTTGCACGTTTTTGCAATGAACGAGTCAACAATCAGCCACGGATAGGAGATTTTGCATTTTTAACCAGCAAGTTATAAAAATGTTTAAATGTCTTAAAGAGTATTTTATTATAGATTTACCCAAGATTTTCAAACAACTTAATTCATAAATAAATCGATTAGCATCTGCATTGTTAAGCTTTTACTAACTTAGTAGACATACCTGAAGTTAGTACGTTTGAAAAAGTCATACTGGAATGGACTACAGGCTCATCCAGGGTGTTACTTGCTTGGTGTCCTATGTTCTGGTCTAGGCTCTGGTCCAAGATGACCTACACTGGACAGGCAATTAATAAAAACAGTTAAATGAATCTAATTGCTCCAGAGAATTTGTTTATTATAGTTTTTTTCTGTGGCTTTTACAGAACTTATCCTATGAATCAATGTATGGCAGTTATGCAGCTTTTATTGATTGTGGCTTAGAAGTAAAAGTACTTTTGGAGTTGTGAACAAATCAAGTTGAGCACAGAATTTCAGACCTACCTCCATTTCTAGTTTGTGTACTGGGGTGCAACCGATGCCTCACACCTGGGCTGTGGATTTGGACAAGAGTTCCAGTCTGGCTCTGTTACAGACAATGGAAGAATGATTCTGGTGTTCTTTCAGTGTTTCAAATGATTATATTTAGAATTTTTAAAAATGTTGCATGTCTTTTGTTTGGAGGTAAACATTTCTATATTATGAAGCACTTTGCTGCTTTAAAAATTGCTATATAAAATAATTATTATTGTACCTCATTGTCACGCCCTCGGCTTGGCCGACTCTCGCGTGTGTAGTCGCCCTGCCCCGCAATGATAGGCGGGGCCACTAATTGCAGACTGTTTAAAAGTGCCGCCGGTTCTTCGCCTGACTCGGTTCTGTTTCCTGTGGGGTGCTCTGGTTCTTTGCCCTGTGCTCTGCCTGTGTCTTGCAGATGCCTCCTTCCACTCGACTGTGACACTCATCCTAATATAGCACTTCACTCTCGATGCTCAAAACCATTTCTTCTGAGCAATTTGGAAATTGTCATTTGTAATAAATGAATAATAAAGCACACATCATTCCCAATAATACTGCATTTCATGAGATTTCTTTACATCTTAAAAGTCCTGATAAATATAAACTGAAAGCTTTTCTTTGCTCTTTTGCCTTTTTTATCTATACAGTGCATCTTTTATCACTTTCTTTTATTTATTTATTTATTTTTATTTAGGGCCTGCAGTTATGATGCATAATAGTTTTATATTCCTGAAGTCACAAGATTTCTGAGAAATGCTTGTGAACAGGGACATGGCTACGAGGAGACAACCGTGGTGCACAGGACAAGCTACACTATTCACTGGGGCAGCATCATCTAGGCTGGTACACTACATGGCCAAAAGTGTGTGGACACTTGAGCATTACAGCCATATGGGCAGGTTGAACACCCCATTCCAAATGCATGGGCATTAATATATATAAAGAGAAAGAGAGCAAGAGAGAGGCAGAGAGAAAGAGGGGGAGAGAGAGAGGAGCATGGAGGCGCTTGTGCTTTTACGCTATCTGCTGGCCTTTGGGGGAATTGCACTCTATATATTAAGCACAGGACCGTACTGGGTATAAATGTTCATATCTAGACCTTTATTTTGTGTCAGTGCATTTTGCTGCTATCAGCAGCTTGCAATAAGGCAGCTTATCTTAGCTCTGCAACAGAGAACAGACACGCAACAAAACTGGAAATCTTTTGTATCTTTATAACCGGAGGAACCAATGTATCAGCACGAGTGATTAGGTATACAGTATGAGTCTGGCAGAGCTGTTAGTACTGGTATCTCACAGCTTAGAGTTGGTTCAAAATCCTGATCTGCATCTGTGTGTGTGTGTGTGTGTGTGTGTGTGTGTGGCTACTCTTCAATGGACTTTATTCCATCCAACATGCACCCCCTCCTTTTCTTGCACCCAACGATTACTTAATAGGCTCCAGACCCCCAGTCCCTACCAGGATAAGCAGTAAATGAAAATCAAAAGACGGATTCTGTCAAAACAGCAACTAAGCCTGTTAATAATTTGGTTGATTAATAATTTTGGTGAGGACTGGATCTAATAGCCAGGGGGTAATTTTGAGAGAAGGGATTAGTGTCATAACATCCTTTAGGGGGCAGCACAGTGGCATAGCAAATAGTGCCGTTGCTTCACAACAACTGTTTGTAGCTGTGTTCGAATGTAGCTTAGTCAGCATTGAAGTTTGCATGTGCTGCGTCTGTGTGGGTTTCATCCCACAGATCAAAGACAAGCGCTTCCCATTTCCTATTCACTGCAGAACTGCCCATATTATTTGTGTGTGTGTGTGTGTGTGTGTGTGTGTGTGTGTGGCTGCTCAATGTTGGAATGGCCTCCCCCCTCAGGGTGTACCTCTACCTTTCCTTGCATCCACTGATTCTGGGACCACAATGTCCCTGACAAGGACAAGCAGTTAAGGATAATGGGTGGATGGAAATATCCGTTTGAGTAAATGCACTCAAATTACTGCACACCATGCATGGCAGTGTGTAAGCAACTAGTGTGTAATCTCTGTGGCTCCTCCCTCAACAGTTAAAGGGCCAGTCCATCTTATTCACAACACTGCTGTACCACTCATCTTCCTTGTCCTGTCTTCCTGCCACACACAATCCATCCCTCCGGTCTGGAGCCTGCAGTGGCTCTCCAACTTGAATAAATTCAATACTGCGGTCCTCATCTACCTTGAGCTTTTTAGATCCTCTATAGGTTTCTCCCTGCACTGTTTACTCCTTTATTGTCTGTTGCTTTGCAGTATTTCTGCTCCAAACCCTTGCGGCCAACATGTGGTCTTGTTAATCCCCGGGTTCCGTGTGATATAAACTGTTGCCCACAGGGAAAAAGCTAAATGCCATCTATTTCAACATCATCTTCTCAGCAAAAGCCAATTTCCATCATTTTTTTTATCTGTTATATATTGCATTATCTTTTCAAGGTTAGTAGGGGTTTATTTATTATACTAACCACACCTGATCAGACATGAGTGGATCAAGTTACATGTTTTCCAGGACAGTACTATCCTTTTATGACATCTTTACCATAAATCACTTTGGATGAACTTGTCAACCATATATAGACATTATACAATATTTTAATGTTTTTTTCATCACGATATATGTCCAAAAACTCAATAAATACTTGTGTCATTAATTTATATAACGTGTTATTTTTTGTGTCTGAGAGACAACATTTTTTTTTGGAAGACATTTATAACCAGATAATGAGTCCAGTTGTTCTAAGAGTTCGCCACTGCTAAGGACTGTGGACACATATGTGATATGAACCACATAATAAGGTAAGTGTGGGATTTAACTTGAATATAGGAGAGGAAAGATGTAGACAGGAATTGTAGGCCTCATCTGACTCACAGTTTGCAATATATGCCAGTGAGGACCACCTACAGTCTGGCACCCGCCCAACTCAGGATGTTAGGTCATATAGTAACTGTCTGTGGGCAACGCAATGAACACAGCTGTGAACAATAAACCCCTTCATTCCTCCTTCTGTGAACTGTGTGTCATGGCCAGTGGGTTAATGACACAAAGCTAAATCCTGCCCATGATGATCAGATAATGTAGTCACAAAATTTGAGTCCTTAAGTGGCAGCACAATTCCTACCTGCCAGTTAACAGTACCAAACGCACTGAATAGGGAGAAATTAAAATATTTTCCATTTAGTCTCACAAAATGCTTTTAAGCAGAAAACAAGATTATCAAATGGACAAGGTAGCATTTTTGTTTAGCTCTCCAAAAAAGTCTGCAGGTAATAGATAGGAGATGAAATAAAAACCGAATAAGAAATACAGAGAAACTATTTATTGAGACCGAGCCTAACCACTAGCTTCCACTTACTTTCACCCTGCTCCAATGGTAGTGGCAAACACTCCTCCTTAGTGTGTGAGTATACACACCACCTCCTGCTGCTTGGTTGGGTTATAATGGGAGATCTCTGTGGGCTGACCTGATCACCATCTTTGGATCATGATTTGGACCACCATCTTTGCTAGTTGCTCCACTAGGGATCCTCCTTTGGAGCAGCTCAAAGAGGCTTGTGGAAGCTGGCCACTTTCTGCTTCTGTGATCATAGTGGACAGCTCAAAGCTTGAAGGCTCAAATGGCTCACTTATGGAGTCTATTGTCCTCTGCAGGTCAACCAGAGAACCCAAACCTTTGTGTAGATGGGGCGTTTCACACCTCATTTAGACTGTGTTCTTCTTTAAGGCCAAGGTAGCATCTCTCCACTGGAGACCTGGGCTTTGCAGCAGTGTGCCACTTTGCCATTTCTTCTTCAGGTCCAAGGAGACTTTGCTTTACCAGGTCACCTGCACTCTGCCGTGTCCAACAATCTCACCCTCTCATGGTCTTCCCCAACCCCACTCTCACACCAATGAGGGAAACACAACTTCCATTATGCATTACTGGCTATAAGCAGCAAAATAAATGACAAAGAATTATACAGCTGTTATCACGTGTGGTCAAAACTCGCTCAACAGTGTGGGGTTTAGTAACAACGCAGCGCCCAGTGATTTCTGTATCCTTCTTACAGTGACGTGAGTGACAATACAGGTGGATAAAAGGAAACCAGCGGTGAAGGTCTAACTTACGAAAGTAAAGCTCGGGTGGGAACCGGGTATGGAAACAGCTGAGTTTTGAGGCCCATCTTGAATGCTGGTAACAACAGCACTAAATGGACTTTCAGCAATAAAGTCAGTCACACCGAACAACAGCAAAATACCAGAAGGGCAGTTTGTGTTTCTTTGTCCAGGGCGATTTAGACAAAGTGGGATATGCTGGAAAAATCAGAAAGGCTGCCAATGACACGAAATGTCCACGAAATCATAGGTGATCTTTTTTTTTTAAAGCCAGAAATCATTATGAAAATGAATTTGTCACATTCGCAACACCCTTGGCCCTTGTCACTTTTCTTATAACTCCCAAAAAAACGACCGATTCGACTACCTGACATCCACAAAGCACTGATGCACCCGTCTCAACGCACATTTGAACTTGGACGACATGAGCAAGGCTTCAGGGTGGGTGTGTGTGTGGGGGGGGGGATTGACGGTTCTCCTCCCAACTTCTGCCCCCCGCCGCAACGGAGTAGCTCCGCTCCGCGCTCCTTTGCGTCGCTCACTTCACCGAGCCGAGCGGCAGCGACAGCGGGGCTCTGAGGGAGCGCAGAAGAAGCAGCAGCACCAGCAGCACCAGACGCCGGGGGCAATGAAGGCGCTCGGCTTCATGTGGACTCTCTGTTTTGTCGTGGAGGAAATCCACGCGTGGGGCTACAAGAACGGCATCCTCCACAATTCCATATGGCTCGGTGAGACACCCTCCCCTCCTCCGCGAACCCTTTCCTAGAATTAGCAACCATACCTCACGGTGCCCGAGCTGCACTTTCGGGCCAAAGTTTCTACTCTGACTTTTTTTATTAACTGAAACTGCGCCTTGTAATTTTACGAAACCAACTGAATAATTTAACTTAAATTTAAAATGTAATCATTTACGCAAAAATTTATTAAACCACAAAAATGTTTGTCTCACGAAACTCGAGTCGTACTTACGCAGATGACAAATTGAATTCCAGTTATTTAATAAAAAAAAAAAAAAAAAAAAAAAATATATATATATATATATATATAGTGTGCTTTTTAAAGTTCATTCATTCATTTCAGCAGATCTTTTCCCTCAGGCTGTGTTTTTGTGTTTGTGGAAAGAGAAATGCTGCTCATGAAGATGTCACTAAGTGGCTTCCTCTACTGAGAATGCTGTCCATTAATGCACTTCTTCCCAAAGCGAGGAGCTGCAAATGCCACCTAACTGTACGAATGGAGGCCGAGCCACAAACTTCTCGCGAAGCGGCACGCCTGTCCGATGCAATTTAATAGGTGCAGCATCCAGCTGCGAGGCACATCTGGAGTTCGATTCACTCACGTGTAGGTGTTGTTCACGCTCGGATGGCACGCGGCCCCTCCACGCAGCGCATCGCCTTGGCCGTAAAGGAGCGTTGCAGGACACGAGGTGCTGGTTAATAAAGTGTAAAGTCCTTCTAGTCAGCTGCGCTGAAATGAGCTCCAAGTTCTGCAAGATCATGCATGCGTGAGATCTGTGCAAGCTCAAAGCAGCTCTGAACACCAAAAAGCCCAAATTTGAATATGAGATTTTGAGACAGAGAGAGAGAGAGAGAGACAGAGAGTCTGGCTACCTCAGCGTTTGACTTCCTGTTGCTACAGCTACTTTATGCAAGTGCAGCTCACGAAAGGCCATAAACATTTCATTTTTTCTACTTGTGTTTTATTGTAGACTCTGAGATTCTGCTTGGATCTCCGTCACTGTCACGTATGATGTTTACCAGGCCTTGGTCTGGCATTGGGAAACCGTGTGACCCGTTGTGAAGAAGTTTTGAGCCTTTCATGTATCGCAGACCCAGAATAAATGTCGTGTTTGTGCTCTTGTGTTGTCCTGCTGATAGAGACCATGATGGATGTCTTTCTCTCAACAGAGCAGGCGGCTGGAGTTTACCACCGGGAGTCACGTAAAGGGAGGTACCAGCTGACCTACAAAGAGGCAAAGGCTGTCTGCAAATACGAAGGGGGAAGACTGGCAACATATGAACAGCTGGAGGCCGCCCGTCAAATAGGTCTCTGACCCCACCACCTAATAAAAAAAAGAGTCTTACTGGTGAACAAAAAAGAAGTTGTGTTGAAATGAGCTCAGCTAACTATTTACATAGCGGAATCTTTGCCTTGAACTGGCAATGTTTTTTGTGTTTATTTAAAAGCATACAGTGCTGGCGCAAGGGTTTTTCTCACCCCTAGACAAGGACCACAATAGCACCCCACAGCTTTTTTCAAAACTTTTTTTTCCAGCACTGCAATTTTTGGGTTTTCGTAGCAAAATTTCTAATTTCAGAAGCTTCGGTGGATGTCCTATTTTGCTAAGGTTTGCCTAATTTAATTGCTGAGTGAATAAAAGAGTTAACATGACCGATTCATAAAACTGAACCATGGGTATACATGTTCCATATAAACACCACATGTGCCTCAGATCTTTTTTTATGGAAAACCCGGTTCTGTACTAGTGTAACCAGCGCTTGCATTCTTTGTCCTTTGAGCTGTTGCGCTTTCAAGAAGAACACCACTGTCTGTCCTTTACTTCCCAATACAAAGCAATTTAGGCCTTTGTATTTGTTCAATGTTTTACAAGCCACATTGGAGGGAGAACTTGATGGCTTTTGTTTTCATCCGTACTTTAAGGTCTTTGTTCTCTGCAGTAAGAAATGCTCTCTTACAAGAAGGAAGCATATAATTATAGGTTGCATGTAAATCTATGATGCTGGAGAGAGCAACAGAAAGCAACTCTTGGTCCCATGTTGTTGGATTCTGAAATCATCCGAGTGACATTCTCTGTTCTGTTAGGTTTCCATGTGTGTTCAGCTGGTTGGTTTGACAAGGGACGAGTTGGCTACCCCATCGTCAAAGCTGGTCCCAACTGTGGCTTCGGAAAAGTCGGCATCATTGACTACGGTTATAGGCTGAACAAGAGTGAGAGGTGGGATGTCTACTGTTACAATCCCAGTGGTGAGTAAAGCATGACAAATAAATTAGCGACTTTTTGGGAGTGAAGTCAGACAGCCCACAGTCTCCAAGGATGAAGGATGTCGTCAGAGCAATATCTTTGTGGTCTGCTGCTCGCATATGAGTAATGCTAATTTCGTAGTACTTTCACTGCATATTAAGAGGTGTTAAAAACCAGCAACTTTGTCTGGTTTATGGGATGGTCTTAAAATGCCTTTTATTAATGAAAACCTATTCATTTTGGGCTTGTGTAATTCAATTTGGTTTATTTTTATAACGCTTCTTGCTAACAGTGTGGTGGCACAGTGGGGTAAGTTGATGCCTTACAGCTCCTGGGTTGTTCAGTGGGTGAGGGGTTTAAGTCCAACTCAGGGTGTATTGAGTATGCCTGCTCTCCACATGTCTGCACTTCATCAACATGCAGCTAAAGTGGTCCTGGCAGAATGCCTCTGTTTTTTCCCTTTCCTTGGAAACCATACGAGTAGTCACTGTGAGGTAGCTTTAGCTGCATGGATATTCCATCTTTCTCAGCCCAATGCTGCACAAAAAATAGGACCCAAATGGCATGACAATGAGAAAGATAATAATATGGGGGAAACTGTGTGGAAAGGCCAAGAATTAAACTTTAAACATTTAAGTAGCAACACTTGCTCACCCCTTTTAAGCATTTCAGTGTATTACTTTGGACCTGTGTAGGTAGTATCTATAACTAAGAAACCAGTGTGAAAAAGGTAAGAAGTTTGGGTTTTGCTGTGGCTCTCATGATCCTGTTGTCAAAGGGTTGGTTTAGAAGGCAGCCTCAGTTACACACTTTGGCACCAGCCTCAGTGTAATTTGGCTGGTGCCAAAGGGAGCACTAAATGACCAGGGGAAGTTGGAGAAAAACAAATCAACACCTAGAGAGATGCAAGCTGATGAGTTAAGAAGAAAGGGAGCGACAGAGATACAGAAGATCATTAGACTACTTGAAGAACAAAATTTACAGAATTTGGAAAACTGGTAAAGGTGGCATCTTTCTCATCTTTAAGTGGCCTTGCAGCTAGATGCTGTACCACTTGAAGGTTTCAAACAGATTTTGGGACCTGTGACTAAACTGGCATCTTGGGACTCAAGAATGTGACTGGGCTTGATTTGGCCTCACAACTGCAATATTAAAATAAAGCCAAACTGTCCCAGATGACAGCCATATACAATATATAGTCAAAGTCATATTTATTGTGCAATTTAAATAATCCACTTATTGCTGCTAAATGGCAGTAGGAGAACTGCTTTTGCTGTTGCTCAATTTAGAGCAGGAAATGTGGGTTCTTACAGTCATCATGACTTTTGTGAATTTGGTCAACCAGATGGTATGTAAAGCATTCCTGTAAGGAAGGATGCTGTTAGTCAATGTGTTGGTATTCATATAATTTAGTTAGTTTTGCTGTAGTTTGCAGCATTGTAAACAAGTCAACCAAAGTGTCAATGTGATTGCTAAGGAAGTAGCAAAAAAATGTACAGTAAAAACCAGTATGTTTTGTCAATGAAATGAAGTGCTGTGGCTTCATAATATCAGTTTTTCTATGCGATATTCCACAGGCATTTTTACTGTGCCATGGGTATAGAAACAACTGTAATCCAGCTCACTGCTACATTTAATCGGGAAAAAAAACTTTACTAATAATGGTTTGTTTCCAGATGTGTTGCACAATGCTTGTACCCCTGCTTACCGTGCTAGTGAGCGGACTCTGGACAAAAACAAATTTCATTTTCTCTAAAATGCCTTTAAGTGGAAAATGGGAGGCTCATATTTTCAGGAAAGTCAGATGAACATTCCGACAGTAGGAAAACCATTGATTATTCCTAAACAAAATTGATTTTTTTTTTCCGATGCCACAGGCATTAAACATTAAAGACCGTTTTAGTCTTTTCACTAGTAAAGGACTAGTAAAGGAATGCATGCAAGTTACATTTTCCAATAGAAGATATGTTTTCTTTTTGTTTATTTCCATTTTGCTGTTCTCCTAAACATGGGTCCACGTTCTCTTTTGTTAAACCATAGCAGATCCACGTACACAGGAGATCTAAAGGCAATGAACTGCTTTGTCTAGTGGATATGCACCTACAGTGAAGATCATTCTGGAAGTTTAAATATAATTGCTTTTTGATAATCCAATGCCTAAATATTTTTTCCTTGCCTTGTCCTTCTCCCTAAAAGCAAAGGAGTGTGGTGGAGTGCTGACAGACCAGCAGAGGGTCATCAACTCCCCAGGGTACCCTGAAGAGTATGAGGATGAGCAGATCTGCTACTGGCACATCCGGGTGCGGTATGGACAACACATCCAAATTCGCTTCCTCGAATTCGACGTAGAAGATGACACCGACTGCCTTGCCGACTACCTGGAGATCTACGACAGCTACGATGACGTCTCAGGCTTTGCTGGGAGGTGAGCGCCTATATAGTTTTTAATTGAAAAAGGTAATTAAATACTCATTTCTAAGAAAACATAGTGGTTTAGCCAATAAATGTGGAATATGCATAGTGTAGCCAAGACCTTTATGTTAAACAAGATTTGTACATCAGCATTTTAAAAAACAGTCTGATATTTTTTGTCTGTAAATAAAGGTGCATATTTTTCCTTCTTTAGATTCTGTGGTGATAATTTGCCAGAGGATTTCATTAGCACAGGTAAGACACAGGTGGTTCAGCCTTCCACTGCATGCAAAAATAACCTAAAACCATGAAGATATTTGGAATATCATTTTGTAACATAACAGTCCCAGACATAGTATCGTCGAAGGCAACAGTTCTCAAAGGCAGTGTACTCTATCAAAGCCTTAAATTAGACCAGTTAGGTGATATCTTGTTAAAATGGAACTTATTAGTTTCAAATTTTAATAAAAAATAGTCATTCAAGTGTTAATTGTAATTGAATTAGATGAAATCACAAGTTAAGCTTTATTCTAGTAATGCTTTGAAGCAGCTACCTTTTTTTGCAGCAGTGTAAAATTAGTAGCTCCTTTTCACCACTTTGGGCATTCTGTGATATACAAAGCAAGGTGACTTGTAAGAGCTAAAAGCTAATTTTTTTACCCTCTTTAGAATTTAAGATTTCTCAATTTTTCTAGATTTTCAAGAATCTGTGTAGATTTACTGCACAGAGGTGGGAGATGTGTAGACTTGTCATTCTTATAAATTTATCTTAAAGTATATCACTCAGCAGTTCAGCACTAAGTAGTTTGATTGCTATTTGTTTATTATTTATTAATATTTTATGTTTTTTGGATAAGGGTATAATATTTGTGTATTTTGTGGAATTTCAGATTGATTAGTCCCCCAAAAGCATTTGACTGGTTTATTGTGTACTTGACTAGCATCTGATCTGAGGTGTATACTGCCATACCACCGTGCTCCTAGGGCAAACTTCAAATCAACTAAACCCTGCACTGGTGAAGTGGTGGATGGATGGCTGGCTGGATGGATGGATCTTTCAATTAATATTTTAATAATGTTTCAGTATGGAATCTCCTCTAAGTATCACTATTTATTTTTTGTCACCCAGGGAATGTGATCACAGTGAAGTTTCTGTCTGATTCTTCGGTGACTGCAGGCGGCTTTCAGCTGGAATATGTTGCTGTTAATTCATCAATCGTTTCCTAAGACAATAATATTCTCTCTAAAAGCAAAGGTCCATCAGACTAACAAATGACCCCACCGTCTTAGGCTCTTCATCTAGAACTTTCTGAGGCAGAAAATAATGTAATAATGTTTACAATTATTATATTTATATTTTGTTATCCACTCTAGAAATGTTGTATTAAAGTAATTTGTTTTGGTCTTTGATCATTGACTACCATTAGGTATGATATTTGCAATTTGTGTATTTATAACTGTATTCACTGATCTAAAAGAACGCTTTTTTGAAAAATAAGGATTCATTGTTTAACAATGAAAAAGTATTAAAATCAATGATACATATGATATCTGTAGTTTAAGATTAAGCTCATCTGCATTCAAAACACAACAGTTTGCGAAAATATGGACTGTATAGCAATTTCCTAAGGTAAACTTGGTAGTACTATGTAAAATCTACCTTTTATAGAAAAAAATGTTATCATTAGGAGTCAATTTTGGCATGCTTTAAATAGAGAATGCCCTCTGAATGACTACTTGTTTAAATGCTGAAAACCGAAATATTCTGCTGTCACCTGTTGCAGAGTAGTAGTGCCATGTAAACATTGATGTCTGTAGCCCAGCCTTCCCCTTACAACTACAGATCGGGGGTCAGGGAGAATAAATAGCACCTTCAACCCTGGAACCAAAACAGTCCACAGTTCTTTGCTGCTGTTTGACCTTTCCATGGAAACCATTTTTTTTGGATTGTATAGGTATAGCGATGATTTGCTCAATACATTATCTACAGAAAATATTAACTTCTCTGGAACACTCTTTAGTCATTTTCTCAACTATCTTCCTTTTCATTAATATTCATCCTTCAAGAGTTGAGGTTTAATCCAGAAAATGTTTGCAGATTACAAAATGTGACAGTTAATGTAATGGAGATAGAGGTCAATTGTATTTGTGTTCTGTTAACACAGCTGCTTCTCCTCTCCCCCTGTAATGTTTTGATCAAACAGTACAGTCATGTATTTTTATGAAAAATATGTTTGTACATGAGAACAATAATAAAATTATTTTTTCATTTTTAAAATAAAATACTTAATGGAATAAAAACATCAGTGTACCATTGGTGATTCAGTAAAATGAGACAAATGGTCAAGCAATTTGATGCGAAACCTGATTGTCCCACAAAATGTAATTTCATGTAACAGTAATGTGCATAAATTATTAAACATTTTACACGCAGTAAACACAGGGAGAGGTTAAGTCTGTAATGACTTAAAACCCTTTAAAATCCATTAGGTTCTCAACAAGCTAAGAAAATTAAATACCCATTTCCAGTAAAGAAAACATAAAATGGTTTCTTTGTCTACAATTCCAGTTGTGTCTCCTTGGCAGAGTGCCGGACATCTGCAAGCCATCTTTAACTATTTAGCAATTTTCCTACTATTTACATATCCAAAGGACTGTATGTTGTAACACAGTATGTACCATACTGTGTGAGCAAGGTGCCTTTTAGTCTCTCAAACATTTACCTTTGCCTTCGGTAAGCAGACATTTTGTCCAAAGTGACTTGCATTCACATTTATCATTATAAGTAATTTAACATTTATACAATTTGGCAATTTCATGGTAAATACCATGTTCAGGGGCACTACAGCAGGGGGTGGGATTCAAACCCGGGTCAGTTATTACCTCTATGCTTCTTTGTGCCCTGCTGCACTATTAATGCTGAGTTTTAAGTTTACCATAAACATAATACTTTTTTACTCCTAAAAGCAATGTTATAGTAGCATTATTTTTCAGCCTTTCGCCACCAACACTCCTTGCGATTACATTTAATCACAGAATTTCCAGATACCCTTAATGCTTCAGTTTATCAGTTTTGTGAAAAATTTACTTAAGTCTTACAGGTATTATATTCTGAGGGTAACAGTACTTGCCAAAGGAAATGTGGTTCAACTTAAATTCCATCAGAGAACCCGGAGTCTGGTACTTACTATGAAATGTCCCAGACTTGGGGTCTGGAAACTTATCAGTGATCTTTGTCCACGACTTAAGGATGACGATACCCTGCAGACTGAGAATTCCACACACGCCGTTTCCTGAGGAACACCAATTGGCTCAATAGCCCCAAATAAGTGGTCCTGTGAGAAGCACTCTAGGAGGCCAGCACACGTCATCTTATTCACAGAGACATTAACACATCGATAAACATTCAACCGCCTCTGCATGAGATGAAAACAAACTTTTCATGTTTCCAGCTGCAGACAAGGTAGACACATTGTGTAATACAGCAGTGGGAAGCCAGAGCACTTCTGTTTCAATGCTAAACCAACTTTTCTTTGGTTCTGCTCCTGAACATGCAGTGCTGAGGCAAACAGACCCCTCCTGGTATTCACCCTCCTCTGGATGCATTAGGTCAGCATGTATGGGCATACTGACCATCAAATGACTCTAACATGAAGTTATGCATCACCTGGCTGAAAAAACTGCATAAGGACTTCCTGAACACCTTGGTACCTCAAGTTCTCACGAGAGGAACGATACCCTCCCCAAGGAGACAGGACACAACTTACAGTCCCCTTTTCGGAAATTGTGCACACTTTTTTAAAATAATAAAGGATGAATGAATATTGGTGAAGCAGCGGGATTATTTATTTAGGAGGTTGCACAGGTTCTTTCATTCACAAGTTGTGTTGTTAAGAGGAGAAGGCATTAAACCATGACACAAGACTGCTATCCTGCAGAAACTAAGTGTACTTTATTGACTACTGTTAGAAGGTATACATTTCCCTCTTTCCCAGAATCAGAAAAAACACACATGCAGTAGCAGCCAGGATTTTGCAGAGAAAGGAAATAATTTGCTTGAAGTAAAAGTTTGCCAGATCGTGTTATGCACCACTTTTATTACATTTGTTTTTAGCACTTTAGAAAAGTGCAAGAGAAAAGTAGTCCTCTTTTTTTCTAAATTTATCCTTGCATTTCGTAAATAAATGATGACTTCCTTGGGGTTTAATTATCGTAAAAGACAAATGGGCAGTTTTTGTTGTCTACGGCATACGTAGATAGCAAGCTCCTTTCGTTCTTTGTTTCACATTGTTCCGTTACCATCAAAGCAGGTAAAACACATCAGTTAAAGTAATAAAATATCGAGCATCATAGTGTAAAGACCCATTCATCGTAGTCTTGCTTGCTGTCCCTTATCTACTCAGGTTTGTGTCATTGCTCTACTCCCATTGGTGTGACTGACACCTGCACAGGAACGCCAGCCTGCATTCAGACGGCTTCCACGTAATTGGCAGGCAGCATGCCGGTCTTGCCAGTGCGTTGTACCGTTCCATACATCCACCCTTCATCGATGGACTGCACGTTCATGATGACATCGCCATCCTTGAAGGACACCTCATCTGTGTCTGCAGCTATGTAGTCATAGATGGCACGTACAGTTTTCTATAAGAGCAAAGGGTGACAAAGAGCAAAGGAAAAATGCCCTTAATATTTTAGGGAGAGCAGTAAGCAGCTGTTTTTAAGATGTGGACAGCCTTCAAAAAAATGCAAGTATATTCTTATTTGGCTGAAAAGGTGTGATTATATAAAAAAAATATAAATAAATAAATTAATTTAAAAAAACCCACGAGAAACTAAATTTTCAGATAACTGTAGATTTTAGTGTTGCTTCTGAGCAGAAGGAGGTGTGCTGCTCTCACCCCAGCAGTGGAGGAATGTGAAGGAACCGATGATACAGTGGTTAGCTGGGTAGCTACGGATGATGATCTTTGCTGGAGCTCCACCGTTTTTGCTTGTCGGTAGCCTGGCAAACAGAAAGATAGCTTCTAAGAACAGAGGAATCACTGCAATGCTAAATCTGCCAAGCTCTCAGATTGCTTAATGATATTTAAAGAATGGGTCATTGTTTTGTGGAGTGACTGGTGAGTAGTTGGAGGTAAACTGTAATAGCTGACCTAAGGTGGTAACACTGAAGCCGTTACTGTACTGGGACAGCTGGTGGTCCACATTCTCGGAGACTTCAGACTTCTCATCCCCAGCACTCATGGCACTGATAGAGCGGGAGAGGTCCTTGTTACGACGGTGAGCTTGGACTATGGGAAATAAGGATATAGCCATTAAAACATGTGGAGCACGTAGTTTCCAGTCCAAGGTCAACGCTACAACCATTCTTTGTCTACATTTCCTACCTGACATCATGTGCAGACTCCTGGACTGAATATTGTCCTCTGCAGGGTCGTAGTCAAAGACAGAGCCAGGGTTTGTACGCCACACACGCAGATCTGAAAAGATAAGCAGCAACATTAACCTCCTCTGCTGCAAAAATCAAATGAAATGGGATGAAAAAACAAAAAACCTCAGATCCACATCCTTTTTAAGCTGATGGGAGTGTTGAGATTAAGGACTAGCAAGATTGTGCCTGTCTGAGCAAGGTGCTGAAGGCCTGACTAACCTGTGATGGTCTCCTGGTCATGGTCCATAGCTCTTTTCCGTTCCATCTCCACAACACGCCTTTGGATGCCTCGGTAATTGATGTCACTGAAGTCCTGTGTGTTCTTCTTCACACGCTCTGTGATGGGATCGGTTACCACAGGGGTGAAACTGCCCTTATTCTTCTCAAACTCCTGATGGTACACCACCTGATGAACAAAGCAACAAGCTTGCAAGTGGGAGTTCAGAGAAGTAAACATAAATATCAGCCAGTGACTTAGCTAAGACACACAAGAAACCTGGTAGAGCTAAAAGATTAGAAATGTGGGTTTATAATATAAGATGAGATGGATCGGAAGCATAAACGTGAACAGATTTCAACGTGGCCTCTACACACAATTTCATTAAACAACAGAGGGCAACACTCACCCCTGAAATATTTCGCTGAGTCTCCTTAACCCGTCTCATCTCAGGGGTGTCCAAGACAAAGGCAGCCTTGCCCTGGACCTGTCTGCGGAAGCTGTCCGAATACATAACCTGACGGCGTAGGGATTTAAGCCAAGGGTCACACATTTCACAGAAACAAATTAGTGACTTGACAAGGCCCCATCCATTCTTTTAATGGCTTCAGAGGGTTAATGTACAGCATTTCAACCGATTTGACAGAGGTGGGCAGAGATGTCAGCATGCCCACGGGACTCAGTATGCTGAGGTTCCAAATCCTTACAAATCCTTACACTATACACCATATCCAGTTGTACCAAAAGGAATAGAAAACATTTGTGTTTACAACATGCTACAGGGGGGTGCCATAGGGATAGAGGACTGTAGCTTTTGAGAAGAGCACACTTCTGATTTTAGTACCGAGCTAATGTGTTCTTGGTTTCGCTTCACCCGCTCCATCTCTGGAGTGAATATGACTGGTGTTCCTTTTGTTGCTTGATCCTTATACAGCACCTGCGGGGCAGAAACACAGCCACTCATGGGAGACGGAACAACTCAGACACCCTAACCCTAACTCTACATAACCCCAGCTACACCTTGGATTGGTCAACCTACACACTGGAGTTCTTGTTCCAACAAGTTACTACTTCACATGGTGGGTATGACCAAATTGTGCCAGATATCCAAAATAAAAAGACACTTTTACAGTGGCAGAGATCTAAAATACAGGCTATTAAATTTACTGTATAGAGTAGTATGAAAATTATGAAAATGAGGTAAACAAATTTGAATCAGTTTAACAAACATGCAGCTGAGTGTTGGGCAGTAGAAGAAAAAATGAAATAGCATGTGGTTCAGGGTGTGGGATTCATTATAGTTTAATGGAAAGCATTGTGCAAAGATCCCTCTAGGATTACTACTGAAACTTGGCAGACGCCACTGAGTCTAAAACGATTTTGCAAGAGGAACATCTCCAGTTGTAAGAAATGCAGGGACAGCAGATAACAGATGTTACTAAAGCAGACTGGTTGCGGTGGGTTTCAGTGACTGGGCTCACGCTCAGCACCAGTGAAACACGGGAGAGTTACCGAGCTGATGTTCTTCTGTGTCTCGCGGACCCGTCTGACTTCAGGGGGGTCCGGAATGGCTGTGCCTTGGCCCACAGACTCCTTATATTTTATCTACCGGTGGTTTGTTCCATGAGGAGAAAGGACAAAACAACTGAGCAGGACACGAAACAAATGACGACACCACATCAAACGTGAGGGCAAAGCTTTCACCAACTTTCACAAAACTACACCTTGCAGAGCAATACCGTCGCCATTTACACCCGGCTTTCAGTAAATAAACACAGTTGGTCTTCAAAACAAAGCGTATGACTGGGATCATTAAAAAGCATTAAGAATCGAATTAAAGTGTATACATTAAAAATTAGTATTAAGCACACTAGTTCATATTATCTCATATTATTTACACAATTCAGATGTACTATTTTGTTAACACTATAAAACAGGTGTAATGTGTAGTTCTGTTTTAGAGACTTTTAGGAGAGCATCTGAATTAAGAGATTAAGAGTTACAGTTTGCTTCTGTAATTTCTACACATAAAGGGATTTGCAGGGGACGCATTTGTTGAGGATGCAGAACAGAATTAATAAAAGGGGGCAAAGGGGGCAACACTCTTTGTACCGTGCTAATCGCTTGCTGATTACGTCTAACTCTCTCCATCTCTGGCGTCTCTGCTATAGCCGTTCCTCCACCCACACTGCCTTTGTATAGAATCTTTAAAAGTGCAGAATCGACACGAAAAATGAGCACAGTTTAATATCTTTTGACTGTCAGGACAATAGCCTTTACATGGCAGAGCAGTGAATAAGCAGGACTTCGCGTCTGCTTTTCGTTCAGAATGAGCTACGATATTTTTCCTAGAGCCACAAGCGTATTTCAAGTGAAGAAAAAAAAAAACATAAAAAAAATAATAAAACTCTAAGCCATAACAGGTTCAAACAAACAAAACAAAAGATGTTCCAGCCATTCTCTATCAAGCCCGGGTAGCGCTGCACCACTTAGCCCTCAGCTTAAGATACTGCTCCATATCTGACGGTTTCATTCTTTAAGCCCTCTAAGGAAAACACACATTTACATTAAATATACAATATACAAAACACCATATACGTTACATATGAAGTAAGAGGGATTTTGTGTTAGTCGGGAGGAATCTAAAAGGCTTTCACGTTTGCTGGGAACATAGCAAACAAACAGCCGAACAAGTTAATAAATAAGGGCATTCAAGAACAGTTGAGGTCAAAATGTGGGGAAGATAGACATGATTACTGAAGGTTCAAGAAGGGGCCAGAAAGTTATGGCGGTAGGAGGTTGGGTAATTCTCTGTCTTCAGACACACACTTTGGGGAGAGGTCACCCTAGAGGAATGAGTACGGCAAGTTTCAGGTCTTCTACTGGGACAGTTATTTGGGACACAGGAAAGGACAGGGTACAAAGTCACTTCTCAGAAGGACCAGGCCAAAGGAGGGGAAGGTGCTACCGAGCTGATGTTCTTCTGGGTCTTCCGAACCCGTTTCACCTCTGGGAGGTCCGGGATTGCCGTGCCTTGGCCCACCGACTCTTTGTATTTTATCTACCCAGTTTCAGTCCCACAGTGAAAGAACAACAGGCACGATGAGATGGCAGGAAGGAGAATGTGTACCATAGCAGTGTGAAACATTACCTGAAAACCTGCAACTGTCATATCTACAGTACATCCATCACATAAGAAAATCCAAAAGAAAGCATGGAGGAAACTAAGACATTACAAAGCATCTACATGCTACATAAATCCTATTAACACCATAAATTGAGCATGGAAGTGTTACGGGGGCTGTAAAATTATTTCATAATCATATTTTATATTCAGATTACAAAAACAGCTAATGCAATCGATAATAGACGTTGGCATAGTAGATCGGTAACTGTTTCCAACGTTTTTATTATACAAATATTGTGAGGGGGTTGGGGAGGGAGCTATGCGTCCAACAGATGGAGAAAACACATGGCAGCGAGGTGTACCGTGCTAATGACTCGCTGATTGTGTTTAACTCTCTTCATCTCTGGTGTCTCTGCTATAGCCGTTCCTCCGCCCAATTCCTCTTTGTACAGAATCTGAAGACACCATCATGAACAGGGCTTAGCTCTCATGGACAAAGACTCTCTTTGCACTCGACACATAAACGCAAGCATCTCCCTATCATTCCATTCACTACAAAATGGCACCGTTAACCAGAGCAGGGGGGCAGAAAGGATCACGTCATAGTTTTAGTTGACGCTAACATCACAACTACAGAGTACGAGACAAAAATTGAACCGAACGGGGTTTTTGAAAAGGGTTACAAACCAGACAGAACTCCTTCGTGTAAAAGGAAAACCAAGAAAACAGTCCATTAGTCAACTGCAAAGTTGCACTAAATTCTGGTTAATTTGCAGCTCTAACACATTCATTCACTCCGAAAAAAGGGGAGGTCTAAAGGCTGTACAGCAAAGGTTAATTCGCAGAACAAAATCAAAGTGAGAAAAAAGGAAGTGGAAAGAAGCAAGTGAAAACCAAGAACAGCAAAAAAGGGCAAAAAAAAAAATTAAGTTGTTAGAAAAAGGAAAATGTGCATAAGATCAATAAGTACCGAGCTGAAATTCTTTTGATTTTCTCTAACGCGCTGCATTTCAGGGGTGTCCTTTACGGTGGACACTTTGCCCTTAATGTTTTTAAGGTCAGTCTGGTACTGAAGCTACAGGGAAGAAGAGCATAAAAAGACAGTTACGTTAAAAAAGAGCTTAATGTTATGGTTCAAGCAGCACCAGTTTTGGTAAAAACTTTCCTCTTCATTTCCTGAAACATGTTTACCAAAATGTACAAGTGACCATAATAAGGCAACAACATATACAAAACAGTCCAATTAAAGAGAAATGTTGTTTATAAGAAAAATTAAATTAAATGTTGCATTTCTAGATTAGTCTTTTTTTTTTTTCATTAAAATGCACCTTAATAGCAATTTATTGCCATCCTCTGCTATGAAGCACAAGAAAATTCCTTTTTAAAAGTAAACATTTATGCATACAGGTTCAAATCTTCCTCCGTCTAGACAAACGTGATAGGGTCCAAACTCTGGCCTATTTACCAGATACAAGTACTTACAGTGCTGAAATTTTTCTGGTTCTCCCGGACCCTTTGCATCTCTGGTGTGTCCACGATTGGAACGTAGTGGGACATGCTTCTCTCAGCCTCCTCCTTGTATTTTTTCTGTTAAAGATACAACTAAGCGTTGAGTATTTGGACTCTCTGTAGTATTTGGGAGTATTTGGGGACCCTTTAAATCATGCACCAGGGTAAAAGTAGAGGATTTGCTCTCACACTAGCTTCCCAGAAAGGCATATAGAAAAACTACAAAAAAAAACAGGTTGTCTTTGCGTCTCTACCTCAGACCTTCTCACCTGGCTAACAAGGTTCCTGATCTGCTGAGCATGGATGATGTCCGGTGTGTCAATGACTGTGGTGTAGTTGGCTCGGTCCTGCTCAGCTGTTTGCTTGTATTTTGTCTAAGGGACAGAAGTGTTACTTTGGTATGTTTAACAAAAGAGTGAGGCCTCAGGGCCAGATTGTATGCAGGTGACTAGATGATTCACTGGGAATAACAGTTTTCACAGTGCTGTTTGGAAAGGGTGTGCACTGACCTGACTAAGTATGTCCGTGGCATTCTTGGCCCTCGCAAAGTCCGGGGTGTCGGTAGCGGTAGCTAACATGCCCTTTCCTTTAATTTCATTCTCCAATGCCTTTTTGTATTCTTTCTGTGAACACCAAGGAAATAAAAGCTCATAGTGACTATAACATATTTTTTACTGTACATGAACTGTAGACAAACATTCAACAGAACCTTAGAGAACGTGTAAGTCTGGCATTGGCTATTAAGATTAAAGCTACTGCTCATTGCAAGAATAGATTCTTTAAAATACAAGATTTCTAAATATCTGTTAGCACATTGATAAAGAGACTTTTTTTTGTTAAAGACTATGGGAAATTGAGATACAGAAGAAGAATATTGAGATGAAAGAGAAAACACACTATAACCAGTACAACCTGGCTAAACTAGTATGGTTTTAGTCACAGCCAATGCAATTAATCATAGTTAAGTGGGTTTGGGTACAGTTCTGGGGACATAGAAATGATGTCATTGGTGAGCATTGGAAAGGGTGGGGTGATGGTAAAGAAATAATCCTGTGAGTCAGACAAATTTCAAGAAGATGGACTTTTTAGTCACCTCATTCAGGATATGGGTAGCATTCTTTGCTCTTAGAAGTTCAGGAGTTTCGTCCAGCACCGTCAAGCCTTTACCCTTCACTCCCTCCTCCAGATCCTTCCTGTATTCTTTCTGAAAGGAATAAGAGAACATAAAACCATGCAGGCAGACACCTAAGGCATAACCGTCTACCCAGTGGAGGTCTAGTCCACCAACCTTTGGATCTGACAGTGGTTGCATGGATTTCATCCACTGTTGAAAGAGTGGAGTGAGGTCATGCCTTAAATTAACCCTCTATTCATCACACACATCCGAGGATGCGTACAATAAACATGGGTGTATAAACATCACCTGCAAAATCTGTAACTAAATAAGCTTGGACTCAGCTCAAGGGATGGATTTTAATGAATTTAGAAAAACAAAGGGGAAAAAACTTACCTCACTGACTATTTTGGTGGCATGTCGGACATGCAGCATGGCAGGGGTGACCTCCAAGCCTGAGAGATTCCTGCCCTTCATAGATTCTTCATAGTCCTTCTTGTACTCTTTCTGTTTGCCACAAGCAAAATGTACAACATTCAGATAAAACACAAGCCACCACTGAGTTTGTTCTAAACTTTAATATGCAGCTGTATGTTTGGTTCAGATAACAAGAAGTCTCAGTGTGGCTGCACAGTACCATCTGCGTTCAAATCATGTAGAGAATAGAAACCTTGGTACATTCTGTCCAGTTGTGTTTCCCACAAATGTACAACACCGTTACTGGAAAACATTACAGCCAGAAGAAACAAAAAACAAACATTTGCTTTGTTTTCGTCTTATGTCAGCATTGCCCACAAATAGCCATCAATGCGGCAGTTGTGCGGCTCTGTGTATGCGTGTATTTAATCTGCAGCAGATGTTTTGGAAACATTATTTATCATGAGAAGGCATGATAGTGTTTTGTGAGACTTCTTAGAAGAGCGATTTACAAAAATAAGTTAACTGAACTGATAACAAATGCGACACTTCCAGACAAACTAATTTGTGCAGTTTACCTGACTCTGCAGTTGCTGAGCCTCCTTGGCTGACATGTATGTTGGCGTTTCAAAGTCCAGCATTGCTTTGCCTCGCTCCTTCTCGTACTTCTCCTTGTATTTCACCTGCACGCATAAAGAAGGGAGTTCTACTCATTCCATTTTAAGGTACAGACATAGGCAATAAATACCATTTTTAATGTCAGATTTACCACATACTAGTATTCAAATGAATCAGAGCTTTAAATCACCGTTTTATACATATTGGTGTTTATACGAGAAATATTCATGAAATTCCACACTCAAGGGGACTGCATACTGTATTTGGTCTCCCTTAATTTCACAAAAAAAAAATTCTCTTATCAGCTTATCCTTTCACTGCCTGCACTTCCATATTAACACGTGGGCAATATAGACCACTTTTGAAACTTAATTTTGGAATGTAAACCAACCATTTGAAATTTTCATCAAAACCCAGCAACAAAAATGAGACTTGATAAAAACACTACGCTTATTTAAAACAATTAAAGTTAATAATTCGGCATGAGACCTTATTGCGTTTGTAAAGAAGCCCCAAAGAACTGCTTAATGAAATTTCATAGCAGCCCTCTTTCCAGGTAGTAACAAAAAGGTGATCAAATTTACTAGATGATCTCAGCATTGCATGCTGGCTAATACTAATATTAATATATTAGTATTAGCCTGCCTTCCTGCCTCAAATGCTCCACCATTATCCCGGTCCCCAAGAAACCCACCATCACAGGAATGAACGACTACAGACCTATTGCCCTGACGTCTGTGGTCATGAAATCCTTTGAACGCCTGGTTCTGGCCCACCTGAAGGATGTTGCAGGACAACAACTGGACCCCCTGCAGTTTGCCTACCGAGCTAACAGGTCGGTGGACGATGCAGTAAATATGGGGCTGCACTATATCCTGCAACACCTTGACCGCCCAGGAACTTATGCCAGGATCCTGTTCGTGGACTTTAGTTCGGCGTTCAACACCATTGTGCCAGGACTCCTCGCTTCCAAACTCTCCCAGCTCAGCGTGCCACCTTCTACCTGTCTGTGGATCACCAGCTTCCTGACAGACAGGAAGCAGCAAGTAAGACTGGGGGAGATCACTTCTGTCACTCGGTCCCTGAGTATTGGCGCCCCTCAAGGATGTGTCCTCTCTCCACTGCTCTTCTCTCTCTACACCAATGACTGCACCTCCAGGAACCCAGCTGTTAAGCTCCTGAAGTTTGCAGATGACACCACCGTCATTGGTCTTATCCAGGATGGTGACGAGTCTGCATACCGGCAGGAAGTTGAGGAGCTGGTGCTCTGGTGCAGTCAGCACAACCTGGAGCTGAACACGCTCAAAACTGTAGAGATGACAGTGGACTTCAGGAAACATCCCTCTCCACTAATACCCCTCACCATATCAGATAGCCCAGTGTCTACTGTGGAGACCTTCAAGTTCCTGGGTACCACCATCTCCCAGGACCTGAGGTGGGAGACCAACATATCCTCCATCCTCACTAAGACCCAGCAGAGGATGTACTTCCTTAGACAACTAAGGAAGTACAGTCTCCCACAGGACCTGCTGATCCAGTTCTACACTGCAGTAATTGAGTCTGTCCTGTGCTCCTCCATCACAGTCTGGTATGGAGCAGCCAATAAACAGGACAGAAACAGACTGCAGCGGACTGTACGGACAGCAGAAAAGATCATCGGTGCCCCCCTGCCCTCCATCCAGGACCTATTTCTCCAAAGAACCAGGAAAAGGGCAGGGAAAATCATCTCAGATCCCTCACACCCTGGACACAACCTTGTTGACTTGCTGCCCTCTGGCAGACGATACAGAAGCCTGCAGACCAGGACTAGTCGACACAGAAACAGTTTCTTTCCCGTCGCTATTTCCCTCCTCAACAACTTACCTCACTCTGTCTAAAGACCTCCATGCACTGCTACTGCACTTTATCCACCTCTACATATATTTATTTTTGTAATCTTGTAATTTTGTAGATTAGACTTAGTCTATACTGTTACATGTTGTCTATATATTGTCTACACATGTTTCTACACATTGCCTGTACATGCTGCTGTTGTTTTTTGTCTTCATACGTTGTTGTCCTATACCCTTGCGTGTTGAGCCACCATCTACCGGAATCAAATTCCTTGTTTGTGCTTGCTCACATACTTGGCCAATAAACACGATTCTGATTCTGATTCTGATATTTTGTAACTACACAAGGCTCTATACAAAAACAAACTATTTGACTGATCTGAACAGTGTATCCATCTAAATAATCAGGGGCTGTGGTTTAGCAGCCGTAATACAATGTAACTACATGTGCGTTAAGGCACAATTTTAATAAAATAAAACAGTTAGTAATATAATGGTTTTTTGCTTAAACATCGAGGGTAAAATTTGTATCCACTTTTCCTAGTAAAATATTTTACAGATAGGAACAAAACAAGGGACACAGCAGTGCAACAGTTAAGGCTGAAGTCTCACAGCTCCCGGGTTGCTTGGAAGTGGAAGGTTTGAGTCCTGCTCGGGCCATGTGGAGTTTCCCCGTTCTCCCCATACATGCATCCGGAAAACACGCACGCAAAACAACAGCAAACCACTATTGCTCCCTCCAGGCTGAGTTAACCATGCAAGTGGTAACCATGAGTCAGGTTTGACTCGATGGCACATCATCCATCCATACATGAACAAACCAACCAACTTATGGAAAAAGGATGAGTAAAATTAAAATAATATTGAATATTGGGACTTTGAGACTACTGTGTTAATAAATACATATACTATTATATATATATTATATCCATAAAATATGTTTACAACATAAAAAACAGCCTTTATCAGCCAGAAAAGGGGTAATTTGAACAATCCCCCCGAATGACAAAAGGCCAAATATTTACAACTCCCAACACTACATCCTTCCCAAATAGAAGTAATGGTACACAGGGTCAGGCTACAGATAAGGTTATGTTCATGAGACGAAGCAGAATCAAAGCATTTCTACAACAGCATGATGGTGGCAGTAATGGAGAAGTTATGAACAGGAAGGGACACATAGTATAGGAAATTACATCAGATTTACTGGGGAGGGTCAACACTGTGCCAGATCCTATCACTTACTTGGCTCTGCAGTTCTGATGCCTCCTTGTGATGGACCTGCTCAGGAGTGTCAGGGACCATGTGGTAGTGGCCTTTACTCTCCTCAAATTTCTTCTTGTACTCATACTAATAAGGAAAACAACAAAAAAAATAGCTCAATAGTAATACTCAATACTACAGACATCAACTTCTGTTTATTCATAAAAAAGGCAAAAAAAAATCCTGAGAAACTTTACATGTAGGCAGCCTTACAATGCAACAAATTATGCTTGTAAGAACTGAAGTAAGCACTCAGGTTATGAAATTACATAGCAAATTGGGTCTCATATTGTGCTGCTAAAGATAGAACAATATTATTGTTGTTGTTGTTGTTGTTATTATTATTATTATTATTAGACTGGGAGTTATCTTGGATGTGAATATGGCCAATTACTTACATCACTTGACAGCTTGCTAGTGCTCAAGTTGTGCTGCATAGCGAGAGATTCAGACATATCTGTCACAGGCTTGTGTATCTTCTTCAGATCTTTTTTGTATTTCACCTGCATCAGAAGTGGAAAAAAATTGTGTAAGGGCAAAAAATTGTGTAAAATTCTTGTGTTTAGTTCAACACTCACCTCGCTAGCATTGTTGTTCGCATCCTTCAGGGTCTGGTAAATTTTACTGGTCTTGAGGTCATACTGTGGTCTCTGCCCTTTCATCTCCTTGTCAAACTTCTCTTTGTACTTCACCTGTTTGCAAGTGACAAAGGCAGCTTGCCTAAGTGACTCTGCCTGCTGTCATTCAATGTCCGAATAGCTAACTAGCAACTAACAAAAACCAGTCAGGAGAGAGCAACGTGTTGATAGAAAGACATTTGGGGTTTTCCTGGATCGAAAAAAAGAAATTGTTCCCATAAAAACCGTTTATTTTGTTAATGTGAATTGCCTGCAAAGTGTTGTAGGAGGGTGAGATATAGTTCTGTGAGGGTGAGGAGTGTTGTAGGAGGGTAAGATGTAGTTCTGTGAGGGTGAGGAGGTCTTCAAGGCCACACAACTGCAGTCAAGGTGCGAACTACCGTACAGAGAGAGTGGAAAAATTGTGATTGTCATCAGTAATGTTATGCTCATCTTCACAGTTCTACTACCCGAACTCCCACTGGTATATTCCAGAATCAGAGCATCAACATGACCTCTAGAAACTCACATGCTCACAGAGGCAAGAGTATAGAAAAGCATGTTGGAGAAGAAGCTTGTTTACTGTCCTATAACAGAGCTCCCTAGCTCAGCTTCTTTCCTAATTCCCTTTACCTGGCTCGTGAGCTTGGAAACCTCTGTGGCCAGGGTGATGTCAGGGCGGTTGGTCAATGACCCTCCACGAGTAGCCTCTTGACGGGCTTTATCCCGGTAGCCAATCTGAATGACAGAATGCCAAAGTTTCCATTCCACAAACTGCTGACATTCATATTTAACTTAATCTGTATTGGTCGAATACACAGGATCTTATAAAAAATGCAAATTAATGGATGACAAAGCAAATGAACAGCACTTCTGGTTATTGGGCTGAGCCTTGATGGCTAGATACAGCTCTCTTTGCTATATCTGAGGAAGATATTTATGTAAACATTTTTTTATTGTGTGGCGTAGTGAGAACATGATGCTCACATCACTGATGAGCTTTGCAGCCTGCGTGGCCTTCCTGATGTCGGGGCGGTCAGCCACGGGGGTGTAGTGTAGCTTGGAATTGGCCTCCTGCTTGTAGGATACCTGGAACAGGAGTGAAGCATTTTAGTACACTGATTGACTAGATCATAAACACCCTGAGAAGAAACATCAGGAACAACATTTTGTGTCTCAGATGGTGAGTGGAGCCATTTCAGGAAGACAGGGAACTTCTCACATTGCTCTGGTTCTTGGCCACATCCATGGCGTGCTGCACATCAGGAGGTACCAGCATGCTGCTGTATTCAGACTTGCCCTTTTCCTTCTCAAAATTCCGCTTGTATTGTTTCTGTTGGAAGATGGATAGAGACTGAATTGTGCAAATCTTTTTCTCAATATCCCAAAAAAAGACCATTGTTTATGATGTTGATATTCTTTGACTAAATGTTCTCCTTCTGATGAGTGATTTTTTGGCTTATGTGAAATGAGAATAAATCATAAAGTTAAACAAAACCACAGAATTGTAAAGACTTCTAAGTTGGAGCTGGTGTTTAGGCTGGGGTCTCACCTCGCTCACAAGCTTGGTTATCTCCTTGCTATGTGTAGTCTCACGTGTTTGGGGCAGCTTGGTGAAGGCGCCTGACTGCATCTCCTTCTTGCTGGCTTGCTTGTATTTGCTCTGGGGGGTAGGTTGAACATTTCAAAAAACCTTCCTCTGTAAGGGTCTGTATTTTTTTATATTTATTTGCAATACCAATGAATTGTCATGCATTACAACATTTACTTTTTTTTTCATTTAACAGATGCTTTTCTACAAGGTGACTTACAGGCTTGGATACCCTGCACTAAGCTCAATGCAGTCATTCAAACATACAGCAGAGCACTGTGACACTCGGTGCATGCAGACTATTGGCAGTTTACAATCGGCAATCCACCTGAAACAAGAGTCTTTGGACTGTGTGAGAAAACCAGAGCACCTTGAGAATACTTGGCCAAACACAGTGAGCACATACCAACTCCACACAGGCTGAGCAGGACTGAATGCACATCATAAGGCAACATTATGAGCACATAAATTACAAATTCAATACTGACTACATGCAATGTCCAGACCCTACCAGTTCCTTACCTCAGAGGAAAGGGAGGCCACTGATTTGGCATGAAGGATCTGCGGGGTGTCTGCAACCGTCTTGAATATACCCTTCGATTTCTTATGCTCCTCCTTGTACTTCACCTGGAAGGGGCAGCATTAAAGTAGGGATGGCAATTTGCAATAATCGTACATTCAGTTATCATTGATATTTATTACTGATAATGCAAATTTGTTACTTATTTTGCAGCGAGCCTGTTTAAACTTAATGCTAGTAGTACTTTCCCAAAAACCAAAACCACATATCAATATATCTGTAATGACTGAAATTGTAAAAATCTAATGTACAAGTAGTCACAGTCACACAGCACATGTTCTCCACTTACATCACTGGCTAACTGTCCACTTTTCTTCACCAAGGTCAGAAGCTTGTCATCCACTACAGATGTTTTGCAGCCTTTCAGCAGCTCCCTGTCATACTTATACTCAACCTGGAATGGAGGGGAGAAGCACAGGAAGAGTGGGCATGAAGAAGCTTCAGGAAGACTTGCCTAACTGACATCTCAAAGTCTTTCTAGATTGTGTGAACATCTAAACATGTTTCATGTGGAAAAGAAGATGTTGCTCATCAGCTCATATCTCTAATATTAATGCAGGAGCAACTGTATATCTTGCTGTCATGGTATTTAGATGTTTGCAGTGGTGTCTCTGCTGATGGAAAAAAACACACTAACCTTCACATGAATGCGTTCATGCAGCTGCAAAACTCCCAGTGACCCCTTGACCATAGACGGCTGCTACTCACATCGCTCTGCTGTAGAGTGGTTTTTGCAGCATGTACAAAGTCAGGCCTGTCCACAGTCCAGATCCACTTGTTCTTGGTGGCCTCATACTTCTTCTTGTATTCAAGCTACACAGGAGCAGAAATAATAAATGCATCACAGGTGAACATCTTAACAATAAACATAATTAAAAGCAAGATGTTTGCTTCTATCAATGCATATCTTACGTTGGTAATGTTCTTGTAGGCATCTTTGGCAGCTCTGATTTCACGGGCATCGGAAGCAATGTTGATGTGGGCTTTCTCTCTTTCGTACATCTCCTTGTACTTCATCTGCAGAAGGACATACGTAAAAGGACATTTATGTTCAATCGATTATAGACATGGAAAGTTTGCAGTGTAAATGTTATTTATGTTAAAGAAAGGAAATGAAATCTGAGTTCGTACCACGCTCTGCATATCCTTAATCTTTTTCATGTGCTGGTGGAGCACGGTATCGTGGCCCAAGGTGTAAAACTTGTCCTTGTTCTTGTTGTACTCCAACTTGTAGAGGATCTAAGATTATGACCAAGGGAAACCAGTATAGATGAGTGCCGTAGAGAAAACCCTCTAACCCTTCACCCTAGTACTGACAGTGAAGGCACAGTAGGCCTGGTAGGAAACTCACATCACTGATCTTCTTGCTGCGCTTGTGCATCTCATGCTCAGGTGTGTCCAGCACAGTGGTGTACTTGTCCTTGGCACGTTCGTATTTCTCTTTGTATTTCACCTGCAGGAGCAGAGTGAGGACAGAGTCATTGCAGCCAATGCTACTGATGTCTGTCTCAGGTCTTTGAGCACCACACCATCACTCAGCTCCTGCTCATGTACTTGACTGCCCATATCATCAGTCCAATTATACATATTTGTCTTTTCAACAAGTTTAAACCTCTGAAAAAAGCTTATTTACCATTGCAGCTTAGCAATATGAGCAAATTACTGTTGAAAAAAGTATATGCATATATATAGTTCCCACATTCGGTGCACAGCGTATACTAAAAGGCCTAACCAGGTGGCGGGGATAGTATACAGAAACATCTGTGCCAAGTATGAGCTAGAAGTCCCCAAGTCCCAATGGGAGACACCACCAAAAGTGGTTGAGAACAACAGAGCTAAGATCCTGTGGGACTTCAAGTTCCAGACAGACAGACAGACAGCTGCCAGCCCATCAACCAGACATAGTGGTGGTTGATAAAGAGCAGAAAACAGCAGTAGTGGTAGATGTGGCAATCCCAGCTGACAGTAACATCAGGAAGAAGGAGCATGAGAAGACTGAGAAGTATCTAAGCCTGAAGGAACAACTGGAACAAATGTGGAAGGTGAAGGCCAAAGTGGTTCCCGTGGTAATAGGAGCACTGAGGACTGTGACTCCCAAACTTGGAGAGAGTCTCCAACAGATTCCAGGTACAACAACTGAGAAGAGCACAGTTCTAGGAACAGTTAAGATACTGCGCAGAACCCTCAAACTTCCAGGCCTCTGGTAGAGGGCCCGAGGTTTAGGAAGGCACACACACATACAAGGGAGAAGGTGAGAGGGAGCTATATATATATATATATATATATATATATATACACACACACACACACACACACACACACACACACACACACACATATACACACACACATCATAACTCCGCCAGGAGAGTTTAAAAAACCTTTACAATGTGACAGTTGCTCGTAATATGAAAATGTTGTGTTTACCAGAAATTATATTTAATAATGAGATGAATTCCATTTTTTTTTCTTAAAAACATCCACTGAAACTCTTCAGGCTGAAGATTTTTTGGGAACTTAAATACCTTAACCTATGTGCAACCTGTTATTTACTGCAATGTTAATATTAAGTCCAGTGCTGATGTTCACAGATTTTTTTTTTTTGAACCGCAGGAATGAAACAGGAATGAAATATTTAGAGATGAAAATGAAAACTGTATTTTCAGCAAATGAACGATAATGGTTGCTCACCTTACTCCACATGTTAGAGTTGTACATGGCACTGAGGATATCTGGCCGCAGGAATTCATTGCAGCCGCTCTGTTGGAGCTCCTTGGCTCTGGAACGATAGCGCTTCTGTTGACAGAAAGATGTGGAGAATGCTGAGGATGAGGACAGATGGACAAGAGGGCTTCTTCACACCGTAACAAATAAATAATCAAGAATCGAGAATATAAATAGGGTCGAAATGAAATGAGTCAAAATATTGCAAGTAAGTAGTAAAAGCTCCATTAAATAAAAAAAAAAGCTTTTTTGGTGGAATAATCCTTTGTTCTATATTTAGAAATTTTAATACAAACTTCACGCTTTCAAAAGTCTTTTTTGCACTCAATGAACTGTAATTCTGCATAATTGTGTCTTAAATGAAAAAAACTGTTTTGAAAAAAATAAAGGAAATAAATTATTAATAACTATTCATTATTTATTTTAAGTAAAATTAATTTATTATAAATAAATTATTTGTAATGCCAATGTCCTGTAAGGGTGCCTTACATTATCAGTTACAATAGCTGCATTCTTCATGGCTCGGTAAAAAGGCGTGTCACTCGTATACTTGAAGTTGCATCGATTCTTCTCATAAGATGACTTGTATATCCTCTGCAAACAGATAAACAGAATTAAACACTTGTAAACGTTTTTCCAATATTAATTTATGGCAAATATAGTTTAAGTGTATTAAATGCATTATACAAGTATATATTTCTTTCTCTATTAAAGGTTAATCTGAAGAGAACATGGAAATGGGACAAGCTGGTAGCAAAGCTGAACAGAAATGTCAAGTTACCTCACTGTACAGTGTCCTGTTCTTATCTGCAAGCATCAGCAATGGGGTGTCCCACACATAGCAGCCGATGCCCTTCAACCAGTCCAGGTCCTCCTTATACTTGACCTGAGCACAGAGATCAAGTTAATGCTTATTCAAGTGTTGCATTCACAGAGAAAGTACAAAGACAAATGTAGTGGAATATCCCTTTGTTGCAGTGTATTGCCATGTTGAGACCTTTGTTTCTGCAGCAACATAAGTTTTTACTCACAGTACTGACTGCATCTCTGACATTCTTGTAGTGATAGAGCTCAGGGCGGTCAGGGATGGACCTCCACAATCCCAGAGAGCTGATGTGCTTCTCCTTATATTTCACCTTTAAGGAACAAAAATGGACCAGACTCACTGGGACTGAACACTTAGGTGAGACCAAAGGGACTGCACATGATTCTTTTCCCCTCATTGTTGAACTGACCTCACTGATGTCATCTGTCACCCTGCGGTGATACAGGATGTTGAGGGCATCCTTTACTGTTTGGTAGTGTCCCCTAGCCTTCTCAAAACTCTCCCTGTAACGCAGCTGGAGAGGCAAAAATGGTATGAGTTAAAACCACACGTAATAATAGTGAGACAAAGATGAAAAAGCAGGCCAGCCATGTTATCAGGATGCTTACATCACTTGCATTGAAGTAGGCCTTCTTTGCCATGATCACGGTGGGCGTATCAGCAATGGAGGTGTACTTGTGCTTCATCTTCTCATACTGCTCCTTATATTTGTTCTACGAATGCAGGAAATAAACACCAAGGTCTTTACTGACGTAATCCTTAGCGTGACAGAATATAAGTTACCAGCAGGTACGTCAGCCATCAATCCTTGTGAACAGGAAGTCCCACCTCACTGAAGACTACTTTCATCTTGCGGGTGTGATGCATGACTGGTGTGTCAACTTCAGGGGTGTAGTGAGCCCTTTCCTTAGAGGCCAGGTCAGTATACAGGTACTGTAGAGGTTGGAGTTCAGAGCAGGAAAGTGTTAGATCCTTCCAAATGATTTGCAGTACAGTTAAACATTTTGATCTGAAAATACTTAACTGAATGATATTAGAATAGTTGTGGTATAAAAAATACAGTAGTTACAGAATAAGGTAATGATCAGGTCTGCACAGGAATTAACCCGATAGAGATGTTTTGGGTCAGATTCAATATTGTAGCTAACAGTATGTAAGCCAGGTTGATTGTAAGATTAAGAGTTCACCTGGTTGGTCAGCTGCTGCACCCACTTATATCGCTGAATGTCCAGACGATCCAGGTTTGTGGTGCACTTGGACTTCTGCTCATTGCCATGGGCTCGGTACACCAGCTGTGAAAGAGAAACAGCATGGCTATGTCAGAGTCTTGGAAACCAGGGTGCAAAGGAGAAAACAGGCCCAAATATCCTGGATAAAGACACATACTTCACTCATATGGGTCTTCAACTCAGACACACGCTTGTACTCTGGAGTGTCTAGGACGGTAAAGTAGTTGCTCAGCATCTTCTTTGCTTCAACGTTGTAATTGTTCTTCAAGAAACAAGTCAGAGGGTTAGTGCGAGTCAGTTCTTTGTACAACAGCATATGCCGAATATAATTCTGTACACTCACCCGGAAGCTGGTGATTTTGCGAATGCGGACCAGCTCTGGCGTTTCATACATGAAGCAGCCAAAACCCTTCAGCCATTGCAAGTCCTCTTTGTACTTCAGCTGTTAAAACACATGCGCACACACATTCGAGACATAGAATGGGGTTATTGGTGATAACATTTCTGAGAAGAAATAATAAGAATTTTTCTAGAAGCTGCAGACCTTTGTCTCAGCTTTGCTTTGTCATATTTTGTAATTGTTACAGGTCATTGTGTATAGCATTTTCTCTGTAAAATAACATATCAGAAGATACAATATAAGTGTTTGTGAAATGAATATGTTTTTGCTTTCATAAAAAAAGCTTACATCACTGGTGATCTTGTTCACATGGAAACAGTGCATCAGTTGGGGGGTCATAGGCAAGGAGATCAAGTTGCCTCTGCTGTTGAAATATTTTTCTTTGTAGCACAGCTGCAAAGAGGAAATGAAAACAGCCTTGTTTAGCATTCCAGTTTGTTTCAACGTGAGCAGTTGCAGCTATTTTACCAAAGACACAAACACGCAATTTTACATGGAACCCCTGCAAACACATATGCCAGATGGATGAACGTCACGTATGAGGAGGCAGGCCGAGCAGACACATACATCACTGATAGCCTTCTGGGTAGCCTTGACTTGCTTGATCTCCGGTGTGTCGTAGGTGGTGTGAATTTTGTCTTTTTCCTTCTCGTACTTCTCATGGTAGAGACGCTACAGATGGATTAGGGGAGGTTGGGACAAGGAAGTTGTTCAGAGTTATGCCATGTTGTCTTGGCTTAGCCAATGAGAATCCAGCATTTTGCCTGTATCACATTCCACTGAATGCTCACCTTAATTTTCTTTTAGCAATAAAAATGCAATGCTAAGTTATGTGGAATGCAGAAAAGATATCTAACCTCACATGCAAGATTTTGTGCCTTTTCTGGAGTTCTTTGCTATGAATTGGAAAATTGGCTTTTAGAAAGCCATCCCATTCGATGGCCCATACCTGGTTCACAATATCATTGACTTTTCTGATGTTGACAAAGTTAACACTGTTGCGGTCCAGGGTGTAACTCTTAGCCTTCATGAGTTCATATGTTTCCTTGTATTTTACCTGAAAAAGGCATTTCAGTTATGCATACTATGTCAAAAAGTGAAAAAACAACTGTTGGTGAAAACACCGGATGAAAAACTGCAGATTTTTAAGAAAACACAGTTCATATTGACAAACTTACGTTACTCGCAATGATAGAGTTGCTCTTGGCTTGCTTAATATAAGGGGTGTCGAGTGGAAGGGAGTAGCCTGTAGGCATGAATTTCTTGTTGGCATATTTGTAAATATTCTGTTTAGGGAAAGAAATAAAAAGTTAGAGGGACATTTCATAGTATTCATAACTACACTATTTGGAAAAATGTATGCTGACCCCCTTGCAGGGGTGCAGATCTAATAATTCAGCTGTTCCGTTTCAGCTGCCCCATGCAGCATACAAACACATTTTTGACAAATGTGTGCTTCCAGGTTCGTGGCCACAATTTGTGGAAGAAGCTTCTTTCCTCTTCCAGCATGACTGTGCCCTCCCCATGCACAAAGTGAGCTCCATAAACACATGGTTTACCCAGTTAGTGGCCTGCATAGAGACCTGACCTCAACCCCACAGAACACCTTTTGAGATGAACTGAGAGCCAGGGCTTCTCTCCCTGACATCGGTGTCTGACCTCAGTGATGCTCTTGTAGCGGAAATTCCCATAGCTATGCCCCAAAATTTGGTCGAAAGCCTTCTCAGAAAAGTGGCGGCCGTTATAGCAGAAAAGGGGGAACAACTCCATCTTTATGCCCATGGGTTTGAAATGGGATGTCGAACAAGCAAATATGGGTGTGATGCTCAAGTGTCCACATACAGTACTTTTGGCCATACTGTGTATCATGTTGTGTCATTGTATAATGTGGAACAGCTTTATTAATTCAACAATACTTTTAATTCACTCCTTTTCACTACTCAGGTAGTAAAATGAACTGTAGGGCAAGTTTATGTTATTCTAAAATTACACCCATGCATGGAGTGGAGGATGGGAGAACCCACATCGCTCTGAATGAAGCTGGCCAGCCGAGCTCTCTCTGTGTCCAAGGTGACAGGAGGGGATGAATTTGTCCCCTTGACATTGGCGTTGTAATCATGGCGGTAGTAAAGCTGTGGACAGAGAGAGTAACATGGCAAAACATATGATATGTACATAGACATTAACTCATTACGGATGTTGAGGAATTGATAGTTATCATACACTTTTTAACGTCCAGGTGGTAACCATTTCAGATATATTATACCGATATTGGGTTTTCACCAAATGTACACTGCAGACACACGCTTTTACTTACGTCACTCAAGTTTACAGCACTGTTCTTGCAAGCTTTATAGATGGGAGTATCCAGCACCACTGAGAAATCCTTCAAGTGTTCCAGTCCTTTTGCTTTGTAGAGGTTCTGGAGGGAACAAAAAGCAAGAACATCCGCACTGAGTCTTATGTGATGAAGCTAGGAAGGAGGAAAGGAGGAAAGGAGGAAGACTACAAGCTCACCGCACTTAGCAGGTTGTTGGCACGTTTGCATCGAAGGATCTCAGGGGTGTCCCAGGCAAAGCAACCAATTCCTTTCAGCCAGTTAAGGTCATCTTTGTAACAGACCTAAAGTCCAACAGAGAGATACCTTTAGAGGCGATATCATGGACCACTATTGGGCTACAGCAGCTTTATATCAAGACTGTAGGCTCTGTTTGTTTGTTGCAGATGGTATATAAAAGAAGACAGAGTGTGGCTGGGTTGCTCACATCACTCAGCTGCTCGTTGACCTTGCGGGCATGGGCATAGACCTGCAAGTCAGGTAGGCAGATCCACTGATGTAAGTACTTGCGGTAACCAATCTCGCTGACCCGGTCCTGTGTCTGTCGGGCCACCACCACTTCATGCATGTCAGGTGGTAGGTGCACCCTAGCCTTATTCTTTTGGTAGTCCTCCTTGTACAGACGCTGGGAAACACAAGGAAAACACATATCAAATGCTGGTCAGAGCATACTTTGGGCTTTGGGATTTACATGTAGGAAAATAAATCTTGAAGATTTTAAAAGGACTGGAAGGAAAGACAAGGAAGGTTAACTTACATCAAGGCAGAGTTTTCCAGCTTGGATGCACCTTGCTGTTGCTGGATCCTCCTCCAGGGATTTGGGTAAACTGTAGAGAGACTTAAACTTCTCATAATCCTCGTGGTACTTCACCTGGAGAACACACACACAGTTTGGGTTACATTTTGATACAGTCAAACTAAATTTTAGCGGGCCTTTAAATCCATTTTTCAGTAAATGAACATCATAGTATTAATAAAAGTAAAAAAGAGCCACTGCCTTGGGTCACCTTTCTTTAATAAGTATTTTCTCAGAGTGTTTTCTGACTTTAACTTACATCGCTCTGGATGATCTTTTGGCTTCTGCAGTGGCTCAAGGCTTGGGAGTCCACTGAAAGCTTATAACTCTTTTCCTTGAAGGCATCCCATGCAGCTGTGTACATTTTCTGGATAAAAGATCAAAATGCATGTTAGATTAACAGGTATAAACACCTGAACACGATTAAATTAAGTTTTTGCACACAAGTCAAACTCACACTGCTATAGATTTGCTTCAGGTATTGACACCTTGCAAAGTCGAAGGTGTCCAAGACTGATGTGTACTTGTGTTTCTCCTTGTGGTAGGCTTCCCGGTAGTTCAGCTGAAAAGATGAACAGCCCACTTTTCACATTAGCTATATCAGTGAGACAACAATATATTTTCTAAAACATTATTTTAGCTAACAGAAAACCTTCAAAGACAAAAGCTGTGAGATAAGCAATTAATTTAAAGGTGGTACTTGCCTCACTTGCCAAGGTGCGGCCTTTGACAGCAGTGATATAGGCAGGCGTGTCCGTCACGATGGAAAAGTTATTTAGTTCCTTCTTTCCGTCAACTTTGTATTTAATCTGGAGGCCAAAATCACAAAATGGTACAAGGAACACAGAAACAACTGAATCCAACCTGCTGTTCCATCCATGGTCTAACCATTGTTCTGCATCATGTTTTCTTGGTTAAGATCTGAGCTACTGTAACTGCTGGAAAAGTGGGGACTGGAAATGGATGGCTGTTATGAGCAAACTACAGTTCCACTTTATTATTTCACCTTTGTTTGGGAATGCTTCTTTGTTTAGCATGTTGTCACCCCTTTAAGTTGAACTCAGTTGATCTCAACAAGGTTGCTGAGCAAAGAATAATGGATGACACCCCAGGGGTGCAGATCAAAGTGGTGAAAACACCAATTCACAGGACAGCAGCATTACTGTGTCACCATTGTCCACTGTAGTTTGGTTTCTAAATTGATCCTGAACCTTCCCCCCAAAAAAATTCAACCCTCTATTTAAGTGACATTTTTGTATAAGGTGACTAACAGTGTTAGTTTCTGGTGAACAAGTTATTTAAATAAGTACCCATTTAAAAAGTTGGCAATTTTTACTGGAGCAACACAAGAGGAGTAAAGTGTGAAAGATACTACAGCAGGGGTGGGGGTTCAAGCCCAGGAGTATCAGCCTGCATGCAACTGCCTGGACTGCAATGCTCTATGCTACCTACTGCCCTGTGCTACACAGCAAATCTTTCATTTGGATACCTCAGACCATTTTTTAATTTTCATTCCCATTCTTATTTTTTATTTTTGCATCTTACAATATCAGTGATGTATTTTCTTTTATCTTCATGCAGCTGTGGCCAATACTCACATCACTCTGTATCTCATAGGATTTCTTTGCATGAAGGATTTCAGGAGTGTCCCACACGTAACAGCCGATCCCCTTTATCCAGTTGAGGTCATCTTTGTAGATCACCTGACGGGGAGCCACAACAATGTCACACGCTGCTTACCGTGATTAAATATGATATGGAATCCATGCAAGGTTGTTGAATATTATATTGAACTAACTGGGGCTGTTTAGATGTTCTTTGGGTAAACACTGACACATCATTATAGTATAGAGATGGTGGCAGGCGCACAGAAGAGCTGAAGGTTACACAGAAATTTTCGGAAGCTGTATACATGGCTTAAAAATGTAACGCTTACTGAGGAAGTAAATGGATTTGGCTTCTACCACCATGATGTATTTTTCTTTTTCATCACAAAAATATGTGCCTTCCTCAAGCAAACTGAAAGTCCACACTGCACTGCCATGCGCAGGAAAACAAAAAAAAACAAAGATAATAGCAAAACAGTCATTCGGTAAAGCAAAAGATCTACAGTAGGAGCATACATCACTCAGGATCTCATTGGCTTTGCGGGCCAGGATAGCATCGTTTTGCTCAGGAAGGCAGATCCACTGGTGCAGATAGGTGCGGTACTTGATGTCACTAAGGATGTCCTGGCACTTCTTGGCAATGACATGGCTCACCATGTCAAATGGGATGTGGAGTTTGGTCTTGGTCTCCTCATATCCCTTGCGATAGTCTCTCTGATGGAATAAAATGTATTGCTAGACCAAACAGATGTAGCTTGTTCTTATCTGTAAACGTCACCATTGAATAGGTTATGGATTTGTAGGCTACCATCAACATCCACTGTGAGACTCATTACCCTGGCAAGGTCTGCATTATGTGCTCTGTAGGCAAAATATTTGTAAATTTACTAAACCAGCTAAACCAGCTAAATATATCCAGATCCATCACATGTACATATGTGGGATGTCAGAGAGGCCTCACCATATTCTTCATCTTTTCAATCCCAGCAGCATGAACTACTTGAGGGAAGTCCACAGTTGTCCCGGCCAAGTAGTGCCCTTTGATTTTTTCGTGATCCTCCTTGTATTTCACCTTGAAAAGTCACAAACATTTTAAAGAATGTCAAATGAAATTGTGAATTGCCTCTCACTACAGATTGATTCAAGTATTTAGTATTTTACAAAGGATCTGTGTTTATTAGAAAAGTTTATTTCCCAATTAAATGCTATTTTTGGCAATGGATATCACCATGTGGAAAAAATGTACATCTAGGTACTGTATTAAAGTAAATTCTGAGAAATTTACATTGTATGGGTAATTGCAAATATATATATATATATACATGACAACTTTCATGAGACTCTGTATGAACATGAATAAATATTTGGTATTTATAATTGGAGTTCAGAGCTAAATCCAGGGTTCTCATTGTGGAATTACTATGTACATTTTGTCTGGTGTCTTGTATAGGAAAACAAATGATCATAATCTCAGCAGCCTGTTGCAATATGATAAGGCTGAACTGAAATGGGACTTACTTCACTTATGACATCCTGGCTGTGCTTGGCTTCAACCAGCGGAATGTATTTCTGATCCAGATGGTAGCCTATGGCTTTGCTATCATCCCAGTTCATCTTGTACAGTTTCTGAAATGCAACTGGTGCTATGAGTACAGAGCACAAACAAATGAGCAAAAGCAAAAATGGCAGACAGGCTTGTGCCTATGCAACCCTCAACTCATACCTCACTTGTGTTTCTGGACACTTCTCTGCAGTGGGCTAGTTGGGGTGTGTCCACAGATCCAATGTAGTGGCCTTTTTCCATGTTGAAGCTCTCCTTGTACTTCAGCTATACCCCAAAATTAACATTAACATTATTCAGACATTCTGCTAAATAGAAATGTATGTTTTCGGTAAAAAAAAAAAAATTAAAAAAAAAAAAAAAATAATAATAATAATAATAATAAGATGATGAATTATTTACATCACCAATTTGTACTTGTCCTTCAGCAAAGAATTTCAGTAGAAAAAAGCATGTATTTCAAATTTATTTGAACAAATTTGAATACATACTGTAACTACTCAGTTTAGACAGAAAACCTTAAATAAGTGTTCATTTTCACTTCTAAAACATCAGGCTTTCTTCCCAGAGCACCAAAGTTAAATACTCTGTTATGGTTCATCTGGGATACTTGGTGCTGAGATTCAGGCTTTGTTTGGTTGTTGGACAACAGTTTTATGAGCACACTTACGTCACTGAGCTGGCAAGCACTGACTTTGGCCTGAATGATCTCAGGGCGGTCTACAACATGTGTGTATCTGCTAAAATTCTCCTGGGCATCCTTCTTGTAAAGTCTCTGTAGAAAAATCACAGATATCGAATGAAGAACAGTTTATTTGGAGTGTGAGATGTGCAGACACACTGTGATTGCCAGATGTGTAGATGGTGAATGTTGAGGAGAGTGCGTTAACAGTTGGTTGCAACCTGGGAGAGAAACATACATCATTCAGGATTTGTTGGGCTTTCTTGACTTTCATGTGGTGCACAGAGTCCAGTGCCATCCAGCCACACCCACGGAGCCATTCCAAGTCTGTCTTGTAGACATACTGGAAGAAGAATTGCATGACAGCAACAAAACAGCTTGCTAACATATAAGCTGCTAGTATTAAACTGCTTGTTTTTAAAAGGATATACGATCATATGATGTAGCTGTGTAATTGTTCTTACGTCACTTTGAAGATCATACGCTTTCCGAGCATGAATGACATCATTTGCATCTGGCAGGCAGGTCCACTTGTGCAAGCGAGTTCTGTAATTGTTGTCATTAACTTGGATCTGGCACTTCTTGGCCATTTCAAAGGCCATCATATCCACAGGAAGGTTATATTTGGTCTTGGACTTATGGAAATCCTTCTTGTACAGAGCATCACTGGCGATCCTAGCTGAATTCAAAGCCAGCATGAGCAGAGGATCGTCTTTCACACTAAGGGCCCCAACATGGTGTCCGATTTGCTTGCGGTATCCTGCCTTGTATTTGTACTGTGAGCCAAATGACAGAAAGTTTCATTTATATTATTGCTACAAAAATCTGCAAGAAAATGTTGTCCTTGATAAAAACACAACTTCAGTTGACATTCAGCCTCTACCGGAAGCTGTTTTTCAGGCTGATCACTTACGTCACTCTGCATGTCTGAAATCTGCTTATTGTGCTTGATCGGCACAGCATCTCCAGGCATTTTGTAGTTTGTTGCCTTTGTCTTCTCCCAATCATCGATATACAGTTTCTGCAAATCAAAAAAACCAAAAACAGTGACAAAGATTTCCCATCCTGACCAAAGGTTTTGTGTGCCCCTCTTCTCCATAAATGATGTTCCTTTGGACAGATTATCTTCGTACCTGGTTGATGTTCTTTGCCGCCTCTCTGGCAGCAGCAAATTGTGGTGTGTCCAGCATTGTATACCTTGTTTTGTCTGCATGCCAAGCTTCACGATACTTTGCCTGGTAAAATATGACAATCATATCGCACAAGCATTAAGCAGCAGGACATTTCAACTGTTCACTCATAATAAATAACATATAAATAACATACTGTATATCCAGTGTTATGCATTTGCACACTCTGTATCATATTACATATTCCCCTTATTCCAGTAAGGGGAAAAATCATGGTTTACAATGGTGCACAACTACAGCTGATCGGCAGGAAACTGTTGTCGTGATGATTTACTAACCTCATTTAGGATTTCTGCTGCATTTTTAGCACAAATAAAATCCACTCTGTCCACTAATGTTGTGAACTTCTGCTCGTCCACTTTAGTACGGTATCCTCTCTGCGTGAACAAAGAAACAGGAGCTATAAACAAAGAGAACTGCATAGGTTTACACTGCATATTCATTGTATGTTGTAAATAGTTCAATAAAATATAGTGTGGAAAGTTTGCAGTTGTGCTGCTCACAGCACTGGGGCTGTCTGAGTATAAATTCAAAGCCATCTTAATCTGTGTGGTGTTTGCATGTTCTTCCCATGTCTGTGTGGTGGTCCTCCTGGTGTTCTGGTTTCTTCCCACAGGCCAAAGGCAGGTATGCCTTTTTAGCAGGTGACTTAAAAATTTCCCCACTTGTTTATGAGTGGATGTGCAGCAACTCTGCAATGGACTAATATCCCATCTGTAGTCTATGCACCTCCTAGCCTGGAGTCCAGTGACTCTGAGATGAGCTCTGGACAGCTGCAATGCCCACAAGGACAGGCTGTTAAGAAAAGTGTGTATTTGAAAAAGTAAACAGTATACATACGTCTGACAAGATCTTCTGAGCATTCCTTGCTTTCTTAACTTCAATCGATTCATGCGGCATCCAACCAATACCTTTAAGCCACTCTAGGTCAGACTTGTAAACAGCCTATAAATGATAGAAAGTACATGTTTTGTATCAGCATCGTCACTCAAATATACGACACACATTTCGTTAGGTATTCACAAACCACAGTTCCACTATAAACTTGAAGGAACATCACTGGCTGAATTTTGCAGGTAGACTGTGAGAAATGATAAGAGAGGTGTATCACTTACATCGCTGTGCAGATCATACGCCTTTCTGGCTTGGACAACATCATTGGAGTCCGGCAGGCAGGTCCAGTTGTGAAGTCGGGTCCTGTAGTTGAAGTCGTTGACCTGGATCTGGCACTTCTTAGCCAGCTCAATGTTCAGCATGTCAACGGGGAGGTGGAATTTGGTCTTGGACTTGTTGAAGTCCTTCTTGTACAGAGCATCACTGGCGATCTTGGCTGAATTCATGGCCAGGATTATTAGAGGATCGTCGTAAACGCTGCGAGCTCCAATGTGGTGTCCAACTTGCTTACGGTAGTTTTCCTTGTATTTGTACTGCACAAAAAGGAATTTAAGAAATGGAAAAATTAACCAAAACCTTTGGCAGATGAGGAGCAGGGGTACAGGTCAGTACTGGAAGGGATCCTTACTTACATCACTAATGATTTCCCTGGAGGCTTTGGCCTTCAAAAAGGATATGGCATCTGCTTTTATCTGGTAAGCCTTTGCCTTTTCGTCATCCCAAGACTTTGTGTACAATTTCTGTTCAAAAGTAATACAGTCAAACATTTACTTTTTCAAAGTAATTTATTACATTTTTATATTCAAGGAAATGAAAACCACTGACAATCATCATGTTTTAATCTTCTACACTTACATTGCTAATGTTGATGGAGTTGACTTTGGATAGCTCCATAATTGGTGTATCAGGCATAATGTGTATAGAGGTTTTGTCCTTTTCCCATGCTTCTTTGTATTTCATCTAGGAAAAACAAAATTATATTTCAGTTTCATAAAAGACACATTTTAAATTGTTTGCCTTTTTATATATCTTCCAGACATAACAAGTATGAGAGACTTTTTTACTTTGCCCCTAAACATGGTTATAGTAACCAAATAAAAAAGACACTTACATCACTAAGGAGTTGAGCATTTTGCTTGGCTTGAACAATGTCAGGGAGATCAATGATACTGGTGAACTTGATGGTGCTGGGGTGCTGGCGGTACATTCGATCGTTCAGGATGCTCTGGGCACGCTTGACCTTGTTCACATCCAGAGAGTCCTGGGGCATCCAGCCGCTGCCACGGAGCCAATCTAGGTCTGACTTATATACATTCTGAAGGCATAGAAGCATGGCACTGAGTTATATTTACTGTCAATGTAGCCCTGGGATGGACTGGCATCACACTGAGGGTGACTAGGACAAAATAGTTGGATGGATGGCTGGATGGATTTAAGCAAATTCTTGGAAAAACTGTACTATTCAGATTAGTTTATGGCATCAATAGCTTTATTTTTACTCAACTATGTATAAAAAATAATCTCTGCTACATTTCTGTCACTCTCCTCACTACTTCTGAATTTGTCTTATTCAGATTATAGTAGTTATAGATTTATTTCACTTATTTTTTCTTCAATTTAATTATTTCACTTTTTGATGTAATGTAATTATAACAATCACTTCCTTTTTAAAACAACAAATATTATTTGACTACTGTCTTAGACTGTTCTCCACACCTCTTTGCAAACAACATCAGGACTGTGGTGTAGAAATCTGGGCACCCATTGAAATTGTACTTACATCACTATTCAGATCATAAACCTTCCTGGCGTGAACAACGTCATTGGAGTCTGGCAGGCAGGTCCAGTTGTGTAGTCGAGTCCTGTAGTTGAAGTCATTGACCTGGATCTGGTTTTTCTTGGCAAGTTCGAAAGCTATCATATCCACAGGAAGGTTGAACTTTGTCTTTGTTTTGTGGAAGTCTTTCTTATAGATGACGTCACTGGAAATTTTGGCTGCGTTTAAGGCCAGCATAATCAAGGGGTCATCATGGATGGTGAGGGCTCCAATGTGGTGTCCAACTTGTTTGCGGTAGCCCGCCTTGTACTTGTACTGTGTGAATGTAAGAGCAAAGTGGTGAGTAATGACCATTAACATTTTTCATTTTTAATGTTCAAATTTTTTATACACTTGTGTTAAACTAAACCAAACTAAAGAACTTACATTGCTAATGATGTCCCTGGAGGCTTTGGCAAATGTCACAGATATGGCATCCTTGGGCAGCAGGTAGCCCTGTTTGAGACTTTCTTCATAGGCTTTCCTGTAGTATTGCTACCATGGACACAATTTTTTACTTTTTACTCTTGGACAGAACACACAGAAACATTTAGCCGTAACTGTCAAAAATGAATTTTAAATGGATTTCACGTTCATGAGCAAATGTGATTCCTTATCAAGTTTGAATATAGTTTAGTTCCATTTTAGCAGGACAACAAGGACACAGGTGAACACATATAAAAGTGAAGGTTACGTCTCATGAACAAAACAAATAAATTCAGCCAGGTCAGTTTGTCTGAAATCTATGTCTTTCTTAAAGTCAACATGTTTTCAGAACCTGAAAAAAATTGGCACACACCCAAAACCCTGCAGTAGCATTAAACATGGGGGCAATTTTTGAATAAAAATGTTGTTTAAACCTGAATTAACACAGCGGACAGTTCAGTCTGGTGTCCCTGTACCACACCACTGCAGCCCATACCGCAGTGAAATATCCCCCCTACCTGGCTGGTGTTGAGTTTGTTCTGCTGGGAGAGAAGAATGGCCGGTGTGTCAGGCATCATATGAATGTTGACTTTATCTTTGTCCCATGCTTCAGTGTAGGCCCTCTGCAGCACAGAACACAAGGTGAAGACCACGTATGTGGTACTTTTGTACAAAATTTTCCCACATGAAGAAAATAAAAAGTAGCAGGAAAGTCCCTCTTCTTATCAACATTTAACAACATGTCTTCCCCCTTGGGTTAAACTATTTCAGAATCTTTTGTAAGACTTCCCTGCCCAACTTGGTTAAGCAAGACTGGCACATATCCAGCCTAGAAATTGTACTTACAGTAAAAATTTAATGCAAACATACAGAATCACGTGTTGATGGTATGACACTGGTTTCTGTCCTTACTTGAATGTCACTGCTTAAATTATCACTAAAGGTTTGAGCTTGGCACAAACAACTGACTTTATATTTCAGTTAAGTGATCTCAGTTTTGAGTTTGATATTTATACCTGGTCCATTAGCTTTGCACTAGCTCGTGCCAGAGCGAGGTGCATGGAATCAATGTTGCTTGAGAACTTGAAGTTGCTTGGATGTTGGCGATACTTCTTTTCACTTAGGATCCCCGCAGCCTTTTTGGCTTTTTCAACATCAAGTGAACCAATGGGGACCCAGCCAGTACCCCTCAGCCATTCCAGATCAGACTTGTAAACAGCCTACCAACACAGCATAAACATAAACATTGCAACACTCAATATTTCTCAGTGGATATACTTATTGCAAAAAATAATGAAAATTCTTTTGGTGAACAGAAATTGAAAAATAAAAGAAACTCACATCACTCTGCATATCATAGACTTTTCTGGCTTGGACAACATCATTGGAGTCTGGCAGGCAGGTCCAGTTGTGAAGTTGGGTCCTGTAATTGAAGTCATTGACTTGGATCTGGCACTTCTTAGCCAGTTCAATATTCAGCATATCAACAGGGAGGTTGTATTTGGTCTTGGTCTTGTGGAAGTCTTTCTTGTACAGAACGTCGCTGGCAATCTTGGTTGAATTCAAAGCCATTCTGAGGAAGGGGTCCTCTTGGATGTTACTAATTCCAATGTGGTGTCCAATTTGCTTACGATAACCCTCCTTGTACTTGTACTGAAATGGAGAGATGCAGGCAGCTGTATACCACTAATAGACCATTTTACCAGTTTGACCACAAGTTAGGCTTGCTCTAAACCTGTATCTCCTTCCTTTCACATAATTTCACAATGCAGAACTTTCCATAAAAAGTAAGTGGCAAATCAGACAGTTTTTATTAATTCATTAACGCTAAGGTTAATTGTTTCAATACATTTTGTTCACAAGTTGCATTCTTTTGTTTAGCAGATGCTTTTCTCGAAAATGACACGCAATCATTTCTATCTATCTATCTATACAGTGTGCACAGTAGAATTTGTTGTGGAAAAAGTCTGAACAGCAAAATCTGTCTCTACCTATGAGCAAAATAAAAGATAGGAGTCTAACAACTATCATTTGAGCCAAATGTTTTATTCTTTCCAGGCTAATGTGGAGGTCATTGCACCAGATTTAGCCAGAATGTAGACAGATGGATAGCACCGAGGGATAAAAAAACTTTAAGGTTTGACATACCAAGTGTGTTGAATTCAAAATGATAGTGTAATGTTGTTGTATAAAATAAACTTTATATTGTAGGTATAAAACGACCACACAGTGGGCAAAAACTGGCATTTTTATGAATAAAAGAAACCTTGGATAAAGAGAGAGTGAATATTTTCATAAAACATTGTGGCTTTTTTGTTATAAGGGAATGTGTTTTACTGAAAGCTAATAGACCTCTCCATGGTCTATTTTGGATTTCTGACATAAGTCATACCATAATTAAACAATTAATAATAAAATAAATGATGAATAATAATAAATAATAATAAAACAGTTGGAAGAGGTGGACTGACTAAACCAGCTTCATCGGATGTGAGCCAGATTTTCCATTTATTAGCCATTTGGTTATTCGCTTTGTGTCTGGATTTCCTTTCACTTTGCAAAATGTCAAATAAAAAATTTTGGAATATTGTGTGTAGTGATTATCTTTATTAATATATTTAAGCAAAATCCTATCATGAGTACATATTTTACATGCAGCAGTAAGCAGGAAAAAATATTAGTGCGGTAAACATAGAAAAACAAGATACTTACATCACTAGCAATCTCTCTAGAGGCCTTGGCAGCTTTCAATGATATGGCATCTGGCTTCATGTCATAGCCTTTCTTGATGGACTCCTCAAAGCTTTGTCTGTACAGTTTCTGCAATGACAAGATTTTTCCAACCTTGAAGCATGAGGCTGAACTGAGAAGATCCATTTAGAGGTATCTGATGTCAAAACCCAATAGGATGTTTTTCACTGCTAAACTGCATACAACTGTAAAAATATAGACTCAGCTATTTGTGTCACTCACATTTCATATAAGTAAAAATACACTTTTACACTTTAGGTCAGCAGTATATTTTGTAGAATTGCTTGTAGTTCTCTTTGCTTTGAGTATAAATTACCACCACTTTATTTCATTATTTATGTTATCTGGCCTCTGTTTTAGAGGTGACCTGATAATTTCACTTTGCTTGGAAGTTAGAAACTGCCACTAAGGCATGTCTGACTCCTAGGCAACCACTGACATGGTTTTCAAGGCAAAGAGGAACAGATGTGGTTTGCCATCACCTCCTTGCAGCATATTCTTTCGTTGGAGAGGCGCAGGCACAGAGGAGAGCATGCAAACTCCACCCAGACCCCTTAGCCTGACTTAGACCCACATAAACTGAGCAAGAGCTGCGAGGTATCAGTTTACCCCACCGCACCACCACTCCCACTTTTCTTTGCTTAATTGTCTTTTGTATGAAAACTAAGTAAAATGTTTTCCAAGCACCGCTAACACAGCTAGTGAATGGGCTACATCAGCCTCCACCTGAATGACTTGTAAAACCCCTAGATGCCCCCCCCTTTTCCTTTTCAGTTTACCTGTGTTTTCTCATACAGTACTACTGTGAATGATTGCACTGTATACTGGTGTGTAGTGCAAACTGATTCTTTTGTAGAGTATTTTTCAAAAACATGTTTAATATTATACTTTAAATTATATTATTGTGTTTTACTAAATAAGGAGTAAATGGTACTAATTTGTGATTTTTTGGCTTTACATTTAGCATCAAACCCCAGAACACTGTATAAGTTGAGACTGCATTGTAATTTTGGCAGACTCAGGGGAGTTAAAAACCAGTCAGAATTAGAGTGCCAAACGTTTATTTCTTTTTATCTTGTAAATGTATTAAGAGCTTTGGTTCTCTCCCCTGTAGATTTTCTTCCTATACTTTAAAAAAACTCATGTTGTATCTCTGTTAATCCAATGGCTTGAAAAACTCAGACAGTTTCAGAGGTAAAGGAATACACTAAATTCAACAAACAAGGTGCACCTTATAAACCAACCATTTAGTACATAAAATATTGAAATAAGAGGCAATGATTTAAAAATTAAAGATGAGAAAAGGCATTGACAGACTGTTTATATTTACCTGGCTGATGTTGCCAGCATTGGCTCTAGCAAGGGCAATCTCTGGTAGATCAGCGTTCACATGAATTTTGGTCTTGTCCTTCTCCCAGGCTTCAATGTAAAGACGCTGCAATCAAAAAAGATATTTTGCAATGCTATATATTTTACTTGTAGTTTGGAACCCACTAAATATCAATGGTAATGGAAGCTGATGACTGCATGTGGAGACGAGATCAGTTTATCTGCATCTGGACGTCAGCTTATTAGCTTCTTGTGAAAAGAGTATTGTCATAAAAAGCAAAACGGTTTCCGTTTTCTTAGCTGGAACACTTCTACTTAGAAAGTCCAGGAGGAGTGCGCACCTGCTGGCACCTGGACCACCAGAGGTTTAATTTTCTCCTTTTGGGTGGAAGCTTTTTGTTTTCCTCTCAGTAGTCAGCTGACTTACTCTACAGCTTTACTCGTGAGTTTGTGACTCATAGTTATTAAACATATAACTAACACTAGATATAGGCTTACTTTACAGCTGTTGTGTCATTCTACTGAGTCGCTTGATCTTTTGTTCCATAGTAAAAATTAATTGAACTGAATTGAATTAAGCTGTAGAAAATGAGCAGTAATTTGGAATATGGACTTATCTGCTGAAAATTTGCACATTTTGATCATTGTTTCATTTGAAAAGAAATGTGTTCAATTTCAGCTGTTGTTTCTTCCAAAGTTTATAGATCTCCGAATCATGCTTAAAAGAATGCTACGTCTTTTTCTAAAATGGGGTTGTTTTCATTCCCTAAAAATTCAAATTTAAAATTTTAATCTCATATACAGTATTTCTACACACTTTATTTCTTGTAATCAGTATTTATCATCGGTTATGTGAAGGCTAGATAATTAAGGATACATTTCAGCGCTTTAAATCCAATTTATGCAAGTTTATGTGCCAATGTGAATGGTAATCCACTGACCTGGTTAAGTGTCTGAGCATTTGCTTTGGCAAGGACCATGGGCATGTACTCCGTATCAATCGTATACTTAAATATGTCTGGCTTCTGTCGGTAGAGGCGGTCACTTAGAATCTCTCCCCCCTTTTTGGCCTTCAGCACATCCAGAGAGCCAATGGGAACCCATCCAAGCCCCTTCATGTACTCCATGTCTGCCTTGTACACAACCTGGGGAAGGAGGATTATGTTAGTAAATTTCCTAAACAACATCAAAAAATCCTTTTAAAATCACATTTCATCAGTTGAATGTATCTCTCCAAGGGCAAATTAGTGAATCCTCCATTCATAATACTTACATCACTCTGCATGTCATACACTTTTCTGGCTTGGACAACATCATTGGAGTCTGGCAGGCAGGTCCAGTTGTGAAGCCGGGTCCTGTAGTTGAAGTCGTTGACCTGGATCTGGCACTTCTTGGCCAGCTCAATGTTCAGCATGTCAACAGGGAGGTGGAATTTGGTCTTGGACTTGTTGAAGTCCTTCTTGTACAGAGCGTCACTGGCAATTTTGGCTGAATTCATGGCCAGGATTATTAGAGGGTCATCATGGACACTACGAGCTCCAATGTGGTGTCCAACCTGCTTACGGTAGCCCTCCTTGTACTTGTACTGTAGAGTAGGCAACACAATGCCAGAGTAAAAGAACTACATCAGAGCCCATTACTAATGTTCCATTACATAGTGAACACGTTTACCAAAAAAGTAAAAAATATTTGATTTTGTTCTAGTATTTACTTGCTGCTGACTATTTGAAATGAAACAGCCGTCATTGTTCCAAAACTTACATCACTAGCAATGTCCCGAGACGCTTTTGCTGATTTAACAGAGATGGCATCTTGTGGAAGATAATAGCCCTTCTTTATAGTTTCTTCAAAACCTTGTCTGTAGAATTTCTGTAAGGGAAAACAGTTATCAAATTGGAAAGATGATGGTAATGAAGATAATGATGATGAAGACATCTTCTAAAAGATCTATCATAAAGCTGAAGAGCACAAAAGGGCTGGACAAAAATTTTTGTTGCATTTTGTGAAGTTTATTAGAAATAGCAGATTTCGATAATCTTATTTAACAATTAAATAAATGACTAGCAGAATAGAAACCAAAGCATGGTAATCTGAGCATTGCTTTTGATAAAATATAATGGTGCATAGTGAAAAATGTGACCTTTCTAATTTCCTTTGAACACAACTATCTCCTTCATTGCAAAAGGAAATTCGGGAGAATATGTTAGGCTTCTTAATGGATGCAGATTAAAGTACTTTAAAACACACAGGAAACTCCCTACCTAACATTACTCAGCCTGTTAAAGGAAGCAGACAGCGTGGAGGTCAGAGCTGGAGGAGATTTTGCCTGTAGGCCTACCTGGCTGGTGTTGAGCTTATTCTGCTGAGCCAAGAGAATCTCAGGTGTGTCAGGCATGACATGGATTGTCACCTTGTCCTTTTCCCATGCTTCTGTGTATAGGCGCTGCAGAAGCAGAAACAATTACTTTTTACCAAAACCGAAGCACCAAATAATAAAACCAGATGCATTGATTTTGAATGTCTGATAAGCAGTTTTCAAATTTTCAAAATGAAACATGCACAAGTATAGCGTTTATGTGGAGGAAAACATCAACATTGATATCAACTGTGACCAAACAGGAGATGCATCTTATGAGAAACAAAATCCCGGGGGCAATCTTTACCTTGTTCATAACTATGGCATTAGCCTGTGCCAGCATGAGCTCCAGGGAGTCAGTGACAGTAGAGAATGGGATCGAGCTGGGTGGCTGCCGGTACTTCCTCTCACTTAAGATGTCTGCTGCTTTCTTGGCTTTCTCAACATCCAGTGAGCCGATAGGGACCCATCCAAGGCCCTGAAGCCACTTCAAGTCTGCCTTGTAGACCGCCTAGTGTGAGCAGAAGTCATCATTGTGTTGGGCACAATTAAATCAGTCATTGGATTTAAATGGAAATAGACACTCCATTTAATACACATACATTACTAAACACCCACTTAAAAAAGAAGACCGTTACATCACATGAATAATAAAGCATGAAAGATCCTTAAAACATTTGTCTTCAAACAGGCTTACATCACTCTGAAGGTCGTAAGCCTGTCTGGCTTGGACAACATCATTGGAGTCTGGCAGGCAGGTCCAGCTGTGAAGTCGGGTCCTGTAGTTGAAGTCATTGACCTGGATCTGGCACTTTTTGGCCAGCTCAATGTTCAGCATGTCAACGGGGAGGTGGAATTTGGTCTTGGACTTGTTGAAGTCCTTCTTGTACAGAGCATCACTGGCGATCTTGGCCGAATTCAAAGCCAGCATAAGAAGTGGATCCTCTTGAACACTATGCACCCCAATGTGATGTCCAATCTGCTTGCGGTAGCCTGCCTTGTAGTTATACTGAAACACATGTACATACCAATAAGTGTCCTCATCACTTAAATACAACTACATGAGTTGTAATGTAGTCTATAAAACAAGGATTTGTTACACTAAAGCACTTACATCACTGGCCACCTCCCTTGATGCCTTGGCAGCCTTAATGGACAAGGCATCAACAGGAAGATCATAACCCTTCTTCTTTGCCTCCTCATTGGCAAGCTTGTACAATTTCTGAAAATCCAAAAACAAGAGGTATTCCACATGGTTAGGCTAACATGAAAAGTAAATTGAGATGCACAGTCAAGACATCACTAAAACAAGTTTGATTTTTTACAGCAAGTGTACCTTTTCAATAAACTATATTTTACACAGTCAGGTTTTATAAAATAGAAAACAGTTTTAAAGGACAGCAACAGTTTCAGCGGCTGAATTTGCATTGCTTACCTCGCTGTAGTTGATCCTATTTTGTTGAGCAAGAACGACATCCATGGCGTCTGGCATTATGTGAATCTGGGTTTTTTCATTATCCCAGGCTTCAGTGTAGTGACGCTACAAGTGCAGAGGGTTTAGTAAAAGCCTTTACATTTTTTCAAAGTTGTCTCTAAAAGTAGACTACTACCCACAGTGAAATAACAACGTGAAGACCACCAAGAGTGTTTAAATGTTTTTCATGTATAAGCACTGCATAATAAAATAATAATTTCTTAATTTTAAAGAACCTTTGAAAATCTATTTATTTTTCCATGTAATAGAATGAGCTGAAATGATAAAATCATACCTTGTTGTTAATAACTGCATTGGCTTTGGCCAGAACCATTCCCATATCTTCAGTGGTGCTGGAGAATTTGAATTTGCTGGGATGCTGACGGTATGCAGTCTCACTGAGGATCTGCCCGGCCTTTTTCACCTTCTCAACTTCCAGTGAGCCCATGGGCACCCATCCCAAACCTTTTAGCCACGTCAGATCCGCCTTGTACACAGCCTGCATTAGAAAAAAATGGAAGTGGATTGGTCAAGCATTTAAAAAAAAACATACTATGTCTCAAATCTGGGGGTATTAACCAGAATCTATCTTCATTAGCAAATGAATAGGCTGATAGTATCAAAATCTTCAAAGAATTATAATAGAAATTTGAGCGTACATCACTGTGTAGGTCGTAGACCTGCCTGGCGTGAACGACATCATTAGAGTCCGGCAAGCAGGTCCAGTTGTGAAGTCGAGTTCTATAGTTGAAGTCGTTGACTTGGATCTGGCACTTCTTGGCAAGTTCGATGTTCAGCATGTCAACGGGGAGGTGGTATTTCGTCTTGGAATTGTGGAAGTCCTTCTTGTACAGAGCATCACTGGCGATTTTGGCTGAATTCAAAGCCAGCATGAGCAGAGGATCATCTTTGATGCTGAGAGCCCCAATGTGGTGTCCAACCTGCTTCCGGTAGCCTGTCTTGTATTTGTACTAAAAGACATAAAATTAAAGTGTTGAATGATGATGCTATTGTTATTTATGAACATTTACTTCTAAGGCTATTTAATAAATATCAGACTTGTATTATAAATGAAAAAGGAACTTACATCACTGGCAATCTCCCTGGAGGCCTTGGCTGCCTTAATTGACAAGGCATCAGTAGGAAGATCATAGCCCTTCTTTTTGTCCATTTCATTCGCAAGTTTGTACAGCTTCTATTGTGCAACACAACAATGAGGTTTCAGATCTTGATAGCTGCATTTGTTGCTTGTTTTTTCTTTTATTCTTTTCCTACACGCACAGCACATATTTCAACATCTAAACATTGCTTTTAAGATCCACTGCTTACCTCACTGTAGTTCTGCATGTTCTGTCGGGCCAGACATATGCCCATTGCATCCGGCATGAGGTGGACCTTGGTCTTGTCTTTCTCCCAAGCATCAATATATGTTTGCTGCAGAAACAAAATGCATTTGGTCAACAATCCTCCCACACTCACTGGAGAAAACTACAGTAAACAAAAGGCCTGTAAATTCTCAGTAAACCCCTTCAGATGGACAACACTTGAACACTGAATAAAATTTAATTCCTTTACCTTATTCATGATCTGAGCATTTGTAGCTGCCAGTATCATGTCCATTGACTGGCTGTCTTTGGTGAATTTGAATTTGCTGGGGTGCTGGCGATACAGCATTTCATTTGTGATTTGGCTTGCTTTCTTTGCTTTTTCTGCTTCGAGCGAACCCACTGGTATCCACCCTGTCCCTTTTATATAATTATTATATTCACTTTTGTAGATATTCTGTCAAGTCCAGAAAATATATAAAAGACATACAGTCAGATATATGCCAGAGTCAGACATCTCTGATATACTGTATGAAAATACATGCAAATAAATTGTAGTCAAAGGTCACACCAAGCTAGTATCTGCACTACATAGTAACTATTACACCTCTCATTCTGAAACCTATGGTCTCAAAAAATTTAAAGTATTTTATGGTATGAACATAAAATATAACAATGATTGGTCACTAACACTACATGTACCAATGTTTAGGTTCACTGGACCAGCATAGTGCATCACTCACTACCCTCAGACTGCAGCCATGTCTTCACTCACATCACTAGTGATGCTTTGCACGTTCCTTGCCAACTCCAGATTAATGGTGTCTGGGAGAGCAGTATAGTGTGACAATTGTTGCTTATAGCCAGTGTTGGTAGTCACTGCTGTGGCCTGCTTGGCCTGCACAACGCTCAGCATGTCTACTGGGCTGCTGTACTTAAGCTTGGCCTTGTGATAGTCCTTCTTGTAGTTCTTGTCACTCTGCATCTTGGCCACGTTCATGTAGTGCACCAACAAGGGGTCATCCTGCAGGCTGCGGTAGCCCAAATGGTGGCCCCTAGTCTTCTCGAAAGCCTGCTTGTATTTATACTGCAAAGGTAGCAAATGGTTTGCTATTTTCACACGATAAATTATTTGGAAAAGTCAACAGTCGTACCTCAAATGCAAAAATGTGCAGGCTTTAAAGTAATAATAGGAGTTCTGACTTGAATGCCTGAGCATTAAGTGTACCTACATCACTGGCAATGTCCCTGGAAGCCTTTGCCGCTCTGACCGAAATGGCATCTGGTTGGAGATCATAGCCTTTTTTCCTCAGTTCTTCCATACCAGCTTTGTAGACTTTCTGAAAAAGAGCACAAATGGAATTCACTAAATACATGCTTTTATTATCGCATCAGTTGATGTGCAATGATATCGGCATCCGATGACAAAGGCTAAATAGTACATGCATGGAGGTGTGTGTGTGTGTGTGTGTGTGTGTGTGTGTGTGTTTGTATTTGCCTCTTTCAACATGGCGACATTGTCATTCTGAGCAGGTGAAGCCTTAAGATCATAGTAACTGGTCACAACTAATTTTGAGACAAAAGAGACTAAAACCATATCAGCATCGCTATGCATATTTATATGTGGATGTGAAAAATATTAACATTTTTGTTAATAACCTTAATCCGAAATCTGTATGGATTAAGTTTACTTACACCAATGTTAATATTACTGACTATAAAATAATTTCTTAAAAGGAGGCATGGAGAGTTGCAGTTCTTTAAAGCTCTAAGGCACTGGAGTATTTGTTTTACTTTTCAATTATTCAACTGTAGGAAATGACAATAAAAGCCACAAAACAAACTTTTGGGGATCTGCTGCAGTTTCCAGCCTTGTTACTGTCTGCAGGATGTTAATGTGATGAAAAAATGTGTGATAAGTGAAAATGCATATATGTATAACTATTTAGCCCTGCACCTTAATAATATATAACAAATCTTAAATTGTCATTGTTGTCGTTGAATAGGACCTTACCTCACTCAGATTGATCTGGTTGACTTTTGCTTGAATTACTCCAGGACTGTCCGGCATAATGTGAACCTTGAGCTTGTCTTTGTGCCAGGCATCTGTGTATGCTTTCTGCAGCAAAAATGAAAAAATCCATTTACCAGCATCATAAAATGAGTAACATTTTGTAGCCTAAAGTTGGTCACAGCATACCTGATTCATGATCTGGTTGTTGGCAGTTGCAAGGACCATGTCCATGGAGTCCATCAGCTTCTTGAACTGGAACTTGGAGGGGTGGGTGCGGTACTTCTTCTCATTCTTTATCTCAGTGCCAACCTTGGCATTTTCAGCTGCTAGGGATCCTATAGGAACCCAACCAACTCCTTTCAAGTAGTTGTTGTAGTCACGCTTGTACTCGTTCTACAGGAAAAATGAAAACATGGCACATTTTAATTGCTTTTTCATGATGCTCAGTTGAGAACCATATCACAAATAAAGTGAATGAAATTGCAAAATTGTGTGAAGCAGATGCTAAGGTCAAGCACACATTATGCTTTATTTCAGTTCCTTTCCATTTCTGAGACAACAAATGTGCTGTATAAAAATATAGCAAATGTATTTCAAATGAATAAATCTGTTACTTACATTGCTAACAATGGCATTCAAGCTACGAGCCAGTTCCAGGTCCATGGCATCAGGTAGGAGGTGGTAGCGGTGCTGCAGCCGTTTGTAGCCGATGTTGGTGGTGACGGCTGATGCCTGTTTGGCCTGCACTACGCTCAGCATGCCCACGGGGCTGCTGTACTTCAGCCTGGCCTTGTGATAGTCCTTCTTGTAGTTCTTGTCGCTCTGCATCTTGGCCACGTTCATGTAGTGCACCAACAAGGGGTCATCCTGTAGGCTGCGGAAGCCCACATGGTGCCCTCTTGCTTTCTCGTACTCCTTCTTGTATTGATACTGCAGATGCAGACATAAATGTCATGTAAACACATTTTCTGTTGTTATGGTGAGTCAAGCAGCTAAAGACATGGCATCGTAACCTTAAGACTGTCAGCAGAGGTCCCACTGTCTCCCATTGCTGTAACACCATGGAGAAAGGTTTCTACTGCCATTTACTCCGGCAAATGTTCCTAGCTGCCATAAATCAATCAAACATTTTAAGTCTCTACAGATAAAAGACAGCTAAACCATGCATTAAGAATAATTTTCCAAGTACCAATTTAAATTTAGGAGAAGAACATGAAAATTATGTTAAACCTTGACCATCTATACTGTATGTAACGCAGACTCAGTAGTGGAAAACCAGCCCTACCTTGACACCATGGGGAAGAGCCAATGGTATGAGAGGAGTCTTTTAATGTATTAATAGTATATATTTATTAAAAGCACTCACATTGCTGGCAATATGTCTTCCCAGCTTAGCCGACACAAAGGGAATTGCATCTGTCTTCATGTTGCACCCTTTCGCAATGTCCTCAATCCATTTATGCTTGTAGTGAACCTGTTAGGAACAGCAAGCAGATGTCCGGCATTGGAGACAATTCAAACCACTTTTTTCAAAGGAACCTTTATTAGAAAACGATCGAAGTGAATTAAAAGGTGATTTACTACAGTGATTTACTAAATTAGGACACACTGAAAAAGTGTTTTTTACAGGATAAAATAAGTAGAATAAAGAGGAGCGCACGCTATAGGTCAATGGCTACTATCAGTCAACTGACCTCACTTAAGCTTATTGCGTTGAACTTGGCCTGGATGAACTCAGGGGTGTCAAATGGCAGATTGTAGCTGTGCTTAAATTTCTCCCCAGAAGCCTTGTATGCAGCCTGGAGAAAAAACACAGGTATTCATAGAAGAATAAAATACATATTTGTTTGAAAACAATTTAATATGATACAAAGTCCTGCAGTGCTGTGGTACTTCCAGTTAAACAGATTATAAATATTCGAGCCGAAGGTTGGGAAAAAACAGAAAATGTCTAATCTGCTATGTTAGAAACACCAGAAGTGTTGCACACAAAATATGGGATTATGCTCCAGTTACCCTAAGGTGCATTTCACAGGAAGCTTACCTCATTGAGCTGCTTGGTGTTGTTTAGCACTAGGGTCATGTTCATGGAGTCCATTGGGATGGTGAACTTGAGGGTGCTGGGGTGCTGCCTGTAGGATTTCTCATTCATAGCTTTGCCAGCTGCCTTGGCTTTCTCCATTTCCAAGGAGCCAATGGGTACCCATCCGGCACCCCTGAATGTGTTATTGTAGTCAGCCTTGTAGGCATTCTAAGTCAACAAAGAAACACACATAGACCTTGAGTGTGGTCTTATTTTTGTCTGTGGCATGAAAACCTTGTATTTATTTTAGTGAACACTGCTTAGGTGTGTATGTGTGTAAAGGAAAAAAAAGAATCATTTGAACTTTACATCACTCTGTATGTCCATCATGGTGCGAGCCAGTTCCAGGACCATGGCATCAGGTAGGAGGTGGTAGCGGTGCTGCAGCCGTTTGTAGCCGATATTGGTGGTGACGGCTGACGCCTGCTTGGCCTGTGCAACACTGACCATGTCCACTGGACTGCTGTACTTAAGCTTGGCCTTGTGATAGTCCTTCTTGTAGTTCTTGTCACTCTGCATCTTGGCCATGTTCATGTAGTGCACCAGCAGAGGATCATCTTGTAGGCTGCGTAAGCCCACATGGTGGCCTTTTGCTTTCTCGAAAGCCTGTTTGTACTTGTACTGTTAAAAAACAACACAGCGTGTTCAAATTCAAAAGTAACTTTTCAGCTTTAACTGAAGCCGGTGTGATACGATTAATACATACATTACTGGCAATATCTCTCGATGACTTGGCAGCAACAATTGGAATTGCATCTTCTTTCATTTGGTGACCTTTGAGAATATCTTGTTTATGGGCATAGGTATAAATGTTCTAGAGAAAGAACAATCACATAATTAAATTGCTGCAAGTTTATCACAAATACAGGAACTGCTTAACTTGTTAACTAGTTAGAAACTTAGTTGATCACTGAGCTTAGTTGATCAACAGAGTAGGTGAATATCACCTGGTTGTGAGTAGACACAGTACACTGTCACTCATTTTAGCTCTTCATATGTCCACATATTTTCTTGCCACAGATAAATATATGGAATTCTTGAAAGCCTGGCTCTCAAGGCAGAAATTCATCAATCAGCAGGTGTACTGGAGTGCTGCCTACAAGCTGACATAAGGCAAGGAGATCCTGTAGAACAGAATCAGTCTACACAAACATTTCCAACTTCCTTGCCTTTCACGCTTCAGATGTTGTCCATATTATCTTAACTCACAACCAAATGTTTACACCAAAAAGTCCAAGCTCAGCAACCAACTGAAAATGGAAATGAACATTGTTTATTGAAATATTAATCACCACTACACAGTTTTCATGAATCAAACCCTATGGAATTTAATATTCATATTTACCGGGCTGAAGTTGACTGAGTTGTACTTCGCCTGCAAAAGCTCTGGTGTGTCAAAAGGAAGAGTGTAGGTGTGCAAGTACTTCTCTCCACTGGCCTTGTACAGTCTCTGAAAGACCAAGCATTCCACAAATTCATCGACTAGTAAAATGAAAAAAATACAAGGAAAACACAGAACTGCGTTCTTGTCATCGATGTCTTCTGTGTACGTTACTACATCTGAGAGACCTTTTTGAGAAGCTCACAATGAATGGGGTCAGTTATAATGACAGCTTAAGCAAAGTAGGTGCAACTGAAGCTTACATCGCTGAGCTGCTGGGCATTGAGCTTGGCCTGAACCATAAATGGGGAGTCTGATATGCTTGTGAACTTGATGGTATCTGGAGCTTGACGATAATTCTTTTCATTTAGAGCTTTTCCAGCCATCTTCGCTTTCTCCACATCTAGTGAACCTATGGGGATCCATCCAGTTCCCTTCACGTAGTTCTCATAATCCGACTTGTAGTTGTTCTACAAAGAAAAAAGACAAAGATACCAGTCTAGTATAATTTGTGTTATAACTTCAAACTACATGTCAGGTCCTGACACTGATTTGTTCTAAAGGACCTATGATGAGATCTATCATACTTCGCTAATGGCAGCGCGCAAGGTGCGAGCCAGCTCCAGGTTTAAGGCGTCAGGTAAGAGGTGGTAGCGGTGCTGCAGCCGTTTGTAGCCGATGTTGGTGGTGACAGTTGATGCCTGTTTGGCCTGCACTACGCTCAGCATCTCCACCGGACTGCTGTACTTGAGCTTGGCCTTGTGATAGTCCTTCTTGTAGTTCTTGTCGCTCTGCATCTTGGCCACGTTCATGTAGTGCACCAACAAGGGGTCATCCTGCAGGCTGCGGAAGCCCACATGGTGGCCCTTAGCCTTCTCATGTTCCTTCTTGTACTGATACTGTAGGGAAACATAGATCAAACACGTCCCATAAGAAGTTAACAACGCAATACTGCAAGAACTCGGAAAATACTTCAACGTGTTTACATTACTATACGACATATAAAATATTTCAAAAACAGTTAATCATGAATTACATTACCGGTATTTTTCATTTTAGAAAATGAATCAAAATGATCCGTGAACAATTCTAAGAAAATATAAGATTACATCATTTTGTTTAGAATTGTACTTCTCTTTCAATTACATTTATTTGAAACAGTGTGGAGAACATAGCAAATGCAACAGAGTCAACAAAGCTAACCAATCTCAAGAGCAAGTTGATGACTGTCTAGTCCTTCCATCTCCTATTGTTGTCCTTTCTTGCGTATTCATATTCTTGCTGCAAATTCAGGACCACTGTCATACATATGGACTCCCAGGTCCATCATGCATCAGGCCAGGCTGGAACCCTGGCCTGTTTTCTACATGTCTGGATTACAGACACAATCTGAACAGGGTCTTGGCTTTCGCTCATAATGATGATACTTACATCACTGGCTGCACGCTGTGCTGCCTTAGCGGCAAGGATCGGAATGGCATCAGTCTTGAGGTCATAACCCTTGGAAATGAGATCTTCCAAACCAAGCTTGTAGTATTTCTAAATGAGACAAATTAAATTTGTGCAAAATATTTGAAATGAGAAATTAAATCCATATAAAATATTTGCAGTAATGGCATACATATAAAATCACGCACCCACACGGATATTTGGCTCAATAATAGCGAGTACATGGTTACGACCACCTACGTTACTGAGGTTGAAGGCATTGCATTTGGCCTGGATGAACTGCGGCACATCCGGGGGTAAAGAGTACTTCCGTAGAACATCGTCTAGACCTTTCTTGTAGTTCAGCTGGAGAATAAACAATTCACCAGGGAACAGATCAACAATGACATGATTTTTTTTTTTTTTCCAAATTACAACATTTTTCCCCCACATGTAACATTTTGGTTTCCACCAAGGTTCAGTAAGGCTCTTATTACACCTGACTTAGCAATGTGTTCCGCTCACACAAACAATCCTTCCGTTTATTTCTATTGTTTTTTTATAGCAGTACTTTTAATGAACTTACCTCACTTCTCTGGATCTGGTTCAGTTTAGCTTGCACCATAATGGGGTGATCTTCGATGGGGGTGAACCGGATTGTGTCTGGTGGCTGTCTGTATTTTTTCTATTTCAAAAACAAGCAAATAAGCTCAGCGCATGTGGGTGACTAAAGAGGCATAAATGTTATTTGTCAACAGCAAAGATGCGTCAGGCTAAAGCACCTCATTTAAGATGTTGCTGGCTTTCAAGGCTTTCTCCATGTCCATCGACCCAAAGGTGACCCATGGAGTGCCTTTGGTGTAGCTGTTGTACTCAGACCTGTAGTCATTCTGGAAAAACAAGTAACATTTCTAAGTCAAAAAAACACATTATTTTTTTATTTATTTATTTTTTTCAATTAATACACCTTTTCTCACCTGTCTCAATGAAAATGTATATTTAGAAAAGTTAGCCAAGTATTCAATGCCACTTTCAAAGGTATTTGACAGCATGTTGTCTTCCTGCATTTGATCAGTAAATTTCCACTGGTAAAAACTGCTTAAATTTTTAAATTTAATTTGCCAAACCCTTATCTGTGCATTGGTGTTAATGTGCTGTGGCATGTGTTACACAGGTGTGTACATTGCAAGTGTACAGAACACAATGGCCTCCGTACCTCACTCTGCAAGGTGTTGGCCCTTTTGGCCTGGTCCATGGCAATGCTATCGCTGGGTAGGTAATACTGATGAATGAGCTTCTTGTAGCCTGCATTGCTAGCGATTGCCTGCGACTTCTTTGCATGAGAAACTGCCATCATGTCCAGGGGAGTGTGATATTTGGTCTTCATCTTCTCATAGTATTTCTTGTATTCACGCTGCAAAAACAGGAATCCTGCTTAGCTATAGACGAACTGTTCTGTATAGCAAATGCAAATGGAAATAAAAAACCCCACAACACTATTTTTATATCTGTTTTAAAAAATTATTTTGTTTTAACTCATTGTTAAATACTAACAGTATAAAGACTCCGAGTGTACGTGAATTATGCTGCAAAGGCTTGCAGCGTAAAACTTACGTCACTTTGGACTTTAGCAACGTGGAGAGAATGCAAAATCTTGGGGTCATCTTTGATACTTAGGGCTCCAATCATCTGTCCTTTGTTTTTCTCGTACTCTTTTTTGTACTTAACCTGATGTGGGAATAAAGTAACAGCCTTATTATGTATTCATCCTCAGCCCATTCATACATTAGACCTCCAGGGATCTCATGCAGGCCATACAGGCTAAGTTATTCAGGCTATTCACAGAGATACAGATTCATTTACATAGCAATGGCATGAACATTTTCCTGAACAAACATGAAAGGAGGAGGGAAACAAATAAAAATAAAATAAATAGGGAAACAAATAAAAGTGAAACAAATAAAAGATGTTAAAAGTAAAAAGAAAACAACCGTATAACCTTTGTCATTTTTGATGGCTAACTGGCCTGGCAGATCATACTTACGTCACTAATGATATTGGTGTGAGCACGTGCTGCAAGAATGGGAAGAGCGTCTGCCTTGATGTCAAATTTTTTTGCTTTTGCTTTCTCCCAGTCATACTTGTAGCAATTCTGGCATTAAAAAAGGACATAAATGCATGAATTATAAATATATATGCTTCATTCACTACGGTGCTGTTACATTACAGAAGTCTGTCGCTGATTTCACTTTCTTGCCAAAGAACAGAGTTACTCACATCACTAAGGTTGTAGGCGTTGACTCTGGACTGAATAAAGAAGGGATAGTCGGGGGGCACGTAACATTTGAACTTCTCTTTTTCGTATTTTGCCTTGTAATTCAGCTGTGACACACACAAAAAAAGCAAGCATTAGCAACACAATTGCACAAACTGTGCACTGTGTGAATAAACAGTATTCTCGCTAGATGGCAGCAATAACTCTGTTTTTCAGGGGCCTTCAGTAAGCAACTTCTTTCCATGTGAGGAGCTGTATTTTTAGTAAATAGACCTCTGATAGCATTTTTTATTCGACAAAGAGTTTCCGTAGTGACCACATGGTAGCTGTAAGGACGATGATGAAGTACTTATTGAGAATGTTTCTTTCCTCTGTCAGCACATTTGCCTCGGACACTTACGTCACTGAGCTGTTTGGTATTGAGGGCAGCTTGAACTTGAACTGGGGAATCCGTCACTTGAGTAAACTTCACCGTGTCCGGATGCTGCCTATAGACTTGCTGCAAGAGTGCACAAAAAAGAAGCCACAATACAATTGTTTCCACTTACAAAGCAAGCATTTAAAGAAGTCAGATGATCTGTTAAAATAACTCCTTTTCACAATAAATACACCAAGCATTAAATACACTAAGTGAATTAGCCAGAGGTCCATGGGCAAGGAAATGCTGTAAAGGTATTTCTAGGCCAGGCTGAGGGCCATTAGCATTGTGCTCACATCTTTGCATTTTTGTAGCTTTATTATGGCTTCATATTCAGGTGTCACAGTTTGGGGGAAGAAACATCGCGTCTTCGTGTCCTCATAATCAGCTTTGTAGTTTTTCTGAAATAGAGAAAAACATAAAAAACTTTTTTTTAAAAATCATCTCTAATAGCAGAATCCTGACAACTGCACATTGTTTTGATGGAAGCTATCGTTACAAAAAATATGCTCATTTATATTTTATATATGCATTATTAATGTATACATTAAAATAAATACGTTACATTTGTTAAAAGAGTATTGTTTTTCCTGAAAAAAGTTGGCCCATAATGTCTACAATCATACCCAAAATTCATATGTTTAACCTATAATAATTCAGTTCTAATGATCTACTACCTACTTTGACTCATAACGTATTTATTATTATTTACAAGTACCAAACTGAGATTTTCTGCACCTCCCAACTATGTGCTAAAAGCATTAATACAAAATTACATCCTTCAGTTGGTAGAGATTTCTACTGAATGCATTACCTTGGTGAGACGGTGTAAGACTATATTAAAAATAAAGTTCACATTATAATTGTATTTGGTTACCACAGTTTCCCATTTCTCTGACATCTGACCATTTTTTTTCATAGGTCAGGAACCTTATGAGGAGACTTACATCTCCCTTCATCTCTTCAACCTGCTGGCAGTGGAGCATATTGATATCTTCATAACTGCCAATGTAATGTCCTTTTATTTCATTTTCATATTTCTCCTTATAACGGACCTGCAGAAAGAGGGAAAATTGCATGCCTGTTAAGTTAGGTCTGCAGCCAAAGCACGATGTGTGCTTTTATGTCGTACGTGTGGCTCTTCCAGGCCAAACACTTACATCACTGAACTTCTTCATCACACTGTCCATCTTGAACTTAGGAGTGTCGCAGTAGTTGATACTCGACCCTTTCCCTTTTTCATACTTAGCTTTGTATACTTTCTGCAGGAAGAATAAAATGTAACATAACATGCATCAAGGTCCAGTTAAGTACTGGACAGGTCAAATTTATATGTTACAGCAGATATACTTTGAGAAAGAAATGTGGCAAAGTAGTCAGCATAATAAATAACACAATTCAGAACTCAAGTTCAAACTCAGACAGACACGCACATCGCTGAGAATGGTCCCAGCATATCTCAGCTGCATCAGCACTGGGTTCTCTGTTGCTGGGAGAACATTGTAATCTGCCACCGATTTCGTCTTTTCATACTCCTTCTTGTACTTGACCTGCAGAAAAGCCCAGAAGGATCAATGCATTTAGACAAGAAGGTAGATGGAAAACTCTTGCACCTCCCTGGTGAGCTCATCCATTATGATCTCTGTATTATAGCTACAGACAATTTATAGCCATCTTATGAATATTCCTAATGCATTGAAAAAGCTAAACTGGAATAAATCTGTTTATACTTAGTTGGAAAAACAAAAAAGATTGGTTTTATTCAGTGTAGCTGGAGCAGGGCCCCAACAGCCATGAATATTTATTTACCCCCTACCGTTGCTACAGGTAGCTAAACAGTGTTTCTGGTTCGAAATGGTTGGCCATACAAAATCAACTTTCCGTACAAAAAATAAATAAATAAATAAATAAATAAATAAATAAAACACCTACAGTCCCAAAATATCATTCAGTTGTGAACAAAGCACTCACATCGCTGGCAGCTAGTCTGGCCTTCTTTTGCATGTCGTACTCTGGGGTCTCTGTTTGCATGAAGTAAATCTGATCTTTTTTGTCTTCATAGCCAGCAGTGTACTTCCTCTAGACAGAGACAAAAACGTATTTTTAGCCACCTTGTACAGTGAATTTACTCCGCTGTGTGTTGACATTGACACATAGTTTGTGTACACACATGTAATATTGCTCAGGTAATGTTCCAGAAGCCTGGATTTCCCACAATGCTGCTATCATTTCATCACTCCCGGTTTATCTTGTTGCATAAAATGCTGGGAAAAGTATTTGCCTCTTCATGAATTTCTACTATTGCCCAAGTCCACATCTGAATGGCTGAAGAGAAATAAAATTACAACTTTGCAGCAGCCCAGTCAAAATCTTGACTCGAACCCAACAGAAATGCTGTGGCAGGACCTGAGATGAGCAGTTCATGCTTGAAAACCTACAAATGTGTGTGAATTGCAGCAGTTCAGCTAAGAAGAGGGGGATAAAATTCCCCAACAGAGATGTGGAAGACATATTAAATTATAGGAAATGTTTGGTAACAGCTATTTCCCCTAAAAATGGCATAGCCTGTTATTAAGTTTACGGGGGCAATTACTTTTTCACGTGGGTGATATGGGTGCTGGATAACTTTGCTCCTTTAATAAATGAAGCAGTCATTTTTAAAACCGTGTTATGTTTTTAGTCAAGTTCTCTCAGCTTAACATTACACTTTGTCTAAAGATCTGAAACCATTCAGTGTGACAAATACGCAGCAACAGGCAAAATCTCAATAGATGTTCGGCTGAACTTTTCCATCATCGTGGGTACAAACGCAGGGCCTTTGCTGTGACTTCAACCTGCAACATTTTGGCCCAACGTTCCGGATGCCAACAACTATCCTCCAGCTTCCTAACGTCCCCAACCCTGTTAAGGAATCCACTTACAGCACTGAGGTTGTCCATGGCCATCTTTGCAATGGCAACATCAAAATATGGTGTTTCACACCATTTGCCCTTGACTTTCTTGTTGTAGTCTTCGTGGTACTTCAGCTGCAGGAGACAAAACAGCACTGTTGACGAATGCCAAGGAGACGTGTGCTGTGCAGCAAATTGTACGAATGACAGAAGACAAAACGATATCTAAATGTGACCTATGTCACCTCTGTCATTCCCTGGGAAGCCCACAGTGGGTAAAATTATTTGCAAGCAGTGTTTGTGACCATATCTGACACCTATTCCGCAACTCGCAGCTGCTCTTGGGTTCTTATTATATCTGGGAGCAGGTGTTGGTTATCCTCAGGCGGTGTCCTTGGATGAAGAGCTGAACCTCGGAGCAAACCAAACTCGTGGCTGAGTAACAGCAGTCATGGCTGAGTGACAGCAGATTCTCCCACACATGATCCACACCCGTACACGACAGTACAACCAAGATCTGACCTTTCTTCCACTCCTGGGGTGCTTTCATGTCTGGGCTCATTGTCGTTGTTTAGCCACACCATCCTCCTGACTCCAAAGCTGTCATTGCAGCCCTTGTCTACTACGGTGGTCAGCGTATCCCTTTGCTTTAGGGACTGTCACTCACACACTTTCATTAACTGCTTGCTTGTCCCCATTAGTGTCTTGCGGATCTACAGAATATTCCAGAATTACTGGGCACTGGTCTAGGAGGTTTACCAGTCCATTGCAGAGTAGCCCCACACAGCATCATACACTATGAGGAACTTACAATGGCCAATTAACCTGAAACACATATCTTTGGACTGCAGGTGGAAAACCACTGGGCCAAGTGGAGAATGAGTAAACTCCACAAGCTGACCTCAGTTCAAACATACAACCACAAAGCCCAGGCAACCATGAGGCTCTGTGCTCCACCGCCCCAAGTTGATTTTGTATTCCTCAAATGCCATGAAACATTTCCGTGGAGCGGAAAAGTGCAACAGGAACAACGCGGGAGCCAAGTTTTGGCAACACAAATTACCACTGAGATCTCCCCACAGAACTCACATCGCTGCGGTTTGAGAACACTTTCTTGGCCAGCTCCACTTCTGGGGGGTCAGCAAGGGAGGTGTACTTTGCCTTGCGCTCATCATGGCCCTTCTTGTACTGGACCTGTATGGTACAACATGGTAAAACGTTGCTCCATTCTCACAGAGTAAACAAAGGATAAATTGCCACACCAAGATCTACACATGCAGATTCATTTTCAACTGCAAAAACAATCAGTTTGACAAATTTGGGATTCTAGATAAAGAAAATATCCTAAACCTGCACAGGAGAGTGAAAACAAAGGCTGGTCATTACTAATGTAAAAGGGGGTGGAAGGCTATAGAAGGTATGCTAATATAGCAATTCTCAGCCAAATATTAACTATTAATTATTGATTGTATTATATATTCAATTCCCATGTTATATAGCATGCTAATATTATATTAATTATTAGCATTATGCATCATACAAGCACATCTTTGGCCCATTGTAAATAAATTCTTTTAAACAGAGAAAAGTGTGGAGGAACTTACATCACTGAGGATTTCTTGTGCCTTGGCCACTCTGCGTAGCTCTGGACTGTCACTGTAAGGAAAATACATGGTCTTTTCCTCATCCCAGGCCTCTGTGTAGAGTTTCTGATAGGAACGGGAACAGAAATATCTCAGTAACAAATAAACACACAATTGGATACACATAAATGCACATTTTTGAACTGAGAGGTGCTTTGTGTTATTTTTCATTGAATTATTGCAAATAACATAACTATAACAAGGCTGTCATTATGTAGTCTGCTGCAAGTCTTTTAGCACATCTTTCCAAATACCTTGCTTAAATTGGCTGCATTCTTCACTGCTTGCACAAGTTCTGGGGCATCTGGAGGCAACAGGTACCGGTCCTTCGTTTCATCCCATTTCTGCCTGTACAAAACCTGCAGGAAACCATGCAGCATGGTTGTTAAAGCTATTAGAAAGAAATTATGTTGCCAGCTGTTGAACAAACAAACTTCTGAAAGAAAGAGGCTCCTTTCCTTATTGCCATCTACACATTTTTCAAGAGTTTGGTGATCAACTTTCTTGTGAACATGGAACTTACTTTGTTGACCAGATCGGAAACATTTTTCACATGCGAAATTTCTTTAGCTGTTCCGTCATAGTGACTCATTGTCTGGGACTTCTTTCCTTCCATTCTGTATTTTACCTGAAATAAGTATATGAATCAATAAATAATAATAATAATAATAATAATAATAATAATAATAATAAGAAGAAGAAGAAGAAGAAGAAGAAGAAGAAGAAGAAGAAGAAGAAAGAACGTTTACTCTTATTATAGTATTATTATAGTATTGTTATAGTAATGTAATAACAGTATATTATGCTGCTGTTATTATATTATGATAATATAATAACAGCAGTAGTTAGTGAAGTTTATTCACAGCTAAATAACTGTGAAAAATGATGTATTATGATAGTTATCTTATTTAGTAAGCTTTTTAGGTAACAATAAAAGATGCCAGCTGTATGTTGAATATTTCTTTTATTATAATTAGATTTAAAAAAATGTTATGAGCTATGGTAGAATCCACATACATCACTGAGGTGTTGCTGAGCTTTCTTTATCCTCTGCACTTCTGGAGTATCAGATGTGATGACGTAGGGATGCCCCTTGGTCTTGTCATAGGCTTCCCGATACTTGTTCTACAAAAAGAGAAGGATGGTGGCCCACGGGTTTAGGAGACATGCTCAGGGTTAGGTTTGGACTTGGAAAGCAAAATATGCAATTGTGTGCAATACTTATACTTACACTACTGAAGAGATCCTGCATCTTTTGGCTGTGCGCCAAGTATGGTGTCATAAACTTGGTGGTGTCTACCTTTACCTTTACCTTCTTCTTCACCTTCGGTACAGGTAAAGCCCCAGACTAAAGGGTGGAAAAGCATACATCAGAGACCTGGCAGTGGCAGTGAAGTCTCTGAGCCCATCAGTGTAAGATACAGAGACAGATGATCCTCAGCTTTAAACCTATTTCTGAGCATTTCGATACTCATGGTGCTCCATATTAACGTTGCTAAAAAACATAATGAGTGCCTGATAAGAAACTTAGTGTATGAACATAAAAATATATAAGGTGGTGACATTTAAACACATATGTAAATTAAACTGAAAAAGATTCAGTTTGTACTGAAAATGTACTCTATGAAGTCTGACTGTCTGTTTTGTTGTTTGTTTTTTTACTCGTAAATTTTCTTTTTTTCTGGAATGTAACCACGCACAGTCTCCTCTTGATTCAGGGCACCGCATTTCACTACATGGTATACTCGGTTATTATGTATGTGACAATAAAACTCTTTGAACTTTGAACTTTATTCAATAATGGGAAAATCAGACTAAAGCTTAAGTTAAACATCATAGAAAAATGCTACCTTTAAGCACAGATTTTACATATCTGTAACAAGAGCCAAACGTTGCGGAAACAGCACTGAATGCTAAATATTACTGCCTCATTGTATTAGACTGATAAGTTGAATAAGGGTTGTTAACTTTATTAGTGTCACAGTTCAACAGCATCAACAAGGTAGTGTGAGTTATCACATTCAGCGCAGTCTACAGTGTCAAGCTTCCTGACATCTAACACCAGGGACAGAACATAGGAGGCAAGAGGGTGGCACAGGGAGGGAGGTCACGCTGTCCATTGCTAGGCAGATTGGGGGACCGAGGAGCCGCTGCCAGGCTACATGCATGACCATCTGTTGCATAGATAGGGCATAAAGCAGTGAAGGACTGCATATTGGGACAGTATGGGGTTTTTTGTAAATGCTAAATTTAAAATTCAGCGAATGAATACAATGAGGGCTATTTCACCTATTACACCATATAGCATTGCATACTTTATATAAATCACTGCACATAAATTACCAAAGTAGGTGGCTACAGGACACTAGTAAATCTGTCAGTGGTGGACAGAATTTTCTCAACACATCTAAACTTGAGGAAGACCACCAACAACAGTTGTTTGTAACTGAAGAACATTTCCAGAAAAAAAGTAGGTTTCGGTAACTGCAAGGCTCTTGCCAGTGGAGTCCCTTCCGTGGCATGCAGGAACATTCTGGAAAAGGTAGCATGCAGTTTCCGTGAGGAAAGCTCTGTGAGCCTTCGTCTGCGAATCTTTTACCTCCAAGACCTGGGCTTGTGGCGCGCTTGCCTCTGATCTCTCCGTGACATACTGCAAACACATGAAAAACTGCTGATTCAGCATGGAGAGCAACTAACCAATGCAGTCTAAACACAAAACAACAAATATTTGTGTGTTTTCCAGCTCTCGGGAACTGTAGTTATAGTGAGAAATGGGGGAGAAACTGCCGGAAGCCGGCCTAGTTGCTCTTGATTGACAAAGCCACCTGAAGACATGGTGGACAAGAGGAGGAACCCCTCTGACTCACCTCACATCTATTCTCATCCATCACTGACGCCACCGTGCTTGCGGGGAGGGAAGCGGTTCCGAAAAACCGCCTAGAGTTTTCTTTGAAAAAGCAATGCAGGAAGGCATTGTGGCACTTCACGTTTCCAAAAGCAGTGCCTATTTTAACCTTATGAGTCTAAATGTTGTCGCTGTGACACCGGGACTTCCAATAGGACTTACACATCCTGCACCTGACTGTGAGTCAGAGGATAAAACCAAAAGCCTCTCAAAACAAAGCAGATGACTATGAGAGTAATGGAAATGAGCAACGCCCCTGTAAGTGGCCACAGGTTAGAACTGAAGCCTAGACTTTCACCGCAGGAATTTCTCACGGCAAACAAGGAATTTCTTTCACTCCAGGGGCAAAGACAACACAGGGTGAACTCATCAAAGCAAAAGAGAGAGCATCCTGTCCTTTTCCAACAGGTTAAGGTGCCAGATGTCAAAAAGAAATTAGCTGACATGTAGTAAATTTCAATAAATGATTTTTCTGGCTGTTTTTGACCAGGTTAAGATGCTGCTCAAACAACAGTGATTTTGAGGCCCAAGGTAGGCCTTTATCTAAATCTGGTCCACCCTAGAGATGCTCACTGTACAGGGAGATGATGGGTCTTGATCTCCAGTACTGCAGTCAACAGCACAAATCCTGCTGTGGACCACGGTGGTCTATTCACCCTGTAGGGGAGGTTCTACCCCCTTTCCAGCCCCCACCGCTTTCACATATTATTAGGCTGACACTTGCTGGACTATAATAGCTTGTTATGTACCAGAGTCACCTTCTCATTTGTCTCTCTGTGTCAACATTTTCTTCTATATTTAAACACTATTCTGTCTCTCATGTGGTAGAATATGGAGTGGTGTTGTCTTTAGAGTGGTTTTGTTCAACAAAAGCACCCAAATAATATGTGATATGAAAGTATTTCACTGTAATATTCCAGTGCATCCTTTATTTGCAATACCCAAAAAGCAAGTTATTGTATTTAGTTTTTTGTGCTATGTTCACATAGTACATGAAGGTTCTGTTTGTAATTAATTTATTTGGTCACAATTACATACTTTAAATATATAACCAAAAGTATAAATGGGGAAATAAATAAGGTGAAAATCTGTACATAAATTTATATTTAAAAACTTCAGTTGTGTATGCTAAAGTAATTTAGATGAAGCTAAAAACTACAAAAGTGAAAAAACAGTGCTATAAAAGTTTTAAATGAAGTTAATACTGTACTTTGTTAAAATGTGTATTTCCACATAAATAAACCCTGTTTGAATAAATTCACTTCTGTGTAAGTGTATTATGGAAAACTGGAATGTTTATTTGTATGTACAGCTAAAAACACTTGAGCTCCTCGTGCAAATAAAAATTAAGATGCAGAATTAAAATTATTAAATTATGAACTGATAGTGACAATAGCAAACTAATGGGCTTTTTATATCCCCATTAAAACACCTTTCTTGAAAATAAGACTGAGTGTAGCAGCACAGATAATAAAGTTATGTTGATGTGCAGAGAAACCAAAAGCTGAACTTCTAGAGCGAAACTCAATTTTGGGAAGGAACTTAATGACCAAAACGCTGAAAAAGTCACCTATATTTGTATAACTGGGCATCAAACTGAATCAAAAGAGCCAGATAGTTAAATGTGTATCAAATATACAGAAGATTGGGCACAATGAAGCAGACCTTTGGGACTTTTGGCTTTGGAATAGCACATAAATCATGGTCCCCCACCATGACTTATTATTTGCAATTCTTTAATATTTCCAGAGGAATTTGGACCTCAGCACACAAAGAACATTGAACAGATACAAGTGGCCAGTGAAGTTTGGGTAGTGTATGTAACACCGTTCTAAGGTGAATACTGTATAACCTACTCTGATCACACATGGTCACTCATGAATGTTTAAACTTATGGATTTTGTTAGGGCCTCCTAGCAATTACCCCATATGCTGTCTGTTCAGTGTACTGTGCACCATGGTCTCATGGGAAATTCATGTCACATCTGTTTGCAGCAGAATGACGGTAAAGTTGAACCTTGAACCGTCTATTAGCTGTCAAATGAGTTTTTCACCTGGGTTATCAGTGCTTCCAACTCAATAATTATAATCTACATTGGGGGATGGGCACAATCCTGCAGGTATTACCTGTTCTTTACCACCTAGTTTATACCTGACTCCACAGATGAGGTAATATTCAAATAATGACCTCGCAGAAGCAAAGCAGGAAAAGGAAAAGAACAAAAGCCAGCGTCATTTGGAGTTTCCCTTTCTATTGTACTTGGATGTATGAATAAGTTTATTCACAAATGGAATATGCGATTAAATATGTCTTACCTCCTTCACAACCTCTTCACCTTCCTCATACTCCTCATACTCTTCCTCATATTCTTCCTCATATTCTTCCTCATATTCTTCAATCTCCATTGCAGCTCCTTTTTTGTGGACCTAAGAATGAATGTGAGTTACAGAATTCTAGCATAGCACCTCTCACAAATACCTGACTGATAAATAATAGATGAAAGTCAACCGATAAGTCAGTAGGGTTTACACTCGTTGCTGAAGCTGAATTTTCAAAGCTGAAGGAAAGAAACATGAAATAATAATGAACAAATAATTGAACTACAAAGACAAAAATAACACTTACTTTTGACTCACAAGGGGGTCCAGAACTGACAGTCCAGTATACAGTGTTTTAGAAACTCAGAAATGAAATGTAATGGTATTCAGACCTAAAACCAAAGGAAGCACACAAGAAGGCTGAAGTGTATGTTGGAATGCTTTTGTAGGCTCTTCTCAGGCATCAGGTTTGACAGCAAACACAGTGAGGCTCCAGGCTGAAGGCTCACAACAGCTGCCTCACAGTGCTGACGCTATTTGAAAGCTAATGTCAGAGCCCAGCTGGCCAGCATTGTTTAACTAGTTAGGCTCTAACAATACCTTCTGCGGAGGCAGGTTAAATATAGGACCATCACCAAAAACTTTCTTACTGTGAGTGTTGTTTCAGACAAACGTCTTCTACAATAAGGCTCACAATCCAACTCGTCCGAACGCAACTTAACCAAAGACTGGCTGCGCAGTGACCAAAGCTCATGGCTGAGGAGCTACTTCCAATCTTCTCCTCTATGGATGTCTAACAATGACATTTCCCACTGTCACCTCATGATGACCTGACGTTTTGTAACTCAGCTGCCACCGTGAACACTGTGCAGAGACACAGGAAAGAAGCAGTTGGGGTCACTTACCAGCGATTCCAGTGCTGAGGAAAAGTCAAGCAAGCAGACTCCTCTACGCTCCCATCCCAAGATCTCGCTGGGCGAGATCACATTATCCCATCATCTCTGCGATTATCGTGTCGTGGCGCCAGCCAATCTGTGAGCAGCGTCCTCGGATTTCAAAGGCTAATTATACCAAATGATCCCGAAAAGACCACCTGTTCTGCAAACCCATGGAGAAACAAATACTGGAGAAAATGACAAACGTCTTGTGACTCCTGCTGGCAGACAGGAAGATAGACAAAGTAATGTTGTCTCACTAGAAGAAATACTGGGGACTCTGAGAGCAAAGGTTAGCTTTGCTAGCAAAATCCCAGGCCCTGGCTGTGTTTATGTGGAAACAAATCATTGAAAGCCATCAATTACATCCATTTGTGAGCAGCAACTATGCCCGTCACCCAACTTGATTTAGCACCCAATGAAGGAAACCTAACAGCACGGTGAATCAAACGCTCCTTCTGACAAGATGTAAAAAAAATAAGCTTAAGGTATTAACTTGCACACTGGTTTAGTGTTCACCATGTTCTGGTCAGATTGAAGATCTATAAATGTCCTAAATGCAACTTCCTTTGGATGCTCAAAACACCTACATTCCCACCATCTGTCAGTCAGTGGTTTAGCACCATTTGTTTTCTTTTTACAGAACAAGATCCGGGGGATTCAGTCTTATTTGTTAAGTTTTTTTTTTTGTGTTTGGCTTGTGTTCGTTGAGCACGACGTGCGAATGCGTCCTCAAACATGAATCTTATGTTGGAAGTTAAAGAGGGCAACACAGTAAGGTCTGCCAGAGAGCTGCTGCATCCCTGCACATCCTTGACCAAAGTGACGAGGAGACAATGGCTTGAAAGTGTCATCGAGGTGAAACTGACACCCAGGAGGCTATTCCTGGCCCTGGGGCGGCAGGCCTACAAACTGAGGGGAATCTCCTGCAGAATATACTTACCTCAAGCCATTTCACCGGTTAGCTGTACATTCCGGATCAGAGTTCTGTCAATAGCTCAGATGGATTATTGTTTTGCGACTCAGGGTTTCAAGCAAAATAATGACAGATTCAGGCTGAAAGCTTCCTACTTCGGGAAATGAGCACTTGGCTTAATGTTGTCTAGCACACATAGACTCAGCCTCTGAGATATCTTCAGTTCCTCTAATGAACTTCAGCCGTAACAGTTTTGGGATCCATCATGTTCATTTCCTACATTTTTGAAGAGGAGGAGAATTTGCACAAATGCAAATTGCTCTGCAGTAAGATTTCAGGGTGCAGCTTTTGTGAATATTACCTTGCTGTGTCGCATCAGAAACACTTGTGAGGGGGAGAAAACAGGCGGGAGTCAGCACCATCAGATGGTGCTTGTTCAAAATTATTCGTGCCTTTCCTGCTGGAAACAATGGTGGTTGTAAACACTGAGGTAAGCCCTAATCTTGGCGGTTCGATATCACAGTGTGACTCGCTGAAAGATGACTAAAACTGCCCTGTATGTTGCCATGACGTCAGTCAAAGTGTTTGGGAAAACAGTCCGGCATCACCACCAACCAACAATAGTATAAACATAAAGTCATGCCCTAAGATTAATAGTTCAAGATGTGTTTCTGCTTCATTTTAAATACATTTATAAATATTTATTTAGAACAAATTTGTTCACCTGGACACATTTGTGGGGCAGCAGGGTGGTTCAACAAGTAGTGCTGCTGCCTCACAGCATCTGGGCTTTTTTGGGGCATGAAATCTGGCTCTGTCTATGTGGGTTGCTGTCCACAGTTCAAAGGGATGTGTTTCAGGTTAATTGATCACTCTGACTTGCCCCCCGTATGAGCATGTGTGGTGACTCTGTGAAGGACTGGAGTCCCATGGATAGGCAGTATCATAGTCTAGCACGCAGTGATTCTGGAATATTTTGTGGTTCCATATGACACTGACAGGAACAAGCAGTTAATGAAAGCGTGTGAGAGACAGGTCTTAAAGCAAATGCATATGATGGCTGAAGTTCGTAAGGACTTCTTCTGTGGAACCCTTCCAAAGAGCTTGTGGATGGATGTGGTGTCCAAATGTTGTTCTTGAAACTTGGTAACCCCAAGTGTCCGCTGAAGATGTGATCCTTGGACTCATCTTTGCCTCTCTCATCATCCTCCTAACGGTACGTGGGAGTAAAACTTTCACCTTCTCTTCTTGGCAAATTTACAACAGATCCAGACTTTAGAATCTTTTGGATTATTGTGGACTGTGCTTGGTGGTATTTTCAGATTTATTACGTGATCTGTGTAGGTTTATCTCTTTCATGGTGATGGATGAAAACTGTATTTTAAATGAGTACAACCTCATATGTGCATCCTGGACAAGAACCGAAGAAAGGCAGTTATTAGACAGAACTGAAAAGCAGATGCCACCAGTTTTGGTCCCACAGCTGCTAATAATTTTGAAATCTGTTTTACCACAAAAGTATCACTTCTCAATAAAATGTTTGAAAAATTGGAATAAAGCACATGGCTTCCCCGTATATACATACAGATTTTTTACCCAACTTCCTGTCCTGAAGGATGTGAATAATTCTTGATTGTAGCTCAGGGGAGTTTATTCTAAATTCAGTAAACTGGCTTTTAAAGTTTTAGTAAATTCACCCTTTGAAACAAGTAATTATTTTCTTTTCCATTTGAAGTTTAAAAAACAATCGGTACAATTCGGAAAGGCTTTGACCAATAAATGCAATGTCCCACAACAGAAAATCCTACAAAGACAGTAAAACAAAAAAATCCAAATTAAAAAGGATAAAAAAAAGTAAATATTAAGGTGTTGTGTAGCACAGCAGTATTGCAACAGGCAGTAGGAAGGTTAAACATATATGAATTTGGTATAAATTTCTCACTTTTTCCCCCCTTCAGAATGAGCATGGGATTTTGACATTGACTAGAAAGCATTCTGTCCCAAACTAAACAGCTTCACACAAAGGCAGCCAAGTGCACAAGACACTGACAGAAAATTGTTAGGGCTTGGCCTTCTGTCAGCAACGTAATTGCAAAACTGAGATGAAGGATCATAATGATGAACTAGAAAATGCTGTTTGCATTTATACACAAGTGAGGGTCAAATGAAAAATTAATTTAATTTGTGCTTTTATAAAATACGCCAAGTTATACAGCAAAGGCCTTTCAGGAATTTAGTAATGGACCGGGCTCAGCATGATCTTCTGAAAAAATACATGGGACTGCAACAGCAAGGACAACTCAGAAACAGACAGCGTCACGCAGGAATCACATTACAAAAAAAAAAATAAATAAAAAAAAATAAAAAAAGGCACACATACACATAACAAATAAAGACTTTATTATTTAGCATTTCACAAACACCAGAGGGGATTCGCCTGAGCCTCCTCCAGCACTCAGAGGAGTGGTCTGAGGGGTGGCTCACGGATTACTGTACACTGAGGCTGATGCTAAAACCAGCCCCTCGGCAATGTTACAAGTTTACACTGTGCTGGTTTGCAGCTAGAGAACAAGTTGTTTCAGCCCAAGCCCATCTCCATATTTTGAAGAGTGAAATCTCTAAGTTTTGGAGAAGGGTTTTCATGTACTTTGTTTGATCGTTTTTCCTCACAGCTCTCAGTCAGTTTGCTGTCCTCAATAAATAAACCAGAGTCCTGCAGTGTTCTCAGCTCGGCTTTGGAAGTGAAAACAAAAGGAGAGTCGTCAGCTCCAGGTCTGGGGGACAGGATCATCTGACACGCAGTCGTGACATCATCCACTCAAGCCCCTGGCACAGCCTACAGCCCAGGGAAGGAAAGGGAAGAGCCATCCGCATGGAAATCAAATGGGAGAGACATGAGCATAAGTACAGCATCCCCTACATGTCTGCAAATGGGGTCCAAAAGTTTATTTCTCAATCAAAGTTTGACAGTTCCCTTCTGCTGTCTGAATACGACCACACAACTGCAGGACCCACCAAACCCTCTCCCAACTGCCTAAGACACTGCTGTCCTTACCCCTCTCCGGTGAGGGCGCAGCAGGCCTGGATGTGCCACTGGTGATCCTTGATGGAGGTGAGCTGTAGGCTCTGGGAGATCTCTGCCACCGACATGCAGCCCTTCACATCCTGCTTGTTTGCGAACACCAGCAACCCCGCTTTCTTCAGGTCCTGGTGAAAGGAGGAAGATAGCCACATAACAGCCTTTGGCAAATACCATATGAGGAACAGCACGAAAGTGAGCATAAGGAATTTCCTTTACAGGGTTTAAGCCGACCTGATAACACATGGAAACATAGTTAGGTAACTATTATTTTAGATTTTTTATGATAAATACCAGTAAAACATGACAACCGCAGTAAAAATTTTTGCATAAAAATTATAGTACTTTCATCGTCTGGTGCTCCACCATCCTTTGCATAACTCAGCAGCTACCCTTTCCGAATTTACATTTTTTTTGATAAAAAAATTTTTTTTACAAAAACTTAAGATTATTTTACTTGAGTAATTCTAAGGTAAGTACCTTGCACATGGGTACTACAGCAGGAAGCAGAATTCAAATCAGCAATTTCTGCGAACACAGCAGCTATAACCACCAGGTTACCTGCTGCTTCCATGTTGAATATACATAGTATTTACACTAGAAAAAGAATATAAAGGATATTTCTGATTGATATGAGACCTCAATATGCAGTTTACAGAGGCAGGTGCACCATTTTTTGCTATTTATCCAATATAAATGCTTTCAGAACTCAAAAAAAGAGACTGATGAACACTAATGCTGAAAGGTAAATATACACACCACTACAGTTTTCTCCAGCTACTACTGTACAAACATTTATAAATGTTCTCTTTGAGCATAATTTCCTGCTTTTACCCTTGTAGAATTTTGTTTGACATATGTGGGTATTCCTATCAAGTTTGCCACTTCTTGCTCAAGGCTCCACTGGGGAAAAATGAAAGTGCCTACGACACCAATGAAATAAAAGTCCAACTAAAATTCATGCTTCTTCAGTAGAAGCCTTACAAAGAATCGATCAATTCCTAAAGAACAGCTAAGGATGCTTAACTTTAAACATTAAAAAAAAAAAATCTTTTGAAAGTGTAGCAGCAATAGGGTCCCACTCCATGTTCCATGTGTCAAGGCCAAATGAATAGAACTGAACGAAGGAAAATAAAGTAGATGAGAAATCACCATTGTTGAGCCATGTTAAGCCAAACAAAAACTTATAACTGACAGTCTTCCTGTCCTTAAAATAAAATTAAAAACAGTAAACAATTAAATCTGAATCCTCTGTGCATACAATCCCATTAGGACTCGATTATTTCAGTCAGCAAAACAACTGTAAAAAGAAAAGGATTTTAACCATGCATTTGGTTTAATTCAGGTAAAACCCCATCTGAGATTTATTAATTTTTGAATATTTTGAATAAAACCACAACAATTTCCCAGGAATTATAAACCCTTTACAGAGATAATTCCAAGATTTCTGGAATCATGTAAGCAGGATGGACAGGTCAAAGTTAAAAGAACTTAAAGCAGTATAAAACAGTGTATTTGGCAAAATGCACATTTGTTTGACTCGGGTTATCTTGGCAACAACAAGATGAGGCATAAAACACATTTTGGGTTAGAAATACGTGAAAGCACAGATCTCATGGTTAGCTGAACAGTAGTGTGGCGATGTGTACAGGTGTCTCATGTATATGCAGAGTATGGCTGACACTCACCTCATGTGCAAGCATTTTGTAGAGCTCCTCTCTGGTAATGGAGATCCTTTCTCTGTCGGTGCTGTCCACCACCACGATCACAAACTGTTGAGCAGAGAGCACGTGTGTACAACTCTCTTGCATCCACAGACGCTCGTTCATGCGACACGACAGCAGTCACTCGGCTTCACCAGCCCTAGACACTACTGTACTGCTTCAGCCAGACTTCACACTACTAGCAGACCATCACAGTGCTGCAGCAGTTTATTCTGCATTTCAAACACTCTATAATTTGCTGTAAAAACTAATTTTATTTTCTCTCTCAAATTATCAATATAAGGTCCATTGTTCTGATAATGGAGTTATTATTAGGGATTTCAATTATTATCAAACCTTTTTAAGTACAGGATCAAGCCTTGGAATATAACAAGTATCAGTGAGCTATTGAAGTTATACACACTTCCACATATTATGTACGTATACAACACACACATGCGCATGCACACACCTCAGTGTTGGTGTAGTAGGTGTTCCAGGAGGACCTCAGTGACTCCTGTCCGCCGATGTCCCACATGAGGAAGTGGGTGCTGTTCACCATAATTTCCTCAACATTGCTGCCTATTGTAGGTGACGTGTGGACGACTTCATTCATGGAACTGTGCACCATCAATAAATAATAAAAGTTCATGAATTAAAGCCATTCTTTCTTTTTGGTCGCTAAACAAATACAGGTATCCCCCAAGATGTGTCCTTTGACTTACAAGTTTTTGTGCATATAAGTGATTAATTTAACACCCTTTATCGAGTTACAAGTAAATGTTTAATATTTCATAATTTAAGTAACACATCCATAATGGTCATTTACCATAATGCCACACTTCCTTACAGCAATGCTTTTACATCAGGTCTGACCTCTGAGATTTCCCCTTACAAGCTGCATTATACTCTTAACTCGGTACAGCACAGCATGCATATAAGGCATCAACACATGCAGCTCAGTTTTTAAAAGGCCAGAATTTTTAAAATATCAGCTGTAATGGACAATGACATTCATTTGTAGTTGCAAGAAAGAACCTGAGACAGAAATCAGATCTCCCCTCATCTGTGCACCCTGCAGTGGTCAGAAACAGTTAGGCAATACAAAACATTACAATATACTCACAACTGGTATAATATGGTGGTCTTCCCTGCATTATCCAAACCCACGATGATGACTTTGTGCTCTAAAAAGAAAGAAATACAGTATATAAAATAAAAATGTCAAATGTTTGCAACAGAGTAAAACATATCTTTGTTTAGTTTTGTGCTTCTTAGGACCAATAACACATCTGAGACAATTTCACACTGAAACAACACAACTTCCTTAGAACTGTGGCTTAGTTAAGGGTGTCTTAAGCAACTGCACCCCCCCCCCCCAACTGCTGACTGCCAGCAGCTGACAATGCAGACAAGAGATTAAAACTCACTCACAGACATTTCATTCTCCTTTCACAGTTATGGATGTTGAGGTTAACTGTGAGCACTATTTTCTTCTGTAAAATTACATTTACTTATGTCCTCTAATTTGAGAGCATTACCTGTTTTTGAACCCCACCTTCATAGGAGTTCAGCTTTTTTTTTTTTTCTTGGAAAACAAGTTGCCCACAAACAATCCAATGGAAGGCCTTGTAGTGATTTCCCATTCAAAACAACATAATTTAAACCCCTAATTTTGGCAGGCCTATGCAATGGTGGAATAGTATTATGTGTTCCTGTTGCCGAAGCTATTCTGTGCTGACAAAGCTCTGTGCTCTGGCAGTAATAATAAAATCGATATGAATGTAATAGGCAAAGCAATATGAATGCTCACAATTTCATTTGGTCAGTTTCCTTGACTGAATCGTGTATCATTTCAAATGGGACACTGCGAACAATGCAAGGCGGAATATTGCATCTTACTTTTGCCCATTTACTGCTGCGGACCTCTATTTTGTCTGTAGCCAAAAAACGCTGTCCACCAAGTGAGTACCAGTTTGTTCACTGGACTGTTGGATCTTCTTATCTTCACCTTGACATCACATGCAATCATAACCCCTCTACTGCAAAACTTCTGACCATGATGCTGTACTGCTTAAGCAGCAGCATTACCACAGTGTTCATGGTAAAGCTGCAAGAACATTGCATGGTGTGGTCAGAAACACCTGTGCTAGATGATGGAACACACTAAGATATAATCACTGCAGGTGTTTTAATGTTCATTCTGGGGTTGGTAACACCAAGAGTTAGAATGCAGAAGTGAAAAAAATATCAAAACGAACTTAAAAGCTATTTTATTGGGGCATTTTTGTGACACACAGATGACACCTGCATTTGCTGAGGTGCACATTCTGCAAATGGTTTATAAGATGGGAATTGTCTTGTTACAGTTCCACTGACATCATTTGAAAACTGGTGCTCATCGACAAACTTTAAAACAACAGCTTCCGGGCTTAATGGGGGTTGACAACTACATTTGTCTGCTTTCAATATTTCTGCCACATCAGCAATGTGCAACCACATCATGCAACTGAGATGGAACAAACGGAGACGGTGGGGGGTGGGGAGTGCCACACATCTGTGTCTATGGGATTTAAAGTTCAACTGACATGTTCGCCCTGCAATGGGTCAAGAACAATGCGTTTCATGTCTAGAATTATCCAAGATGCGGTGCGGTGCTACATTCTTTAACAAAAGCAAAATGGGTAACAGAAGCAGGACAGATAAACCCAAAAGGGTTTATTCAAGCCCATACTGGATATGAACCATTTCAAACTTCGATACAATACCAAGAAAACTACTTAAATTCAATGCCATTTTCGATACTTAACACAGTATAATGTAACTGAAAAATATTTTATTGGAAATAAATAATTTAAACTCTTTTAAAATATTAGACAGATTTTTAAAAAATACTTTTTACTCATCTACTTATAAGGTAGATAGGAACAGAGCACATATTCTTCACTTTTACATGCCTTCTATATATTGTGTTAAAACCAAAAGATTTCTAACAATTGCACAACTCCAAACGTTTACAACACCCATCTACACAATCTCAAAAGACTGTATGGAACTGAATGCAACCGGCAGGTAAAAATAATTGCAGATTGTTGTTTTAATCTGGGAAACCCTTAAACTAAAAACGTACATCACACCTTTACTTCAAACGCAACAGGCACATACATATATTTCCTTAATTAAAAATACAACTACTACCTCTCAAAAATCTTTGTACTGTGTTGTGTGCTGGTCCTTTAAATGTTTGGCTAAATTGTTTCCCTCCTTGGTCAGTATTGTGCAGTAGCACAACTTGCATACAGCTTTGCATAAATCCTTGGGTTTACCATCTTTATTTGGCACAAAGCCCAAGTATTGCCAGACGCTGTTGCACTCTTTGTGAATTAAACGTGATGGAGAAAGCTCTGATGCTGCTGAGGTAGCCATCTTCATGACAACGTGTGTAACACTTGGACGATGCAATGCACACAACGTCAGAGCGTACTGGAAGTGGGGGTATGTAAAATCGATACCATGAAAAATGAATATTGAAACCGTTTTATACATGATGAAATCGATACCTTCGGTGTTTTGGACAACACTACAAAAAAGAAAAGCAAAAATCATGCTTAACTTTAAGCAAATGGATGTTTAGTAAGTCTACATGTATTGCACTTCAGTATCAATGTGTGTCCATCCATCCATCTTCTTCAACCATTTGTTAGGTCCAGAACCTATCATGGTGTTACTGGATGCTAGGGTGAGGCCACTGTACTTGATGGGATGCCAGGCCAGAGAATCAGTGTCTTCATTTAAAAAAGAAAGCTCTTCAAATTTTTCCATGGGTTTTCATGAGGCAGGTTTTAACCTATTAGTGTTATTATTAACCATTACCTTTCATACTAATAAACTGAGCACTACAAGGATGTGGCCTCACTGAGAACTGGTAAAAGAAAGCCAATTCTAAGAAACACCAACATTAAGTCATGCCTGGAGTTTGCTAGAAGACATATCACAGACCCTGAAACCTCTAAAAACAAATGTTATATCTTTATCAGGCTTAAAGTTAAGGTCTTATAGCTTGAACTTGTGTTTTGAGTCAAACTAACCCAGACCAGCACCTGTGGCCTAGCAACCCCACCTTTGCCGATATCATGGTGCTGTAGTCAACATTTTTCAGAAGATAAGACTTCAAAATTTATTACCATCTAAGACAGGACTGACAGAAGAAGGCAGGCAGTTATTACAAAAGGAATGACTTAAAAACTTAAGACTGACATTTTGGAACAGCCCAGCTGAAGTATAGTCTTGAATCTTAATGAAGATCTGTGATGTGTTGTGAAAATAGTATTATCCACTGGCATTAACTTTGCAGAGTTTGAACAAATCTGCATGTAGAAGCAAAAATTCAAAAGTGCAAAGCTCATACTCATAATTCCATCTCTGAGTTATAAATACTGCCAAAACTTTAGGCACTAACTTGAGGATCTTAAGCCTCAATAAGTTAACACCAAATACGAGGCTGAGTTTTCTTCAAGTAATAAAGAGCCGAGCATAGGGAAAGTTTTCAAATTTGTGCCGTAATGGCAACTTATGAGATTTCATTTTGCGAACCAATTTTCAGGTCCGCATAGTGCTTGTAAGTAGGGGATAACCCCTTTTACACAATGGTCTTCTTAACTCAGTGCAACACCATTTTCACCTATTAAACAGTCACTCAGTTCCTCACTTTCATTAACTGCCTCTCCAAGTCAGAGTTACAGTGGCGCAGTCTATTCCTGAAGCAGAGGATACTAGGTGAGCCCGGGTACCCACTGGAGGGGACCCCAGTCGATCTGAGTGTAGCCTCACATGTACATTTACATTTAGAACTGCATGTTGCTGGACGTGGAAGGAAAGGAAACAGGAGACAGCAGCACCACCCACAGTCCCACCAGTTATAATCCATGTTAACAAACACACAACAAACGGTCCAACCACATGTGCATGCAGTCAAACCTGCGTGGCTGTTTCTGACAGCTCCTTTCATTCCCAGGTGGCTGGTTTACAGCATTCAGTCACTGAACTCAACAACAAAGTTAACATGGAAAAAAAAAAAAAAAAAAAAAAAAACACCTGTGAACATCCAAGAAAATTCCAGAACATAATAAATTCATTTAAACTATATACAGAAAATTAAGTTATGCTTAGCACAAGGCAACATGTAGTCAGAGATCTGAGGAGTAACAGGGAAGTCCAAATGCACCAAAAAAAACTAAACTACCAGCAACTGCCTAATTTACCCTTTACTTAGTATGAATGCGAGCGATAGAGAGCAAAAGCGCGCCAAGCCCTGATGACATTACACACCTTTGTCTCGCCCAAACACATCACCTGAACCAACTTTCACTTCCAAGTGTACACGTAAGTTCCACAATAAAAGCACGTTCACATTCCCTGAGTCTCTTACCACACCCTGTCCAATAACCACAAGTTCTTCCACAATGCTTTTTCTAATATAACTAAAAATATTAATTTATAAAGCTGAAACTTTTCTCCTAAGTGTTTCGGTGTTAAGCTGCTACTTTTAATTATTTACTCAGCTGTACACCAGGGTGAATTTTAACTGGATCCTGCGAGCACCTTGCTGAAGGGTATTATTGCAAAAGTAGGATTAAAAACCAGGTTCTTTGAGTTTTTACATAAACTATATTCATGTCATTGTCAGTTATTTAAATCATACAAATGGCTTTAGTAACATTATTACACTTAATCTGCCTGAAATAAATCGGAGAGAAAAAGCATCGCATCCAGGGGGTACCCCAACTAGCTTTACACCCTATGCTTTAGGAAAAAGATCCTTTTCTAAAACTACAATTACATATTTTCAAACATTTCTACACATTGTTTATTTTTAATTGCACTTCTGTCAATTATCTATTTTCTAAAATATCTATCTGTAAGATACATACAGAACATAACTTGTATCTAGTATCAGTTTTCCAAACAATAGTGGAGGCCACCACAAGGTGACCAGCTTCCACTGTGTTTACACTGGGAGATCACAAATGTTGATCAATGACAAAAATCAACTGCATATGTTTATGGATGAATCAGTCCACAATCAGAAGTTTACTGAGGCCACTTTTTTAAAATCTTTTTTCAAATAATTATTATTTTTTTTTGTATTCATTTTAAAATGTCTACCAACAGGCTTCCAAAATCTCCCCAGCATACCACTGGCTACTGCAATGTGAAGGTTCTGGCTTGATCTTGCCAGCTACTGACAAGTTTTAGGAAGCCTTGTTCTCCAGAGGGGATTCAACCAACCTGCATATTGATTTGCTGTCTATGGACCAAAGGAGGAAAGAAGCTCATGTATTAAGAGCTTCCACAGAGGTGGACAGGTTTAACGCATCCAGGAACACAAAAATGTCAACAGCAAAAGGTGAATGGAAACCTATCAGTCTCTACCCTCCACTTATTTGTAAGCCTTCATTTCAAGGCAGTCCTACAAATCACAGCCTGCATATTTCTCCCATGAGTCAACATTTAAGAAACAATATGGTCACTGCATAAAAGGTTGGATTTCACACTTCTTATTTCATCCTGAATCTATTTAAACATCACATATTCTTCATTTGCACACATTTTCAAGGAAGAAACTAAAATGTGAACAAATGGAAGTCAAGGTAGACAATTTTACATTAAATAAGACTGTAACCGCAACATTATTTTGCATTACACAACACTCACCAAGTACAGAAAAGTGCTTGTTCTAAGGCAGGATTGTGACAGCCCACAACTGGGAGCCAGCATACATCACAGATGAGATACCATTACAGCAAAGGGTAGCCACACACACATCAATAAAAGAGCACCACTGTGGATTACACAACACAGATTACAATAGTTTGCACTTCTAAAAAGTAGCCCAGAAGTTGCAGAACCAGCACAACCCACGTGACAACAATTGAAGGCCATGTTTCAAAAAAGTTTCTGAACCAAGAACATGAATGTAATATTTTAGGATAACTTAAATGTAGTCGCCAGGATAATTTCCATGAGTTGATACTAGTCAAGAAAACCTGTTTAGCTACTTCACCTGGCCTGAAGGTATTCATGCAGCAAGTGAAAACAATGGCACCAAGACTGAACGCCCTGCATACACAAAAACATTAATATTCTGCAAGGCACCAGACTACACACTTTCTCTTTTCCAGCAGCTATCACAAACATATTCGGAGTTGACTGACGGAAACACGGTCCTAAGTATTGTAGAAATGGAACTGCTTCAACTATGCACAGTTCTTTAAGCAGAAAAAATATAAGCACTGGTCCTCCTATTATTAACATGCTGTTTTTTTATATCTGTCAGTGTTAGAAAACTATTAATTAACAGATTAAATCTGGACTTTATCCAGTGAATAAAAAGGAGATATGATTGTTGTCCAAAACTTGTATTTTTTTATTTATTTATTTTAAGAAAAGGGGATAAAAATTTGAACAAATTATGAAAGAACAGTGTGTGGGCTTACTTGCAGCGTAATTTCGTGCCCCCTGGATAATGAAATATAGTTATAAAGAGTGTTTTTAATAAGTAGCAGCCACTACAGCAGTGTTTGACTGGAAGAGCAACACAGATCAGAATCTGGTTATCCAGGGGCAGAAACAAGCACCAGGGATTACGAGAAGTCATGGCATGCAGGGTAAAGTCCCAGTGTTGCAAACAGCAAAAAGCAGAAGTGTCAGTACTGTATACTGCTGAGAAGAGGCCCACTGCTAGCACTTGCTGTGCACAGGGAAAATGCGTTTCCCTTAGTTTCTTCGTATGTGCTCCGCTTGACCAACAGTGAGTGCCTAAAACTGTGCCACTCTTCCAGCTGCTTCCAGCTCACAATTTCCCAGGGTCCTCGCTGCTGCCTCTCACCACAGGCAGAGGACTGTACTTGATTCACATGGACGAGCGGTGCCACATCGGGCATCCCATCCACGGTGGGATCCTCACAGTCATCACCCAGGTCATCCCCTGTACTCATCTTCCTGTCTCACCTGATCAGTCCTAGCAACATTTTTCCTTGTGCTCACAGGGTGTAAAGACACACCTGTCAGGTTGTCGAAACACAAACAGGGGGGACAGAGGAGACGGATGCCCAGGATGTCACCTCAGGGCACCCACAACCACAACCACAACCACACACACACACACACACACAGAGCTAGGGAAGAGCCCGTGCTCTGTAACACAGCACCGCTTACTCACAGCACAGGCAGGGAGCCTGGTATCGGGGTATCACACGTACCTTGATGGTTGAACAGCCGCCACAGCTTGGTAAAAAGGATTCCCATGGCAACTGCGCGAGGTCTTGCAGCGACAGCACCGGCCGAGAGTTAGCGAGCGCCCAGCAGTGCCGCCACGGCCACAGTACACATCGCGACCTTCGACAAACCCTCACTTACGCGGCCAGTGTCATCACTGAACAAGCCAAGGCCCGGTATCCTTCTCTTCAAAGCGAAAAGAAAACCGAACGACCGATTCTGACAGCTATTCGGGGTACAAAGAAAGGCAGAAGGTACCAAGCGACACAGGAAACCGCAACACTACCTACATGAACTCGGCAGTGCCTGCATCATCAGTTCGCGCAGGCGCACGTCCTGTTCAGCCACGTCTTGCGTCATCAGCTCGTGCGGGAGCACTTCCGGTTAAGCGGCTATGATTTCGTCATCAGTAGGCGGGGCCACGTCTAGGTAGCTGAGCCGTCGCGTTATAATTTCGGACAAATTCTACGTTAAACGTGTAGTTTGTACACATACAATACATATAGCAGGTAGAAATGTGAAAGAATATTCAGTCTGCCTGTTGGAATTTATAGTTTATCTTTCTGTGATGTTTACATTACGTGTTTACGTGATTTAGATCAGAATTTAACATTGGACTGCAGAATGGAATCCCATATTGCAGTGTTTATGAAGCACAATGCTTGGGGTCTTTGTTTTGAATGGCCTACAACAGTTGAAGACCCTGGACCACTGAGGAGTAAAAAAAGTTACCCAGATGAATCCAAGTTCATTTTGTATGATGATGATGAACGGATCAAAATTTGGCATACCCAAATCCACGAAACCATTTTCTTTGGTGTCCACAGTACAGGTTGGTGGTGGCAGTGTGATGATGTGAGGAATTGTTCCTGGCATCCATTACAGCCCGAAACCTACTGAAGAATTTCTACATGGCACGGTATATCTGAACATTGTTGCTGGTCAAGTTCATTCTTTTCTAACTACAGCTTATCCATGCTCAGAAGGACACTATCAGTATGATAATGCATCATGTCTCAAGGCACGTGTTATCACTGAATGTTTCCAGAAATATGACTTTGCATTGTTTTACTGACTTGTACATCACCTGGATTTCAACCTGGATGAGAATGTTTGGGATGAGGTGGAAAGGGCTGTTTGCACCAAGACAGTGAAGCCGTCCAATTTGCAGCAACTACACAACACAGTCGCTTCCACATGGTGCAACATTGCCGTACAATGCATCCAGCATCTAGTAGAATTCATACCCAGGCAAATTCATGCTGTTCTGAAAGCCCAAGGAGGCACAATAAACTACTAGATACGTGTACCTAATACACTGTTAACTCAGTGTATTTTGCAATGACCATAACCTTTTTTTGCAGGTCTAGAGTGGTGCAATTTTTCACAAAAGTCAATTTTATGAGATGTTAGATAAGCTTGTAAAGGTGTCATTTCTACCTCTGCATGTCTCCATAGGACTTTGAGAAAGGCAGTAGGCAGGACAAGTGGATCCCCTGTAGCCCTGGTTCCCAACTGACTTTTTCTGCTCATTTTTATTATTTGAAATATTCCAGCTAGAAGTGGTAAGGCAGTGTAACGTGCTGGTCGCAGGAGTGTGTTATTTTTCTTTGTAAGTTTGTGCGCTGAGATGATGAAGAATATTCAACCCATTCACCACATCGTAACAGAAAGATGCACACAACAATGCATTTTAAACATTTATTTTAGAAAAGATTTTTTTTTTTGATGCAGTTGAATCTGTGTTTACACGTTTATTTCCCATAAAACATATTGTTGTTGAAATATAGTAAATTAAAATGTGAGTTCATGCATGCATTTTTTGCATTACCCTTTTGTCTTTCACAAAAATAACAACACATTTTGAAGTCTGATGAACTCAGTAAGTAGCAGAAGGGGGTAAAGCAATAGCATGCATCACTGTACACATTTGCATAGTAACCATTTTTATTTATTCTTTTATTTACCAGCATGCCTTTATAGATACTGCACAGAACCAAATTGTACTGTTGGGAGTAAAATAATAAAAAGAAATGAAAAAATATATTTTCTAAATATGTTTCACTCATGTATATATGGTCAGTCAAGTTGGGAAGAATAAAAGTGTTTTCTTGTTTTTACATAGTGAAGCAAAGGTAACGGAACCAAATGGCTAAATCACAAGATAGGAACAAAGAAATTCCATATACAGAGAAGGGTTAAATCCAGTAATGTACACCACAGTAGTCTGATGTTAATGCTTGTCAATGTTAATGTACTCTGGAAAGCAGATAACCAACATGGATGTTAAAAAATAAATGTAAAAACATCATAGGAAATGTATTTTGAATTGAATTAAATAAAAAAGTAGTTCAGTGCTATAATATCAATACATTAGGCCAATTATTTCTGATGTGGATGGTAATTCACCTATTGTATCTACTGAGACCATTTTTAAACATTATTTAAATATTATAAAAAGTATCTATTCATAAAATATTTTTAAATCAGAGGGTATGTGATAAAAATACATTTCAGGTTATGCAACTGCTACATTTTATAGTACGTCTACAGAAAGAGATGTTTTAAAACAGCCATAATAATGAAACAATGAAAATACAGAAAATTACTACTATTCAAGTTTTCAATTAAGAAGCTAATAGCATTTGCTTCTTCAACCAGAGCAGAAGACAGATACTGAGAGATTAATTTTATGTCTGTTTTTTTAGTGGCAGGAATATGTTCATCACGCCTTCAACTGTATTAAAGTGTTATTTCAGCTTCAAAGTTCTGTCATACCCAAGAAGTAACTTGCACAGTAGAAGTTACTAGAAGGTTAATAATATGAAATTGTTCATATTCATGAACTTCAGAGAAGAGCCTTAAAAATTACTTTATGTACAACTATTCTAAGTACTTTTGAAGGTACAAATACACTGATTTCAATTTTGCAGTTTTACCTAATAAAAACTTTCACATTTAATGATCAATGGTACATTTGTGCATCATTAGTCAGAACACCCAGTATAGGAGTGACATGAAGATACGCAAACTGCAGCATATCTTACATATTTTTCATGACTGATCCTAGCCTGAAATTACATCAGTTCTTATTCGCCGTGTCTCTGGGGTACAATGGTACTGGTTTTGAAGAATCGGTGATGCTAAATTTATGTTCTCAGAAGCTTGCTGTTTATTAGTGTGCTGTAAGTTTCATTGACACATTTTCAATGGCTGCTCTGCGATTCAGAAGGTGCACCTTCAGCAATCGTTCAGTTCCTTGTGAAAACAAAGCAATGCTACATAATGCCAGGAACAATCACTATGAAGGTTTCTAATGTACAGCATAATAAACTAAATGCTACTAATCTGTGGAATGCCTCTGTTTTAAATAACTAGTGTCCTTTTTCGTTTTAATTGCTTTTTCATGAGCATGGTGAGTGCTGGCTGTTATTTTCTTTTTGTTATTTGTTTTATTGGCTCATTCGATCATGAACAGTAGCTGGGAACTGAGTGTGAGAAATTAGTTGGTTATTTGCTTATTCAGAAGAATAATTCCAAACTTTTCCATGAGCAACTCCACAAAGGTCTGCAAAATAAGAGGACAGCTCTTGAAGTTCAAGACATTTCTCTTTCTTTTTTTTTTTTAACTAACTCAGTCCCTGACTTGGTGCCCGGCTATTATAACAGGCATTTGCTAATAATAATGTTAAAAATCTTGACTGAAAAATACAGGAAAGATTTTAGTCTGATTGGATATGAACACGTCTCCAGTAAACTCCTCAGAGGAAGTGATCTTGCATGCTAAATAAATCCAGCTTAAATCTCCAGTAAGCATTTTAGAAGAAAAATTAATGCAATTATTAGTTTTTTCATGCCAATAAGCCACATATTACATGTAAACTATGAGCTACTGATTATGATGAAAATGAACAAAGGTTTAAACATTAGCAAAAGTCAACAAAACATCAGTGCTTATCAATAAATACATATCACAAATATTCAATATTTAAGTTCAGTAGTATGTGGCCACATTTTAAAAAGCATATCAAGGGTACCAAAACTAATCAACCAGAATATGATTTATGGTATGAAGGAAACAATCTCAGCTTATATAACCTAGAGACATAAATGTGTGATATGCAAGTGCTGGAGTATACAGTTTTCCATGCTCAAAGCATATATGCAAAACTTACAGAAGAAATCACTTCTAAATGTCCAACATTTGTGGGTCAGAATGCAGATGACAGCACAGTAAGGTCACTTTGTTTCCTGCTCCATCAACAGAACCAAAGAGGCAAAACAGTTTGCTGCACATACGTGGCTACATTTCCATTTTTGAGGTGTCTCTTAACACTAACATACAAGTTTCCAGTCCAAAGTTATGCAGCTAGCCGGAAATAAAGTTTAGCACCAGAATAGATAAAAGGTTCAACTAACACATCTTCATGCCTGAACGGGTTGACACTGGGTTGATTCAGAAGTATTTCTGCAAACTTAAATTGTGTTTTTCTCTCCCAGACAGATCACAGTTTCAAAGGTTTAAGTGCCACATTAACCCGAATATAAAACGGAATTTTTTCTGGGAATTACTTCTAAAAAAGATTGGGTCATCTTATATTTGAAGATCAGACCTACAGTGGCATGCAAAAGTTTGGGCACCCCTGGCCAAAATTTCTGTTACTGTGACTAGCTAAGCAAGTAAAAGAAGACCTTATTTCTAAAAGGCATTACTTTAAAGATGACACATTTCTGTAATATTTTAAGCAAAATTACCTTTTTATTTCCATCTTTTAGAGTTTCAAAATAACAAAAAAGGAAACGGGCTCAAAGCAAAAGTTTGGGCACCCTGCATGGTCAGTACTTACTAACATCCCCTTTGACAAGTATACCCCTTGTAAATGCTTTTTGTAGCTAGCTAAGAGTCTTTCAATTCTTATTTGGGGAATTTTTGCTCATGTTTCCTTGCAAAAGGCTTCTAGTTCTGTGAGATTCTTGGGCTGCATGCACTACTCTTTTGAAGTCTATCCACACATTTTTGATGATTTTTAAGTTAGGGGACTGTGAGGGCCATGCCAAAACCTTCAGCTTACGCCTCTTGAGGTAGTCCATTTTGGATTTTGAGGTGTTTCGGATATCGTTATCCTGTTGTAGAAGCCATCCTCTTTCCATCTTCTGCTTTTTTTACACATGGTGTGATGTTCGCATCCAGAATTTGTTGATATATAATTGAATCCATTCTCCCCTCTACCAGAGAAATGTTCCCTGTGCCACTAGCTGCAACACAAACCGAAAGCATGATCTTTCCACCGCCACGCTTAAAATTTGGAGAGGTGTTCTTTTCATGGAATTCTGTGCCCTTTTTTCTCCAAACATACCTTTGCACATTGCAGCCAAAAATTTCCATTCTGACTTCACTGGTCCACAGGACTTGTTTCCAAAATGCATCAGGCTTGTTTAGATGTTCATTTGGAATCATCTGATGCAGAATTTTGTGGTGAGGACACAGGAAAAGTTTTCTTATAATGACTTTTCCATGAAAATCATGTAGGTGTCACTACACAGTAGAACTGTGCACCACCACTCCAGAGACTGTTAAATCTTCCTAAAGGTTTTTTTCAGTCAAACAGGGGTTTTCATTTGACTTTCTGCAATCCTATGAGCAGATCTCTCTGAAAGCTTTCTTGGTCTTCCAAACCTCGACTTGATCTCCACTGTTCCTGCTAACTGCCATTTCTTAATTATATTACGAATTGAGTAAACGGCTACCTGAAAATGCTTCTATATCTTCTCATAGCCTTCTCTTGATTTTTGGGCATCAACTATTTTTAATTTCAGAGTTCTAAGCAGTGGCTTAGAGGAGCCCATGGCTGCCGATTGTTGGAACAAGGTTTGAGGAGTCAGACTATGTATAAAGCTTTGAAATTTGCATCACCCGGCCTTTCCTAACAATGACTGTGAACAAGCCATAGCCCTAATGAAAAAATTAAGGTCCAAGACCTTAGTAAAAGTTATCGGAGACCTCAAATCTCTTGGGGTACTCAAACTTTTGCATGGTGCTCCTTTCCTTTTTTCACTCTAAAATTGTACAAAATGACAATAACACACAAATTTTGCTTAAAATGCTGAAAAGAATGATTAATCTTTAACTTTACGCTCCTTGGAGATCAGTTCATCTTCTATTCACTTAGCTATTCACAGTAAGAGGGATTTTGACCAGAAGTGTCCAAACTTTTGCATGCCACTGTATAAAGGTCTTATACTGTATAACACTAGTACATGGGGTCCCTCATCCACTGGTGTGAATTATCCACAGAAATGATCAGCTGGAGCTTGCGAGTGTGAAAGATGGCAAAACTTCAAGACAGTCTACAAAAAAGTAGCTCGAAATTAGGCCAGATTACCTAAGGACTGAGGAGGAGTTATGATGCCAGTGGAGTTAAGATGATCAAATGAGGCAGAGGTATCAAACAACTCTCACACAAACAAGAAAAAAAACCTTACAGAATGTCATGTTCAAAGATGGCGAGCCCAAAAAGACCGTCTTACATATGAAAATACAGTAAATACAAATAAATATGACTTCTTTTTAAAGATAAGATGTTCCAAAAATCTTTTTGCAAAAATGAGTGTTTAAAAAGGGGGGATTGTTTTATATTCGGGCCAAAACGCTATGTATGCTGCAAATCTCATCTTTTTGCAGATGATGGTGGAGTTACAAGCACACCAGAAAGCATCAATGCTGAAAAAATAGTTTTCAATTCCATTAGACCTCCTGTAAGTTCCCATGTTAAAGTGTCTTAAGTCAATCATTCTTCTCAAGCTAATTTATGTAATTTATGTATAATTGAGAGAAATAAGTACAACTGTATATTTTCACACTGAATTTCAGGCGATGTACATCTCTTTCAATTCTGAGCAAACCTTACTGTAGTTGTGCTATAATGAATGTGCAAACCTTGCCTCAGAATGTGCTAATATAGTATACACCAACTGCAAAAATCTGCCTGTATTTTCTGAATGGAAGCAGAAAAAACTGTGAAATAAATAGTTATACAGTAACACAATGACAAAAATGCTGATCTGGTAGCAAAATGTAAAATGAAACACTGGAAAGGATTATGATGGATTTCAAATGTTAAGGTATTTTTTGACAGTCACATATTGTCTGGTGACACCTACATTAAAGATGAAGGCCAAATGATGCTGTATGACAATTAGCACTACATTAAAACAACAGACAGTGATGTATATTAGATCATGTTAAGTACTGATTTGGTTAAAGTTCTTTATCTTTTCAAACTCTGCCTACTATTGTGTGAAACAAAGTTTGACTAATGAACTGAGTTCTGTTTTGGCCATGCTTTGTATGAAATAACCACACAATCACCAGCCTCCACTGTCAAATTTTCAGCCCAATATTATAAAAGCTGCACTATGCATTAAAAAAGTATCGTTTGATATGTAACTGATCTACAGCATCAAACGCACTTTCACTGGTTCAGATATGACTCAGATGTACAAAGGTAGGCAGTGAAAACTGTGAAATGAAGACAGAAGTGAACTACCAATTGGCTGATTAGCGACTGAAAATCCTTTTTTTTCCTGGCGATCTGTTATTAAACTGTTATTATTGTTCAAAGAACCCAAATGCCACTATTCCACTTCAGGTAAAAGTAAACTGTATAGATTATTAGAAATACACTGGCTAAATTATAATCTCTGGGAGGAAATGAACAAGATCGGTTCATGCAGATCAGTCCCTTATGATTGTCTTAATAAGCTTGAAAATCCTGGTCCATTCACACTAAAGTGGGCAGTGATCATTGAAATTATCTAAACACCTTTTATTTCTACCTCACATGCATCACAACCTAAAAGCTATTAAATTAAACATAGAATGATGATTATTCTGCGTTTTCATTTCATTTTTGCAAATTCAAATCTACTTTTTAAAACCAAGAAGGCAGTTTTCTTTCAGGTTCCTAGAAAGAGTTAAAAAATTAAAGGCACCCAGAGGAAGGTGCACCATGGACAGGCTGAAGGCAGACTTCATCTCCTGATGTTCATTTTATTTCCTCCCGTTTCCACACATTCTGTGCTCCCTTAAGTGTGTAAAACTTTGCACGAGGTGTACAGTTAAGGCAGTATCATCCAGTAGTGTTTATGGCAGAATACGTCTTATCACTCTTAAGAGTGAAATATGTGTTTTTTTCCTTAGTTGAGGAAAGTCAAGGCCGCCTTCAGGGTGTGTGGAGACATTAGCCAAGATAAAGAACCTGATTTGTCACATGTTTCAGCAACTTAAATATTTAAGTTAGGTATATGACATTAATACAGCCAACTGTATGGGCAAGATACTCAACAAAATGGTTTCACTATATTGTATATCAAGCCTCATAATATATTCCTAAGTATTCTTAGTAAAGGCATAATTCAAAACGGCAAGTTACATAAATCTATGTAAAGGTAACAAAGCTACAGAAGATATAACGCACTAAATGGAGAATCACAAATCCTGTTTCAAATAAACATTACTAAAATGGATTCGTGACAAAGCAAGTATTTTACCAAAAGTCATAATACGTGGGGTGAAAAGTCTCACTGATGCAGCACACAAAGGCCGTGACGCCATTTAGACTCGAGTCTGATGGAGTTTACTCATCGGAAGGCATGGTACCGAAGACTTCAGATAGGTTTTGAAAAGAGTTGCAGAGAACGTAAACCATGTAGAACTACAGCGAAACAACAGAATAAAACTAAACACTTCCTTCCGCTTGTTTAAAAAAATTAATTTTAAACTGATTTTTTTATTCTATATCCATACACTCAACTGCAGAAATTGGACTTGATCTTCATGCATTTTGTTAAGCACCTTTTGTATTTGGAAATATAATGGATCTGTTTCTTTATATCATTAACTCCTGTCTAAGAACTTTACAAATCCTGATTAATCAAGTCAAGAATAGCAGTTATAGGGGACAAACATGCTTATTATTTAATCATGGAAAATGTAGAATTTTATCCATATTGTCAGCTCAAGCCCAGAGAGGTGCCTTGCTATTATTTTGATCACAGATATAACTGTATTACTTGAATAAAACATTTAAATGTATAACTATTTTTAAAAAAATATACACTACATGTTTCTCTAAAACAAAAGATCACTTGACATTTTAATAGACGTCATAGTCTAGCCAAGTTCACCTTTTCTTCCTAAAGCTGAAATATAGCAGCTCCTCATATTGTCAGATATTGTTAAAATTCACAAAATTAGAGTTTTATAATTGGGAAAATGAAAGACAGAATAGAACATTATGCAAATGGCATGACATTCAAATGTAGCTTCTGTAATTTTGGCCCAACAACAAACAGTGATGAGCTCTAAATTTATGTGGCCAAGATGAAGAGGAAACTATCCTCTACATCTTGAACAGAGTACAAGATGCACTCGAGGCAAGGTCTGAGCACTGTAATCGCAGAAAGGCATTTTAAGCGTTTCTCTCGGCAGGAACGACGTCTGATCTCCGTAATGATTAGTAAACATGAAGGAATCCCCTACATCTAGGAAGCAGGCTTGTTGCTCTGCTGAGCAGCCTGTGACTCCTTATGTCTGGAGGATGCGGAACACAGAGAAGGTCAAAGGTCTCCCCTTTCCTGGATATTAGGACGCAGCACTGCTAACAGGGGTCCACTAGGTACTTAATCTACAGAAAGCTGCCTGCTTGGTACCCACATCTAAGTGGGGGAAGGTGTGTTTCCTGACCCTCATACTACACACGTCTCAGATATCCCTATGAACTTTGGAATATTGTTGTTGGAAGGGGTGTTGTTGGAAGGGTCATGACGGCAAACATTACCCTCAGCGTATGGCAAACTGCGCAGCATCTTGGGTTCTACGAGAGAAGAACACCCAGCAGCAAAGACAATTTGTTCAAATGACAGATGTTGCAGGTGTGTTGGGCTCCATTGCTGTTGACCCTGTAAACACTGCAGGTTCTGTGCATGTGGTTTCCACACGCTGACGCTGGTTAAGATGGCCAACACTGCAAAGGCAGGGAGGGCCCCAGGACACTTAAGAAATGCTGAGAAAGAGCTTGCAAACGTACTCATGAAGCCAGATCTCCTACACACTTTTTTTCCATTACAAATACGACAGAGCCTGGATTGGGGGAGCTGTATGTACGGGAACCAGCGCCAGGGAGAAAGGCGGTATCACGCTTACAGACAGATGGACGCGCATAAACGGGAGCCACCAAGGCTCGGTCGTGCTTGGTCACAGGGAAAGGGGAGGTCACCGTGGTTCTTGAAGGCCTTTTTAGAGCCGGTGCCTGGAGTCGTGGCTATAACCGCCAGGGGAGCCACGGTTGCGATGTGGCTTGTACGTGTCCTGATAGGGGTCATGATACTCCTCCTCCACCAGGGCGTAATGATCTCGGCCTTGCTGAGAGCCCGAGGACAGACGGTTGCGGCTCTTGTGCGCCCGCTCATTGTGGTAGTTCTCATCAGAGGTCATCAGGCTACGCCGTTCATTCGGTGAATGATCTCCGCTGTGGTTGTTATGCCTGATTCTTTGGCCCTAACAGTCACAAAACTGGATGTCACACCCCCTCATGTCCACAGTGTCCTGTCCAAACGTGAGTTTGCACAACAGAGACTACACCCACAAGGCAAAAACCTCTGCTAAGCGCTAGGCCTTTGAGCACAATACTTTGTGCTTCTCTTACAACAAGAATAGGTGGGTAGCACTTTTTTCTAGGAGATGGCAGTTCTGTTTATAATTATTTAGTAATTTATTCATTTAGCTCACATTTTTCTTCAAAGGGACTCATAATGTAAAACTACTTATAATCAAAGAAAAAATATCAAGGAGCATTAATTAATTCAAACTATGATGAAATTAGAATGTTTAAATTTCACAAAAACAAAAAAAAAAAATACAGCATCTCTGCAACTTATTGAATGCTTAGATAAGAATGTCCAACATTCATCAGGTCTGCACCACTTTTAATCAGTAAAAACTGAACAAAACAGATGTCCCTTGATTTATTTGGGTAATGTCAGGAGAAATCTTGTATATAACTATTGGGAATTTTTATGCTAAATGCTAAACCTTTTCATAGAAACATTTTTTAACTTGGTTACTTCAGGCTGTGAACAGTGGACAAAGGCTTTGTTGTGTTTCTATTCTTTCTCACTGCGTTTTGCTGCCAACTACAGGCGTGATGCAGAAATGCGGTAAATTTTGGAAAGAACAACAGTATGGGAAAGCAATTATAAATAATAAAATTAAGAAAATGAACAGGAAAATGTTTGTATTTTGGAAACTTTGTAACTTGGATGGTTGTTACCTTGGGAATCACTGTATCTGTCTGTTTATTTTCTCACCTGTAGTCCAGAGATTGCAGTAGGATAAGGGGCAAGGGCTGTGGAGCCCAGGTTCCGGCCAAGCAAGGGTTTCAAGGGGGTGCTACTAGAGGTGTGGGTGGCACGCCAGTAGGCCTCCAGGTAGTCAGCCAGGTGTTCACAGGCATCCTCCAGCTGGTTCTCATCCAGAATAACATCAAACATCTCCTGTGGAGCAATACGAGGACCACGGAAAGGTGAGCACAGAGTGCCATGCTGGTAGAGTGCAATTTAGTGTGAAATAGTGTGAAATACTGACCGGTGGACACTGTGCCAGTTTATCTGCTGCCACCAGTTGTACATTGAGGTGTTTGCTCTGAGACTTCCCTCGAGACTTAATGAGCCTCTGGAGGACCTGTGGGGTAGACAGAGCACTTTCCAGGAACTGACCACAGCAGTGACTCCATTTACTATAGCATCACTTACACACTGTGAACACATATGCAAGAAAAAGGACCAACTGGTAAATTAAAAATAGGATAAGTTCAAATATAAAAGTTGAAATTTTTAAAAACACAAAAATAAAGAAATAAGACTTCAGAAAGAAGCTGAAATTACTTGTAAAAATGTGCAATGCATGACATCTCAAATGGAGTAATAATGAGAGGCGTTCTACCAGTACCTTTGGAGAGGACACTTTAACATGTACAATTATGGGTGCTAATGACGTCTTTATTAACTGTGCTGGATGGTTGATGGTGTCGGCGTCCAGCACAACTAGTTGCAAGGATCTGGCCAGTTCAAAAATTCTCTCAATCTCACTCTGGACTTCCGCTGGGGGAAAAACCCAAAAAAAAAAAAAAAAATTGTTATAAAACCGTTAAAACCTTAAAGCTGCTAATACAGGTTAGATGGAGTGCAGATAAATATTTAAGTCGATAAGGCTGTGTCTATAAAATAAACAAAGATAAAACTGATGTCAAGGTTTTCTACAAGATATGAAGATATGATGCAGAACAGGTGCTGCATTTCCATCTGTGTTCCATGGGGGGTCAGTGATGATACAGAAACCATACAAAAAATAAAAACACCAGAGGAAAGTAATGTGTCTCATGACATCTCTAGATGGGGTTCATTCAGCAGACTTGTATTTATCCATGATGTTCAAATTGATCAGGTTTTCCTTGACTTGATTCAGGGATGTAACAGATACAGCAAACTACTGGACAGGTATACCTAAGCTGGATCTAGTGTTGGATCTTTCGATGATTGCCCTCTTGCTGGGGTTGTTTAAGACTGACCGCTTGGCAAGAGAAATGTCTGCTGTGACTCTTGTGATCGATATCCTGTTACAGAAACACACATGTTCAATTTTAGAAATGTAACATTCTCATAAATGTAAAATGCATTTTCAGATTTTCACCACCAGTATGCACACACTATGCTCTGAGGTTTTATTCATCTATACTGTACAACTCTGTTAGATTACAGGCAATCCTTTAATATTGTTTGAAACAAAACAGTTAAAGTGTCACTATTTAGAAAAATAAAACCAGGATAAAGATACAGTTGTTAGCGTTTAATGAAGGAAAAGAATCATATTTCAGGTTATGAACATTAAATTATACAGAACATCCTTCTAGTTTCTGTTCTTCCTGCGCTTACAATGAATTCAGTGTCCAGCTGTGCAAATACGTTAATATTATATAACTTTTCGCAGAAGGAGGCGTGTGACTCTGCACCACGAAACTCAGTTTGCACAACAACTGGCGCCTCACCTGCCATCGAACCTGTGCTTCAGGAAGTCAAAAAGTGCTTTCTGCATCATGTCTGTCACCTGCCCAGGGAGTGAAGAGAGAGAGCGAGGGGGGAGTGGAGTGAGACAGAATGACAGAGACAAGGAGAGAGAGAGACAAGGAAAAGAGTTCAGAAAAGAGGAAGGAAGATAGCAGCAGGCTGGGTACCCATGCGTTTGTAGCAAAGTGCCTGCTACCATTTAGCAAAATTACAGTAGCACTCCCAGAGTTATGTCAATAAATATTGTTATATCAAGCATATACATTATTATCTCACTTTTTAGGCTGTAACCTGAAACACTGGATGAATTACGGCAAATAATGTAATGTTTGTATTTGGATGCAGTCTTGGGCTAATGACATTCCCTATGATTCCAGCATGTGTGTTAGGTTCATCCACTATCTACACATGTGGTTTTGTTGAGCCATTTGTCACACAGCAGAATTATTGCTTATTCTGGCTCCCTGTCACGGCAGATGTGTTAATTGTTAAAAGTGGAATCAAACTTAAGCAAAGCTGAAAGGAGAGGTCAGCATCCAACGCATGTACTGCAGTTTGTGATGCTCACCACCTTATGCTACCTGGAATGATTGTATAAATGTGACAAGGAACAAACTGTGATCTAAAGAGAGTAAAACATCACACACGGCAGCAGTAACTGAGCTTTCAATAAGGTGCAGCATTTAGATAATTAGTGAGCTTTACTGGTCGGACTTGAATCTTTGCTCCTAGACCTCTGTCATGTTCATGCAGGACTGATCTGCAGGGGGTCTCCTTTGTAGTCCGGGTCATCCTCAGCCTTAGCTGGGCTCAATCAAAGGCTTGGGCAGAGATATGAACTGATTTCATAGCGATGAGCAGGTTTTATTGCTGCACAGCTATAGCTACAGTGTGTGATGCAAACCCCTGCCCCCCTTCTGCAACCACTTGTTTCTTAGGGTGTTACCTAAGTCACCTAGAGTCATACCGCTCAACTCAGATCAGTCAAGTTTAGATTTATTAGGAAATGTTATGCACAGTGAGACAATAATACTATTTGCCTACCATCAGTTGCAAAGTTTCAGTCAATGGTAAATTTCTTTTAAACCTGTTTTTTTTTCACTTTAACCATAGATGCTTGGAGCTGTGATGTTATACTGTATTAAAGGCAAAGGTAGAACTGTGAAGACTGGTATCTCCATACAGTCTCCCTTCGGTGTTTATATGTGGATTTATGTCATCTGTATGAATGCTGAAGATACTCCACTCCATAGTGGTCTCCTAAGCTTATCTGCAAACAGCCTAACCAGATATTGTGCTGATTTATCAGTCATTATAATTGCTATGCACAGTGACAAACAACAGCAAAGCATCTCTCATCCTGGTAGAATGCAAAATGTGACAAGTTTGCAGCTGGTCACACACACTGTCAGCAAAGGTTCACTGATCCTATACAATTACTGCAATCCCAAAATGCAGCATCAACTGCCGCAATGTTAGCAGTCCAGGTCCTTTTTTAAAAGAGCATTGTGAAAGTATTTAAACCCCTTAAGCATTATCAACACCCCCTGGATTACAAACCACAGCTACACATATATTTTCAATCAGTGTGTTTACTGAGACCTCATATGCTGTAACACTAAAGTGTCAGAGCTAAAATACTGCTTGCATAACTATTCAAACCCCACACATTAATATTTGGTACAGCTACATTTTGCTGAAATAAGAAATTTAAGTCATTTGGGGTAAATATGTACTAGCTGTCCACATGTAGCAGGAGATTGTTCGGGTTTTTTAGGTTGGCTGGATGACGCTTGTGGACCACAGATACCAAATTGTGTCATAGATTTTTGATGGGATTGGGTTCAAGATTTTGACTGGGCCCTTAGGAAAACTCCTGAACGGTGTGCAAAGCTAGAAAGTTACTTACGCAAGCAGCATATTTCAATCTTTCATTTGCTTTAAAATGTATGTAAAAGGCACTGTAGCTTTCAAACGGATGTTTGTATTTTATGTTTATCTTGGGCAACTCAGTGCATTTCTGTTCTGTTCTTTGCTAGTTTAACACAATTACTGTGTGCATGTTCTTCTTACGGCCTCACACTTTACGCAGTTGCTCTCAAAACAGTTATTAATGTGTACTGTTATAAATATGTATAGAATTTTACTTTGCTGCTCTAGTAAAAAATGGAATGGAAGTGAAAAGTGAAGAAAAAAGGCTCTGCGGAACTGTATCCATAACCCTGAAAGGCCAAGAAAGTAATCATTTTCATATATTTCTTAACATACTAGGTTTTTGATTAATGATAAAGAATTGTATTATGGAATCAGTTAAAAATGATTGGTGCCAGATTATTTTATTCTGTAATTTGTACTGATATGGAGAGATCAACTTTTCTAGACAATTTCTGCATTGCACACTGGCACTAAAACACAAATACAAATCCCAGTTATTTGCATTGTCCCGTTATTACACGTTATTATTTCTAGCCTTCTTTCCGATATTGTAAATTTTGAGCACTGGATCTGAACACTTATTGCATTCTGGACAAATGCAACAATGGTGCTAGAGATATCATTAGAAAAATGTGAAATGAATTGAGACGGCCCCATAAACCAACAAACACCGGTGGCCTCCATCTACTTTATGTGTGGCTTTTTATAGGATTTGCACCTTACTGTGGCTGGGTCAGCAAGGCCATGGCCAAGAGTGTCACACTGAAGTCAGCAGATGGGTGTACGTCAGTTCACTATCTGCCTCTTTATTTATATCAGTTTAATGTAATATTTTGCTTGGGCATCTGAATTAGATTTCAATGTTAAAAATAGCCTGTCTACTGAAATAAGTGACAGTTTATACAAATTTTTTTGACAAGTTCTGCTTACAGGCTCCTATGTCTCACCCGTCAGTGTAATTTCAAATCCCAGTCCCCTTGTTTTTGTGACTGATATGTTATAACCCATGGTTGTCATGACAGCAGCAGACTTTGGTTTCCCTTCCTTTGAACCATGAGAACTATTCTCTTGTTGCCTGCAGCCTATTCAGTCAGTGCATTACACACACCTAGGTGCCTAAGGATAGATGTCTGATCAGGGTCTTGCTCTCGCAATATGCTGTGCTGAATTCAACACAGACGGTAAAGACCAAGTCCAAAACACCCCACACTGGGGATGGTGCACAGAGAAATAAACAGGGCCTAATATGGTCAGCTTTTTCACACCTAGCACTCCAACAGTAGTCTGGGAGCATTTTTTCATACAACAAAGATAATGGCAATGATTTTTCAAGGCAGCGTTGGTTATGTGTGGTCGTGCAATGCCAAAACAATTGTTATGCTGTGTATGAGACCAATGAGAAACAGCTGCATACCTCATATCCCTTCAGCGAAGGCCCAACCAGAACCACAGGCCTCATGGAGGGCACCACGTCATAGGGTGGGATGTGTTCTGTCTGCAGCCGAAACAAGGGGTTAAGGCTACAGTGGTAAGCATGACAACAGTTAAATTATTCTTATTACTCAATTTCCATGTAAAACAACAATTTCAGACAAATTTTAAGGCATCTCGCCGAAGGGTACTACATCTTGGGACCTCCCAGTAGCTGAACCAGCAGTCTTAAGAATACACAGTCTCTGGCCTCTAAGTGGAAATACTGTAAGCCTACGTTTGTAGAGTAAACTTTTATAGTTTAGCACTATGAGGAATGCAGTAAATGGAACCTAAGTCATCAAATACAATAAAAAATTTAAATAAAAATGTTTACATGCACTCACCACTTTCTGTTTTTGCTTTCCTGTAAAGAAAAAGAAAATACAAAATATAGGCAACTATAATGTAACAGCTCATCTTGGCACAGCAACCCTCTACAAAACTTATTTTTATACAAAATAAAGCTAGGATTCTGTTGTTCTTTACTCCTGAAAATTTTTAATGTTGTTATTTTATATTTCCATATTTATATATTTTATTCTGCTACTTCATTGTGGCAATTTAAATTTAGATAATTATTCTAAATTTCTTTGCTGTACAGCTGTAATTCCACATATCTTTCTCCGTTATTGTGAAACACTGCTATAAACACTATTGTGAAAAGCTGCTTTTAAATGTGTCATAGAAAATAAATTTTATTAATGGAACACTATTTAATGACCCAAAGTCATCAGATTTCTGGGAAATGCAAGCACCCTACCTCATGTGAGAGGTGCTCATCCTGTGTGGTGCTCAACCTCACTAAGATACCAAGACTGTACTGAATTAAAATTTCTGTTCTCGAAAGTTGTTCTCATAAGTTGTTTTATTTCTTTTCCATTTCTGTTCTCATAAGTCAATGAGCAATTATGTACATTTTAGGGCAAAAACTACATGTGCTTGTAAGGCATAATATCAGTATTTACTATGCAAGGGCAATCTTAAACTGTTCAAAATTAAACACAGTTCCAACATTACCCTGACAAACCTTATTAAACAGGCCTTCTTAACTTTTGTGCATATGCCTCAAAGACTAGGCTGAGCAGCACTATCTTCTCCAAACTGGACATGCAGGATACACCCTGCAAAGACTCTTAAACCCAGCACAACTTTTTACATTTATTCCGCTGTGTGTCAGCACTAATGTTGTTAAGCGTCCATTTATCCTTATTGTGGCAAATTAAAAAAGAAGCAGTTGGTAGCTGGGTTTGGAGCTGTGGATCTGATTCAGACTTTAATAAAAAAGATCTCCCAAAAGTTCTCTCCAGGTCCCCTGCTAGCTATGGGTGAGCTCACCTGCAGAGGGAGGGTTGGGTCTGAAGGTGCCGGAAACCATCTCCCCTAGACTGGAGGAGGAGTTACCACTGGACTTACTGCAAGATGTGACAGACACCAGAAAACATAGTCAGTGCATACAACAGACTGCAGCCCGATGTATCACTAAACCCATAAAGAAAAAGAATGAGAATTTACCTTTGCAATCAGGAACCTGAAAACCTATTGTGTTGCACCGTTTTATGAAACAGAAATCTGTCAGAGAATATCAAGCAAATCTGGGTATCATTATTGACAATCTGATCTAAACTGTATCAAGCTAAACTGAGGTCAGAAGTGTCTTCTATGGTCCTGTTTCTCAATAACACTTTTTTAATTTTAGCCCTATTTGGTAATTAATCACAAAAATGTACCATAAGAGAAAAAAGTAAAAGAAAAAAATACAATTTTTATTTATAATTAATAAAAGTATAACTAATCTGTTATTATGGGTAGGTACAGTTTTCTAGCTCAAGTAATGGAATATACTGCTTTAATGACATATTACAGTGTAGTTTTATTAAGTGCTCCATTTTACATCTAGAGCACTAATTGAGCTATTACTGTATATTTATTTTTAATAGTGTGGTCTGTAGATTAGCTTCGTTTACAGTGCAATATACACTATATGGTCAAAAGTATGCCCCCCCCCCCCAATGACTGAGCTCAGTTGTTTCAGCCGCACCCATACAGCATACAAACACATTCTAGACAATTGGGTGCTTCCAACTTTGTAGCAACAGTCTGGGGAAGAAGCTCCTTTCCTGCTCAAGCATGACTGTGTGTACAAAGCGAGCTCCATGAACACAGGGTTTGCCCAGGGTGGTGTGGAAGAACTTGAGCGGCTGCACAAAGCCTTGACCTCAACCTCACTGAACCTCTTTGGGATGAACTGAAATGCCAACTGCGAACCAGGCCTTCTTGCCTGACATCAGCCTGACAAATACAGCCTGAGCTTGGCCTGTATGAGCTTCCATTTTATCAATCTCATTGCTTGTAATCAAAGTAATTTAGGGAACAGCATTTGAAGATGGGACAGTTCTTTCTGGTCCTGGTCCCCAGTTTCTTTTGAACAGGAAAACTGAATTCCTAAGTGGGGTAACTGACACCCAGCTGCAGAACATTCAGCACTGGGATAGTCACAAATTCCACTGTTGAGCCTCACCCTTGAAAGCGCCCCCTTTTCTGTTCTTGCTGGATGCGGATGTTTTCCAGCTTGAGGGGGCTGGGGATGAAACCAATCTCACAACCTTCCTTCACCAGCCGGCCAATCCACCAGTCATTATTGTACTTCTGAAAATAAAGAAACAGAGGAAATCTGTGGTTATCCCCGCTCCTGTAAACACGGGTAGTGTAGGTATGTGTTTGTGAACTGCCATCAAGGGGAGAAGGTGGAAACCTTGCACATCCTGAACAACATTCAAATCTATGGCTGAAAGCACAGCTCAGGGACCAGGATTACCCACTGCACCACTTTATTACATTTAAACATAAAGGACATGGAAAAAAAATTAAACATCAGAGCAAATGTATTGCAAAAATCAAAACTGTTTAAGTGAAACTAGGTTTATTACAAATGTATAAAGAGATATTATCCAAGATGCCCCAGTTTTTGCATAATGTAATTATTTGCATGAAAACCAGATCACCTACACTTGAGAGTTGGTACTTTTCCTCCTAGAATCACAACTGTCGAGGACTTTGTGCTGCCATCTCTCTAGCTTTCCCTACCTCTTTAATGTGCAGGAAATCCTTGGCATCGAAGGAGATGGCAGTCCCTGGTACAGGAACATCCTCATCGAGGGCACCACAGTAGCAGACATTGGTCTTCACTGCAAAGGCCACTGCTTTGGCCTGGGGAGATTAGTGGAGAAATACATAATTTAAATGCTATAAGCATAGCTTCCCCAGTTCTTGTCATTGTCTGACTCACTGTAAAAAAAAAAAAAAAAATGTTAAAACATTATGAGCAGTTAATGCCCATACTCTCCCGCTACTACAACACTCCCAATACATCCTTGTAAGAAGGTTTAGACCTGTGGGAAAGGTACCCCCACAGCAAATGAGTTTGTTGAGGTCACCAAAGAGTGAATCAGCCTGGACAAACATAACAAAGGATTCAACTAGATAGGCTGGAAAAGCAGACAGTACAACATTAGGTTCCGACCTTGGCCCTTTCCAGTTGTAAGGTGGCCTGCTGCTCTCGTTCCTGCCGTCCGCCTTCCCGCTCCTCCTCCAGAGACACATCCGAGTCAGACGGTCGGCTAGTGTAGGAATCAGCTGAGCCCTGGAGCAGAAGAAGCACAGCAATGAGCACCTCAGCTGCAAGGTGAAATAGTGACCACTTTGTCAGCGTATTATTAACAACCATTTCCACCTCACAAAGTGTGGCTGCTGGACCATGGATCTATGGATTCTACTGGGCTGAATTACAGAAATCAGAAGCTGTCAAGAAGCTTCACAAAGAGGAGGATATAATAAAATGTTTTGGAATTGGAAAACCTTCTTGGAAAGGAAATAATAAACCATTGATTGAGGTTGGCGGCGTCTCATGCTGAAAGACCCAAAACACCCAGTGACCCCAGGTTACATCACAGCAAATGTGTCATCACAAGAGGTGTGACAAGAATTAGAATAGATTCCCATTTAAAAATTAGAAATACAAAAAGGTCTCACATAATTAATACATGTTTAAAGTCTTCATAAATGCTTGAATGGATAAACAGTGGCATGATTTTTTATTTTTTTGCCACAAAGCACCTGAGTGGGAGCAAAATTGAATGTTTATTCTCCTTACAGTGTTGCCTTTTCAAAGTCTCTCGCTGACTAGCCTTCAGCCCTGTGCTTGCAGGAAAGGTTCTGGATGACCCTGGTACGGACAAGTGTGTACCGACAGCAAATGAATGAATGAATGAATGAATGAATGAATGAATGAATGAATGAAATGTTTGTTAAAGACAGACACATTGTTTTTCACTATTGGTGGCATAAAAATGTACTTTGCTCTAAAAAGGTGGTTCTGCTAGTGGCATTTATTTTAACACTATATTCATAACCTACAAAAGGTTTATTATGGTGTAGACATCAGAAGAGTTGTGAATTTGAGTGGTGATGTCTGTTGAGAAATATTACAGTGCAGGTAATATTTGAGCTACAACACAACTAAGCACCTGAAGGAACCACTTCCAAACCACAGGCTGACAAGTTGGTGCAATAATGTGCCTCACTCACAAATTCCAATTGCCAAAAGCAACCAGAGTCATTTTGTTCCACCGTTTCCCATACTGCCCACTTCATACAAAGCCTCTTTGGTGGTCTCACATGCACAGGTTTCCACAAAACTTGTGTGAGTTGTTACAAACACAAGCAGTTCCTCTCCTAGTGAAGCCCATTTGGTGGAGTTATGACCACATTGTTCCGCTCAACTCCCCTCTTTGATTCCCTCTGTTGTGCTATAGGCTCTCCATCAGGCTGTTATCGCCCAGACCTTGTCTGGTGGTTGTCCCATCACAGTGTTTCGCTTCTCTTCTCCCAGCTCCTGTCTCCATGGCACCAGCCCGGTGGTGCTACAGTCACGGCTCTTCTCCAGCATCCCTGCCAGAAAAGATTGCAGGCACTACACCCCCTCACTCCTGGAAAGAGGAGGATGTGGAGGGGCAAAAGCAATCTCTGAAAGCCACATCAGCATGATGAACCCTGATACCCAACACAATGCATTTTGAGAGGTCCTCCTGAAGAAACCAAATGTGTGGTAAGGATACCCATGTAAAGGGGGGGCAACTGAGCTGTGGTCACCAGAGTAGCATGCTGGCTGCTGTTAATGTGATCTCATCCATCCTCAGTGTGAGTAATTACTTGGCAGTTGTGGGTGGTAACAGCATGTACAATGGCACAAGAAGGGGACCGTTCCACAGAAGACACCACTGCTGTAGCCACACCAGCCATGCGACACTTACAGTATTTATAGGCTTGGCAGCCATTTGCACGCCACTGTTACATTTACCCATCTGTACATTTGGATGTTTATCGCAAGTACCTGCTGCATCAGCAGTTTTCTGTCTCTACAGCCTTCCAGTACCCAAGATTATTCTGCTTCATATTTTAGACACATTTGTATTTGTGTCATTTACAGTTCCAAGGGAATACAGTTTTTTGTGCTATTTTACCTTAGAAAAACAATGGAAAAAGTCTTCCATTGTATTTTTAACACCCTAATAAGAACAATGAGATACTGATGACACATCCCAACACTTTTTACTGATGTACATTGATGACTGAGTGATTCAAAAACAATAAAAATCTTTCAGAAATGTATAACTAAATGACAAGTATCCCACGGAGATGGACTATGTACCACAGTAAAGTTACCATTTAATTTTTTACAGATTTTTGTGCATGTCTGCCACCAGCGTTCTATTTTTTTTCAGTCAGTGTACTTCAAATATGCAAACGTTGTCCTTTAATTTGAAACACAAGTAAATTTCATAATAACAATAGATACAAGTACATAGAATCTGTTATGTGTTATTCTTTAATCATATTTGTATTATTATTTTGAGTGCGGTCAGTGATTCGTGTGTGTGTGTGTGTGAGAGAGAGAGAGAGAGTTTGTCCACAAACAATGGAGTTAAAAACAATCAGGACCTCTTGTGCCACTTTGTATTCATAAATTGAGGACTCACCGTAAATGTATTATTATTATTATTATTATTATTATTATTAGTAGTAGTAGTAGTAGTACTGTCAAATTCACATTATTGGCTCTGTCCCCGTAGGACATTATGGTTGTTCAGCAAAGTCCCCAAGCACCCGCCACCGCACCCACACCATATATCTGCACTCTGTCAGTAGTCACATGACTTCCATTATATAAAACCAGTCACAAGCAAGTGGCGTCTGTAGTGCTGCCACTGCAGCCAGTGACATCATATTCCTGTCTGATTCATCATCCTGCCGTTCTCCTTTCTCTTTCTGCTTGAGTGCTGGATCTCTTTCAAGAATGTCACACTTAAGTCATCCATGAGACTCCTAATATAATTACCAATAATGTATTCTGTATAATCTTCACTACTGTCAAATATACTAATGATGGCCATCAGCATTTACAATATATTGGATCAGCATCTGTGCATATGGAACCCATTTTCTCTAAGTCCACTTTGCTGCTGGCCTTGGCTTGTGCCCTTCTTCCTCTCTGCTGTTCATGCTTTTGCTGCTGCTCAATTTAACATCCCAAAATTTGTATTTTACCAGGTACATGCAACTGCAAATTTTGTTTTTCCATTTTTCAACCCCTGATTTCCCTATGCTACCTGCTTCTTTGCAGAATGGCTTCTAGATCTGTCCTAAATTATTCACCTTCTGCACCTCCATATTTGACTCCAATTGTTATTGTAAGCATCATAGAATCACCCAGACCATTAGCAGCATTTTTTTTTCCTCCCTTGTGGGACTTCAAACATCCGCTGCGGCTGAGCAGATTTTTACTGAATTATTTCAGTGTTTTCATAACATTTTTCTGTGACGCACTAAATGCGGTTTACAGTTTCATTCCCATATGGTATTTTGTGCTTATACCTTTAATAAAGGAAGTACAACTGGTAAATACAGTATGCCATGTCAGATAAAAGTTCATGGTACAGGTGTCCAGAATGAACCCAAAAGACTCTCAGTCCAGTTTGCTTCCTTTATAACTTAGAAAACCACCTACAGCTGCCAATCATTAGTTTAAATTTTTTATTGTTAAAAGGATGTCACCAGCAACATATTAATGTTGAAAAGAAGTTCCTCTGCAATATCTTCTCCACAAGCATTTACATAAAATAAATATACACTGCATATTATAAACATATATAATAGGCTTCAGTTCTGAACACTACTGAGAAATCCTCTCCTAGTAATAACACACAGAGGGTCTTGCTGTCTCAATCACGTTGTTCACATATAAATACAACACTTTGTAGAGAAAGCATATGATAAAAAACAAAATGAAGAGCTGTATTATTGCAGCATTTTACCTAGGCGCTACTTTTTACTACACTCTAATGTGGGTCTCTGTGGTATCAACACTAAGTAGCTGCGGTTGTCAGTATCTCTGTAGCCCACAGTGTTAGTATATCCTGGGCAATATGCTGCAGAAATGAGGCTATTGCTTACCACGTTATTCTCAATGAAACGCCAATATGACATGAAGATGAATGAGTGGCCACATTCTGAAATGCAATGATTTCCATATATCCAGTTATTTTTTAAAATATTACTTAATATTCAGGAGCTAACTGTGTATTGCCACAGGTCAGGATTTCCATAATTTTACGGTTAGAAACTACTTTTAATATATAGTCATACATATCTTGCCAACCTCACATCTTGCCACACTTTAACGTCATGCTACCCCCCCCACAAAAAAATCACCAATCTCGCCTAAAGCCCTCACCATGCATGTGTCACTGCCTATGCAATTCTATCCCATTATGTTGCCACTCAGAGCCAACAATGACCTCTAATGCCACACTATCCATCTGATATAGGCCAGTGTCTTACAGCACACCCACCTCCATGCACTGCTGTTCAAGTGTCACTTAATGCTACATACAAAGTCCATCTCTGTGCAGCAAAAACCTATACAGCAAAAACATATCAACAAATAGCTAAATTGTTTAGCGAGTGTTTTCTCCAGACTTTTAGCCCACATTCAGCAGATGACATTCTTGATACACACTCACACGCGCACACACACACACACACACACACACACACACACACACACACACATGCACACACACACACAAACTGCTGTACAAGTTATGCAAGGTGTGGATTATTTGCCCTGCACCACACTGACATACCCGTTAACCTCCGCCTCTCACCAAAAATTTACATTTGATGGATGTGAGAGGCACAACAAGGCAAAGCTTTATTTTAAGTCAGTGAGTAACACCTGGATTAAAATTAATCATTTAGAGGCCTGCCTATTATTAACGTACCTATAAATATTATGCAACATATGCACCACAGATGGCGTTAAAAGAAAACTGAATTAAAGAAGTCCTTGAGGACACTATGCCTCTCTTCTGTCAATAAATGACTGATGACATCTATGTTAAATAAGCAGTTCCAGTGAAGTTCTGATATGAAAAATGAAATTCTTTTGGGATAACACATTAAATTTTCAGCTTTCGTTGACAATATCAAATGTGTCCCCGAGTGAGATACAAGGCCGTGGACATCCTGTCCCTTGACGCTCATCTTGCCTCCCCCCGCCACCCTGTTGTGTACTTAACTGTTCACACCAAGCTTCTCACCAGTCTGTGCCAGGAAACACAGGCATTCCACTTCTGAGCCCACATCACTGTTTTAATGTCTTTACCACATAGAGGGAATCAACAAATTTTTAAGCCTTGAAGTTGTTCCAAGACTGGCTGGACATACAACCAGCAATATTACAGTTAATTTCAAAAGTGAATATCCATGTCATTATTACAAATGTGAATTTGCTGCAGATATATCTGTCACTATTAATCACATAGAACTATTTTCATGGATATTTCAATGGATGCTTGCACTTCTGCCTCTCAAATTGCTTTTTATTTTATTCAGCAGCATTCCGGCTTTTGACTTGAGCTCTGAGCTCCCTGTCCAGTTCCACAGGCTAAAAAAGAACCACAGCACACGGTCACCATTCTGTCTGTGCATTTCAGCATGAATATGTGAATCACATTATTTATATAGGCCTCTTAAGGAGGGGTATCCATAAGCCAGGCCTAGTTAGGTATGCTTCCAAAAGCAAGGTTCTCTGTCCAGCTCCTTTTCTCTTCCAAAGAATTGATACAGCAGGCAGAAAAGTTTGTGGAGGCTCGTGGATAAGTGGCAGGTAGCCTCCATCTGCACATGAAGGCCCACGACAATATCCAGTTACTGTACCAGGTATAAGTTGAAGTAATTCAAGAAGTCAAGAAAGCACAGGCAAGACCAACCATTCTTGTTATTGCCTAAACTGAACAGGACCTGGTGCAGCAAATGACACAAAATCCAGAAAGAACAGCAAAAATAAAAAAAAAATAAAACAAGTATCACTTCAGCTCCGAGAAGTGTCTCAAAACAAAAAGTATAGCGGGTGGTGAATGTGAACCTTGAGTGATGCATGTTGATGCATGCTGTTGTGTTTAAAATATTCTGCTTCACTGTGTTCTGCATAAAACCCTTCACATTTAGTCTAAATTTAGCAACTAAAGCATCTATACTCTCTATGCAGATATTTTAATTGGGCATTTGGCATAGATTCTGAAGGCACTGGAAGAACATTGCCTCCCATAGAACTGTATTTCTGAGTGAAGTTGGTGGAAAAGCAAAAGCTAGAACTGTTTTTAATCTGCAGGAAAATTGTGGCAAACACTTTCTCTAGTTTAGAAATAACACCTTTGGAGTTCCAAACCTAAGCTAAATCCAGTAACTGTGAAACAAAATATCATTCTCCTTTACTCTGTCTTTGAATTTCTCTGCACTCAAATAATTACATAGATCCGAACTCCCGTCACTTCATACATAGACCCTTAACAACCCTTTTTTAATCTGCTGCCCTTATTTCTCTGTAGGACTGCATAAGCAGAGGTTCAATTGAAACACTTTATTCACAGGCAAAGTTCAGACTGGTGCTTAATTTTAAAAATACCATGGACAACCAGGAGAACAAACACATGGAAGAAAGATCATTTCAAGCCAGAACATATATGATGAGAGTGAGGACTTTACACTATTTACATGTCACCATTACAATGGATGATCCTATAGGCAAAACAGGTACAGGGAAAAACTATTTATGTTTTGGGATTTATTCCCATTCCAGAAATTCAAGTAAGCATCTAGACAACAATGTTTTGGCTACAAGTTCTTGAACCACTCCACCACCTGCTGCACTTCTGTGTAACTGCATATCCTTGCTCTCCATAGATTCCCACCAGGTACTTCCAGACAGTTACTGACTTGCTATAGAAGGATGACTGTAAGATAGTAAGCAAATGGAGGCATTTTGCCAAATTAATAGGGTGAATGTAAGAGGTATTATTACTCATCTCTGACTTAGCTGTTCACGGCCACTTAAAATCACCTCCAACACTAAAACTAATTGCTGTTTACAGCTCGGTGATAATACTCAATTCATAATGGGAGGCAGGAGGCCATAAAGAAACCCAAACAAGGACATGCCCCTGTTCATTAAGGGAACCAGTGCGGAACTATGTGTCATTTTAAATAATGAAAAACAGCACGGAAACAACTGTCCCATGGTCCTTTGCTCTAAATTAATGAGAGAGGGGGTGCGTTGTATGTGCGTTTGGAGTCCACTCTGGGTTCCTGATCTCAGAGGCCTGTAGTGACAAAAGCACGTCATATTGCCAGGAATATTTTTTTCTATAGGGTGACACTCAGTATTATGTTTGCATAACTATTCCCATAATTATCCATTTACACAGCTGAGTAATTTTTGTGGAATAAATTAGGGTACAGTAAGTATTTTGCTCACATGTACTGCAGCAGGAGGTGAAACTTGGTCTTTAGGTTGCCATATAGTGGTGCTGGTTTCTATGCTATCTGTGCATCCCGTGCAGCTTTACCTTTCCTGGCAGGTTATCCTCACAGCACAAATGACCAAAAATGCATTTAATTTAAAATTAAAATTTTAAATATTAAATTCAATTTAAACATTTTTTAACACTTAAATGATATAATTTTTTTATTATTATTAATTGTAGATTGCACTTAAGTTCTTTTCTTCTTGACCTAACTCTACTGCACCTCTGACACATTTACTAATTTCTTTTGGACCATTTATTCAGTTTACGCTTGCCAGAGGAGGGACATGTCACTGTACCAAAATCATGCTAAATTTTATATTTAGTAATATATACACTCATCTATCTTTATCTGACCTTCCAATATCCAATTTTTCGCTATAAGCGCTTCTGGGTTTTTTATACACCAAATTCAGTACGTGGTCCATCTTCACTAAAAGGAAAATTTGATCCAAAGCACCTGAAAAAAATGTTGAAAGTCATGCAGTGCAAGTGTGTGTGTGTGTGTGTGTGTGTGTGTGTGTGTGTGTAAACAGTGCAGAGTAGCTGGTGCACTATGCCTCACGTGCCATGCTGCCTCATGTAAGCCTCGCATTTTGTTTTTAGCTTTGACACTTTACAAAGTCCTTTAATTTATCGCAAATATTATTGCTTAATTTTCAAATCATGTGCAACCACAAGTCTTTACCTGAATTGCTCAACTGTTTTCTCCCTATACTTCATGTCATGACATGTGCTAAAACATCCCAGCAGAAGAAATCGACTATATGGATTTAAGTATTTTTGAGGATCTGAAGGAGGTGGCTAAGGAGGATGCCACTTGCAGCTGTGTTGCATGTCTATTACATGGCCTTGTGGTTGTTCAAGTCTGTCTGTCCTCATCTCTTTCCTTCTTTTTACCATCACCCTTTTGTACTCCTCCAGTTCAATCAAAATCCAGATATCCTCACTGTAGATCCTGGTCAAGAGGATCAGGGAATCAGTCTCACTTTCAGTCTTCATGTACAACTTGATCTTGGTCATCTATGTGCAGGAGGTGGCTGACCCCAGCTCCACTCTTAAACATGTAGTTGTAACCACTGAGTGATGGTTTGGCTGATGGAGTTTAGGCCTAAGCAGAGCAACAGTGGCAATATTGCATCTCCTTGGTATATATACCTCATGGTATGGTCTTTCACTTGGTCTCTAATGTTCTTCTTCAGCAGCCCACCGAGGTCTTAAGGAGGGTTCTCAGTATGGATTTGATGGAGACTGTACAGTTTCTTCATTCAGCCCTACTCTGACGTGTCAAAAGAAATGGCATTTTATTGATGAGACATGTTGAAGAAAGTTGTCTAAACACAGAAGACTTATCACCCAAGTGTGACTCACAGTCAGCTAATCTGCATCGCTGACTCACGCTTGACTACATAGTACATATACTCTGAGCCAAATATGTCTGTTGAAGTACGAATGGCTCAACTAGCCAGGAACACATTACATTAGCATATGTGCCAGTGCCATCATTCCAATATGTCGACCATGAACAGACTACACAGCTTATTTTAGAACAACCTAGCATGAAAAGATAAAGAGCACTGGATAGGACCAGGTCAACTGCACTGAAGACCCTTCCTGCACTCAGCAGATTATGTACCCTTTATATGTCCTCTCCATGTATGTCCAACTCTCTCGCTGACTTAGATACTGGTCCCTCATCCAGTATCTAAGTCAACAAGAGCAGCTGGAAACCATCACTCTGCACTTCTTCCTTATCTCTGCAAATGCCAAACAGTTAATATGTTTCTGTTTAAACTGAGTACGGTTTCTGTGCATTTCTAAACAATAATTCAAATTACTGTCGACAAGTCTGATCGGTACACAGTACAGCAAGAATGTCATCAGTAACTTTCAAATACTGCTTTGAAATAGCAGGTGTTCACTTAAAAAAGCTAACAGAAATAGAAAATAATAAAAACTCTGAGCACTTTAACAAGGATCTGAGCCTAAGTACATCTTTCCTTATATTGCCGATCTTCAAAATACCTTGCATTTGTATATAGTACATTTCAACATATCTTATATTTATTTTAACCATTTTTATTAAAGCCACTGCAGAGAGTTTATGACAAATATTTGAATTATAAAGTGCTTATTTTTAAGCATCACTTTCTGTTAGAAGTGCCTCTAAGAAGCATTCCAGAATGAAGAGGTGCTAGAAGAGCATTTGAAGAGCCAGAGATATGGCCACATTAATGGCCTGAAACAAGTGTCTGATGTTTCAGCTTCAGTTTCTCATTCCATGTGTAAAACATTTTGCCATTTGTGAACACACACCTTTTTGTGTGGAAGAAGTTATAATTAATCTTATTTGAATTAAAGTAGCAAATATAAAGTACTTATAGACAATCCTTAATACTGTAGCTTCCTGGTGTTTTGCATACTTTGTTTGGCTAAGCTGGAATGGATGGTCAAAAATAGATAACATTTTTATGTGTCTGTTCACTCTGAATATAGTAAAACACTTTTACCCAAATATGACCACATGACTTGATTGTAAAACAAGGCTATGGGAGATTTGTAAAAAGATAAAGTGAATGAATTTAAAAGCTAAAAATGTTACACATGTAGTTTGTTCAACAGTCACTATATTTTTTAAATTAAAAGATTTGTTTTGTTGGACAAATATTAACACTTTAAAGGATTTTAAAAAATGTCAATTAGCTTTCCTTTTAGCCTTATCACAGTCATTGTCCCATTCCTTCTCTCTTACTCTAATATTAATTTTATAATATATTATAACAGACATTATAATGTCTTTGAGAGACATTATAATATTGATATGAATATTATAATGTTATAATAATATAATATTTCAGCTGTTTGGGTAACAATACATTTTTATAAAGGTAGATTTATTTATTATTGCTCTGAAGTTGTAAAGCCTTTACAAATCCCAGTTTAGAGCTGGGTAGGTTATGTGGCTTTAGGGCTTCAGATCAAGACTAAATAAATGTAGTATTATCAAGATTACCTAAACAACGTAACATCCCACTACTAAAGTGAAGCCCAAATAACAAACACACTTAGACACACCACATTTCTACTTAAAACAAAACTTAATAATCCTCAATTCATTCATCTATCCATTATTGTTAGCCATTTAAAACTGAATCGTAATCCCAGAATTACACTGGGTGCTCAGCAATCCACCACAGGGTGGCCATACACACACACACACACACACCACAGGCAATTTAGAGTGAACAATTAACCTGAAACACATGCCGTTGGACTGTAGGGGAAACCACAACACTCAGAGGAGAACCTGTAAACTGAGTCTGGCTCACAGACTAATCCAGATTCAAACTTATACCCAACCAGCGCAGGCATTGTGAGGTTGCAGTGCTACTCACTGAGCCACCATTCAACTAAATGCAATTTGAGCCATGCACTTTGATAAATAAACAGCTCAATCAATACAGCAGCTGAGCTGAAACAAAATATACCTATACTCAGGGGGCTGTCAGCACAGAGACCAAGAGCTATTCCTTCAAAGAGTGCATTTGCCACAATATTAAATTGTTCCGGTGCCCATTAAAGTTACAGTTCTTTGTCATGAGAGGCAGAAATATGTTGGAGGTGTCGTCCTTACAGTACCCGGCCAAAAAAAAGTCACCACCACAAGTCACCACTTATCCACAAGTGAAAGATCTGCTGGTATTTGCAGCATGTTTTATACCATTCAAGGGATTGTCCACCACATGACACTGACGGTTGTCTCAAGTACGGTTGTGTCCTGTAACTGGTATATGCTTTCCATTCCTCAATGGTGTGGTAAGTCACCACTCTGGAGAGGAGACACTATCACCTATATTTGTCTGCTAGAACTGGAGTGGAAGTAGACTTCAGTTACATCATGATCATCACCTTTAAAAACTCCAAATGAGCAAAATATATGATTACCTCCATATTTCCAAGTATCTTAAAATTATCATAAAATGTTCAATATTCTTATTATTGCCAAATATGTTCATTGCCTTAAGCTTTAAGAAATTATTCTTTGTTTTTCCTCTGTTTACAAGTAACACTTTGCATGCTGTATACAGTATGTGAGCATTGGTATATTTAAACTTGTGTATGGCAACGACAATGAAATTAATACAAACACATTTTTAACTTGTTTGTAAGTATGACAATAAAATTAGTATGTTTTAAGTTATTGTTAAAAGTATGAAATCTACTATTTAGAACTGAGACTGCTTCATGTAGACATTATAAGGAGTGATCACGTTGTTTTCCCCAAGAGAAATGTGTGTGTTGTGTGTTTTCAAAGAAAACTGCAGTAAAATACTACACCTCTCCAGTGTCAGAAAAATCAAATCTCTACCTTTCTGAATGCTATTTTTACACAAGCAATAAATAATTTTATGTTGCCTTTTCATGTTTGAGGTTTGGACTTTAACTTATTGCCCTTGTCTTGCTGTGATGTACAATGTCTTGTTTTTAAGTAATTATTTTGTGTATCACAGCCATCAAAGGCATATCTGCCTTTTCCTGCTAGGGAAATCATGATCTATAGTACTTCTTATTCTAGAGACTTAACTTTTACTTTCTTTGCAGTTCTTCTGAGCGTCACAGAATCCCACGTTGGGGTGTGTTTGCTCTGTTTCTGATTCCTGACTATATCATCAACTGGCAGCCGCCTTCTCCCTTTGTTTCCCATCTTTGCCACACTAAAATGATTAACTTCACATAGTTTGAAAATAGCATTATAACCTGATGAGCAATAACACTTGCTTCTCTGAGATCATTGGAGAAATATCTTTTATCCCAGGCATTGTATTTTAATGCAAACCTCAGTATTCCAGACAAAACTGCCAAAGTATGAGCTTTCCTGTACTTTACATTCTGGTAGCGCATTTTGATGATCAGCTAAATATCAGCATGGGGGTAGCAGCATTCATACGACATGTGAGCAATGACAGAAGCTTGTTGCACACCAGAAACTGCTACTGCTGACCCAGTAATATTGCAAGGCTGGGCTGCACAGAAAGTCTTACAATAAATGCCAAGCCAGCATACGTGGCTGTGTCTTTCTTTCCCTTAGACTTGCAGGAAATAAATAAGCCACAAATCAAAGATTCTGTAGAGAACAAGAAACTAACAGTCTACCCTGGGCTATGCAATTTGTGGAAAATAATTAATAAAGATGTTGTGGTGCAATATGGATGTAAAGAGGAGCTGTCGATGCCGCCCAGGAGTGCATAATTTTCCAACAACTGCTAAAAAATATTAAAACAACTAATTTCTATTACATGCACGTCCAAAAAAAGTCAGTGGATTGCTAGGCAACAAGATTAGTGTGGTTAAATACAATATTAATTATTTAAAATAATAACAAACATTCACTCACACATTATCCAAGTAAATTTTCCGTACTGTGGGCCACGATCTCTCAGCAAGCTGAATGATAGTGATGGATTACTTCATGTACTGTACATTTATGTACTGTATTTGCAGATGATTTTCCCTACGGCAACGTCAACTTTTACTCCAAGTTGTTTTGACCTAAATATGTCTGGCGCAAAGTTAGGTTTTTAACTGGCAATAGCATAAGAGTGCCAGCAATAGTGATTATTGTTATTGGAGCTCAAATAAATATCTCTCTACACTTGAAGTGGTCAGGATTATGATACATTTCCTTGAATATTAATCAAAAATAATAAACATTATGACAGAAAAATTTGCCATGCTAACTGCCTGCTTGACACTGCCCCATATAAGTTACTGATTTTACTAATGCTTTAAAATTAATGCGTTTATGACTGCATGAGCCAAAAGGTCAAACCCAAGTGGACCTATGAATAAATTATTCCTCATTTTTCCCATTGCCTTTACAACACTGTTTTTCATATTCACATTCACATTTCATATTCATTTTATTTCACATCAACAGATTTCAGCATTCTGAGCCCCATGCACATTATTGCCAAATACGTTCATTTTTAGTGTGCATTTAGTGTGCATTTACCCTGTCACAGGAAGAGAAAACACTCATTAATCTAATAAAAAAGTTTGTTCATTCAGAAAAACGCAGGGAATTTATTTTTATGCTTTGATTTTAAAAAGCTGAAAGTTGTCCAGCTTTGGCAGACTCTATCACATCCTGTGCAGCATGGGGGTGGGGGTTATCTCACATCTCTATGGGAAACCGGTTAGCACTGTGAGAAGTCAAGGCTCATTAACACTGCGCTAAGATGTGTCTCATTCCTCCTTCTGCTCTACCAAGCAGGCCTTCCATCTTACAGCATTTGCAAGGACCTGCTGAAGGTCTGCTGAAGCACTCTCGTCCTCCCGCTGCTGTCTGCCACGAACACAGAAAAATAAGTGCTCTGTATTTCTTACCAGCCTCGAAAGAGGTACAAAGATACACACCAAGCAGTGCAGTTCTATTCCAGCTTATGATCTTGTATCCCTACCTGTGACAGCTGCTTGCAGGGGAAAAAGAGGACGCTGTCCCTTTAAATGAGAGCCATGTCCAATGCTTTTCTACATAAGGCCACATAATGACAAATTATGCAATAACAACCTTAAACAGACAGCAAGACAGCATTTAATTAAGCAGCAGCCCTCACACCCCACACCACTAAAGCAGAAAGAAAAGATATAGGTCACCAAGCTCTAAATGAAACAGAATAAATGCCCCCTTCTGCCAATATTTCACGTTTCACTCCAGAGATGTAGAGCACGGCCAAATGGCGTAAAATGAAGGCGCCTGTTGGGGTTAATCTCAGATGCGGTACGTGGATCATCACCATATGCAGTCCTATTTCCAACCACTCCTCCCTCCGGCCCCCTCCTCCAGACACGGAGAGCTGGACCACAAACGGCACAGCAGCAGTGCTAACATCAGTCCCAGCCACCCGTCCCCACGCAACGGCAGCCCATCCAGAGCACGCCAGGAACCGCAAGAGCGTGGCCATCCCACACTCACCGCCTCCGAGTCTTCAAATCCATGCAGGTACAAATTGTCGTACATGGAGGTCCGGTATTCCACAAAGCACAGCTTGGCGAATAGGAAAGAAAAATAAACTGATTTGGGGGGTCACAATCCCCCCCCCCCCACACACACAAAAATTGAAAGTATCAGCCTTCCGTTATGCTCCTGGACCAGCTGGTGAATGTGCTATGTTTCTTGTTCATTCACATCATACGGCAGTGAGTTTATTCCCAGAGGCGCCCTGGACCAGGCATCTTATCTGCTGTGCAAACAGGGAGCAGGAGAGCGAATCCTTCCTCAATCAGAGCGTGATGACAAAGCCTGGAGCCAGGCAGCTGATTGGCTGGCCGGCACTCCGCTCGACTGGGGCAAGAATGAATAAGGAACAGCAGGGGTCTCGGACGCCCTGCCCCCGCCTGTCATTTGCCTCTTGTCCTCCCTTCCCTTCTTGCCACTATCCCCCCAGCTATGTTCTCTCACCAACTATGTTTCTTGCAGAGGTGCATGACACATTGTGTGTGTGTGTGTGTGTGTGTTTGGAAGGTAACTGTACTGTTCTAAACCCTGGGATGTCAGAGTTCCTGTAAACTGCCCCCCCAGCAGCTTACAGCCCATGCAAGTGGTCAGAAATAAAACAAGAACCCAGCACAGCAGTACAGTAGCGGTTCTCACACACAGTGACAGTAATTCTGTTTTGCAGACCACACAGCTGAGATGCTGCTGCTGGCTTTAGATAAAGAACAATGCATGATGGGCAAGGTGTGACATCCACAAAACAGTCAATGCTCTCAGATCCTTCAGATTTTATGTGAAGAAAAAGTAAGTTGCATCATTATTATTATTATTATTATTATTATTGTTGTTGTTGTTGTTGTTGTTGTTGTTGTTGTTATTAATTTAGAGAGGGATCTTTTTTTAAATTTTAGAAAAAATTGATGAAGATGCAACCAACAATTCTATTTATTTTTAAGCACAGCTAAAGATAAACCCTTGAAGACCACTTCTTTACTTCATAGTAAATTTTCTTGAGCCTCCTGGTGAGGTTCCAATGATTAAACATGTTTACGTCTCAGTAAGCAGCAACTCAAGCAGGCAGCTCCCTCTATGGAATAAACAATGAATTGTAGCTCCCAGAACAGACAGACACTCAGTTTAACTGGAGGCTTCTATTCTGAAACACACAGGTATAAATTTAGAGAAATATGGTTAAAATGTCCACCCACAGAGAGGCTCTTCTCAACTCTCCCTATCTCTTGTCTATACAGCCCCTGCAGCTGCCTTCTGGGGGGGGGGGGGGGCATTTGTAAGGTGAGGGGGATGGGAGGCCCATGCAGTATGACGTGTAGCTCAGCTGATCCCACATGACATCACAGAGGAGGACTGAATAGTGAAACTCTGCCAAGAGGCTTGGAGACTCTCCGTATAAAAGGTATTAAAAGCTTCAGAAGGCCCAGGAGAAGCAGGACAGGGAGGTGTTGAGTGTGTGACTTTGGAACAGGCGGCAGGGGGCAGAACACCTCCACGTTAGCCTTTGTTGTTCTGTCTAACACTCAGCCAGCTGCTGTTTGAGGCAGAATGCAGCATCGTGGTGAAAAAACCAAGCTTTGTTATTAAACCAATAAATCTTATTTAAATCAGCATCTATTTGGTCACATAACTTCAATTAAAAAATGAACACTTAATGAACCTGCAATGGGCTGGTATTCACTGAAGAAAGGAAACACAGAAAATTGTCTAGATTTCATAGATAACAAATATAAAACTGCAAAAAAATTGCTTTGAAATATATTTACAATTTTTTAAAAATATGTTAACCATTACACTGATTAATTACTCAGAGGATTAAAGCAAAACAGCCTCATCGGAGGTAGGGCTGACCAAGGTACTACTGCATTCATTATTATATCTATATACATATATTATAGCTATGATATAATATATAATCACCAAACTATTACTTTTACATCACTAATATGTGCAGCACCGTGTGTGTGTCATGTATAACTTATTATAAATGTTTAGTTTTTTCATTGGGCACCTATAATACCTTCTGGCTCCTGTGCTCATACACACTGACAGCAACATTTCCAAAATACTAATTAGGCTTTTTAGAGTTTAATGAACTTGACTATGCAAAACCTCAAGTTGGGTGAGAAATACCTGTGTGTCTAATTTTAAATGTGGGCCTTGTAAGACAAAGCTGTGCATAAAGAAGAAACCGACAAACAGAGGTTCTTCAGAGACTGAGATAAATTCAAATGTTTCTGTAAATGTAAAATCTGCATACATGTGGATCTATTAGTGATAGTTTTGGGGACAGGCAGCAAAGTGTACCTCTCCTAAAATTTTTAGAAAGCACTGTCTAACTCTCTCGCTCCCTTTCACAGACATGGCACAAACATTTCACAGGTGACTTTTTCATCTCAGTCATTGTTCTTGTGCACAACATCCACCAACTGTTGTGATGGTTTGAAACAGTACCTTAATTTCCATTATTTCCTGGCTGTAACCAGCAGACCTTAGTGGCTGACTTCGCTCGATTTATTTCACCAGGAGGGACAAGCAAAATGGAGCGTCTACAAAACACCATGTTCCAGCAGCATCCAAACCATCCAATCATCCACCATCACAATGAGCGGCCAAGCCCACAGAATGGTCAAACTTCCCCTTCACTGAGAGCTTCCCCACTGAGCAGTCAGAAGATTTACAAAAATCAGTCTCTCATGATCGCTGCACTGATGAAAGCAATGCGATGAAAAGAAACACAATTATTTCAATTGACATGTGGCTGAACGGGGCCTTTTCAGCCTCAGCAGCTGGAAGATCTTTTTGCACATCCATTCAGATCCTAAATATAAACACTCACAACTGAGCGATGGTGCTGTAAAATCAGCCAAGGTGGGGTTCATCGCATCAACAATTTCCCTTCCGATTCACACAGGAATTAAAAACCGCAGTGCTGGCAGTTCATGATGCCGCTGGCATGAAGGACCCATAAACAGACACGCCAAAGTGAGGCAACAAAAACAGTAAGAGGCAAGCAGGGCTGTCACATGTAATAAATAATCAGTACTGCCTTGTTCTAAAGTGTTCACACCTGCATTGCACAATTCTGAGTTACCCACCTCTTTTGTGAATTGGCAAAACACCACATGCTGAGCTGCCATGCTGCCTTAGCTAATTGGGTTTCATTATATTTTCCAACTCTTTAATTCACCGATTCAACAGCCAGCAAGAACGCGTTTCTCGAATTCTGCATGCAAGCAAGGACAAACATTTATACAAGGAACATTTGAATGTAAAGTGGCAAATAAACAAGCTTGCTTCTAGCTGTTTACGCATAACACTGTTTACCATTGCTGGTGTCATTTTTATCAGAATATTAACATTACAGAAGCATTATTATCCACTATAAAAGTAGTGAAATGATTCTAATTATGCTTAGCAAATTCTAATGAACTTGGTTAACTGTGAGGAATGCTAGGCTTAAATAAGGTGCCATCTACTGCCATTTTTAGTGGTCTACAGGTTTGACTGGGACTTGCAGACCCCCATTTTTCTCCATCGTGGGGGTCTATTTGAGTCTCCCATTTAAGAGAGGGGCAAATATGGCCCACACTGCAGTACATTCCAGCACATTTAATCACCAAGTAGCCTAGTTTCTCCTTGGAGTGTCTGCATGTAACTGTAGTGATACTGGAATTCCAGGTGACTCACAGTAATGTCCTCACACAAGTGGCTGTGATCTCAATGTGGTTCTTATTCTACCACTTCAGTGGACTGAAGTGTAACACCATAGAAGTTCCACACAGGAAGGTGCTGGTATCCCCGTACTTACGAGCATAATGCATTCTTGAAAATCAGATCAAAATGTGAAATCTCAATTGCTCTGCATTCAGTTAGCCTTCATCTCAAAGGGAAAAGTTTTTAAGCATTCCAGGCCCACAAATTTGCCTCCATTTTCACTCAAGTAACACCAAAACCAAAATAAACATAATAGTAACATTTATATTATAAACAGAGGTTTCCTTTCATTAATAATATATGCAATATAATACTGCACTGTAGTAATAAATGTAAATCCAGCAGTTGTTCAATTTTCATGCAATAGAATCCATGCTAATAGATACCACTTTCACAGACAAAGCCCAACAGCAGTGACATCAGTTTTCATTCTCTTCTTCCACCACATGAACTGTATGCACCATAGAAGATGACAAGCTACGCGTCTGCATAACATCAAGAACTGGCCACAGTTGAGGAGATTCGTCACATCAGTTTTAACATCGAGAAATCATTTTTTAGATTTTCCCAACTCCTTCACTCAGTTCTTTTCAACTTTCTGCAACTTACGAACCATGATGCACTGGATAAATAGAAATAAGATCACAAAATCACACAAGAGAATCACTAAGCACAACTTCAGACAAATTTGAAGATAGTAACTATAGACAAGAACGTGTGGTAGCGCCATCTGCTGGTGCAAGCTTTGAACATTCCCCAGCATTCGGCTTTTGTTACCCGTAAACAAGAAAAATCAGCATCTTAACTCAAGAATTAAATAATTTCACTCGTATACATAAAAACTTGGAAGTGAAAGACTTGGATCTCAAGGGTTAGCTTTAAGCCAAAAGCAAATTACTTTTTGTAACAATGTGTTACTACACACAGTTCCATTTATTATATTTTTGTCCAAATAAGGTGCAATGATTAACAAATATTTAGTTGACAACTTTGTCCAAGCAGACTCAATACGCCACTAGCTTAACTTCCTACAGTGATTTACTTATTTATACAGCAAATTACTGTAACACACAGACAGAATTTAGTCGCAGATCTCCCTAAATATTTCTTTGAACTGTGGGTAGAAACCCCCACAAACATGAACAGAATATGCAAAGTCCACCGGAGTTGATCCAGATCCAAAATGACGTTAGAATGCACAGTGCTCTGTGCCACTGGTGACGAAAAGCAATCATGACTGTAAAACACTATCAAAGATCAAAGAATTTATTTGCCACATAAATGGTTACCAAGTATACCATGTAGTGAAATGTGCCCTGATTCAGGAGACTGTGCATGGTTCAATTCCACAAGTAAAACAAACAACAACCAAACATCAAGAAGTCAAACAAACACAAATAGATAAATAATTGGTAAATAAATAAATAAATAAATAAATAAATAAATAAATAAAACCTTAAGTTGCAGAAAAAAACTGCTACGAGTTTTAACTTCCAACGTGATAAAATTAAATATCAAAAGCTATGAAATTTCACTGTATCTTTGGTGTTTCAGAAAAATGAGTAAATTGGACAAGGGCCTGACAACATCATGTATGTAGGGTCTGAAGATACCATATATGCATACGTACAGCTTACTGTATATGCTCAGCAGCAGCCAGCAAAGCACAGTGGAGTGTCTGAACATATATAGATTTTGTTCTTCTGAAGGGCTCACGAATTTGTTGCAGAAGAGCATTTTTGAAAGGTGAACTTGGCCTGCTCTGTGTCTGCATGCAATGTCAACCTAAGTTATGCAAGAACAGCGTTTTTAGGCCTGGTAGGGTGTCCAGGCAGAGGAAAAAGGAGGACAAATTCAGTTTAAATTTAGCATTGTTTAAACAGCATAGGATCAGCATTTTCTTCCGTACTCCCTGTAATTACATGTCATGCTACAGAAATAATTAACTAAATATTCGCACAGGTGAAAATGACATTGTTTAATATGGCTCTGAACAACACCCACATTATATTGCATTTTGTTCACATGCATACTGTGCACCTCCATTCTCACCTGCCGGAGGATGAAACTGGTGGACGTGGTGCTCCCATCAGATCTCTTCAGCCGACTGCGCCGGGAGTAGGTCCCCCTGTTCACCTGAGCAAGAGAGCAGTCAAGAGGTCACTCACTCCCACTGGAATATGGAGGAAGGACATACATGCATGAGCATCATGTGACAGACCCTATGACACCAGAAGTCATCAGTTTGGTCCAGCTGTCCTGAGCCGGTTCAGTCCGAAGAAGAAACTACTATAAAGCTTCTCATCCATTCTCCAGATTATGTGAGGGGAGTACAGTAAGTGTCCAGACCGTCACTGAAAATCAAAAGGTGTGATTTAAGAACAATATTTTTACCACGGCCCTGAATAGTACTGGACCACGTACTACAGTAACACTTTTATAACCAAATGTTATGTGTAATGATGATGTACACTCACCGGCCACTTTATTAGGTACACCTGTTCAACTGCTTGTAAACGCAAATATCTAATCAGTCAATCACATGGCAGCAACTCAATTCATTTAGGTATGTAGACATTGTCAAGATGACCACCTGAAATTCAAATCGAGCATAAGAATGGGGTAGAAAGGTGATTTAAGTAACTTTGAACGTAGCATGGTTATTGGTGCCAGACGAGCTGGTCTGAGTATTTCAGAAACTGCTGACCTACTGGGATTTTCATGCGCAACCATCACTAGGATTTACAGAGAAGGGTCCGAAAAAGGGAAAAAATCCAGTGAGCGGCAGTTCTTTGGGGGAAAATGCCTTGTTGATGCCAGAGGTCAGAGGAGAACAGCCAGACTGATTTGAGCTGATAGAAAGGCGACAGTAACTCAACCACTCATAACAACCACTCGTAACAACCGAGGTATGCAGAAGAGCATCTCTGAATGCACAACACGTCAAACCTTGAAGCAGATGGGCTACAGCAGCAGGAGACCACACCGGGTGCCACTCCTGTCAGCTAAGAACAGGCAACTGAGGCTACAATTTGCACAGGCTCACCAAAATTGGACAATAGAAGATTGGAAAAACACTGCCTGATCTGATAAGGCTTTGTATGAATGGTTCAGGCTGGTGGTGGTGGTGTAATGGTGTAGCGGATATTTTCTTGGCACACTTTGGCCCCTTAGTACCAATTGAGTATCATTTAAATGTCACAGCCTATCTGAGTATCGTTGCGGACAATGTCCATCCCTTTATGGCCGCCGTTTACCCACCTTCTGATGGCTACTTACAGCAGCATAACGCACCATGTCACAAAGCTCAAATCATCTCATACTGGTTTCTTGAACATGACAGTGAGTTCACTGTACTCAAATGGCCTCCACAGTCACCGGATCACAATCCAGTAGAGCACCTTCAGGATGTGGTGGAATGGGAGATTCGCATCATGGATGTGCAGCTGACAAATCTGCAGTAACTGTGTGATGCTTTCATGTATATGGGTCAAAATCCCTGAGGAATGTTTCCAGAACTTTGTTGAATCTATGCCATGACAAATTACGGCAGCTCTGAAGGCAAAAGGGGGTTCAACCTGGTACTAGCAAGGTGTACCTAATAAAGTGGCCGGTGAGTGTATTTTGCCTAATAAAATGTAATAAAAAGAGGACCGGTTAGTGCTTTGCTCTCCTCATGACCCTTGCAGTGAAGGCAGCTGGATGGTTCTTATTTGAGACAGTTTCAAAATTGTTTCAGACATCATTTATGCATTATTGAACTTTTTTTTTTTTTTTTTTTACAAAAAAAAGCTATTTTCCTGTGTTACCATTATCCTGTATATTATTACTATTGATTCTTGGTTAAATGCTTATATTTTCCTGTGTTACCATTATCCTATATATTATTACTATTGATTCTTGGTTAAATGCTTATATTTTCCTGTGTTACCATTATCCTATATATTATTACTATTGATTCTTCTTTTCTTATTATTCTTCCACAGTATTTCTGAAACAGTCCACAAAACCCTACACCTGTAAAAATCGAGGTCCATTAAATCAAGAATGGTATCTATGGATACCAAATTATACACAAACTGTAGAAGCTGTCCACTTAATGCGTGTGTTTATCTTTCAGCCTAAACATCAAATATCATCTTGGGCTAATTTTACTCTGCTTCACGGTCCATTTTTAGGTGAACTACGTGCAGGTTTATATCAAGAATCTGTGTCAGATGTGCGTTCATTTTTGGAATTGGATTTATTAAATGGGGTCACCTGAGCAGGTCACCTGCTTTCCGCCACTTTACATCCATGCATCCCTCATAGGGTATTTGCCAAGGTCAGCGCATCCTATGTCCCCGCGGAAATAATAAAACCTAATGAATAAAAAAATCGAGTTTTTAGGTTTTAAAAATAAAGGACCTGACCGTTTGAAGGTTTCTAAATTTACGCGGAGCGATTTTATTGTGGAAATGGAGGGCGTCACGTACGCAAAGGCGGTAGCTTTTTCTCTATAAGTTTAGCTGTGGAGATGATGTGAATTTTCGACGTGAAATGGCTGTTATACTGAATTAAACAACTATTTTGTGAAATGTCTAGGAACAGAGTAAAGCTACGCGACGGTTAACGCTGGTTAATAAGTGTTGGACATGAAAGAGCTGATACTGAGGCGATGCTGAGGGACACTCCTGCCGCCCTGCTCGCCCCCCTACCTGGAAGATGGGTTTCTGGAGCCCCTCGCCGATCTTGTGCCGGGTGTAGATGTGTCGGGACATTTCAGCCAGCTCATCGGTCCAGGGAGGCGGCTGCCGCTCTGCCGCTGTCCAGTGCGGGGGCTGCGGGTAGTGCTCGGTCCGCTCCAGCTTGGTGTCTTGGCGTCCGCTCCGCTTCTCCTTCTTTCGTTCTTTCCTTCCTTCCTTCCTTCCTTCCCGCGCGCGACTTGCGCTCCTCCGCGCCTGGCGCGCGACAGCGGGGCACGTGGTGCCGGACGGCGCGCGCCACTCCTGGGATATACTTTTATTATTTTTTTATTATTATTTTTTTTATTATTATTTTATTCTAAGCATACAAGGACGTGCGTTTCAAAAAAATGTCGGGTTTTCCGTGGCAAGCGGAATGGTAATGCTGGATGCAGATTCATGGTGGCTGAAATGGAAATGGACTCAAGTGTGGTTTCGGGAACACTAGGTTTGAGTAGTGCGTCGCTTCCGTTTTTCCCCCAAATTTAAAACTTTTCCCCCCGCGAGGAATGATGGAATAAAGAGAGGAAAGCAGGTGACTGAAGGACATCTTTCCAAAGGGCAGTTCTGCTCGTAATGGGGCCATATTTCCTTTTGTCCAGTTTTTGCATTGGCTGTAGAAGAATAAAAAGATAAGCATTTAAGGAGAACCCCTTACTTTTACACATTTTCTCTCAAACCGAAGGACCCAGGGGAATAACAGCATGTGTGATCATTCAAAAGATGTTCATTTCATCCACACGTTCCCCACCGAGGAGATTACTTAACCGATCAAAGTGGACTGCAACAAAAGAAGAAATCTTGGTGGAAAATCACAGAAGACTCATCATGTGGGCTCAAGTGTCTCCCCTTATGAATAAATCTGAAAGTTCAGATCTGCTTTGCATAAGGGTCTGATATAAATGAAAATAAAATATTCATCAATTCCTGTAAAGAATGACAGAGTAGACTGCATTGTCAAGGCAGAAATCCCACAAGAACCTCAAACGATGCCACTAAGGTTGTCATTTTTTGGACATGTGTTCATAGGAGTGGAAAATAGTAACACTTGGAGAAACATTGGAGGAAAAAAAATGACCAAAAAACCAGAGGGATGGACTTAATCATGGTATCAGTGGATGGCCCCCTCCCCTTCTTTAGCCCAAGGACACAAGCAAAGGACAGAACATTCTGGAAGCACTCTATGCTGATATTAACTTGCCTGCACTAACCTACAAACACTGTCTTATCTCACAAAGAACTTATGAATATTAGGACATGCTGGATGCCTACCTTTGCTTAAATTTGTGGAAAAGCTTTATGCTTCTGTTTATTGTGGATTTTATATTTGTTATTATGATTTTGCTTATTTGTTTATTCCACACTCACTTCTCTTAATCCCTCATCTTGGTCAGAATTGTGGTTGTTCAGAGCCTATTCCCCATCACTTGGGAGTTAGTAGGGATATATTTTGGATAAGATGCCAGTCCACAACAGGACATGCTCGCGCACACACACACACCAAGTTATGTACTAGGGACAGTTAAGTTACCCATTAAGCTGAAATACATTTTAGACTGTGGGAGGAAACCAGAGCACACTGAGAAAACTCAGATACATGGAGAACATGTGAACTTCAACAGGACTATGTCACAGCATTCCCCTGTGCTCATTTCTTAATTTGTACATACTGCACAGATAGATACTTTTCAGAAGTATAGATACAGTATATTGAACAAGTACGGTGTAACAGCAGTCCATCACAAGACATAGTTTTAATGCTTAAAAAAAGCAAAATAATGGCAATGACTGAGCATGTTTTTGATTTTGACCTGGGTATGACCACTAGATAACATACTATCCTGGCAAGAGCTTCCACAGGCTTCTAGCATCAGCTGTGTGTGAAGCACTTGGAACTGTCTTGTGTGCACCATGGTTGCAAATGCAGACCATGTCAGTAGCCAAGAGAACAGCTTTTATTTATGCCCTTAATTGTTTCCATTTCTGTTAACACAAAGCTCCCCACATGAGAAAGCACAATGAAAACCCAATAAATGCACATAGCTCCTGAGTTGCCTCTGTCACAGTGTTACATCTGGATTATATGCATATACTTTTAAAAGAATTATAGTAGTGCAGGCAATAATTTATGTATACATATACAGTATACTGCATACAAAGAGACTGAAACACAAGGAATCTAATATCCTCTGGTTGTTACAAACTGAACATTATTCGTGTACAACAAAACACAAACATACAGAATATCAGGGTAGAAAATGAGGAATACAATAGAATAACATTGCTACATGTCTGGAAACTCATCTCCATATCCTACATACACAGCAGCTTCTCAAATTATTTCTTTTATTTTAATTTTTAAAGAATACAAGGCATCCAATGGCAAAGAAATGCTTATAAATGTAAGGTGCAATCTTCTGCAAGATATTTTAAATCTAACATACAACAGATCCTGGAAAGAGTAAAGAATACATTTATTGTAGTTTCATGTATACACTGACATAAACGGCACACCAACCCTCAGGGCTGCAGTGGATCTTCATTTAAAAATGTTTACCTATTTATTGCTTTATTTGTATTTTTTGCCCAATTACTACTTATGTGTTGAAAATTACTGAGAAATATTCAACATTTATGATCAGCAGCCACTGTTTTCAGCAAAAGGGTTGATCTGACTTATGTAAGAAACACAGGTAAAAACATAAAAATGCTTTCTGTATTGGGGAATATATGTGCAACCAGTTACAAACTTATTTGTTTAAAGGAAATGCAATAAATCCATACAAGAACAGCTGTAATTCACAGCATTAAATTAAAAGCCAGAATACAGCTTGTGTCAAGAGTACACATACAACTCGTATTTGCATATTGGTGGTCATTCTTTCTGTAGCATTTGGACACATCATGCAGATGGTCAAGATTTGCTCCACACACACACACACACACACACACACACACACACACACACACACACACACACACACACACACACACAAACGTGAAAATGAGATGAGGACAGAATGCCAAATATATACAAAAAAACTAAACTGAAGGGTTGTAGAATGGCCCTTGCCAAGTGCTGGTCTACTTCAGCTGGTGTGGGGCTTGTTCTTAGGGTAAGAAAAGCATGGACATTACCCAAAGGACGTGTGGACTTGGCACACAAACACAACACACGTAAAGAATTGATCCCTTTACATCTGTGTTAGTTTTGTGCTCCTTCCTTCAGAAGAATAAGCAAATTATGATATTCATAGAATTACTTACAAAAAATATTTTTTAATCTTATATTTTAAGCAAAACTTAATTGTAAAGATCCCACTTAATATATAGAAATGAGACATCTAAATTGTCATTCACACTTAAATGGGAATAAGCAAATGATATTTAAAATGTACTGTTTTTTTAAAACGCAACAAACCTTTTCCAATACACACAAACAATTCCAGACTAAAAATCATGTAGTTTCTTATAGATTCTCAAATAACAATGTATGTGAAGTTTACCTTTAACAAAAGGAACAAGCCTAATTATAATGTAAATTTTAAAGACCACCTATATTGTGTAGTGACAGTAGCAAGTTTTTTTTATATTAAGTATTCATTTTTCTGAAAATTATACAACAAAATGTTTAGTTCCAAATTGCTCAATGATCACAGACATTAAAACTTGGCAACTGACTTGGAAATGAGCAGTGAACAAAGCCATGTTTCAGAGTTGAGCGAACAACAGAAAATCTTCCACTTGTCACTGTCATGAGGCCCTGAAGCACTGGATAACCGCTCTGTCCATCAGCAAGTCAAGCACAGTGTTAATGCCTTTGCAAATAAATGAAAAAACCTTGCAATCCAACTGGTTTCTGTTGGGTCCGAGGTCCGAGGGGGTGACTGTGGTACACTCAAAGGCCGACCTCATGGCAGAGGCTCACAGGAGAGGCTGCTGGTAGTAGGAAGCCTGAGGTTGGGTGGCAATGTGACCAGAAGTGGCCATTTGATAAGACGCTGGGGGCATGCTGGGATTTGTGTTCTGATAGGCCGGCATGTCCATAGTCATAGTGGTCACTGGTTGAGGGTAAGGGGTGGGGCCAGCAGGAGGCTGGGTCATGTATGCTGGGGTTGCAGCACTGGAGAAGAGACAAAACAGAAAACCAATGTCTGCATCTTTGTTATGGCACCTTCAGGGCAGGCATACATCTCTGTAGCATAATGCAAGAATTAATGCCTTTAATACAATTCACTTTACAGGTTCTCAAATCTGTATTTCACAGCACTCTCAAGTATTAATATAGTTAATATTATCATTAGTCATAACTCAGCAACTGTATTAATCATTATAGACTAAACTAACCACATTTTTAAGTGTCATAGTTACCTGGAGTAGGGGACCTGAGGAGGCTGGACGCTAACAGATGCACTGACAGTTAGAGGGAGAGAATGCAGAGAGGTGGGCTGGTCAGCACCCAGGCTGTAGGTCACTCCAGGAGGGCCCTGCGGGACCCCTGATGCTAAGTAGGCCCCATTTAGAGGCTGGGTAGGGTATCCCTGTGGACAAATGTCAGTGTCAGCCAAGTTTCTCTTTCCTGTAAACCCAAATCACCTATTTTTCCTATATATTTTTTCTAAAAAAAAAAAAAAAAAAAAGGTTAATTCATGGTTTGCCAGGTGCCTTTTTCTTGGTCCAATTTAAGAACATATCAGGGAGATCTAAACAAACATCTAGGTTTAAAATACTTAAGCAGAAACTCCAGACATTTACTGCTCAAGTTTACCAATGACTTTTTTTTTTAAATTAAAACTGTATTGTACACAAAATATTGAGAATGAATCTAAATAACTTAATATATAATTTCACTGAAGCACTATTAGAGATTGCATTGTGCTACTGAGAGCAACTCCCTATAGTAAATCACCTAAAACAGGAAAGCATAGGTTTATTTATTTCCATTTTTATGCATTAGGGCTCTTTCTAGTGAGAAAAACAATTTCAAAACAAAAACTAATCAAAACCACATGAAAGGAAGTATACTTAGAAAAAAAATCTCCAAAACAAAGAAACTGCTGAAAATAGCAAGATACTGAAGCTATTGTGCTTTATTTTGGGAGCTTTCAGACAGAAAATTATTTTTAAAAATGCAACAATACATTTTGCATAATATTTTACATTATCTTATTATTTACCTGTCTTAAGAAAATTTAAGCACATTAGCTATCTAGGATAGTCAGACAAAGTTAATGTTAAGCCTTGTAACTTTTAAGCAAAGCACATAAAGTGCAAAAGCACAAAAGGGTTAATTCATTTTAAATAATCTTCCCATTTGTTATAGGAATTATTTATGCTGTGCTGACCTGTAGTGGGAAACCTGAAGCTGGGGGCACATAATGGGGTTGGGGCTGCATTTTGGAGTAGGCTGCATACAGAGGGGCTTCATTCATCAGCTTATTGTACAACTCCAGTGCTTCCAGAACCTTCACGTTCAACTCTGACAGTTCAGAGTGCTTCCTGGGGAGAAAAAAAAAAAAGCAAGGAGCAGGAGCCTCACATAACTGGTTTAACAAGGGATTAATAAAAGTTTAGTTTTGTAAAATGGATGTCAAACTTATTACCATTACAAAATTATTAACATATTTATTCTTACATGCAAATTGTTTGCAGGGGGGGAGGGGGGGGGACAAAAATAAATAAATAAATAAGTCTTGAACTTTTGTTGTCCAAGGGCAACATACTGTCCCCTTAGCTTGACAAATTCTGTTCAAATTGTTCACAGGTCCTCACCTGTCAATTTCTTCCAGTTTTTCATCAATCAGTGGGTTCATATTTTCACATGCACCTAAACAGAGAAAAGAAATACAGCAGTCCTTGAGAATGGTAGCAGAGACTAATTCATGAGAAGAACAGTCCTTATGCTCAAGGTGGATCACTCACATTCCAGCTGTAAGAGCTCTGCAGGGTCTGGCTCCGCATCAGTTGGGTCCTTATTCTGCAGCAAGTACAGTGTCCTGTTCATCTTCTCCTGCAGACAAGGAACATCAACACCTTCACTTCCCAGAAGACATTCAAATGGGGCCATCCTGCAAACAAGCTGATACCTGGCATACAATAATGATGATGAGGGTGACTAGTTGGTTTGGCCAACAAGCCCTACTGCACCTAGTCAGAATTTCAGCAAGGCGCACAGGATAACAAGCTGAACGCTAGCTATAGATGTACTTAGTTATCTGAAGTACAAGGGATTTTATTGTAATACTCTTGAGCAAAGTTTTTAATGGCTCAATAAAATGAATAAAAATGATTAAAAAAAACAACACGATAAGCATACACACCTCATCTATAAATACAAGCTCTGGTTCCACTTTAGTTTCCATGCTGGAGTCTTCAGGTGGAGCTGTCTGTGACATGAAGATAACTGTAATCAAAGAGTGGGGTTTGTTTAGTTTTCAGGTTACCTCATTACTTTATTTGTATTTGCACTTTGTAGCTCTGTACCATAAAAGTGTTGTGTTATTTTTTCAGCACCTATGAAACACAGCATATACAACCTTCCTCCATTATACAGTCAGTTTTCCAGACTTCCAACAAGTTTTTCCAAGTTATCCTGCCTCTTTAGTGGTTCAGTCTTGTTCAGTAAGAAAAATGTAATTAAAATGAGAACATTCTGCATCTTCAAAAATTTGTAACAAATGATTGTAACACAAGGTACTGATGCAGATGTTAAGCGTAATTTTTAAGTAAACTTGGATTGAAGTAAAAAAATAATAGGAACAGCTTCATTGGCATCACTGCCATAGGGATGGATTTAACAGAAACAAATTAGGATTGTGCAAACTGTGTATTGTATATGTGGCAGTAAGTGTAGCACTCAACTGTTCACATACATACTATGTGGGAAGCGGTCACTTTACCAGGTTCGGGCTCAGCATTCATGTTCGTGGTCACAAAGTTTGAGGGGAACAGCCCAACACCTCTGTGGTTCTCTCCTTTCCACCAGTTTGGGTCACTGCCACATCACACCATTGGGCATTACAGACTACATGCAGCCATTCCCAGTTTTCATTCATCACAACACTATTATATTAACTAGTTACTAAGCAATATTCCCAATTTTCACTTAACAGTGTAAACCTTTTAAAAAAAAAAAAAAAACTTTCATTTTTATGTGAAATCTGTTATTTTCCTTCAAAGACTTGTATAAAAAGAAACTTTAATTATCTCATGTCTATAAGAATGTCTACATTAAGGGGATAACAAGAGTCCCAGGTCCCTATGTCAGCAAAATTTTGGTACCTGTCATCAAGGATGATAACCAGTTCGCCTGCCTTGAAGGTCAGCTCATTGTCCTCAGCTGCCTCAAAGTCATAGAGGGCGCGCACCTTGTGGACATCCTGACTGCTGGTGCTGCTGTTGTTGTTATTAAAGGGTGGGTCTGCAGGCACGGTCAATGCCCTGACGTCAGCCTGCTGCTTGTGATCCTGGAGTGAGAGCTCAATGGCTGTAGAGGGGACAGGGACTGCATTGGTGACCAGAAGGTTGGAAGCCATGTTTACCCCTATGCTGATGTACACCTAAGCAAACAACTATGCCATTTGTAATACTTGCTCAGCTAATGTCTTGCATTGAGTTACTGCTCCAAGTTAATTCCATAAAGCAGGGACCTACTGAAGACGTTGCATTTATTGTGTACAACTTTATAAGTGTGCACTTTCTGCTGAGCTCTAATTTTTTTCAGATTTAGAAATATATGTTATTTTTTGGTACAAATTTTCAGGAGATGTAAAAGCAAATTTTTAGATCAAGATTATGAATTGTTAGGAAGAGCTATGCAAAGGAAAAAAGTCAACATATTAGCCAGTTTATTAGTTTATACTTTCTTTAGAAATGTACCTTTAGCTAGGTCGTCATCTTCTAAAGGCTTGTTTGTTGTGGGATTGCTGGCCTTTGTGGTGGAGGAATTCTGTTGTCAACACATACTAATTAATAAGCAAATATTGGAACAACTACATGTAAAGCACTGGTGATTGCTTATGGGTTCTGCCTTGTGAATTGTTCAAAGCTGCACACGCAACATTTATCTTGATCTCCACTGGCTCCCTTTATGGATGCTGTGACTGATTTTTTATGAATACTGAGACAACATATATATTTTTGCTCTTGGTGAACTGTTTAATCCAAAACAGCATAGCAAACACCTAATGGGAATATGAGGAATATCAACAACAACAGTAATTTAAAAAAAATATATATATATTAATAAAATACAACAACACAATACAATAATAAATTTAAAATAAAAAAATAAATAAATTAAAAAAAAAAAACAACAATAAATGTAGACAGCAAGTGCAGACATTACCTGTGACCCTGATGAAGGGAAGGTTACTCCATCCTCTTTCAGCGACTTGATGGTGGCACCGATTAAACTGAGCTGGGGGTCTTTCTGGAACTCATCGGCCCACTCAACCATAAGAGCCTTCAGTTTCTCACACACCTTTGGGTGGGCCTGGGGTCAGTGAAGTGAGAGAATAAACAAAACAAAACAAAAAAAAAAAAATTTCTCACAAACACTCTTAGATACACAAAAAGGCTACCAAACTGCTTGACACTATCATACTTTAAAGCAGGTTTTCCATACCTTATTCAACACAATCCGAACTTCACTGGCAAAGTCCCTAGAGCATATTTCTAGGTGAAAGATCTTCCCACTGTTTGAGACACAAGCACCCAACAACTAAAGCAAAGAAAAAAAATAAAGTATTGATGAACATTCACTCATTCCTGATATTTTGAGAGCTAATAACACAAAACCATGTGTGATTTAAGATAGAGAATATGTATTCTGGAAAAAAAAGTCTGTCTTGTTTAAAAAATCTGAGGAAATGCAATTTGGTTCCCATAATTGTGTTATTTCCAAATTTAAAATAAATAAATAAATAAATAAATAAATAAAAATTCCACTAGCGCATCTGGAACCATGTTAAGAGGTAACAGGGGTACAAAAGGGACAGCTGCCTGACCTAAGTAGTGTCTCTACAACTGCGTGCTGCACCAGCATTACAGGAAGCCAGAAATCAGAGTTCCTTGGAACAGAAAACCCTCCAGCAGTCAGCTGATAAACTTGAAAAGCTGCAGCAGGGACTCTCCTCAGATTCTGATGTGGGCAATGGGTGGCACAGCGGTAAAGGACACAAATATGTATGATGCATGTTCCTAGTCCCAGATGAAGCCCAACTGAAGTACTTTTAAACAAGGTTATTACAGTCTTACAAAAACTACTGCATTAACAGTTGAACAGGGTGCCATGACAGAGTGAAAAAGCAGAAATATAGCTAAACTATGTGTCAGACAACCCTAGAGCCCTGTGATTCATAGCACATACTTCTTTGTTCTATTTTAGATCTTTTCAGCTTCTAGTGAATGCTTCTTGAGCTCATCCCAAAAGAGCGTACAGTACACTGGCCCCATTTCCCAGGCAGTTAGCACCACCAGCAAAGAAGTGGGTTGCTGGTCAGCAGAACTCACAGTGAGCGCCTGCATGGCAACATGAGGGATCTTGTGGTTCACTCGCTTCATGATTGACTTCAGGCATTCTTTAGCTCTGTAAGATATAAGAATTCCATATAAACATAATCTCTTCCATAAATAAATATCTAAGCTAGGTGTATCATTTTGTTACAGCTAATATCCTACATTAAAAAAGGATTAAAAAATAATAGTGGAATCATATCAATGTCAGCAAGTATTTGATTCATTTTATTGGCATCAGACCAATGTTTAGATTCCATCAAATTAAACTAATATTTGATGATGCATTCATTGTGTTCAGGAAGAGCACGCGATACTGGGCTACAGTGCAAAAGTATCTGCAGAGTAGAGGTTTTTCAGAATGGACAAAAGCAACATAAAATTTGTCATGAATAACACTTGCTCAACTAATGTCTTGTACGGAGACACCAGCGTGGATCTAAGCAGATCTAGCCCCATTCTTCTTTGTATTTATTAAATGTGTGTATCGGCAGATACTGTAGGTACATAGAAATTATTGTATGTCCGCATTGGCCCACAATTCCTGCATTGCTGTATCCCTAAAAAAGCCAATATCCATTTAAAGAACTGAAAATGATCAATTTAATACTATTGTTTGAATAACAGGTAAAACAGACTTCTAACACTGGGTCAACGCCATAGATCTTAAAAAAAAAAAAAAAAAAAAAATATATATATATATATATATATAAAAAAAAGACCAGTACATAATACAGTCCTTTCTGTGTAAATAGGGTATGAACAACTTACCCATTGGGAGTTGTGCCCACACGGTCACATATGTCCATAATCAGGCACCAGTCATCTGTTGTGTTGGTTTCACTTGTTGCTTTCTCTGCAAATGCAAGAAAATTCCCTTAACTGTAAAGTACATGAGCAGTTGCATAGTCTGTTTAAAAAAATAAATAAATAAATAAAAAAACTTCACAAAATGATATTTCTAAAACTATACACATTAATGGAAAAAAGGCAAAGTTTCTGCAAAACCTCATTCAGGTCATCTGTTACCAACACATCAAGTTTACTGCTTGGTAAAATGTAGCCTCAGAGGTTCTAAATAAAATTACAAAAATGTTAAAAACAAACACTAGTTGGCTTTATTAATTCACAAACGCAAACTATGTATTTTTACAAGAGCACAAACTCTTTTGCTTGGTAATTGTTGCAACCAGACTTGCACTGTACCACACACTATGAACATTTTGCTCCCAGATGTCAGCAATGTTGTAAATTAAACCTAGGAAATTATTACAGTCCATTGTACTTAAACACCATGACTGACAAAAAAAAAAAAAAACTGAAAATTATTTGCATGGATTATTTGCATAAAATATCTCTACCAGGTAACTTTTTTGCTTCCACCACACGAACCATGTCTATCCTAGAAGCAACAAATACAATTCATTAATTGAACACAAATTACTGTACATAAAATAAGCATCAATTTTATTATTTATAACACACTACAAGTTTGTAACATTAAAACAAAAGATTAATTAAGACATTAATCTTCTGTTAACATATGTGCATGCATGATTGTTGGCAGTAGCCATCTCTCCAGCTGGTTAAGTAACTTGACAGCTTTCATCCTTCGAATGGTCTCCAAAATACAGTCAATTAAGTATTTATTATACTATCTTCTTGTAATAAGTCACCAATTTATACAACAGGATAAGGTTTATTTGCATCAATTCTGCGAATCAGCTTTCATCAAGGGTTCAACAGCAGGAGGAAGATTTCAACTCGGGTTCTTGCAAACACTGCAACTGCTACTCTACCTACTGACAGTTATTTGCCATATATCCTATTATTTAGGTCACATTAAGTGTTTATTAAAGCAAAAATATAAAAGTGACTCTGCAAAGCCTTGTAATTACGACAAGCCGTTAGATTTGTGTTGAAATGGCCAGAGGTAATGGCATGGTTAGCTGGGGCAGCGAAGGGAGTGGTGGTTACAATGCTACCGTCTAGTCTGAAAGCTCCCAGTTTGAAAGACACCTGCTGTAGCTGAAAGCTTTAGTGTTATATAAGTATTACATGGTGGTAAAATATTACAGTATTTACAAAATGATTGCAGAAAATTACAGAACTTTGGCAATCTTTGCACAGAAGGGGAGAGTCCATAATAACTGGGAGGCCCTGTGCTGGAAAAGAGTGAACTGTGTGATCTGTACCAGGGTAAAAAGAGGTACACATGCTCATATTGTGACTGAAGAAGTGGCACTTGTGGGACAAGATATACAGTACAGACGCCTGGCAACACATCTGCTGTTAATACTACATTCTGGCACTGGTTATTATTATTATTATTATTATTATTATTATTATTATTATTATTAATAATAATATTATTATTAATAATAATAATAACAATAATAATAATAATAATTCATTTTTTTCTGCTTATTATGTCACCACACACGAAAAGATATGAAGAAGTTTAAGCTGTTATGACGTGAAATTCTGTCAACTTCCCTGCCGCTTCAGACATGGGACGGACGGACACACACACACACACACACACACACACACACACACACACACACACACACACACACTATAGCGACCGCTTTGCTTGTCCTTGTCATTGTCATTGTGTTTGAGACAAACGCCTCAATTTCATGCCCCCCTCCTCGCCGTGTTTAAGGTCGGCGAAAGCCCACAGAAGCGGGTCCGCGCCGTTGCCCCACTTACCCACATCTTGGTCGAACGGATTCTGCCCGAATAATGGCATGGCGAGTCCAGCCACGAAAGCAGCAGCGTCGCCTCTAAAACGATGTAAAGAAATGCTGACAATTTAAGTATATCTCTTCCTCGTCCATCCAACTCCGTCTTTCACCAGTTGCTCGTCCGTAAAGCTAGCTGACTAGCAAAATGCCTGAAGTGTGCATTTTAATATTGACTATAACCTCGGCTGAACAAATTATATTTATTAATGGTGTGCATGTTACACGTGTAATTAAAAGCACGATTATTTGAACTTTTGGTTGTGTTTTCACAAAAAAGGCATTACACAGGACACCTAAATTTACGGCCCTGTCAGGAGATGAGGGCGCTGCGGAGAGCGCCACCCGGAGGACCCCAGTAGACAACTTCCAACCGATAGTAGCACGTCAGGATTAGCTAGTTTAGTGTTTACATTTGCATTTATTCATATAGAGGACGCTTTTCTCCATAGTGACGTACAATTCAAACAAAAGTTTTACGCAAACAACTTTGTACGTAAGCAAACAAAAGTGCTAAGTTTTTTTAGTGCACAGTGGGCCACCATGTGTATAAATTCGTAGATGTATCATAGATATCGCTGCTCGAAATTAAAATAAATATAGCCTAAAACTCCCTGAGCAAGGTGCACACTATCAGGTTTGTTCTAAAACATTGAAATAAATAAAAACAATAAAGGGAAGGGAGGTTGTTTCACAGTTCAGATAAAGATAAATTATACTGGGTGAACTGTTTCCCTGGGTGTCATTCCCTGGTTCCCCAGCAGCGGCGCTGCTCTTCCGGCGGAAGTGTCGGCCACTCTGAGCTCTGGTCCGTCGAACAGTGCTTCAGTCATGGCTGTACACACGGCGGGCGCTGTGAAGACGGCGCACAACGACGTGAGCCACAGGCGGAGGAAGGGCCCCGGGGCCCTCGCCACCGTCTACCTCGTTATTTACAACGTGGTCATGACGGCTGGGTGCGTACCACCAACGTGGGAGTGTGTGTGCGTGTGTGTGTGCGTGCGCGCTCTTAGTCCGTGCAGCCACGGCCACTGATCATGCGGGGACTGTGTGCGCTGTTCTCCAAGCTGTGGTCCTGTCCGCTATCTCGCTTTGTGTCTCACACATACACAGGCTTGTTCCCCAGGCGCAGAGCCACCAGTTTGTCGCGGTCCCGCAGTTACAGTCACACCGTTTCCTCGGTCCAGCAAAGGGTCAGCGTGTCGCGCGTTGCGCTCTGCATCTCCATTCGACAGGAATATGCAAATGAGAAGGTCGCTGAAACGCGCGTTACACATTTGTGCACTTGCACTTTGCAGAATGCCATATTTTGGGGGAGTGTGTGTGTGTGTACAGTATCAAGTTCACGTCTGTTTGTCACTGTGCTCCTGCTCTCTGAAGTGCTGAATGTAAAAATACTAATAAAGCAGCAAAAATCCGACCCACTTGGAGTAAAATTGCTTACAAGAATGGGCCAAAATCACTGCTGAGCACTATGCAAAGCTGCTTCACTTACACCAAAGCTGTGGCGGTAGTAAAACATGGTTCTACCAAATATTAATGCATGTTTAATATAGAACGTTTCCGTTTTTTTCTTTGTTTTTATCAATTATTTTCTTAGTGTCACCCCAACATGATTCATTTTCAGTTTCAGTGCTTTCGAATAAAATATTTCTGCAAATGAAATTGCTGTGTGCCTCCTAATATTCTGTAAGACAACTGGTCGAGGGTCTGAAGACTTTTGCAAGGCACTACATTCTTAACTGAGCTGAAAAAGAGGGTGATGCAAAAAATAATTTAACACTTTCATTAGTTTTACTCATTAACTAAGTATCATATGAACATGTAGTCTAAAACAATTTGTAAAATAATTCTCAGTTTTTTGTTATTCTGACAAATGCTCAGTGTGTGTTCATATATAGTTACTGAATAATACATTTATAAAAGTGTTCCACTCTTTTTTAATCAACCATTACACTTTGCAGCATTTTTGTGACAGAAGTATTGCAAATAGTCTGTGCTGTGTAGAAATGACTTATACACAGTTAAAAACAAGTATATAGTTGTGTTTTGTTTATTTTCAATGTATCAGTGTAGATTTATTCTGACAGTTTACGCATGATAAAATACTTTTTTAATTTTTTTTTTTTTTTTTTACGGAAATCAGCTCCTTAGGAAAAACATTGTCAATAAAGACCTGTGTGAATTGGTGTATGTCTCTTAATTTCTAAATTATCTTAAATTCTTATTTTAATAAAATCTAGTTCTTGTACACCTCTAGTCTAATTTTTGTCATATATTGTATAACTGAAATTGTAGTTTGTGTGTGTTTGGGAGGGGGGTACAGTGCAGGTTTGTAGTGCTACAACAAATTTTAAACTTTGGTTTGCCTTTCCAGGTGGCTTGTCATAGCCGTGGGACTGGTCCGGGCATACTTGGCCAAAGGCAGTTATCATGGACTTTATTACTCCATCGAGAAGCCGCTGAAGTTTTTCCAGACTGGTGCAGTGCTGGAGGTGGGTCCTAGGGGGCGGTACTGAGACCTTGGCTATGGAGTAACTGTCAGTGTCAGAGCATAGCCCACTGTGTGATGCTGTAACACCTAAAGTCTGTTTAAAGTACAGCAATTTATTGTTTGATCTATGTTAAATAAATAACAGGTAGTTGTCAGGTATTTTTCCCCAGCTGCTTATTTCTGAGTGAAGGCTTTGACTGACCGTCATTTCTTTTGGTTATTTTTTCCATGTGTAGCTAGGGCTGCATGTTTTCTCGCAGCTTAAATTTGGCTATACTGCCTTTGTTGGGGTTTATTTGAATGCTGTTTTGTAACTTAATATTTGTACTTGTTTGTATTAGTAAAGTACAGGTACCAAGTGTTGGACTCACATTCAGAAAAGCTCGTGTACCTGGGTAAAAGTGACATGTAAAAGTCTTTCTCTTATCTCCATGTCAATTTATTTAATTTTCTTTTTCCAGATATTACACTGTGCTGTGGGTAAGTTCCTCCTGTGGGTTGTAGCCAGAAATAGCAGTTTCACCAGACCTAGTTAAAAGTGGCACTGAGTCAGATGTTCAAACAGAATGTGAAGAACGCAGACAAGCAGTTTGTCCAACCCTCCCAAAATGATAAGATTGGAAGCTGGCGTAACACCGGTGTGGCATGTGAGGGCCAAAGTCCAGACACTGTGAAGACCTTGAATCAAGTTTGACCCTTCTGGTTACACCTATGAAGCCAGCCTCATTTGATGCCCCCGTGGACCAATATGTTCTGCGAGCCACTCACATGGGTTGGGGTCACACTGCAACTCCTGTGTAGAAGTAGCATAGCACATTTACTGCATGATTAATAATCTACATCTGAAGTATAAAAATGCAAATGTGTTTAAAAAACCTTTAAAACTTTTGTTGTGCATTTGTTCTTAATCTGAATTTATTTTTGCATAAGAAGTCTGGGTAAAAGTTTAACATATACAAACACCATAATTAACAATCATAAACAACAAGTAAATCACAGACCTGTTAGCAGCATTAGCAATAAAGGAGAGCACACCTTTACAACCATGCCGATATTCCTTAAAGGCTATTTTTATGTAGGGTACTTGTGGCATGCAGTAACAGGCCTTTATTTATGATGTTGTAGATCGATGTTAACTCAGAAGTTGGTATTCAGATAATTTTTAAAAATATACAGTATTTCTTGCAAATATGAAAGTCAGACGTGTTCTGCTGCACTGTTGTAAGAAAAAAGTTGGTGAATCCTTTGAAATAACAGCAATCTCCGCTATCCTAATTCTCTATATAAGAATTTTTGCAGTAATGACTGTTGAAAATGAATATTTAAATACCGGAATCTGAACCAGAACTTTTGCTGTAACAGATTTTTATCCAAAACTTATCCATAAAAAAACTAAATGCAAATAAAAACTAAACAAATAAAAGAAATCAACAAATAAATACTGTAATGAAATTTTTAAAAAAAACAGTAATTTTAATGCTCTATTTCATACTTTCATACAAGTATAAGTGAATTATAAGTGAAAGTTGAACGTATGCACGTCCAAGCTGTTATCTTATCAGCTGTTTCTGCTAGTTTAATTTTGTGTGAATGCATTTGCACTTCTTCACCACATTTACTGTGATTTAAGCTGGATAATTTAGCTGGATGCCCATTGGTCCTCAGGAGAAGAGGGGGAAGAGTTTTTGAAAAGAAACTTTAAAAGAAGTTTTAGAGCATGCAAACACAATGATCTCACTGATTATGGAACATGGTAGTAACATAAGTGGCTGCCTCACTTTGAAGAACACAATTGGAGATCCTGTTGTAGGTCAATTTTGAGGTTTTTTTTTTTTTGCCCCGCATCCACACCTCCGATAGAGAAAACTAACATATCCATCACCCTCTGACCCACATGAAATCATCATGTTTTTCATCAATTTGTGCTTAATATACAGGTCGATTCAAAAATAATTGATCACTTTCATAAAATTTGTACAACTTTCAAGCACCAAAGTTTAGAGTAACTACACATTACATTTAGCAAAGTTAAGTTATACTTATAAATTATACTTAAAAGTATGAAAGATTTAAAGTTTCCATTGGCCCACTTTAATACATTTATACTTGTATGAATTGTTGTATGTTCTTGTATGAATTAAAATGCTTTTAATAAAGCTTTGATAGTGAAACTTTAGAATTTTTTTTTACATTGCAAGTTAAAATTTAATAGTAGTGTGTAATAGATACAGTTGTGGTTGTGTATGCTTGTCCTCTGTGTGACAGGAATCGTGCCATCGTCGGTGGTACTGACCGGATTCCAGGTGATGTCTCGTGTGTTTCTCACCTGGGCAGTGACACACAGCGTGAGGGAGGTATGATGTATCTGCAACATTTTGACATACTGCCCCATTTCTCTGATTTTGCTCATTTCAACTGAATTCAGTGTCTGTGTAATGTTTGGGTTCCACGTGATATTTTTTCTTTTTGGGAGAACCCTGAAAACTGCTAAGCTTTTGCTGAAGCTCATGTTTAGATGTTTTTTTTTGTTTGTTTATCCCAGAATAAGACGTTCTTACTGATATGCTGCCATCTGTAAGTCTTTTAGTATGACAGTGAATAACACTGTTGTGGATGCATCTTTTAAAACTAATCTTTTAACTGGAATGTTTGTTCTCGCCTGTTTAATTTTTAGGGCTTTTTGTTAACGTTTATGAATATCACTACGAAAAAGTTTTTTGTGATATAGTGCACTTTTGTTGTGTTTGTACAAAGATCAGGACTTGTCTGCTGCATTGCCCTGGCTGTATTGGACAGTCTGGCTCAATGGATGCTGGTGTATGTCACAGTGATCCTTTCAGTGTTTGTTTATTTTTTCCCCATAATTCATTGTTCTAGGTTCAAAATGAAGACAGCGTTCTGCTTTTTGTGGTGGCCTGGACTATAACAGAGATCATCCGTTACTCTTTCTACACATTCAGCCTCCTGAATCACTTGCCTTACCTCATCAAATGGGCACGGTAATGTTTGCAGCACAGCTTAACATGTTATCAGAGATGTACTGCCTGTAAATAACTCTATTAATTGCTTGGTGTTATCTAGAAAGTATGAAAATAATCTGTCAGATAATGAACATTAAAGAAATGATGCATTTTTTTTTTTTTTTTTTAAATTTTACATCTTTGTCATCATAATTATCTTGAGGCAATGGTCGTGTAATGTTCAGCAGCAGCCAGATGCCTGTAAGAGAGGTGTGTGTGATGCTTGGCCATGAAGCTCTTGACAGCACCACCCACACAACGCTGGCTCTACTTAAACTATAGCCCCATGGCAACAGGCTCTAATAGCCAGAGACCCCAGATGGGGGACCACCTTTTCTGCCTCATTCTCTGCTTCTTGCATTGCTGGTAGTAATTTATGAATCAGTCATCCACTTCCATCAAAGGTTAGATTGCTTTTTAAAGCACATTTCTCTTTATGTAAGATGCTTAAAGGTTAAATTAAATTAAGTGTCAATTGGAGTAATTGAAACTGAAGCTTTTATTTATTTATTTATTTTTTTACAATTTTCACTTTGTTGACGTCATTGCAGACTTCTTGGAAGTTCTCAGAATGGTTTGCTGACGTTATTCTATTTGAGGCGTGCTTCAGTCTATTGCGATGTTATAAATAGTTAACAGTTATAAAAATACCCAAATGTTTACATAACTTTTTTTCCATGAAGTACATTGCATTCCTTTCTGTCTTTAAAATAGCAAATTGATTTTTGGTGAAATGGTTATCTGTGTTTTTTCCAACTTTGGTGGGATGACTGTGACCTGTGCTACATGCTATTATTTGCTTAAATTCTGCGGTGTAATATTTTAGAGCACAGTTCATGCATCCGTCCATTTTCATTAACCGTTTTGTCTTCGTCAAGATGCACAATTCCTGAATTCATATATTTGAAACTTAGTGGAGTTCTTTAACTATTTCAAGGATTGTCCACAAGGCTTAAATCTGTCTCTTTTTTGCCCCCTCTACTGCCATTGGTCATGACATGGAGGGGTCAGTTTTTGATTCTTTCACTATCCCATGTGACATACTATATAAATGTATGCTTAAAATGTCCCCCTAATGTTTTTACATGCATGTATTATCAAGAAAGGATTATCTGCAAAGAAATGTGCTACAAAAATGCATTTTTGCTGCCACCTTTCAGCCAGGTCCCAGGTTTTTATCTGACCACCAGCTGTAGTTTTCTTGATCAAGGTATATGCACTGAATTGCTACAGTAAAAATTACCCTGTTATAAATGGATAAACCCTTGTAAGTAGCTAAAGTTGCTTTGGAGAATAGGATCAGATTGCATGGGTTACATTCCTACCCTAGACTTCGGTGTAACAATACAGATTTTATCGATCCCTACAGGGAAATTCAGCATACAGTGGCTGAACATACAGAACACATAACACCTGACACTCATAATACATATAATAGATGGCTGTAAGTAATGAAGACCCCTAGAAGTACTTCTAGGTGCACCAAAGTAGAAAAACCTGGTGGCTAAGAGCTCATGATCAGAAGATGTGAGCCATTGTCCATGACTGTGTTTAATTACATTTCTTAATGTTTTAATGTTTAGCTCTTAACTCAAAGGTAGTGTAAACAAAGCTAAAGCAAATTTTGATTCAGTATTTAGTATTTTAAATTGTACCCATTAAAATTACTTATATACAGTAGATGACAGCTTTCTGCAGGTACTGTATAATGTGGGTATACATATACACATACTATAACTGTGTGTATCTGTGTTTTTGTAAGTGTGTATACATAGAGGACCTGCATGATGTACATGTAGCAATTTGAGGAGAAAAGAAAGTTACTGAATATCAACAGAATACACAATGTGTACATGCTGCATTGTAAGAGTGTAGAACAAGAAAGGGTTTGATGTTATTGTTAAATATACCTTCTTTAGATGTATAATTTTAATTATTCCAAACCACTGGCGAGACCCAAGTCCATGTGTGATAATCTTGTCTGTCTTTTCCAATGTTCAGGTACACCCTCTTCATTGTGCTGTATCCCATGGGCGTCATGGGGGAGCTTCTCACCATCTATGCTGCTCTCCCTTATGTTCAGAAGACCGGTCTCTACTCCATTACACTGCCGAACAAGTACAACTTCTCCTTTGACTACCATACCTTCCTCATCCTGACCATGATTTCCTACATCCCTCGTAAGTCCATCAGAACTTAAGGATTCTTGCTGTACAAATGTGTACATGTTCCTCTGCAAAAATGTCAACATGTCAAAGCAAAATCCATAGGATTTTCTCAGATCCAGTACTTAGTGGGGAAGCAGTTTACAGTGCATAAACACAGGATACAAGTGAGTCGTCTGAGATTGAATATTATGCTGGGGAATTGGGCGATTTTTGGTTTACTCTTAGTTTTCCGCTTGTGCAGTAATGTGTTGGATTCATATAGGAAGATTATTGATGTTTCAGTGAAGGGGAATTCTTTAATTACTAGCTGAGATATGCAGCTCTTCCCAGGTTAAATAAAAAAAAGTGCAGCTGTGGAAAAATGAATAGTAATAGCACATGATGTATCACCAAACTGTATGCATTTACCCTTAAAGTTGCATCTCCCCCTTCAGCTCTTCCTGTCAACGATTTGGTTTCACATTCTTTTTGGTGATAAAAACAAATCGGTCTAATGTGTGTCATGTTTTATATTACCAAACTTTATCATGTTTACACTTGTTTAGTTTAGTACAATTCTTCCATTTCCTCTAAAGGTCAGGTAGGGTGAGAAATACCTATGTGGAAAATTTTAAGTCTGTGGCTTTAAAAGAAAGCTATGCATAAGGGCCAAACAGATAGATTGAGTTTAAAAGATAGAAATAACTGCTTGTCCTGTTTCTCTTTTGACTGACAAATAATTCTTTATTGATATACCTCTTTATTGCTATAAATTGATATAATGTTAAAGAATACAGTTTGCGACATCACTGATAGCTGAAGAAAATGAACTTTGTGAAGCATCTAACTGCCTGTTCTGTGGCTTGGCCTCCCCAGTCTTCCCTCAGCTCTATTTCCACATGTTGCGTCAGAGGAAGAAAGTCCTGGGACACTACGAAGAGCACAGCAAAGACGAGTAGACACATCAGAAAGCCCAAATCTAGAGTCAGTCGACTGCTGGCAGGAACAAAGGTCATCATATAAGCATTGCCTGGCCAAACGTCTTCTCTGTACAAAAAGAGCCCAACTTTTCAATGGAATGATTGCCAAAAATTCTACTGTATACAAATTATCTTTCAGACAGTAAGCGCTTCCCTTTGTGGTAAATTTGTAATGAAAATTAGGTAATTTGTGTTATCCAGAAATGGCAAATGCTATCAGAATGTTTACTGTGTTTAAATTTGTATTATACTAATACTGTTGCACTGAGTCATTTTGACGATGTGGGTGATGACCATTGGTTTTTACGGTAAGTAATAAGCTGATTAGTTTAAAAGCGTTCAGTATTGAAAATAAACGGTTAAATTTCTTGCATTCCTGGTATTGTGTGGGGAGAAAAAAAATGATAACCATACCATACACAGTATCAGCATCTCAAATTGTGGTGGTAAAGTTATTTTGATCTTTTTCCATCTTTGCATGAATTTGATTATTATTGGGCTACCTCTCATTTTTGCTTCTTCTTCACATGAAAACCCATTTTCAGGCTAAAAAATTTTTGTCTTTCAAATGAAGTATTTGGTTTTGTAGTTACTGTAGGCATGTTCCTTACTATGTGTAGCTTCATTGTTCTCTCTGTCGTATTAGGAATGTCAGTGATGATGTGCGCACTGTTTGGATTTTGTCGGTTCTGTATATCAGCAACACTATTTTGGTTGGCCAGGTCTGGCTGATAGCAGTGGGGACCATATTACCATGTAGAAGTATCAGTCCTGTAATTGTAGTGTTGCCTAAAGAATCATGGTTTTTGGTCCTTTTTAGGAATACAAAATTGCAAAAATTTAGAATAAAGTGGGTTTTTGGACACAGGAGGTTTCCTTTAAGTTTTTCCTTCAATATCTATGAGCAGCATGATCGGAAACCAGTACAGACTGAGCATTCCAGGTGGCCTAGCTTTATTGCAAATCCAATTAATGCAAACTATTCTCGTAAACTGTGTGATTCGGACACTTACTGCACAGAAGCTAACCAGTACATAGAACTACTTATGTTTAGGAAGGGCTAACTCTGAAACACTTACTTTAGAGTTCTGGTCTATGGTTTGAATTGATAAAGTCTGTCAGCTGTTATAAAGTTGTTTATCCAGGGAGTCATTTAAGTTATTTGTACAACTGATCTCTTTTGTTTGAACCGGAAGTTGTATTTTCATGTTGCTTTTAGTAGGTGCAGATACCGCTTCCTCCTCAGAATACAGACCTGCCATTAGCATTTCACACCATGGTTTTGACGGTTGTCTTCCCAAAGTTTGTCCAAAGAGCCAGTGTTGTGTAAGTGATGCTAGCATGGGCATGGAATGAAATTGGAACTGGAATGTGTTTGAAAACAACAGTCCTAAAGTGTGTAACATTGCATGCAAACAGTGAACCATGCCCTTTGCTTCCTGGTGTGACACACTACTCAAAAACGAAATCTGGCAAACAGCGTTGGGCTTCTCAGTAACAGTTCTGCATGGGACCATTTCCTCGAGAATACATGACCAGACTTTGTATAATGTAGCAAGTAATATGACTAATATATATTTCCAATAAATGCTGAACATGGTAAGAAAAAGGCTTGTATTTTGTCTTTTTTCAGCCATAATTTTTATCTGCTGGCAGTTTTTAGATTTGAGAAGTTATTGTCCCTGAAATCTTGAAAGCAACACCATGCACTTCTCAGGAGGTGCCTTACTGACGGCAAGCACTTATTATTGTGGCTCTTGTTAAATTTGAAAGTTGTTTAGCTTCCCTTCATGTTGTCATTTTTGGATGTTTTAGAGTTAGTGAATTACATCAGTATGTATTATTGATTTATATGCTGTTGTGCTCAGTCCTACAAAAAGATTGCATTTAAGCATTTTTACATACAACTCAACATTTTACGGAAACAATAATAAGGGTCTCAAATCTTTAGCTGAAGTCTGTGTCCCTACTTCTGTTACATCTTGTCTTTACAATACTAAGAGGTTGAGAAATGATTATCTGGTAGAAAGCCAGAAATATGCAACTTTGGTGTATCAGCTGTATCCTTTTAACAAATTTTATTTAAAACAAGCTGACTTACTTTAACTGCCTGGGTCAGAATGTAGAATGGTTAAAAATAATAATAGGTTATAGGTCAAAAACTCTTTTACTCAAAGTGGTGCATTGAAAACATACACTATATAGCCAAAAGTATGCCCCCCAATGACTGAGTTCAACTGTTTCAAGTGCACCCATGCAGCATACAGACACATTCTAGACATCTGTGTGTTTCCAACTTTGTGTCCACAGTTTGGGGAAGAAACTCCTTGCCTGCTTCAGCATGACTCTGCCCCCATGCACAAAGCGAGTTCCATAAACGCATGGTTTATCCAGGCTGGTGTGGAAGAACTTGAGTGGCTGCACAGAGCCCTGACCTCAACCCCATTTAAACATCTTTGAAATGAACTGAAAAGCCGAACGCAAGCCAGGCTTTCTCACCCAACATCAGCCTGACTTCACTGCTATTTACAGCTGAATTTTGTAATACTCATCAATAAAAATTGGGCTGATTTTGATAATTAGGTGGACATTTGTTTAGGATTTAACAAATGCTTTTTTGTCGAAAAGTATAATTTATGTATGAAGATTCTTCATGAATCTTAGACCATAGGACTAGAACGTGACCCACAGACAGCACCACATACTGTGTTTAGCAGCTTAAAACCAAGTATTCATGTGGTTATGCAAACAGATTAAAGAAACTGAGTTTATGTCTTTAAAAAATTGTGTTTTTATCAGAATGCAGCACAATAACATGAATTGCCATTAATGAAAAAGAGAGCTGCAACTGTGTGATGCAACAAAGCTGTTTCATGCAGCAGTTCGGAAGGTGTTAATGTGAGCTGTGATGGTGCTCCTTGTGACTGGGGATGGATGTGCTGGATGCTCCACATGCCCTCAGTACATTTCACAAGGTTCTTCTGCCACAAGCTTCCATTGTCCTCCCAAAACCAGACACCATAAAAAATGCCAAAAAAGTTCAGATCTAAAGTAAGCTTCCCAGAAAAAAAAAGGAAAACTTCAGGAAACTTCTTCAAATCTGTGTTTGGATGTTAGACAACTGGAAAGTTGCAAGACAAAGACTTAAGTGTGTTTTTCATCAGCCTAATTCCTCGGCTTGTGACACAAGTTCAACGGCTGCATTGTAGTGCGTCTTAATTTAGAACCGTTTGCGCAACTTTTCTTTTGATTGTGTTAGACTTATTTTTAAATGTTAAGGAAATTCTGGTGTTGTTCAAGGATTATGAAACTGGCACTGTGACCGCTATACGCAAGCGGGAAGGCACAGAAGGTGACTTCTGACGTTTTTACTGGATTTTCTGGGTCACTGACGAAGGAGGCCTATCAAAGATCATTTGTTTGACTCCATCCCTGTTTGCTCAGGTTTAATTTTTATTTGGAGGTGAAATATAAACTGTGCCTTTCTGGATTTATAGTAGGAACATATTTTTTATTCTTTGAAAACTAAAGTCTGTTTCCAGTGTAATGGTCATTTATTATATAGCTGCAAAGCAGACGCTGGTAAGTAAGATGTTCCGTAAGATTTTAAAGATTAATACAACATACTAAATTGTTCAAATGGTAAATGTAAATTGGAATAATCTACTATGAAAAGGCTTATTAGTAGTCACTCGGAAGCAAATCTGGCTCTTGCAGTGATGGCTGGAATCGGGCTCAGTCCGAGTAGAGTCTGCACGCTCTCCCTGCATCTGTGTGGGTTTCTTTTCACAGTCCTAAGACATGTGTTTCCAGTTAATTGATCCCTCTAAATTGTTCATAGTGTGTGTGGTCATGCCGGGACGGACTGCAGAACCCCACAACCCTGACTGGGATAAAGCAGTCACTTATGTTTTAGATTTATTAATAAACAGGTCTAAAAAGCTTTAAATTCTGCAGGCAGACATGCAGCTCACAGGTTTTTGTGATATGTTTTATATGGTCTCTGCCATATAAAATTGTTTTGTGAGGCAGTACTGTATATTTATTTGACCTTCAATATGTCAAAAGAATCCAGAAAATTCTGCTTTTTCATAAGACAATTTGTCCAGTATGGATTGTATGTGCCCAGTTATTTATTAGTACTTGTAGTATAATGTCAAGTCTATTAATAAAACGCAATAATTTTGCATTATGCTGCTAGTAACCGTCATAACTTTCCTTTTCAGCTCTTGAACAAATATTAATAACCACGTACACTTGTTGCTTTGGTGTTCTTTTAAAGCCTAAAATGTAAAAAGTCCTAGATTATAATTTTTTTTTCATACGGTTGAGAATTAAGTTTTTTTATTTTTTTTTATTATTCTGGAAGTGTATGACGCATTAAACTAAGTTTTCAAAGAAAAACCCCAAATTTCAGTTTGTGTCATTGTGCCGTTGGCCATAAATTGAAAAATAAAGGCTGTTTCTGAAGTGGAGCTGCTTTTTTGCTTTCTTCCATAATTATTTTAGTCCAACAGCCGACGGGAATTTTGTGTGATTTGGAAAAAAAATCCCGAAGTGAGATTCAGGCGGGAAACAGTTAGCTTGACAAGTTCGGGGGGCAAACGCACCCTTTGAGTGCAGTTTTCAGTAGCTTTTCTCTACATGTGGCAGTAAAGCAAAATGACTTATTAATACCTTCACCCCCAGTCTGTGAATAAAGATGCTGATCTACTCACGCGTTGGAGGCAAGAATTAACGCAAAACCGTTTCACAGCTTGGAAAAACGCAACGCGTGGGATCCTACTGTAAGTGACACTTACAGAAACCAATGAAATCCTGAACATGAGAGCGCCGCGTCCAATGGAAATGCAGAAAGGCGGTTGCTAGGAATCACACTTGGTTGAATGGCAGGCTCGGGAACGGCAGAGCAGAGCGGAGCGGCTGCTTCATCGATTCACGCAAAGAACCGCAGCGCGACAAAATCCCGCATCGCAGTTTCCTTCTTCTGTGGCTCCTAGAGAAGTGGTTTGTGCCGCGTGAGTCGACATGGACCGGAACATCTGGACGGCGTGACGCGGCAGATGTTTGACAGCTGCGGCGCGGTGAGGGGGACTGGCGCCGGTCGGCCCCGCTCTCAGGCGCCCTGTGAGGGATGCCACGGAGCGCATGTGGACCGCGGTGACCGTACATGACCACATGCGTGGACCAGGGACCACCTGCGAAGCTCCGCAGCTATCGCCGCTCTTCTGCATCGCATAGCGGGAAGACATCGGGCGCACAATGACACCTGTCACCTTCAGGCGCTCCGGGTGTAAATTAAACTCACCGAGCTGACGCCGGCAGAAATACGGCATCACACATTAATATATTTTTTAAGTTTTTTTTTTAAACTTGCAAACATATATATATATTTTTTTATTATTATTTTTATTTTTCAAATAATTTTTGGCCAAAACAACGTGCTACCAACGTGTTTCCTTTATAATTTGGTTCACCTGCCGTTATGTTTTGGTTTGCAATTTTTGGACTACGTAATTTTTGTCGTTCGATTTTTGAAAAACCGTGCATGAAACATGCAGTTTTGTTGGTGTTCAACAGCAAAAATCGTGCTGGATCGAGTCAAGCGATGGTCTAAGATTAAAGTTTCGGAAAGTTCCTTCATTTTTTTTCCTAAGCACGATGACATCCGTACCGTATTTGCAATAAGTGGCGCGGGATCTGCTTAAAAATGACATGAATGAAAAGCGTTTCTAGGAGCGTTTTTTTGCGGATTATCGGTCTGTTACACGACAGTTGGTCAGTTCGGTGCTTTCTGTCATACTTTTTGTAGGAAAGAGGAAGAATCGCTTGCTCTGAAATGAGGTTCTACCATGGCAAAAACCCCCCAAGTCGATAGCCAGGGAGCTCCGACTGTGGTTTGAAGGACGTTTTTAATGTAAGCGCCGACATGTCAGCGCCAAGCAGCGCCAGCCCCCCCGAGAGAGGGGCTACCGAGCTCCGTTCTGCCTGGGGGGAGTCGGAGGCCGTGGCCAACGGATGCGCGCACCCGGCGAGGGCGCCGGGCAAAAGGCTCTTGCACTCCGGCAGCAGGTGGCGGCACGAGGAGGAGCCCGAACCCGAGCCCGAACCCGCACCCAGCCGGCGCAGCTTCAGGTCCCGGCGTGCGTGGCAGGACGGCGCGGAGGAGGCGAGATCCCGGTCCGCGGACGACGGCGGGGGCCCCTCTGCGCTGTCGTGCTGCCGCGGCGCCATGCGCGTCTTCAGCTCCAAGAAGTTCCAGTCTGAGAAGCTGGAGCGCCTCTACCAGCGCTACTTCTTCCGCCTCAACCAGAGCAGCCTGAGCATGCTCATGGCCGTGCTGGCGCTTGTCTGCGCCGTCATGCTGGGCTTCCACTGCGCGGGCGGCCGCTGCCGGACGCCGTTCGTGCTCGTGTTCGCGCTGGCCATCGCGCTCGTCGTCGCGCTCACGGTCGCGGTCAACCGGAGCGCCTTCCACCAGGACCACATGTGGCTCGTGTGCTACGCGCTCATCCTGCTGCTGCTGCTGCTGCAGGCGGTCGGGCTGTGGCTGGCGGAGCCGAGCGGCGCCGCCGAGGGCGTCTGGTGGACCGTGTTCTTCACGCACGGCGTCTACACGCTGTTGCCCGTGCGCATGAGGGCCGCCGTGGTCACCGGGCTGCTGCTGTCCACCGCGCACCTGCTCGTCTCCTGGAGGATGAACGGAGCGGACCGCTTCGTCTGGCGGCAGGCAAGGCGCGCCTTCTCGCCTCCTTCACGGCTCCGCCGCACACACGCTCACACACGTAGACGCGGGCTTATTGCTCTCCGACGCGGTGGTGCTGACGGTGGAGGAATTCCCACGCTTTCCCTAAAACGCAGCTCCCTCTAATTTTCTTTTCTTTTGTCACCTCCCCTTTTAAAGCTCTGTTAGACTTTCGAACAACTTGTCTGTTTCGTTGCAGTCCTTTTTCTAAGTCTTATTTTAGCAACCTGCATTGCGCATCACCTGGTGTGCGCTAAGGTGCTTTAAGTTCAATTCAGTTCAACTAAATTCATTTCCGATAGTAAAATCTCATACAGATGTTTGAAATGAGTTCCTATCTCGCTGCATATATACTGTAATTCTGTCATAAACAAGAAGTGAAACTTTAAGTTTGGGGGAAATAATATTGTTCAACTTGCACCTGTTGCAAACTGCACAGCCGATCTAACGAGGCTTTCAACTTTAAGGTTAAAGCGCCATGTGTTTTCCCTTCTTCTCTATGTTGATTTAGACATAGGAATTGTTTACTAAATTAACAATATATATAACTGTACAGGGTGATTCAGTAAAAACTGAACACTTTGATAAATGTATGAACATGTAGTATATGCAGCATTTGTAAGGTCGAGTTCTGTGAGTTACTTTACAAATTGCTTTAGACTACATGTTCGTATGATGCTTAGTTACCAAGTAATACATTTATGAAAGTGTTTGATTCTTTTTTGAATCACTGTGTAATTTGTTTATCGCTGCGGTGAGAAATGTGTCTGGCAAGACAGAACTAGGTGATGCTGCTGCTTGTTGCTATGGCAACAGTATACTTTGATCATTATTCCTCACTTGGCTTTTTAAAGTTCTGGGGAAAAAAGTAGTGAGAATACAGACTTTTTGCAATCACTGTAAAAAAAAAAAAAAAAAAAGTATATGGTTTTGTCACGACAGACCTTGAATAAAGAAAACAGTTTAAGCTGGTGTGGAGTAACTAAACCATACTTGTTTTGCAGTGCATTTTAGCAAAAAAATTATTTGCATGCATGAATTTCTGTTCCTTATTATTAACTGGAGATTTTGGAAGTAAATCCAGTGTTTTTAATTTCTTGATGTGTGTGGCATCCTTTATGTTCCATATCTGTTGGTAAAGCTGGCTTAAACAGAATGTTTTGTGCTATCAATTAAACATTTATATGGGCATATAGACATGCTGGTACCCAGGCAATATGGCACCTTTTTTGTAGGATTGTGCTTAAATATTCATGTGCAGAGGATTGAAAATGTGTTGTCACGCTAAGCTCATGCAAGGATGTTTTTTTTAAATACGAATTAACCAGTGTGTCATTTCATTTAGTATTTGAGACAAAATGCATTAAGTTTGTTCTAGCAGTGATGATAGTATTAATAAAAATAATAATACTTTAATTTCAGAATCTTTGCTGCGAGATACAAGTTTTCGTAGTATATTGTTTAACCAGTAATTATTTAATAATTTATTAAAAATCCTGAATGTTTTTTTCCTTTGATGGCACTGGAAGTTTAGAAGTCTAAAATGGTTTTCTTTTGTTTTGGCTGTATGGACCAGTACAACTGCATCTTTTCCTCTTTATTCAGTGAGAAGTGTTATGTTCATAAGCTTCTGTGAATTTCAAGGCTCATGGGTGTGTCTTCTTGCTTTTTGTACACACGTGCAAATATTTCTGGAATTAATCAGCGATCACTTGAAATGTAAACATTAGACATAGTTCCTCCGCATTTCTTTGTCTTGTATGCATGGAAAGCAGGGTCCTCTGGGTAGTTTGACACGTGGGAGCCTGCAGCTTGAGTGCTGAACTGATGTAGGCATCAGTATGCACTGTGCCTGCTACAGCGTGCCTCAATACTACAGTACTAATGGACGCCATTCAAAGACTTCATATTTTCAGTTACAAAACCATAGCTAGGACCTACAATGATGAGTGATGGCGTTCCTGCATGTGCAATAACTGCTTATAATAGGACTTGTGATTTAAAGCTCATTTTTCGTTTTAATGTGGCACAGTGCATCTAACGTAACATGTAAAAGACATCTGAAATAAAGCGTTGGGCTTTAGTGTGACGTGGTTGTATTGTGTCGGTGTCAGGTCAGGTGGTGACATACAGTCACATGAAAAAGAAAATATTCCCTCTTTCAACTCAACGGTTTTGCATAGCAGAGCATTGTATAATTAGCCAAATCTAACCTCAGATAACAGACAACACATTCACTGCATCAGAAGGAAGCCAAAATGCAGAAACTGTGAGGGAAAAAATTAAATTCACCCTAACTGCTTCTGTAGAAATTAAGAAGCCAGCCGGGTATTGCTAATCGAATGCACTTTATTAGGTGATCATCAGGAAGTGTGAACAGAACTTTTAGCCGTTCGGAGTGCTCAGATGCATACTAATGCCGTGCCAAGGAGGAAAGACATCAGCAATGAACACAGAAGCAGTTGTTGATGCTGCTCATCAATCTGGAATGGGTTATAAGGCCATTTCCAAACTCATTCCAATGTTCTGGAGAACATTCAAGACCGTGTACCAGCAAATTCATCCCAAGGTCAGACTTACAAAAGCCATAAAGAACCCAGAAGCTGCATCTAGGGATCTACAGGCCCCAGGTAACATGTTCAAGGTTAAAGTTCATTACTGTACAATCAACAAAAAAAAGGACTGAAGAAAGTGATTTTTATGGAAGGGTAGCCAGGAGAAGGACTTTTCTGTTCAAAGACAATGTAGCTGCATAGTTTAGATTTGAAAAGTTGCAGCTGAATAAACCATAAGATTTCTGGAGCAATGTCTTTTGGGCAGACAAGACCTAAATGGAGAGGTTTGGTCATAATCTGATGAAAACCAAGCACAGCGCATCACCGCGAGCACCTTATACTGTCATGCACAGCGGTGGAGGGGTATGATTTAACCTTGTTTTGCAGCCACAGGACCTGGACATCTTTCAGTCATCAATTCGACCAACAGCTCTACTTCATACCAAAGTATTTTAGAGGCATGACAGCTAAAGCTTAGGTGAAACTGGATCATGAAACAGCACAATGACCAATGATCCATGAAATCTATAGCTGAAAGGCTGAAAAAGGAAAGACTCAAGGTGATGGAATGGCCAAGTGAAAGTCCAGACTTCAACCCCTTTGAGACACTGGCAGAAACTTAAGAGAGCTGCACTGAAGCCTTCAAACATCAATGAACCAAAGCATTCTGATGAATGAGCCAAAAATCCTGCAGAAATGATAGGAGATGGACTCGGGCTGAAAACAATTACTTCAAGTTATGGCTACTGAAGACAGCTGTACAAGTTACTCAATATTGGGGTGTACGGGTATCCTGCTGCTTACAAGTGCAACACATTCCTGGAAACTGGAGAATAAGGTTAAATCTTGCAAGCCAAACATACGATTGGCACTGTGGGTGAATGGCTGCTGTGCTCTAGTAAATGTGAAAAATCTGTTTCATGTTTAGCTTCGGGTTAGCAAAAAGTATTAAATAATTTCACCCGTATACGTGAGACTTCAGTATCAGTTAGACTCGTATCTGGAGAGATATCTGGTCTTAGTTTCCATACATGGCTTCTGCATGCTGGCTTATTTTTGTTAAATAAATAATGACTTAGTGAAATCTACTATCTGTTGTTTGTCACCTGAGATTAGATTTACTTCACCGTAACCCTAGTGAGAACCAAATTATTATTTTTTTTGTTATGTCCTGATATGTGAAACCATAGAAGATGCGGGTGTATATTTTCCACTTGACTATATTCTCACGTTTGGGCTGTTTCGCAGTTTTAAGGGACCAGGAAAAAGCAGACCATTGGCTGTTCCTTAGAATTTGTGTTACAGCATGTGGGACACAAGGATGTCCTGAACATGGCCTTTGTGGCAGCTTTTGTGGCTGTTAAGGTTGCAGTGCGGGATCTAGAATAAAAAAACTGCATTTCTGTGCACCGCTGCTTTGCAGAATTGTGTTAAACATTAAATGGTGAGGGTGCAACGCCATCTGTACAGCGTTTTTACCTAAGTTCCCTGAACCAGCTGCTAGCGATCAACGCAACCACTTCCAGAGAAAAATCCTGTGAACTTTTTAGAATGGAAACAGTGTGTCAGCCCCTTAATAACACAGGGGAATTGTAAAGCTGAAATAAATAATTGAGTAGTTTAAAAACTGTGGGACTCCATATCTGTTGTGCTTGTATAGATGTATTGGCCATCTGTTATTGTGAGCTATCAGAGCTGTATCATTTGCGCTGGAATTGTTTTGAATATGCAATGGAGACTGTTTTCAGGACCAGCAGGGTTCAGAGGGCATTTTTAATATTTGAAAAGGATGTTTGTTTTTTTTCTGTGTGCAACATCTTCATAGAGGTTCTTATTTTAGTTCATTTGCATTCATTTATACAATGTTTTCATGAATGTGATTATCCATTTATTCAGCTGGTAATTTTTTATTGTAACAGTTTAGGGGAAATTCCTTGCCCAAGGTTATTGCAGCAGGAGGGGTGACTTGAACTTGGATCCTTAAAACGCTGCACAAGGTTATAGGTTTGCCCTCCATACTGCCTGCTGCACTTTGCACTTCAAGCAGGTGAGATAAAAGGAGATGTTCAAAATCATCTTTTTTTCTTGATTTGATTCTCTGGTAATTTTAACATGGACTCCACTTACGGACCATAAACTTTTACCTGAGGTGTTTCAGCAACTATGTTTTAAGTCCAAGGGCGTAATTTTAGTAAATCTTTTTTAGCAAATGAGTCTAAGCCGAAATACCTTTCAATATATCCATATACACTGACCATCCACAACACAAAACCATTGACTGGTGAATAACATTTATTAACAATTATTTTACTACGATGGCACCTGTCAGTGGGTGGGGGCATATATTAGACAGCAAGTGAACAGTCAGTTGTTGAAGCTGATGAGCTGGAAGCAGGAAAAATGGGCAAGAGTAAAGATCCGAGCGACTTTGTCTCAAGAGCCAAATTGCGATGGCTAGATGACTGGGTCAGAGCATCTCCAAAACAGCGGGTCTTGTAGGTTCTTGGTATGCAGTGGTTAGTACAGTAACTACCAGAAGTGGTCCAAGGAAGGACAACTCGTGAACCAGCAAAAGGGTCATGAGCGCCCAAGGCTTACTGGCGTGTGCAGGGAGTGAAGGCTAGGCCCGTCTGGTCCAGTCACACAGAAGAGCTACTATAGCACAAATTGCTGAAAACCGCAATGCCGGTCATGATGGAAAGGTGTTAGAACCCACAGTGCATTGCATCTTGCTGAGTATGGGGCTGCATTGCTGCAGACAGGTCAGAGAGCCTATGTAGACCACGTGCACCCCTTCATGGCAACAGCATTGCCTGATGGCAGTGGCACTGCCACACTGCAAAAATTGTTCAGGAACGGTTTGAGGAACATAACAAAGAGTTCAAGGTGTTGTCTTGGCCTCCAAATTTCCGAAAAAATAATTGCTGGAAAAATAAGTCCAATCCATGGCCTCACTTTGCAACTTACAGGACTTAAAGGATGTCTTGGTGCCAGATACCACAGGACACCTTCAGAGATCTTGTGGAGTCCATGCCTCCATGGGTCAGAGCTATTTTGGTGGCACAAGGGGGACCTACACAACATTAGGCCTGGGTTTTAATGTTGTGGCTGACTGGTGTATGTATGTGACTGTCAATGTGGCAGCCTAGTGTCCACCCCGTGATCTTGTCTTCTGTTGCCCACCCTCTGAGAAACTTTAATTAGGAGTGACAGGTTGGAGCAGAGCTCTGTGAAACCCTCAGGGGGCCACCTGCCAGCCCCCGCTAGTCCTGAAATGAGCACAAGCAAAAATACGTTTGTTTGCGGCTTCAGATGAAGATCCTAACATTTTCCCCATTTTGCACATGATTTTCAGTTGCTGTCTCAAGTTTCCTTAAGGAAACTTCTTAATTGCACCTGACAACATATGTTTTGAAAGCATAAGAGCTCCCAGCTATCTTTCAGGATGCTTCTATAGATAGTGCTGACTTTTTCTACCTTCACTATGGACCACAATGTTTGAAAAGAGTAGGATTCAAATGATTTCATGGTTAAAGTTGTGATAACACATAGCTCAAGATGAACACCACATTTCCAAGACCCTACTGATGGTGTTCCCCAGTGAGTGTGCAGAGAGGGCATCACTTGTCGTATCCAGGCAACAAAGGACTTTTCATCAGCCCCACAGAAAACCTTATGGAGCATTCCTGGAAGAAGGTCCTTCCTCCTCATCTTTTAGTCTCTCCAGTCTGAGAAGTGCGCGTGGATGAGATGACTTGGATTCAAAGGTCTGGCACTGCTACTTTGAACTGTTGTGGTGCTGTGTTGCCTGCTGGAAAGGGAACCCAGGAGCAGTTGGCAGCAGCATCCATCATCAGTTACATCCAGATTAAGATTACTTGTCTGTCATTTATAGCAAAACAGGCTTTCACCTTCACCATATTATTCTAACTTCCACCCCGCAACTGTTTTTCCTTCTGTGCAAATACATCTTGAATGCTGGGGTAAAATTAATGATCCACTTCATTCTGGTGAGGTCTGCTTGTGTTCACCCTGCCAGTTCTGACGTTGATCTACTTCTCCTTGTTTTTAATTAAGCAAGACAATATAAATGGAAAGAGTCAAGGGGCAATGTGTTACTTTCTTCTTTAAAAGTTTAGCTAAATTATTACTGCATTTTCAGTAAGGAAACATTTTTCAGTCAGGAGGAAAATGCTGTAAATGTGCTTTTTAACCTCACACTTGTTTAGGCCTCATTTGAGCTACATAGTACAGTCCATTCTTATATAAATGCAATATATGATTAGTTAAAAACCAAAATAAATATGAGCAATTTGGTTTTTGCTTTTTGTGATATTATTCCCATTTACCCATTGTGTGTGAGTGAGTTCACATTATATAAGCAGTCACTGTAGCAGAACAGACTGTATAGGTATACTGATGGGCACAAACTGTTTACATATGTAAAACAAGGAGAGATTAGGGAAGCTTAAGCTTCTCCCACTGCAGGATTCTTATGTTTATTGACCTGGCAATTTGAGACCAGCTTACTGGTCGTAGCTCATCCCTCCGACGCTGTGCCTTGTTTCATACATAATGGGACCAGATCTTCCTTGTTCGAATGGGGCACAGTGTAGCCCTACACCATCGTGCTGCACTGGGGGAGTGCGTTTGACACACGGCCATAGATACCGATCCATAATGTGTGTCACTTGGCTGTGGTGCAACCAGGCTAACGCACACAGTTACAGGGGTTCCAACCACTGTTCCTCTCTTTTGTCACATGCAGAGGCTGTGACCAAAAATGGAAGGAATAACATTTAGGAACAGGAGCCAGGATGCTGTTTTGCTTCCTAAAGCCCAAACATTCAACCTTTATTTTTTTAATTCTAATTTTTTTACACCAGGCTCCTCTGCTCTATAGAGTACCCATGAGCTCAGATATTTGAGTGCTTATGCCTAAGACAGTCTGTTTCCAAAAGTTGAGTGATGTATACAGAAAAGGCAAAAGACATTTTAGAATTTGATACAAAGACAATATCATCCCAGATAGTTGTTTTTACAATTTAAAAAAAATGATCTGCATTCTTTGTTTAAAGTTGCACCTATTTGAGTCTAAAACATAACTGAACATTGTTTCTGTAAATACCCCTAAATTGCATAAAATATTTTTTTTGTATTTGCTTAGGAAATTTTCACACACAGTGATGTGACTTTTGCAAATTCGAGCTTTTAGCAACGTTGCTGAAACAGTTTGGTATCTTGCGGACTCGTAGCTGTTGTACCTCCTACCTGCTTCCTAGATCAGGATCACATTCTCAGGGATAGGATTTTTCACCAGAATCAAGATGTTTAAAATTCTTTTAAAATTTAGCTTATTTAGTATGTGATTTTTTTAATATTACATGGACATGACTTTAATTATTTGCAATTTTAAGTACTTATAGTTATGTGCTGTAAGGTTTATAGGGAATATAGAAGAAAGTAAGAGTGTGTATGAGAAGGCATAAAATTGTGTATTTGCAAGCAATGTTTTTGACAGTTGACAGTTACAAATACTTGGTTTACTGTCCACAAAAGATTCCAAACTATTCAGTGTAGACTAAAAAAAGTTTAATACTTTAACTTTAATTAACTATGAATGTGAATTAGTTTTGTCATGCAAGGACCGCACTAGAATAGAATAGAATAGAATAGAATAGAATAGAATAGAATAAACCTTTATTATCCCACGAATGGGAAATTTCGGTGTTACAGGGCTCTTATCAGGAAGGGAATATAGGAGAAGAACAAGTAGGTTAGTATTAAAGAAGGACACGAACAATTAGATTAGTAAGTCTGTACACAAGTGCAATAAAATAAAATAAAATAACTATACTGTGAATCATCTAAAATTTTGTGAAGAAATACAAACCTGTTCCTCTTGCCGCATTTCATTTAATTTTAAATCGCTGTGTTTGGCAAATTGCTGTTGTGAGGGGGTCAATTCACCATTTTTTTCTTATTGTAAGAAATGATCAGTGCTCAGACAAAATATACAAATTAAATTAAAAAAAGCTTTTTTGTATGGCAATGAAGACAGAAACATATTTTATACTATTAGTAAGAGAAATATTTGCAGCTTGCCTTTTAAACAAATTAATTCATTATCAATAACCAGTTGAGGGTTTGCAAAGGGCTGGAGTCTACCCAGGAAGGATGGGGTGCAGGTCAGTGTGCACCCTGTCTTTTATGTAAAGAAATGATTCCTTTCTTTGTTTTCACTTTGTTTAGCACCACAAAAAAGCATTTAGCAAAGGATAATCTTTATTTGATCTTAATGTTAAGGCTGTATTTACAGTAGTGTAAGGTTAGTCATGTTATTAAAGCTGTTTATACGATGTAAATAATTGAGCTAATTGTTACTTTTTTGTAGTTTTTTTGTAATATTTAGTACTGATGCTGGATAGTATTAATGGGCGGCAAGTATTATAGTGCTTGGAGCCATTGCAGCTCTTTCGGGTCCACTTCTCTCCTGATCTCCACACAGCTCCATGAATTTGCATCACACCATCTGTCATGGTCACCTTTGTATTTCCTGTCAAACTCACATTTAAGCTGCTTACAAGTATTTATCTTTTCGTATAGCTGGGTGTGGGACAGTGCTTTCAAAGACTGCAGCTAAAGCACTTCACTTTGCTGCTGTGAGTCGTACATCATTTTAAGGAAAAGCTTTTTGGCGCATGAATAAATATAAATGCAAATGAAAAGACGAAGGATGAATTCCCACCTTCCTGCTGCAGTATCCTTGATCAAGCTGCATGCCTGAAGCTATGCCAGGAAATATTGCCCAGGGCTGCAAATGAGTTAATAACTGTTAATATTTTATAACTGTACATTGCTTTGGAGAAATCACCACCTGTGTGTGTTGACATTGTTCGTAGTGTTGAATCTGCTATTTCTGCTATTTAAAATATAAATATATTTGCCTTAATTGATGGTTGTGATTGCTTGAAATTGTGTGTCATACCGAGAAAATGCAGTATTTAGCTATGGAAAAGGTGTGATGGTGTTAATAAACTGCTTGAAGGAAATGTGTCGGCATCCAATGCCTAGCCACCATCGTGTGTCTGCCACAGTCATCTCATACAAGCTGTTGTACACAGTAAAATACCTATTGTGGCGGTAACATGGTTGCATAATAGGAAAAAATGTCAATGCCCATGAAAAACGTGTATAATTTCATAAGCACTGTAGTGGTTATTCCTTGTAGACACAATTGTGTGAGAGCTGAGTGTGCTGAGTTTTAACTCAAGAAAATGTTTGGATAGAACAGTAGAAGTTGAAACCAGCAGTTCACTAAATGTTTGCTCATTTAGGGTGTGCCTTGCACAAGGTTTGTTGGACTGTTCTGAGAAAACTCATAAATAATTTAACTATCATACCTTATTTTTGTACTGCAGGGCTAAACATGTTGCCCCATCTAAATCGAATTGTTAATATAAAATAGTTTGTATTTTTTATCCAGTCATCCGCTTAACTCTAGTATTTCACTATCCTCATTTATGAATGAATCCCAGTACAAAGGCATTTCAGAAGTCATAGTGAATGTTCATTTAGTTTTTTTTTTTTGCTTTTCTATTCTTTCTTTTAATTATTTATTATTTCTACTTGTGTATTATTTATTTTATTTATTTATTCTTTTCTTTTTAGCTTTTTATATACTTGCTTGACTTTTAACAATGGCAACTGACTGGTATACATTGATAAAGTTTAATGCTGGTAAATGAGGGAGGTAAGTTGATGAGGGGCTTGATGCTGATGCTTAAAAAAAATATTTGAAGTGTGTTGCAGTTACTATTATATTGTTTCTTTGGCCCATAAATTATGTTATTAACACTAGATGTTGATACTTGGGACATAAGGTGTAAGTCATTCTTTCTAACACATTATCCCCACTAAACAGGGCTTCTGTAATGATAAAGTAAAGGTCCTAGAGAAGGGCAGGGTGATGTAACAAAGGCCAGGATCCAGCAGGCTCTTCCCACAGCTGCTCTCAAGAATTGAACCATGCCTGTTTGGAAAAGTAACTGAGCTGAAAAAACAAAGTTCTAATACCTTTCATAGGTGAGCAGACGTTCAGCAATAATGTAAAAATTTCAAAAACCTATTAATTACTGAGTGTTTTTTTGTTGTTGGTTGTGGTGGTGGTGGTGGTGATGGACGTGATAGTGGTTAGGCAGGTGTTGGGAGAACCCACACGTTCACAGTATGGTTTGACTGGAGTTGAGGTGGTATGGACTGTTCACAGCCTTGTGACCCCATGAACTGTGATTTATGACTGAATATGTCATGGGCCCTGGAACTTCTCTGTGCTTGCATACTGCCTATAGCCTGTAGACATATGCCATGTGAGCTCTGGTCTCATGTGAGCATAAACTATGGTCCAGACCCTTTGGGATTTAGTCTGCAGACGTACACTATGCAAGCTGCATGATTTATGGTTATGTGCCATGTGATCTGTGGCCTTAAAGACACATTCGGTTCTATCTGTTGCCACATACATCTTGGGGTCCAGCTGTAATCATACACAGATTCAACTACAGTGCAGAATTTTAAGCAGTGTTAGTGGTGAAATTCCAAATAAAACCTGGAGAGATGTAAAAATACATCAGAACGTTCTCCAACATAAGAATCTGTGTCTCGTTGTAGGATCTCACCGCCATACAATAATTCTTATTATGACAACCGCCTTCCTCCATATTTTGGATTTTCCTTTCCTTTTCCCCTTCTCTCCAGCTTTTGATAATCCAGATGTTTTGAATTTTTTTTCTGTTTACATAACAGTCTTTTTTTTTTTTGTTTTTTATTTTGTAATACATTAAATCCTGAGAATGGAACACACATGTGTTTTGCGTTGAACAAACCAGTTGGATTTATTTGAAAATGCCTGTATCAGAAATCCTGGAACAGCAGATATCACTTGCTACAGTGTAGATCAATAAAAAAAAATAGAAATAATTTACTTTGATACATTTAAAAATTACTTTTTTGTTGCAATTGCCGTTGTATTACTATTATGCATTCGGTGAGGTAGGTTAATAAATAAATACATACAGATCGGTGTGTAAAATTTTACCCACATACTCTTTCACTATGCAACCGTGCTGCCATGTCAGGCTTGAGGCGGTGCCGAGCCAGGGTCAGAAGCACAGGGTGCAAGGCTTGGGGGGTGTACACCATGCTCAGGACACCAGTCCACCATCAGGTAGCCTCTCACACACATTCGCAAACAACTTGCAATTTAGAGTCAAGGGAAACACCTGGGAGAAAAATCCACGCAGATGTGGAGATCATGCAAGTTGTACAGACTGAGCTGCATTTGAACCTACGCCCAAACGGCCCAGTTCCCAATGCGCTTAAGCCTACCGACACAGCGGTCCCTGGAAACCGAGATGATCTGAGCCAGCAGGTAGCTAATGTGTCGGCTTCCTGCGGGAATGATTAAAATCAGCACCGAGGCCGGACGGTAATTGAAATGAAAATCCCTGCAAGTGTGTTTTGAGCACCTGTTGCTGCGTCTTGCTGCTGACAGTCTTCTAAGAAATGCTTTTTAAAGTTCACTGTTTCGAATGTAATGACAAATTAATGCTTACTGAGTGGTAGTGACTAATCCCAGAAAAGGTTTGTTTCCGTACAGGTGTAACATGCTGTGGATACCTGTATTAATAATGGCTACCTGTATTAGTAATTGATAGCTGTGTTATGTCAAAACCACATTTATCTCTGCTTGTTTATGGGAATCTAGAAATGATGAGATATCAGGTTAAACTCAGCTGCAACCAGTGCTTGGAAGTGAACTGGTACTCGGTAGTACCAGCATGCTGTACTAGTATTTCCTCATTTTGCTCTTTGGTGACCGGTAGCTTTTCGGTTCTGGTATTCCTTTGCATGATGCTCAGTGCTCTTTTCTACCCCCAACCAACCAGACCCTCTGTCCAAGCTGCTCTCCCAGCAAAACACTGCTACAGTACAGGCTCATTATTCATAACAGTCCTCATAGCTACATTTCATTATCCAGGGTGCACTGCAAGTTGGCTTGCATGATACTTTCTGACTATGTACTTAAATTTTGTGCCCCTTTTATTAAATAAATATATACTGCAGACATCAGCAATGTCCCCTAGTCTTTTTTATTCAGTGCAGAAATTGAACTTTCACCGCTTAATATTCTGTTGATACCGACTGGCACACACACCAGGGACCGCCGGCACTGATTTTTTCCACTTCAAGCACCGGTCACAGTTGGTAGACAATCATGTTCGTCTCGCTGGTTGGGAATTTTATGTCAGTTATGTTGACTTTTTTGTAATAGTGAGCAAAACTTTGCTGCAATGGTGAGAATTATCAGTTCTGCATTTATGCTTGTTTTGTCACACCCTTAAAAACCGTTGATGGCCGGTTTCCAACCAGCAAAGGAAATCTACTAATATTCTTCAGCATCCTGGATGATACTTGCATGGCTAAAAGCAGGGGGATGCCAAGTGTCCTTTGCGCATCACTCCTCCGTGAGCGGTCGATAATAAACCATTGCCACGACTCAGTAAAGCAGTTTGCTTTAACGGTTTTCTTATTTATGGGTCCTCTAGTACAGCAATAGGCAATGACTTAAAATGCTGCTTCCTGGTCCTTGAGCAAGATGCATGTATTTGTTGCTCCTTTTTAAAAGAACAACAGGATGCAGTGTCTCTGTTTTATATAGAGTGAACAAATGACACCTTTACAGATAGCTGGGTAATCTTTTCAGAGGGTGATTGTGAGCTCATAATATGGTTTACATTGTTCATTTGTGGACACTTTTTATGCAATATTGCAAAATTGGACCAAGGGTGCTTCCATATCCAGTTTGATCCTTGGTGCTCACCTTCTTGACCGCCATTCCAAAAGGTATTTTAAACATATTTGGTGATTGTCTTTTTTCATTTGTGTACTGCAAAAAATCAATATTTGGAATTAGTAATCTCTAATATGCCACAATGTAATGCACCAGTCTTTGAGGAATTCAGTTTTTAGGAACACAAAAGGTTTGGAAGCTGCTAGAATCAGTGGATGGAATTTTACTGCTCTGCTGCACATTTGATGGGGATTAGACCCAGTGACATTGTTGTATTTCATACTTGTATCTATATAGATTAGCAATAGAGCCCAAGATCATTTGCAAGATGTTGTACTTCAGCAGAGCAGCAGAACACTGTTACAGTTTTACCAGAACAAAGAAAGACATAACCCAGACAACCAGTGTCCCAGTAGCTGCTGCTCTCAACAACTTACATGTCTCTAGCTACCAGCATAGATGTTGTAATAAGCTTGTATCCCAGATCTGGAACCCATTCCAAATTTTGTCTTTACTACTGGGGTCACAAATTTGTTGTGATTCCCCTATTGTGTGGTGTGGAAGCCACTGTACAGCAACTTGTCAAGCTTCCCAAAGATTCTCCCAGGTAAAATGAGATTTTCCTGGACAGCTTTACCATCTCGTCATTCGTAAGGCCATTTTGTGTTCGACAGGTCCTGTTACGCATTCTGTGACTTTCTTGCTGCGATCGGTTCAAGTTGCAGTCAGTGCGTTCCGTTTTTTGTTTCAGGTTGCACAGTCAATTTTCAAATGGTCCAAAACTTCATTCTTGGAATAACTTAATGGTCAGTGGTATGATTAGGGGAAAGAACCGCCTTTTGTCATCTTGTAACCAGATTCTATTAGAGCTCACCGACCTACCGCAGAGTGCTGGTGTGGTTACTGTGTAGTTCTGCAAGGTTTGCCAAACAGGTGTACATGGGCTTTTGACAGATTATCTCTTTGAGCTGTAGACCTTATGATTGTTCAGAAAACATCAGTGTGTACAGGGAAAAAATCAGACCTAAATGTGTTGCTTTGGGGGAAAATGCTAAAATGCTAAAAAAGTACAATTTGATGTCCTGTAGATGAATGATGTGCAGCTTTTGCAGACTTCATGGTGCTCTTACCAATGGTGACCCAGAAAGTCCATGTTCAAGAAGCACAGACATGTCAGCCTTTCCAGGATTTTCTGGATGATCTTTCTAGTCTGTAGGCTGTGGGTGTAGCCTCAGCTTTACTTCTGACCTCTTGGGCTTCAGACTGCAGATGTAGTAATTCCAGAACATTTGAATATTTCTTATATCAAAAGAAGGATGCCTGTAAATGGATTATCATTTTTAGTCATCTTTAGTTATTTAGTCATATGACAAGTTGTAATTGATCATTAATAAATAAATGAACAAATATATTAATGAATGAAGACACAAATTTAAAAGGTAAAAATATTAATATTTACAACACGTTTAAACAAATATGTTGCTGTTATTGCATAAAAATACATTTTAATAGAATTTTTTTACAATTTTTATTATCTGGGAACAGATTTTTTTTTTACACAAGAAATAATGGTAATTTAATTCCCTGACAATGGGAATTTTCTCAAATTAATGATTTTCGGAACAAATTAACTCTGTGATGTGAGCAATGGGTGTAGTTGTTAATGTTGAACTTAGTTTATAAGAGGAGTGGCTAATTATGAAAAATAAGATTTATGTTATAATTCAATATTATAATTATTTAGTTATTAGTATTATTGAATCAAGAATGTCTACATCAAAGAATATGGCTACAGGACCCAAAATAATTTGCAATGGTCACTGTGAACAGGGATATTCAAGAAGGCTGCATAAGAACTTTAATGCAAAATGATGTACTTTATATATTTAATAATATATTATATAATATTTTTATATTATATTTTTAGAGAATATATTTTTAGGCCACCCAGTTATCTTAATTGTAATAAAAAGATTGTAACACCAAATCTTATAAAATAGTGCTATTTGGTTCTGTTAATTAATGCTTTGCAGTGTCTACGGTTAGTGGGAAACAGAACTTATTTTTGTTTCCTTTGTACTGAGCATATTTCAGTGAATGTCAGTGAATGTCAGTCTCACCACAAAATTTAATTTATCTGTTTTATAATTTTGATCAAATGGACACATTTCAATGCAAATACCTTTTTGACTGATGATTTTTGTGACTCCTAAATAGCATTTTAACAATTACTTTAATAGTATACAGTATAATGTATTGTATAGCCCTGATAACTGATCATGCAATAAAGGAATCTCGAAGAGGTTCTTAGTTTCTCAAGATTCCTTGATCTGTTCCCACAGTACATGTAAAGAACACCTGAGCTAGGAATTTTCAAAGATGTGAACATTCCCCAGTTTATTTCTAAGGGTATTTTCTTCACTATTTTCTAAAATTTCTCTGTTGCAGGTTGAAAATAGCCTGGATTTCCTATATTAACCTTTCAATGGCCAAGACCAGGTTAGCATGAGAAAATTGAAGCCACAAGCTGCTTAAATTGATAAAATATCATAGTAAAGATACCTGGTTAAATTTATATTCCATTTCTAGCCAAATGGTAATAAAAGAAGGGAGCCAAAATTTGCCGGATTGCAAAAATTCTCAGTTTCCTTTGGCAAATGAGCTTTCAGGAAGAGTCAACCGGAAGTGAATGAGGAACATTCACCATGGCAGTTGAGCAACACTTTGGGCAATGTGTAGTGAGATATGCACAGTCATATTGAAGTTGGCAGTCGTGAGCTGGCATGGGAAGCCATAGGTGCTTGTGTCATGCAAACTTGGTTAGCTAATGCGTGAGCACCACTTGGAATAGAGATAAAAAAAAAGCAGAAATGCTCCCCGCCAAATAAACAGTGAAACAATAAGAAACCCAACCCAGTGCTTGTTCATATTTTCTCTTGGAAAATGCTCTTCCTTTACATAAACATCAAGTTATTTTTCAACAGCACTTTCATGGCGATTTTTGTAGGTGGCTTCACAAAAAGAGAGAGTACTTTTGTTTTTGAGAATTCTCAGAAGCGGGCACAATGTTTGCATCTTTACTGCGATTAAGCGCTCAACATGGCCAAGAGCTGTGATTTTGCATCCTTGCGAGCAGTTATTTCTTTCTGCACTTAAACTGCATTCAGTGAATAATATTAATATTTTTTTGTGTTACCAAGTGTGAAAGTTATAATATGTAAAACTTACTTAATCCAAACAAATTAAAATGTGTCTGATAAAATTATATTGAAAAGAAGAAAAAGTAGCTATAATGGGAACATTTAAAATATTTATTTAATTAATCTAAACAGCCTCCTCTGTTTTAGTGTCATATGAACTTTCCAATGTTTAGACTGGAAAGCATTAAACCCTGTGGTAAAAATGGGGGTGGGGGTATGTTTGATGGAGCCTCCAGTTGTTCATATATGGTCTGCTGATGATGGTTCAGCTGATGCCGAGCAGACCCCAGGATTTAATCATGGAAAGGGGAGATTCTTGCTGCTCATGTGCTATCTCCACACCCCCACCCAAGTCTTTCTTTTGCTCCCGCATGTATGAGAAACAGTTGGGAAGATGTTACCAAGGACCTGGGAACAGAAAACAAATGTCGCCTTTCTCTGACTATTCTAGCAGCTGGCCTTGTCCAGCCCTTCCAGCCAGGGGTGACCTCCAGCTTGCTCCAGAGTTGAAGCCGTCTCTTCTGCAGATTCTTTTTATTTTATTCTGAGAGCATTTAGTCTCTCTCTACTCTCTGGGCCCACTTGTTTCTCTTAGAACATTTTAATGTGACTAATGAGTGCCATATAGGGCACTTTCAAATTTTATTTCAAATAGAAAAATGACCAAAAAATAAAATTTTAATGTGGATTTTTTTTTTGTATGCTTTTTTATTGGCCAAAGAGAGTGAATAATTGCTCCATTGATTTTCTTCCTTTTATACCTTGCATTTCATTTTGTTCACTACCACTCATACATGAAGAAATGCTTGTCTGTTTCAGTAAAACATCTGCAGATAACAATACTCAGCAAAGTGGAATCATTAACCATACGAGTGAATGAATCCATTACAAAACATGGAATATGTCTGCATGTTAAAAAATTGGTGGCAAAATACATAAAATGCACCATTCAGTTCCAAGTAGTTCCAACAGTATCCAGTTTAGAACTTGCTTGTAGGATGCACTGAGCTAAAGGTAAGCTACCCATCTGTCCGGATGAACATTAGTAACCTCTGTATATTCTCTTAGTTTGTTTAGTGAGTTTTCGAGTATTTTAATGCTACTGATGTTTTTCTAAATCTCCAGTCCCTGTATGGCCATTGGCTCAAACTCACCCTCTGCTGTGCCACTTGGTTTTCATGACAAAATCCAGCTGGTTGTCACCTGTCTGCCTGTTGTGTAAACAAGAGATTTTAGGACCCTGGTTTTATTAAGAGCCAGAGTCTGTAAGAGACGGCAAAGGGGAATTTTTAACTTTTTTTTCCTTCACGGTTATTTTTAAGTTCTGATCATTGAAGCATTGAGTACAGAGTGTAGATGGGGATTGTCAGGCTGCCTGTTGTAAAATAATAATCAGATTAAGTGTCGCCAGCTATACTGTGAGAGATGCTTAAGACTGGAATCGGGGAGATATTATATCACACAGCATAGCACTTAACAAAGCACAAATAAGACGAAACTTGCTAAAATATATCCTGACGTAAACAAGACTGATTTAACACATCTGTTTTGGTCATGTCCCGTACTGTCAGGAATTTGGACTCTTGTATTTAAGTCTCTGTCAGCAGTGTTTAATGAAGAAACGGCTTGATTTGGCAGAGGTGCTTTTTGGAGACTCAGGAAATGGGGTTTCATTGTACAACAAAAAATGCTTTCACTTTTGCCTCTTTTGTAGCACGGAGGCTAATTTTGTTAGAATGGAAATGATAAAACCCACCTAAAGCTTTATTTTTGCTTAGAGATTTTATGTTGTTTCTTAAATTAAAAGAAAAGATTAAGTGTTTTATTAGAGGGTTAACCAAAAATTTTTGAACACAAGGTCATGCTACTTCCTTCACATCTGAGTTTATTGTCGATCTCAAGATTTTACACTTTGAACAATGCTGTACCCTTTTTCTTTCTTTCTTTCCTTCTTTCTTTTCTCTTTGCATAAGGTTGTTAGAAGAAAATTGGGGAGACATTTGATTTACAGGTTATGGACGAGATGCACACAGACATGGAGAACAGTCAAACACAAAGCTTGGGGTTTAAAACCCTGTTCCTTTCTCACTAGTCTATCTCATATCTAACATCTTGGCTGAGCCGAACAACCGAGTCTAGCAAATGAACTGTTAATGCCCTCATTTGCATATGACAGCAAGTCAATAAGAGTCATCTGCTGCCAGAAGCCACAAACAGCAGCTCAGCACCAGAACAACATGAATACTATCTCAAACTGATAGCATGGCTAAATGAATACACCATGCTCATCCACGGAAGTCAACATAAATGTACAATTTAACATGGACCTCCACCAGGAATACTGCCATTCTGACCACGGGTGTTTCCATGTAAACACTCATTATAATCACATTGGACTTATTTCTAATAGTTCATATCGCTGCAAAACATGTTCATATTAAAATTACTTACAGCTGAAGATTTTTTTATTTGCGTTTCATAATAGACAATTTTAACTCTAAGAGAAATATTTAATGGAAACAAGTATACTTGTAGTTATTGAATGACACAGCTGTATCCTGAAAGCTTTGAACTGAGTTTTACAAAACTAAAGCATTTGTTCAAAATTCATTATTTAAAACTGCAAAATTGTTTCTGAAGGCCGCACTTGGCGTCTCTGCCAATCGCAGCACTGCTCCAGGTGAGGGCTCGAGGACCCTTCGGATTCTTAAAACTATGCTGACTACAGTATTGTGCATCTCTAGGGATCAGCTTTGGCAAACTGGTTGAATGTTGGGGGAGCAAACAAAAAAGATTTTGGAATAATAAGAAGGGGATGGAGCCTGTTTTGGAGGTAAACCCTCTGCACTAGATATAGCAGGCCTTAACCTCCACAGTAGATACTGGATAAAGATCCAGATTTGTTGATTGGGGCTGCTTCTCTGTCCTGCATGAGAGACCTTTACTAAGCCTGGCTTTACTTGCTGAGAGTTTAAAGTGTCTCTACAAGTTGTGGATTCAGTGCTAGAGAGGGTTCTACCTATGGACTCTTCAGATGTGCTTTGAAATTTCAGCACACAGCTGAATAATCGCCAATAAACCTGGATGGGGGTAAGCAGGAGGAACTACCCATCTGGACCCGAAAGAGAGTTGTTATTAGACCTTTGTGCTGTTCATGGATTTACCATAACAGACCATGTTTGAGCACGATTGTAGCTCCCATGTATACTTAGTGTCAGAAACCATGGAAGATCAAAGATCAACAGCTGACTTTGTGACTGAGTAATTTAAACTGAGCCTTATGTTCTGGATTCTTGGATGAAGAGTGGTGATGAGGGGTTACCTACCTGCAGAAGAGCTGCATAGGGTATTCAGGGACATGAAGTCCAAGTGGACCGGATGTAAGCCGGCTTTTGTGAAAGGTGCAGCTGCAAACCGTGTGTCCCGGGGAGTGTGATGAGGAGCGCCTGGCGTGTTACTGCCTGGTGAGAGAAAACCGGCTGCTGTGGACAGAGGTCACCAGATCCGGAGGGGAACTGTCCTCTTTGGGAATGTGTCATGGACTGCCGGGGATCTCAAGGAGCAACCAAACAGGGCATGTGTGAGTTGACTGGGCTCTGTGGAGCACATGGACTTGTGTGGTACGCATTTTATTTATTTATATATGTGCGTATATATTTATATATCTGTCTATTATTTTGCATTTATGGTGTAGTACTGGCCGATAACATGATGTGTTACACCCAGTAGTTGGCTGCTGCCTGGGTGTACTTAGGGCCAGGACTGATTTGGTGTGTTGCCCATCTGGCACGGTTGTCATCGTGTGGTATTATTTTAATGTGTTATACTATTGAGCCTTGCAATTGTTTTTAAAAGTGTTTTTATTTATTGATTTATTTATTTTTTTATTGTACACCGTGTCGCCTGGTTAGTTTGGAGGATCTGAAACCGGTCAGTGTTTACTGGGCATTGGCTGCTCTGCCCCCTTTAGTGGGTGCGACGGTTGCGTTTTTACAGTCAGGCTTCATCTCCATTCTTACCTGTGATCACAAGCGGGTAACCTTAGTGCCCAAAAGAGCAAGAATGCATCTTCAAGCGGTGGCAGTGAGGCTTTTCTGCGGGGTGGTGGGGCTCTAGCTTCCTGACAATGAGTAGAACTCAGTGGTCCAGCAGAATGGTGTAGAGTTGTGGCTCCTCCAGGCTGACAAAAGCCCCATTAGTTAGAGTGCCCTCTGGGCACTTCTTATGGGAGTGTTACCATTTTTCCCCCTAGAAAGAAGCCAGACCCACAGTATGCCTGTGAGATTATATCTCTCATTCTGGGAAGGAGTGTGCATCGTATAGGAGGAAATGGACACTATTGTTCCAGAAAGGCCTACTGAGTGCATTTCTGTCAGGACCAGGATAAGCAGTTTGGAAATGGATGGATGATTGAATAAGCTGTATCGGTACCAGCAGAAGAGTAACTGAGCTGACATTGTTTATCCCTCCTTTTGCAGTTGAGGTTGATTGTGTATTAATAGAACACTGTGGAATGTGTACAGAAAAGACATTACGATTATGCAGCATGGAAACCAGGACTTCAACCATTATGAGCTTCCACTAAAGGCCACCATCATAGTCCATTCGTCTTACTTGTGATGAATTCAGTAGGGGGGGGGGTAAACTTCTGAGGGACAAAGTACCAAGGCAAGATGGTGAGGAAACGAAAAGGATTTTTAAAAAAGTTGAACAACTGGAGTAGGACTTGAGCAGTGTGGTACTCGGGGAGGGCCTTGTCTGAGAAGGAGGGTGCACGGCTCCTCGGTCACTGAAGTGCCTGTCATCCACCCGAATGAGCACAGAGAGTCAAACTGAGTTAACCTGTCGACTGCTGTCAGTGTGACTCACGGTGCCTGAGGGTCATACATAGCAGTGTTCTTCTCAACTTGTTCATATCGCAAACCAGAACCTCTGCAAGAAACAAGATGTAGTGGCACCACAGGGTGTCAGTGCCAGTTGTCCAGTGTGGGTCAGTAATTTGTAATAGAAATTACAATTAATATTTGAATATCAATATTTGTTTCTGAAAAGAGATGTAAAATGTAAATGTGTTTTGAAGGCAGATTCATATGATACAATCATTATTATTATACAAAAAATGGTATACATTTAAAACACTTGGACTTGTATATAACTTATGACTGCTCTGGAAACACTTTAGGAAGCCTTCTGTTATCCCCACACTCCAGAGGCTATGGGTTAATAATAACTTCTGTTTCCTGCCAGTATTGCTTATTTCACCAGCAGCATGGTATATAATATATGGTATCAAAATATTGTCACATCACTGTCATTGTTGGTCAGATGGTCCTGGACTCTGCCACTTCTCTTTATGCTACACACATGCCAAGCTGCTGATATGTCAGTGGCTTTTAGTGCATAGACATATTTCGGGCCACTGGTTGCAGGGTGCATGCTGCAGATGTTAATAACCTGTTGCAGCTACAGATGTGTACCTGATGCATTATAGGCTTGTACATATGGTATCCTGGAGACATGTCTTCAACTTGTTGCAGGCCTGCGCCTATCTTACAGATTCATTTGTGATGAAGTATGTGGGCCCCCCTTCTAATGATTAAGCTGTTTCAGCCGCACCCATTCAGCATACAAGCACATTCTAGACAACTGTGTGCTTCCAGCTTTGTGGGACGTTCCTTTCGTACTCCAGCATGACTCTGCACCCCCCCGTGTACAAAGTGAGCTCCATGAACACGTGGTCTGCCCAGGGTGGTGTGGAAGAACTTGAGAGGCTGCACAGAGCCTTGACCTTAACCCCACTGAACACCACTGGGATGAACAGGAACGCAGACTACGAGCCAGGCCTTCTCGCCTTCTCTTGTGGCCAAATGTGGACAAATTCCCACAGCTGCACTCCAAAATCCGGTGGAAAGTCTTCCCAGAAGAGTGGAGGTTCATACAGCAGCAAAGGGGGGAACAACTCCATCTTAATCCCCATGGGTTTGGAATGGGATGTTCAACCAGCACATATGGGTGTGATGGCCATGTAGCATGTGTATATACAGGAGAGTTTTAAGGGCTGTACATAACCTGCAAAATCTTTGATGCTTCCAGGATTGTGTGTATGTAGTAGACATATCAGACTCATTACTGTGCATGTACAAGCATGTAGGTTTTCCTCAGCAGGGCATACTGGCAGTTTTTGAAGAGCAAACAGCAGCATGTGGAAAGCCTAGCTTTTACACTCTGTTCCCCTGTGGACGAATGTCTGTCTTCTCACTGGGTTTCCTGTCGGCCAGTGTGTTTGCGTAACGGTGGCCAAGATGAGCCTCACGGGGCCGGGCTGCCTTCTCGCGTGCAGAGTCTGCTTAATGAAATTACAAGGAGGAAATCAGACTCCTGCAAGGAACCCGGTCACCTGATGCGTGACAGCTGACGAAACAGGTTAGATCAGACCTGTTGCAGCATATTATGGGGTTAATAAATTATTCTGATACAACTGTATGCTACTGTCTGTTCAGTGTACTATATTTACCTTATTCTCCTTACAATGGGAACAACCTGGGTCAAGAACAGGATTTTGAGTCCCACCACAGGTGTAGCAAACAAAGCAAAAAATGACTTAAAATTAATTCAGTCACTGTTATGATGAATGGAAAGTTGCAGGTTGTAGTGGCAGCCCTGGGTTGATGTGAAATGTATTTTTTTTACATTAAACATAGGAAAAGCAGAGCATCCAGAGTAAGCCTGCACAAACTCGCAGAATCTATACCGACTGAGCAAGATTCAAACCCGTGCCTGAATTCACAGCCTGAATTGCAAACCGCTTGTTTAAATACACCTGCACTTTCACATATAATTTTACATATTATACAGTTATACCAATTAATACATTAACCCCAGAGAGTCCCATGCACACATGGTCAAGAGGTCAGGGCAATGAGCAAAATGTGCTGCCTAACATGGCTTGATCATTATTTTCTATACGGGTTATAGAAAATCAGAAATGGCCATTATTCAAATCAAAAAAGAAAAAATCCTGTTTGTAAGTAAGAAAGACAAAGATAAACTGCAAATGCTGCACAGCGACTGTGTGTGTAGGGGGGGTGTTTCTGTGTTAAAACGTAGGTTGATCATTCTGAAACGGCAGTTTTTCGTATCACGGAGGGCATGGCCGTGGACTCTTTACAACTAAAAGATCGAATATTTTGGTCGTCCATCACACTTTATTTCACATAAACATGGGCTGCCTTCTGGTTACTAGCAGCAGTTGCTAATTATGAAAGAATAATTATTTTAAGGGTCGCAAAGTGCATTAGTGTGACATATTCCCAAAAGCCGAGTGTTGAGAATGACGGTTTGTGTCACCTAGCAACACTTTCTAGCTGCCTCCTATTTTTGAAGCTGATGCTTCTTGCTGGTTCTCAAACATGTAAAAGGGCCTGAGAAAGAGCTCAGGTGTTTCTGTGACACCAATAGTTTCCAGGCCCTTCTGAGGTAATTGCCAAAATAATGGTAAAAAATATTTGTCTCGGGTTTGTTACGGTGCATTTTTATAAGATGATTGGTAAAAACATAACACAAGCTTTTTCAGTCAAAACAAAAAAAAATAGAAGAAACAAATTTTACTCTATAGATAAAGATGTGACACAATAATTTATCATTCGATACCATCAGATTTACATTTTGCTATTTGACATGTGTTTTTCTTCACGGTGAGGTACAGTGATGGATGTGTATTTGGCTGAGACCTTTGTCCAAGGTAACTTCAGTGCTAGAAACATGCAGCTTAGTTGTTCACTCATCCGCACACCAGAACGACTTATGCATACCTAATATACTGGTGTAGAATCACCAATTTGCCTGAAACATATCTTTGGACTGTGCAGGGAACTCCAGGTTCAATCCAAGCCTCTCCTGTGTCGGTCTTAGGATAGCCGCCTCAGCACAGTCTGCTATTTATTAATTTCCCCAAAGGCATAAATGAACTCCTTGTTCTTCCACAAATTGAAATGTGCCTCTTTGATGATTTTTAATATTCTGTGACAGATTAACGTTTTCAGATCTTCAGGTCTCTCACCTCCAAAGAGTGGAGATGTCCTTGTTACTGAGGGCTCACTGGATGGCCCACAACGTGAATCTTCATTTAAAATTTTAAATCAAACAACTCATTTAAAAAAAATCCAACATGCCTTGGCAGATGTTCAAGTGTAGTCCAGCACTACCATTGCCAGTGTTTTAAAGAAAATCATTGCCATTTTTAATTTTTCGGAAAAGATATTAAAATTGAGTGGCAAGGAGGCTCAGTGATCAGCGCTACTGCCTCGCAGTGTTTGGGTTGTTTAGAATCCAGCTCAGTCTTTGTGGAGGTGGCATGTTCTCCCCATGTCTGTGTGGGTTCCCTCCAAGTGCTCTGGTTTCCTTCCACAGTTGATTTTCATATCCACATCTTTCTCTTTTGTGTGCATCTTTTCCCTTTGGTCAGAAGATCAAACAAGATGAGCTCCTCTCCCTGATAACTGGGAGTGTAAAAAATCTCATTGACAGCCGAAAGGTATTAATTAAAATGTATTCAATAATAATCGAAAAGAATGAAGTGGTTTACCACTAAGTTAACCTCTTCTTTAAGACATTCTCAGTGTACATGCATGATGTGAAAATTAGCTCTGTAAATTACTTTGGTAATGCTAGGGCAAATTAAACCAAAAAACAAAGTAAAAACTTATTTCCAAATGACTGTATTTCTTAGTATCTACATCTGACCTGCAGTCCACTGATCCACTAGCTACAGACTCTCAGCCCATTGTCATGTGTCATCAGGCTGGAGTTTGTACGTTTTGAGCAGATTACTTTTGGTTGGTGGTGAAAGGTTATCCGATGGAAAGATTGTAGGGAAAAAAAACTGAATGAAGCTGTGACATCTGTGAGCAGGAACTGTGCTTTTCAGCATTTCTGTATGAGGAGGAAGGGATTAAGGTGGGAAATGAATTCCGTGTGCTGGCTGTTGACATCAAAGCCACTGTAGTTACAGTGAAGCATGTGACTCATGTATTTATAGAGGCTACATTTGGAGTTAGTTTTTGAAGTATGAGATGAAATGAAAACTGCCTTCTGCCATTCAGCAGTGGGTGCACCTTGTTCTTCAAAGGTAGGAGTTCCACTGTGACATTTATTGTTTTGCCCTGCAGCACAACATTCCTATAACAAACGTGAGTATTTTCTCCTTTGGCAAATGTACTGTACAGGAGCACTGAGCCTGAAAGCTGCACTATGACAATATTTTGTGCAAATAATCCAGCAACTAAATGTTATTGACAACTGCGTTGTTATCGTGAGCTTGAAGTGGGATAATAGAGTGTATGAGAACAGAAGGCTTTCTGTGACTGAAGGGCGCTCAGTTTAATGTGACCTTAGTATGAGAGGGTTTTTTTCTGGAATAAACACATCTCACTGAAAATAAAGATCTACATTTGCATTACAGTCCCACAGACTTGCTAAAGTTCATTTCACTGTAATTGTTTTATGTAGCTCATCAAAGAACCAGTATCTTGTTACAAGATATTAGTACATTCAGTTTGATTATATGTGCAATACATTCGAGTTACCATTCCTAGATCGACTGCTTTGTACTTAATATTGTGCTTCCTTATAGATTCGGTAATTTTTCTAGTGTAGACATTAATTAGAGTTACGTAAATCTAGCTAGAGATATTGATCTCTCAAGAGGACTACATCAGAACTGATGAAGTATCATGACAGAACAGTTGAATTCCCAGAGCGCTTGGATGTATAGAGACTACTGGCATAGTGGCACAGTTGGTTAGAGAAGCGGATGAGGACAACAAAGAGCTTTGGTTAGGGGCTCATAGGGATGCTGCAGTAGAGAGGAGTAGCCACGTGGGAACTGGTGCTGGATTGTAAGCTCTCTTGAGGAAAGCAGAGCCTTGGTGTATGCGTAAGGACCTTCTTTCATTCTTTGAAAGAGTGGGACACAGGAGCACCTCCTTAGTACTCAGTACTGCTTTTGTTGGTGCCATGAACAGGTATCCAAGGCTGTGGCAGAGTCTGTTATTATAAGGATAGCACACAGTAAGACCTGTAAGCTAGCAAAGCAGGTCACAGCATTTGTCAGAGAGGTGGAAGGAGTACAGTCAACATCTACTGCCAGATTAGAGTTCCTGGTGACAGCAGTGGAGAGTCAACTGCAACCTCATCCTACTGGGAGCAAATATGATAGCAACCCATTGGTATTAATGTTCACCAAAGGATTGGGCTAGCCTACATGCCCAGGTTTTCATTTTGATTTTAAAGTTCATATTAAGTAAACTAATAGGCCAAAAAGGGTTTTTGTATTACTGTAAAGATAAACTAATTGACACCATGTTCCAAGAGTCAGGGGCATGAACCTCTTAGGCCTATTTAAGCATTGCCATGTCAGCATACTAACTTTCCGTTTCCCATGGGCCCACTGGAGGGAGACACATCATTGTTACTCACTAGCGGTTAGTAAGCTTTACTGAGAAAGGACCATCTTCCTAGTCCATGACCGCAGCTATTTTGTTCCCTCGGTGAGATTTCCTTTTGGTTGAATGAAGTATTTCAATATGTTACACCAAGGATATTTGTTGCAAAGCTGTGGTATGAGACAGTGTGAGAAACAGTGCATTGTGGGAACCATGTACCCATGCTCTCAGCCTTAATCTTGCTGCAGCCAGCATATGCATAGTCACAGTAAATGCCCTTAATTTTTTTTATACAATAGACCCTTCATGAATGAAAATGAGGCGTTACCCTACAGATCCAAAATAAGTGCTGTGTCAGGGCCCTGACATTATCATCATTAAGAGAAGTGATGTGAAGGGGCCAACGGGAAAAAATAGCAACTATAAAATACCAAATCTCTACTAATATCTACATTTATTTATTATATAATTTAAGAGAAAAAAGTTGAACTTGGGATGGATTTGGAATGAACTGGAATTTTTCCCCATAAAAAATGGATTCTACTGTGTGACACTGGGCTGTACTGTGTGCATTGGGCTATATTGTGATCCATTCTCCACATCCTATTCCATGGGAGAAAGTCCTCCAGACATAGACATAAATGTGGAGCATCTTATTTGCTAATGTTTGTACACTGAGGCATTTTAAATCAGGGACTCCCTGTGCACATAGGCTCAGGCTGCCAGTGTTGTTATAAATACAACCAACAGTAGTGTTGGCAGCAGAGGAGTGTCATACAGATGGCCTGTGGTTAATTCAGTTTGTGAGGAAATGGTAAAGGGCTGGGTGGGGAGTAATAAAAAAATGTTTCAGAGGTGGACGATCCTACAATAACACGTGTACATCTCCTGAGCAACCCCAACTGAAGTCTCCCACTTCTGTGTTCCAGCTCGTGTCCAACGTGCTGATCTTCTCCTGCACCAACATGGTGGGCATGTGCACCCATTACCCAGCTGAGGGTTCCCAGCGGCAGGCTTTCCAGGAGACCAGGGAGTGCATTCAGGCCAGGCTCCACTCACAGAGAGAGAACCAGCAGCAGGTGAGGGCTAACATTTGACCCACCACAGGCGCCAGCTTCCTCACAGAGCTTTGTGGTGCGGCTCTCAGAATGTCATGATCCCACGCAGAGCAAGAAAGAAAACTGGTATTTACGCGCAGAAGCTGAAATGAAAAGGCATTCTGATTCAATTACAAAGTTGATGCCAGAATACCTGACTCAGAGACAATGACATTTCAACTTGAAACTTTTTATTTTCTCAATCACCACAAATCATTTCAGTTCATTTACGTAAAGTGCTCTTCTCCACAGTGATGCAGAGCATTGACCAGCTGAGAACTTACAGCGGCACTATGACCAAACAGTCTCAGCAGACAACAGCTGGAAACCGAATGGGAAGACAATAGAGAAATGAGTAAATTAGACTGCTGGGTTTCCGGTTGTCATTGGCTTCCCAGAAGACTCATTGGATGGGGTGTAAGGGGAACATAACGTGCCACAAAGAAGTAGAAGGACAGATGAGAAATAGTGGGTATAAATAACCTACAAGTTGAGAACATTCAAGGGGTTGGGAGACGAAGAGACAGAGGGAGATACGGGGTGGACCACTGAAGAAGTGGCTCTTCAGTCGGAGTGTGAAGATTGAGACCGAAGGACTGACCTTCACATCATCTGACAATTTGCTCCACAGTATAGAGGCCCTGTAGTTACACTCTAGTACGTTCGGTTTTTAAAAAAATCTTGGGTACAGTTTGGTTTGTGTTGGGGGAAAACCTTGGTGAGGAAGAACAGTGCTGAAGGAGGTGACAGGCGTTGCAGGGAGGGACGAGATGTAACTTGGAATAACAGAATTTATCCTACGATTTACATGATAGTCATAAAGCCGTGTACACTGAGGACTATTGGCTCTTTTGTGCACTTATTCACATTTGTGAACTGATCGTAATTTTCAAAGCATCTGAAATGTAATTACTGTTTGCCAAACATAAAGTGTTGCTACTTTTGAGATAATAGGCTGCCACTGGAAGAAAACTGACAGAGCGAACATCGTAGCCTCTCTGACCTCACTTCCAAAAATACCATGAATGTGTGAAAAGAAGACCAGACTCACTGAGTCCTAAGTCATCGATTCACGTGTCCCCTTATGTGATGGATTTTTGTTCTCTCATGTCTGTGCGCTTGATGTAGTGGGCTGTGAAGGTAGGTTAGAGTGGAAAGTCCTCTACAAGGTCTCCTGCATCACCCACTCTCGTCCACCCTCCATCCTCTCTATAGGAGCGCCTCCTGCTCTCTGTGCTGCCTCGCCACGTTGCCATGGAGATGAAAGCTGACATTAATGCCAAGCAGGAGGATATGATGTTCCACAAGATTTACATCCAGAAACACGACAATGTGAGGTGAGAGCAATGGCACACTGAAGAAAGTGTTGAAGGGGTGCTGAAGGGCAGAGAAAGTGCTGACAGAGGATGCGCAGAGCACTTGAGAAGCTTTCATGCAGTCTAAGTGAGAAGGATGGGCTTTCAGATGCCGTGGATCTTTGTAACAGCTCATTATGCACTACACTTCTCGGCAGCACCTGAGCACCTCTCAGTCTCTTTTCAAGCTCCTTCAGGTTCCTCCCAAGACCTAGAGCCTTTAATCCGACACACTGTATACGCCTGTACACTATGAGTCGCATGCTACAGCGCATCATGCTATATCGAGTCTTATTTTGCTGCAGGGCGGTAGCTAATTTAGGCTTTGTTGTCGAGTGATGTCTTTCCACTGAGGTGTAGCACGCTTGCAAGGCACACCTTTTTCTTGCGGTACAACCAGAGTTTTTCACCACAAGCATCCACAACCTATAAATGTGTTGCAACTTTTTTGCAAAAAACAGAGATTAGTATAGAAAAACAAACTTGACAATCCATGCAGTTATTTTCATTATTAACAATTTTTCACATATATGAAGGAATTTATTTTTTAAATTATTTTTTTAAATTATTTTTTTATTTTTTAGCCCTTTACCGAGCTACAACCAGACTCGAGGCTGACTTTTCGTGTTTACGTGTAATAAGAGCTGAGTGTCAGGGAATTTTTAAAGTTTGAATCATAACGGTAATTACGTCTCCAACTTACAACATTTTGCCATATGAGCCATTTCCAGGAGGGTTTTACACTTACAGTTATGGGGTTACCCATGTTTAGTTGATGCCTTCATACATAACGTATTCTGTGTTCATCTATACTAATAAATGTGTTTCTTTGACGGTAAATTTTACATTTAGTTGAGATTAATCAGCTAAATAATAGATATTTTTCAAATCGCTAACAATTGGTGGTTACCGAAAAATAAATGTTTTAAGTAGCAAAAACCTTGAAAATGGATAGGCTACTTCCAGTTTCTGTTTGGTTTATTAGATCTCAAAACACAAAAGTTGTTGGAGGAGGCATCCCAGACTGTAACACAAAAGTGTGCCCTACTGCTGACAATTTACATTTGCATTTGTTAGCAGGCGCTTTTATCAAAACGACGCACAACTCAGGAAAAACCAAAAGTGGATTTTGCCCAGCAGATGCAGAAATACAGTAGCAAGCTTACAGTTCTCAAAGAATAGAATATAACACAGCGGTGCTGTTTCTTGTGAAGGTCTGTGAAATCGAAAAGTGTTTTTTTTTTTCTTTTACATAAATATCTCCAGCAAAATGAGAATCTCCAGTGTGTTGTGGAAGAATATATGTCTTTAAATAAACCACATGGCAAGAATAGGATAGCCCCCTGGGAATAAACATCTGTTAAGCAGATAAATGTAGATGAAGATAATTTTGGAAGTTGATGTGACTTTTGGCAGCAGTGTGATGAGAGCACTGTAAAACTTTCACATTCTTAATGTGAGAAGGACCATAACTTATTTTGTCCGGGGGCTACTGGATAGAGGAGAAGGAGGGGGACAGGGGTGACTGCCCATGGAGGCAGCGCCTGCTGAGCAGCACTTATGTGAGCGCGGTCCCCGTAATTGGCTCTCTGCAGGGAGACAGGAGGGCGGCAGGGAGGGTTGACCACATCGCGCTTGTGTAACAGCTCAAATCCGCCAATGACAGCTGCGCCTCGTGATGTTTTGGAGCCCTGGGGTGAGCTGCTCACCTCACTCCATGGTGCAAGTGTGGCACTCAGCAGCCTGTCAGGAAACCTCCACTCTTACAGGAACCCTGATCCCTAAACAGCTCGGATGCCTTGAGCTTGGAGGTGTGCGAGAACTTGCAGCGTTTCACTACCTCTCTTTCATCGGAAGTGCGGTGAAATCATTTCTTATTTTCTGATGGATTTGAAGGAAACACGGGCTCTTATGTAACCTGCTGTGGGATCATCACATCTCTGACATCTCTGACACTGAAGCCTAGGGACAAAACTATGTCAACTGGAGCTGTTTTTTGGACATAACCCAATGTGACATGTTTTACAGACCTTCTGGAGGTCCCACATTCATAATCAGGCTGAGATATTTCTAGGGACCGGAATGTAATTATGAAACGTGTGACGCATGTTCCGTTGGCCAGTCAATAGGCAGAAAATAGTGCATTTGATATGCCTAGCATTAACAAATGCAGCCCTTTTACTAAACATCCTTCAGTTCTTGAAAAAAACCATTGATGTTCTCTGTGTTTTGCTATGTATCCTATAGTAGAAAAGATATAAAGTACAGTGGATGTCAGTGTATTCCCCAAGTGAGGACTTTAATCTTATGTAGGGAAGACTTAAAATGTGTAGCACTGACCTTGGGGGCTATAACTTTTGGGGAGGGGGAAGCATAACCTCCTGTCACAGCCAGAGGCTCTGAAGTGTCCATTCAAGCAAAGATGGCCGTTTGCATGCAGCTCCCGGTGGACTTCATGCCTCAGCCCGGAGGCCCTAGAAAATCAGATTGTTAGTCTTGCAGGCATCTGGGAACACATTTAGAAGTACAACCAAAGGCTTTGGGCCTTAAAATTAGTACCGTGTTACTAGAGAATGACTAAAGGCTTGGCTCTGTTTTTCAGTCTTCACAGTCCGGCTCCGCATAAATGAATGGATTGAGAATAACACAATGGCTTTTACTTGAATTTTATACATCACCCTCTGATGGACTGGTGTCCCATCCAGGGTGCAGTGTTATAACCTAGTGGTTCCAGAATAGGCTCCAGACCACTGAGACCCTGACTGGGATACAGCGGTTATGGATAATGGATGGATGGATGGATGGCAGGAAGGAAGGAATATGTGTTCAGGTGACTTGCTGAAGAAGTATTGCCCATCCACCCTAAATGACAGTCTGTCTGTCTTGAGACCCTGGGATGTTAGTGGTCCTCCTTCACTTGGTGGACACTTATGAACATGTTTGACCTTTGCCAAGGGGCAGCCCTCCCTTCTTGGTGGAGGAGTGCTTCTGCCAGATTGTTTATCCATCCTGCTGTTGTAGGAAGTGGCGGACTTCTATTCTGATTTATAAATATTCAGTGCTATTTTCAGTCGCTTGGTTTGCATGGGCATCATCTATGATTAGGGTCTCTTTCTGGGAGCTGCTGTCTGCTAACATGGTCTTCTGCTGTTATTGTGGTTAAAGTCTGATCTTCTGAGGAACTTCTATGTCTTAAGATAATAATTTTATAATTGTTAAAAAGACACTATAGCTAATTGCATTATTAATGTTGTAGTTTCTAGTTTTGCCCAATAGTTATTATTTTTTATGAATCTATGTATATTAGAGTAAATAGTTGCTATGTGTTACAAACGCTGGTAAGCAAAAACTAAGGGGGAAACAAAAAAGGAAGGGAATGCAGATGAATGATAACAGCAAGTAACTTATTGCCACATAAGTGATATGCCGCTCATTTACAAATGGATGGGACGTTTCTTCAAGTGTTGTGAAGGAGGAGATTGCTTCTCTGTGACTTCATGTTCCTAGATAGCGGATACAGGGAGCCACCAAATGCAGACATGAAAAATATGTCCCTACTTTCTGCATTATCCTATGTTTAAGTGGTCTGAAGTCATATTCAGAAAAATAATCAAATTTAATGGAAGTAAACTCAATTGTGCTGCTGAAGACGTGGGTGGGATGTCATGATATGGTGGTGCAGAAATTGCTTCAAGGACTGCCTAGCTGCTGGGAAAGGACCTGTCCCAAACATCCCTGAAGAAGGTCATGGGTACCACAGGATTTCTTCAGACAGCTGCCTTTCAGGCATCCATATTGCTCCAGTGACCCCCAGCAGGGAGGTGAGGAAGACTGCATGGTTGTGATGGTGTGGTCCTGCAGTGAGGCTAATCTGAAAGCTGTTCACACTAGGCTACAGGCCTGCCAAATCACCAGGCTGCTGGGAATGGGCTTTTGCTCAAATTCATTCCTGTTTAGCTGACCTGTGGCTTAAGTAACCAGCTTCTAAAAATACCTGCGCGTGAAAGGTCTCTCTTGTCATCCTGCCTGTCTTCACCATGCTGGTCAAACTGTACGTAGACAATATGTATAGGGCTGGAGGAAATGAGCCGAGTCACTGTGACATGTTCTCAGCTTTATTCTTTACTAAATGAAAAACCTTCAGACTGGTAGGATGCTGAGCAGTAGAAACAAGCTGTTGGCCTGAACATAGCATTAGAAATGTTGGTGCTTTTGACCAAAAAAAGGTAGGCTTGTTTGATTGTGGTCAAATGACTTTTGTTCACAATGAGTTGAAAATATCAAAGTTTTTCAGGTTAACAAAAAAACAGCCTGGTGGATATACTAATATCTGTGGTTACTGCATTATAAATCCATCCATCCATCCATCCATCCATCCATTATCATGAACCACTTGCCCTGGTCAGGGTTGTGATGGTCCTAAACCTATCCCAAAATCACTGAGTGCTAGGCTATGAGAAGGTACACTCTGGACAGGATGTTATTCCAGGTAACTGCATAAGGAAGAGTGTATAGGCAGGTATGGTAAATAGAGCCTGTTGAGAGTCTTTGGAAATGGGTGTATTGTGGTTTTAATGCTTGAGGGTGAAATCATTTTCAGTATGGAATCAAATTGTATAAAGATATATAAGATGCACTATATGCTCAAAAGTATGTGGACTTCCCAATAATGACATTCAGCCGCATCCATAGAGCATGCAAACAGATTCTAGACAATTTTGAGCTTCCAGCTTTGTGCCACAGTTTGGGGAAGAAGCTCCTTTACTGCTTCAGCATGGTTGGCCCCCCATGCACGAAGGAAAATCCATAAACATATTTGGGTTTGCCCAGGTTGGCATGGAAGAACCTGAGTGGCTGCACATAGCCCACTGAAGACCTCTGGGATGAACAAGAACTGTGAACCAGACCTTCCCACTCAACCTCACTGATGCTCTTGTGGCTGAATGGGTACAAATTCCCAAAATCTGGTGGAAAGCCTTCCCAAAAGAATGGGGGCTGTTATAGCAGCAAAGAGAGAATCAACTATATATTAATAGTCATGGGTTTGGTTGGTAGATTCAACAAGCATTTATGTGTGATGGCCAGTTGTCCACATCCTTTTGGCCACATAGTGTATATACAGATTATATAAAGTGTATACCAACCTTTCTTCTCAACTTCTTCTTCCAAACCACTCGATTCCTTTCGGTACTAACAGTAGGGTTTACAGCATGGGTAGGTGGGGCAGAGAAATAGAGTGTGGGATATGGTATGCTGATAGCCTGTGTTCTCATCTCCTTTCACAGCATCCTCTTTGCTGACATCGAGGGTTTTACCAGTCTGGCCTCCCAGTGCACTGCGCAGGAGCTAGTGATGACGCTCAATGAGCTGTTTGCGCGCTTTGACAAGCTGGCTGCGGTGAGTGCAGGCAGGGGAGCATCCCAGAAGACCCCCACTGCCACCTCCATCATCCCCTCATTATTGTGTGCCGCAGCTCACTACAGCAGACCCACTGCACCCGTAATCCAATCAGCCAATAGTCTGTTTAAACCAACCTCCCTCCGGTGTTTGTTTCCACATGGTGCTTCTATCCAAAACGGCTTATGTAAATTCCGATTTACCCATTAAATGTTTAGACAGTTGGATGGCTCTCCTGGGACCGCTTGCTATAAGTCATTACGCTACCTGCTGCTGTGCATGTTGGTCTGCAGTGTACCAGGAGCTCAAGTCTCACAGCTGCCGCGGCTTTTCCCTGTCATAATAGACACAAGACTGCGAACATACATGCACACACACTTGCATGTCTACAACAGCAGGGCCCATTGTGTGGAGTGTGATTTAAAACAGAGCCAGGGGGCTGAGCTGATGCTCAGGTGGCTATCATGGGATGCGGGATGTGGGCCCAGTCCTGTCGTTCACTCCTGGTCCCTGAGGGAGACACACATCGCTTAAAGGCCGCTCACAATCTCCACTGTTTTTGTTGTAAAACATGGGCTATCACGCAACTCCCAAAGGAGTCCTGGAGGTGGGGCCACCTATCTAGTCTGCCTCCTTTGGAAGACCTTCTGACACAGTTTGACTTTTTACATGTGACATATATATACTGTATATGGAGATGTGTGTTTACTTTCATAAAAAGAAAAAGTTTTCTGAAGATAAGAGGAGTACAGTACAAAAAAGCTGAGCGAAAATGAGAGCATTCACTAAAATAGATTTGTGATTGCGAGGCAAAAGTGACCCTTTGTAGGAGCTGAACTCTGGCCTCAAGTATTTCTGGGATTTCAGCCCAGCCTGCAAAGTTTGCTTTTTGTGATATGATCTGATAAACAGCTGATATGAGCAAATAAAGCCAGAACTCTTACTGCCAAGTTGCTTAAATAAAGGCACTCCCCTGCCTCTGAGCGAGCCCTTTGAAAGTTGCATGATTTTCTTGTGAGTAATTGTAAAATAATATGGATTATATTTATGTTATTCAATCCAGGAAAGACAGCACACCTATTATCTATTTTTGGTGCAGGAAGTTGCACACTTCACAGTGCCTGGGTTGGTCAGGTGTGTGGAGTTTGCATGTTGTCCTCATGTAGGCACGGAATTCCTCCAGGTGTTTTGGTTTCCTTCCACCGTCCAAAGACATGTATTTCAGGTCAGGTTGTCACTCTGAATTGTCCATAATGTCTACGTGTGTGTAAATGTGTGTGCACCCTGCAAAGGACTGGCTTCCCATCCACTGTGCAGTATCCTCCCTTTCTACCTAGTGATTTGGGATGGACCCCAGACCGCCACGACTATGACCACGACAAGTGGTTATGGATAATGGCTGGGCAGATATTTTACTTTATGCTCTACATTGTATTACCATTAATGTCAGTCACCATCATATGGTGTAAAAATGCACAGCATCAGAATGATTTAATTTGCTGTAGCTGTAGAGAGCAGTGAATGTAGAAGCTTCAGGAGCATCACCTGAGCTTCCTCTTTGGGATGGAGCCTAAAAGTTGTTCCCTTTCCTACAGATTCACATGCTGACTCATTCTCCTTATGTTACCCCCATGTTTGCATGAGATTACATTAATTGGTCAATCGTATGCATTTGTGCTCTGCCATGATCTGAGAAACCTTCTAGGGTGTAGCCCATCTTATTTTGTTAGATTTTTTTAAACATTTTTTTTAACATATTATCCAGGTGACTTTTTTAACATATTATCCATGTGACAAACAATTATTTATCAATTATTTATCAGCAGTGTGTTTTCCTGCCCCAGTCAGTATATAAATTATACAAATGTGTAAAGCTGCATTGTGCAACCTACTAAAGTGAGGTGTTCTTCTCCTGCTTTTCTATGGGAGAATAATTTTTTATTAAAGAACTGTTTTATATTTGTTAGAATTGAATGGCTTGTTACTGTGTTAAAAGGTGGATTTTTTTTCTCTCAGTATTTAACTACATTTTTTCCCTTATATGGTGTGGTTCATTCTGTTTAAACCCCCCCCTCCCCCCATTGAGTGTAAATAGCTTTGTAGCTGAGGTCAGATTAAAGTTTTCCCACCAGAGTGTGGGTGGGATTTCCTTGTTATGTTCCTGTTCTGGTTGGTTGGTTTAAAGGATGCTTACTTCCCATTGGTCGGGTTCTCTATCATACGTGTCACATCTTATCACCTTAGATAAGGGCTTTCATGCCCAGAAGATGCTGAATCTTAATAAAGATTTCCGTCCATGCATGGGTGTAAATTTTATTAAACTCCTGTGTTGTATATTTAAAGTATAAATTAGAATACTTTGACTTCTTGTTTCTTGTTTAATAGTAAAATTCTTTGATGCTGCTTCTCCCCTTCCACACACCTCTCGGCACAGGAGAACCACTGCTTGCGAATCAAGATCCTGGGCGACTGCTACTACTGTGTGTCGGGTCTGCCGGAGGCACGGGCTGACCATGCCCACTGCTGTGTGGAGATGGGTGTGGACATGATAGAAGCCATCTCGTGAGTGTGTCTGGGGTGGATAACCTACCTATGCTGGCCAAAAAAAGTCCCAAATGACCTGACAATGTGTGTTTGATACAAATGCAGCTCGATGTTGTAAGTCTGTTTTAACACCACCGTTCTTTTTCCCCAAGAACAGATACTTCTTTAATTGGGATTTAGGTCCCATGGAGAGAAAAAGTTCAGCTTCTCTGCGACCAGCTCATGGAGCATTGGTTGCCGCAAAGATCCGTGTGATGTGCGTCATATGACAGCCATACAGAAGCAGTTTAGCTGCAAAGGTGTCCCATTACTGAAGCAGAAACCTGAAAGAAAGCAGGTTTTACTGAAAAATGAGCTTCCCACTGATAACAAAACAGTCCTTGGGGGAAACAAGAAAAAGGGCCCCTTCCAGCTCTTCTTGCCCCTTATCTCCAGAGTACCTGTAATACGATTAAACAAGAGGAGAAACTCTCGCGAGTGCGATCACACACCTGTGCCTCCAATTATCGCGCCGTCCCAAAATAGTGCCCTCTTTCACTGGGACCAATTCGCGGCTGAAGTCTGTGCGCTGTTAATGCACTCCCTTGCGCTCCTTTTTCTAAAGACACTGTGGACCTCAGAGCAAGGTCAGTGCAGTCGCCACTTAGGAGATGGAACTCGTAAGTGTAGTTGTTGGATTGCAGAATCAGGGTCCAGGAGGGACACTGCTGTTGTATCCTTGAGAAGGTACATAAGAAAGTCTTGATAAAATATATCCAGTTCTGTTAAAGGGTGAAGTGAAGCTGTAAGCCACTGTTTAATGGGACACAGAGGAGGCTAAAAGGCCCTTACAGTAAAAAGGACCCCAACGGTGTTTATTACCTACAAATGGAAGATGAAGATGACTGCTTATGGTCTGTTTCCCCAATCCAGGCTGGTGCGGGAAGTGACCGGGGTCAACGTCAACATGCGGGTGGGAATCCACAGCGGCCGGGTCCACTGTGGAGTGCTGGGCTTGCGCAAATGGCAGTTTGATGTCTGGTCCAACGACGTAACGCTGGCCAACCAAATGGAGGCTGGGGGCAAGGCAGGGTGTGTTTTCCTTTTCCCCCCGGTTAAAAAAATTGTTTTCATACAACCAGTCAATGTCTCATTTCTTACTATCGTTCATATCCCAATTCAGTAATACAAGTTTTGATTTGAAGACGCACTGGAAATTGTTTGGATGTTAGGATATCGTGAGATGCCGCCAAGCTGGGAATTGTTTTCTGTAATTTCCGTTCCCCACAGGAGAATTCACATCACCAAGGCTACTCTTAACTACCTGAATGGCGATTACGATGTGGAGCCTGGCTTTGGTGGCGAGAGGAACGCCTACCTGAAGAAGCACAACATTGAGACTTACCTCATTGTGGGCTGCAGCCAGAAGCGGGTACACCTCTCCCTCTCTCCACATGCATTGCTGCTTGGGTTATGAAGGAGACACAGCAAACACACAGAACATCACATCTTTTCTGGAGAAACAATGTCACTGTCAGCCTTTGGACTTCTTCATACCGCTTCTTGCTTATGTCCCCTTTGCCACCTTTTCTCAACACAGAAAGAAGAGAAGGCCATGATTGCCAAGATGAACCGACAGCGCACAAACTCGGTCACCCACAACAACACCCACTGGTGTTCTGACCGGCCCTTCTACAACCACTTGGGCAGCAACCAAATCTCCAAAGAAATGAAGACAATGGTAAGGAAGTTTGCCTTCTTGCAGCATCCACAGGGGAAGCTACCTTTTCACAGCCATGACAGCACATTTCATTATCTTCTGTCTATCATTAACAAGGAAATGACACAAAACAATAAAGGTGTCCCTTTGTCTGCTTCAGGCTTCATTCAAAAACATCTAGAACTGACAAAAAGATCTCACCAAAATTAGTGACAAAAAACTGGAAAAAAACTGATAAAATTACAAAGGAGGGGAATCCTTTTTTCAAAACAGATGAGCTAAACTGAGTTGCTAAAGTTCATAGCATGTGACCTCATCTGTAGTGCTTTTACCTTTCTTTCGATTTTGAGCAACAAAACGGACCAGCCTATTTTATTTGTTAGCTATTTGGCTATGGCTTTATTACGTGGGCGATTTGTTACCAAGACACGGTCGCCAGTGTAGAGTCTTATGATCTAAAAGTGCAGTAGTCTGAATCCTCCTCAGGTTAGAATGATGCATTTACCTTGAGCCACACCACTATAAATACCCAATTGTATAAATATGTGTATAGTTTTCACTTTTGGTACTTTGGATAAAAGCATCATCTAAACAGAAAGTGAATTATATGGCTACTGTCAGCTGGTAGGGTAATGGTTAGAACTGAATCTTTGCTTCTGCCACACTACCCTTGTTCAAGATATTTACCCTGATATTACACCGTTTATAGTTATTTAAAACTATATGCTTAGTGTACAAACCTTTCATTGCGAGTTGTCGTGAACAGAAGTCTCATCCAATAATAAAAATAATAATAAAAATAATAATAAAATAAAAAAATAAAACAAAATAATAATAATAATAATAATAATAATAATAATAATAATAATAATAATAATAATAATAATAATAATAATAATAATAATAATACCTAGCATACTGCGGTCTTTTATTTGTTTGGCTTTTATGTGATTAGTGTAATGGACAGTATCTCATTTTATTGGCACAGCAGATTTCATTTGGTGGAAAGATGTATGCAGGCTTCCCTTACATAATGAACATAATTAATTTCTGAAGATCTGCACATGAAAAGATCTTCATTGCCGTTCATTTAAACTGGGAAAATCAATTGTGGTCCGGAAGCGCACACATGCAAAGTTCCTGCTTTGTTTTTAAACACAGAGAAAATCAAATTGAAAACCGCGGCCGGAATATCAGCCCTCTTCTGGATGAGTTTTAATCCAGGCGTGAGACCCGCATGTCCAGAATAGCTTCAACATTGTATGCTTGGGTGTTCCTTTTTCCCTTTCCCTCGTACAGCAAATGACTTAGTTTCCCTTTTTTTATGTTTTATTCTTCTGTTGCTACGTGACACTTTGTTGTGGTGGTTGCCTTGTAGCCCCTGGGTTGTGGGTTCAGGTATTCCTCCCACAGTCCAAGGACATGTGTTTTCAGGAGATGGGTGCTCTGATCTGTCTGCATCATGTGTAAGTGTATGATGGGGTAAACTGACGCCCAGGGTACCCAACTTTGTGCACCTTGCTTCAAACATACACACACACACACACACACACACACGCTAGTGACTGCTGTGATCCCACATTCCACAGGCAGGTATAACAGATCCTCTTGTTTTAAAAAGCAGTTTTTAAAACATATGTTGGGTCACAAATGTTTTATATTGGATTAAGTGGCTGTGAGGTGACTGTACGGGCCTAATCGCACCTGTCGATTACCGCAAAATACTGGCATTGCAGAGAAAAACACTAAACCGGCAGCTGAGGGAGTGTCGGCATTGTGAAAAGTTAGTGTTGGTCAGTTGCTAACATGAGTTGCAGGTGAGGTGTCGATCTGCTGTAGGGATACTGCAGAAAACTCCCTTCAAACCTGGTTTGGGGGTTGGCTTGTCCCAGGAGACACGTCACCATCATCTGCCCTATAGACCCAAACTACTAAATAATCCTTGAGTAAAAGCTATTACTTTGGCACTTGAATAATCTATCGGCTTCTATCCAGAGCTCCATTTAACCTATTTTGAAGTGCATGGAACCGGTGTGACGCACACGAAGGACTTTTCCTGCGGGTACCTTAGGAAAGACTGAGACCTACAGCACTGAGTTCTTTAACCACAAAGCTTTAGTACTCTGTGTCCTGCTGTAAATCCAGTTCCACAGAGTGAGGGCCCCTGCACGTTAGCCTGTGTGTGAAAGCAATACGGGACTTAACAAAAGCCGTTTTGTAGAAAACATTGTTAAAATGATCCAGGGATTTGTATGGAGGAGGGGAAAACACACAGCAAAATGGCCATATTGAATTCCTTAATTTCTGAGGGCCTCCCACAGCGTTAAATCAATCACACAGTGACTCACCCGGTCCCATTGTTTATCTCCACAAGGCCCACCGTTGTGTTCCCACAAGCCTCTATATGTGACCTGTTTGTGTACCAAAGTGTGACACGGTTATCACTACTTCCGCTTACCTCACAATGGATGTTGGAAAACCTAAAGATTTTGGGTCGGCTTCGCTATGTTTCTGGAAACTGATGCATCTCAGAAAATCACACGGTGGGAAGGTTTGTTCAGATTCAGTTTCAGGTTCTTTTGGATGAACAGCTCATCCTGTGCCAATTTGGTGCCCATATCAGCCATAACTTTTGTCTCATCTTCACTCGGAAATGTTTTGTTTGAGCAACCCTAAATGTTCCTGCTTCGGCCAGGCCATCTATAGACTGCTTTCCTGGTTATGGCAGAAGTTATGTAGATGCTCAGCTTAGAATTTAATAGGATCGATTAAGGGAAATGGGGCAGGACACACTGTTGCTGTCTGTCTCAGTCTCTGCCCACTTGCTGCATGTAGTGCATTTCATTGCACAGCCCTGCACTGACACCTAGGGTCCCAAGTTGAACAGTTTGGGCTTTAGGAGTCCCTGCCCAGCTAGCTCAGTTGGTAGCGCATGTGACTTGTAATCTCAAGGTTGTGGGTTTGAGCCCCACATTGGGTGTTGTTGTGAATCTGGCCACAAGGGGGTGCTCCTCTGTGCCGGTCCCAAGCCCGGGCAAAATGGAGGGTTGCGTCAGGAAGGGTGTCTGGTGTAAAAACTCTGCCAAACCAAATATGCGGACGAGCCAATCCGCTGTGGCGACCCCTGATGGGAGCAGTCGGTAGTAGTGTCCCCTAGCTCTGACCTTTTATAAGATATAAGGTGCCAAAGTAATTGATGTGTCCCTGTCAGACACCAGTCATGTCATTACAATTCTATTTATTCATATAGCAGATGCTTAAAAGTGACTGACACACAGATGGCAGTTCTGATTCCCCAGTCCGGCTGCTGCGTGTGTCTCTGGCTCGTGAGGGGAAACAGGAGATGTCGTGGTTTGCAAACTCAACATAGACTGAGCTGGATTTGAACCCATGCCCAACCTCATGGCTCCACTATTAATGGGATTAGGGCTCTGTATGACAAACTTTGCAAGAAGGCGATCGTAAAAGAAGCCTCTGGCTCATTGGGAGATGTATAATGTTGATTCATATCTGCTCATATCTTGCAATTTCCATCAACATCATTAAATATTCTAACAGCTGCCATTCAAGAAAATGGCATTTGAATGAACTTTGAAAGATGCAGAGCTGCTCTTAAGCATTCTTATAACTGAAGTTTTATATCATCTGTACAGTTATGCAGCCTATTGTAGCAACCTGGCCATGCCCAGTTTCCCAGAATGCACCTGTACACAGCTTGGAGCTCCAGGTGCGGCCAACACACAAAAGAAATAAAAGCTGAAATTTAAGAAGTTAATGGCTGGGTTCTGCGAGGCTGGAGGAGAGGAGGGAAGGTGGTTTTAATACTCTGGTGTGAACCCTTGCGACCCTGATGAAATACTCGGTTTAGGCCTGACGGTGATTTAGCTTTAATCTGTTAAATCCTGTTTGCTTTCTGCATGTGTGTATTTCTTTCATGGCCTTTATTGTTATTTCTGCACACAATTTTGTTCTTGTTTGTTGCTTTAATAAGGGCTTTGGTTGTTGTGGAAAAGGAAATAAAAGTGATGGCTCCTGTTCGTATGTTTTGATGACACAGTCAGTAATAAAATGCTCCGCTGCACTGCTGCACCCAGCTTAGTTTGCCTTTTCTGGTCTTTTCTGCATGTTTGCTCCTACAGCGTTGCTGTTTGTACTGACGTATCGGTGCTGATCCCGAACCTGCCAGTCTTTGTCAACATTTCAGTTGTAACCAGCAGGTGAGGCTGTTGCCCCAAGAAGCACCATGCAAGTTTGCATTGCTTTTACTGAGCTCACACTTGTGAGCGCCGATTTTGCTTTTTGCTAAACGTGAGCTTTGATTCGGTGAGATGATGGAAGACGGATTTGTTTGCCCCTGTTGTGTATCTTTACTGAGATTATGGATGCTGGCGGTAAGCAGGAACATTCACTTACATCTGTTTTCCAGCGTAAAGAGGCAGAAAATGATCTTTTCGTAACTGCTGAAGAAAGTGTGCGTTTATTTCTTTCTTTCGAAAAACGTTCATTTTTGCTTGCCCTCTTCATTTTTCAGTGTTTTTTTTTTTTTTTTCCCCCAGCTTGCTTGTTTCTAACGTTGCTTTTTGTTACCTTGTGCATTTGAATGTTTTTTTAACTGCTGTTTGGTTGGCTTGCATTTTGCATTTCCGGGACCGCCACACTTTCCTGCACGACTGCAGAGTAACTGTACATCACGTATGAACCACTTAGTCAGGAAAATTTACTGCTGTGATTACTGTAAGTGGAAAAATAAACAGAAACAAACATGCATTGCTTCTCCAAAAAACAATTCAGAAAATGAAGTTTTATCCCCTCGTGGTGAGAATTCAGCGTGCAATCCAACTACGCTTAATGAATCGGGCGGTTCGCTTAGGCACAAACTATAATCCACAATTTGCTGAGAGGATTGGGAACTGGCGGTCTGTAAAAGCACTTCCACAAGGGACTTTTAGGAGCCCAGCAAGACTAATGCAGAATCTTATTGTCTTCCTGTGCAGGGCTTTGAGGACCCCAAGGACAAGTGAGTAGAAGCTAAATCGAGCCTCTTTTCCTGTTCCTGGTGACCAGCTAAGCCATGGGAACTGCAGTGGATTCCCAAACCATCTTTTGCTCTAGGCCCCATGACAGTTTTCACATTGACCACATTGTGTGTTCGATGCCCTTTGAAGACCTCATGGTGTACAGGGGAAAACGGGGAAGCCCTTACGGTGCCCAACATTTGTGATGCTGTTTTTGAACCTCGGTGTGGTGCAAACCTGTTCCTAGTAGACCATCCACCTACACTTTCGAACCCCCGTTGCTCTCCAAGCTTCATTCTCCTCCTCCCTCTGCCTCCTCCATCGCAGCCACAGCCAATGGGCCCTGGGTGTCTCAGTCAGTTTTGAGACTGTGGGAACCGGGAGACCTCTTGCCCTGCTGTGTGAGGCTCTCACAGCCTCGGCATTGACTGCTGCCCCCTCAGGAGCGCAGCAGCCTTGTGACTTTGCCAAGTGAGACCCCCACTTGGTGTGAGACCAACCCAGCATCCACCCTCTCTGCATCATGGGTTTCCTAATAAATAAAAATCACCTCATACTGACCAAGGCTCAGATCTTCTGGCCAGATGTCACTGCTCTCATAGCTTTATTTATAGCTGCATTTGCTTCTGAAATTATGTTTTTGTGCCGTCGATTTGGTTCCTTTCACACAGTTTTCAGGCCCTATCTCATCGGATGTTATTAACTAAAAAAACTGGACTGAATGCATTGCTAGAAGTGGTGATAAAGGAACATAAACAGAGTACACAGAGATTAAAAATGTTAGCATTTTGTCTTGTGTTATCTAGGCATTTCATTTTCAGAAACACACAGGAGAACTTGAATCCGGAGGACGAGGTGGATGAGTTTCTGGGCCGGGCCATTGATGCACGGAGTATCGACCGGCTGCGCTCTGAGCACGTCAAGAAGTTCCTCCTGACGTTCCGTGAGACAGACTTGGAGAAGAAGGTACCAACATCCCCAGATCAGCCTCCGCCTGTCTCATGTACAGCTTTAATCTTTTTATCTTTTGAACAATTACTCATGAAGGCCAGGCTAAGCTTATCAAGGGCTCAGCGATTGGTGCTCTCCTGGAATTTGGAACAAAAATGTCTGGTTCATCAGCTTCTGCTCCACTGCCATTTCCATATCCTGTTTGTTATTAAACTCTAACCAGGTTCTACTATGAAATTATTTGCAATTATTTCGCTTTTAAGGCAATTTATAAAGTAAAGCCGGGACTTATTAATGAGTCACACATGTACGGTGACTAAAATGTCCACCTCAGTGGTGTCTGCGTGTGGGCTTTCGCTCACATTTGTTATCTCCATTTTTCCAGAGGAAATTGGAAGGAAAAATTATGTTGGAAAATTTTCATTAAAAATTTTGACAGTATTTGTGTCCTGTAATACAAGGTGATCATATAAACATGTAGTTTAAACCAGTTTGTGCCAAAATGGGTAACTTTATAATCTGGGACTTATTTTACCTGGAGTGTGGCTCCTCCTTTTTAGGTTTACTTAGTTTTGTTAATTCCAGAAAAGTTACAGCAGAATCTACCGAGATTATTATTTTTTCCCACATTGTTATGATTTGCTCAGTGTTGACTTCGTACATTTCACTTGTCCCAGACCCCCCATCATTACTCATGTACAGGGGTGTGAAGAAGATGGGAGGAAGAGGCTTGGCTGGCACACAGTTGGGGGCCACCAGGGACGGTCAGCCGTCAGCTCTGGAACCGTGATGGAGATGGGTTTGGGATGTGGTGGAAAATGACTAGAAAGGGGCAAAAAAAATTGAGGGCCGAGGGAAGGAGCCTGAGAGGTGGGAAGACAGGAAGGGAATGTGCGAGGTTGTGATACTGTTGGGAAGGCTGACAGGCAGAGGCTGTGTCTCCACCGTGGGATTTGAACAGGGTTCATCTTGCCTCATGCTTGAAGAAAACATGACACAAAACAATGCTTCCCCATCGTCTGACAGGGTGTGACCATCCATCACTTGTGGCTCCCTGCAGTGCCCACATAATTGGTTTGCTTTCTTTGCTTGTAGAAGAGCGTTTTTGTGTAAAATGAGGTTTAAATGTGTTGTGTATGCATGCAATTCTTATTAAATACAACAGAACCCTGAGTGGCAACTGGGTGCTTCCTGGTAGTTTTATCGAACAGCCAGAGAAGTCTAACGTGCAGGTGATCGTAGGGGTCATGCGATGGCAGCCGAGTCTTCAGCCACTTGACTTAGGAGAACCTCACCTGGTCAGAACATTGCATTTTTAGGCAAATGAGTCCCAGTTGCAGCAGGAGACCTTTCAATGTGACTGTCTCGGCAACCTTCATCACTACAAAGGGGCATCTCTCACCAGCTTCCTCAGTGTCAGCCCAGATGATGAACCTCAGGCCACTGCGGATGAAGGACTGCATTGTTTTCCTCTAATGTATCCACCCACCCCCCCCTCCTCTTTTTCAGTACTCCAAGCAGGTGGACTCCAGGTTAGGGGCCTACGTGGCCTGTGCCTTTGTTGTTTTTCTTTTCATCTGCTTCATTCAGATGACCATCTTACCACGGTGAGCACCACACAGGCCAGTTTGTTTACTGCCAGCAGCGTTGTCTTGTTTAAAAGGAGAATTTAATCTGAAATGTGCAGTCAGTAATGTTTTGTAGCTATCTATTATAGTTAGAGTTACAGTTGGAGCAGTGTACTGAGTTGAGGTGTAGCCATAATATCACATCTCTGCGATGTCTGAGGTTTTAGTTCTGCTCTCTGCCTTTGTCCTCCCCTCATCTTGCTCCTCAGCACCACTCAGATGATTGGCTTCTATGTGGTCTGCTCACTGATCCTAATGGCCATCATGTTCATCTCAGGAATCTACTCCTGCTACAAGGTGGGTCTTCAGCATCAGGTCAGTGTTATGTATATCCTATCGTACGGCAGTTACCTGCTGGCAAACAGAGGCACAGTCACACAGCTCTTCATACCCCCCCCATCGCCATGAACTAAACGCCATGACAGACAGCATGGTCCAGTGCTCCATCCAGACAGGGACGGTTCCTGTAGTTCCCCTTAGAACTCAGGCTCCAGCATTAAACAGTGAGCACTCACAGAAAGTTGTAGTTATTCCATCTTACAGGGTTATTTGTGTTGGAGCAGTTTTTGTTCACATGTGGATCTGCGATTGTTTGTCTTATTGAACAACATTTAGGCTGCTTGTCCTTTAACTTTGCCTATACTTGGTCAAGAAGACAACAGAAGTGTTTCTGGTATTTCTTCTCTTTTGTGCACATTTTAGATTTCACTCTTTGTTCCTCAGCTAGGCCAGGAGAGTAGCTGATTTCTGTAAACTTCTGTGGGTTCTACTAAAAAGTCCAGTCTGCCATTACCTTGTAATGTGCTGAATATTTAGCTCCTTCATCAGCCATTATGTTGCTTTGGCAGAAGATTGGTGAGAGAGGGAGGCAGGTTTTTCGAAGTTTTAGAGTTGTTGCTATTGCTTTCGTATGTGATTTTGTCTGAGTCACCAAGACCTCTGCCATTACAAAGGGTCGGAGGTTGTGCTTGAGGTGCTGGATGATCCTCCACAGCGGCGTGTTCTGCACCGCTCGCAGGCGAGAGTGAATGAGTCACCCATAATAAAGGAAAATCGGTTCTATACGTCGAGCTCACAGGCAGAACATGAGCCCGTTTGAGTGTCGAATCGTCTGAAACGTGACAGGGTTTGGGGTTCCTTGGAATTTGCTGTGTTGCTGTTGTGGTCTTTGATGCCAGAGTTAAGGAGACTGGGAGGTAGTGAACAACATGCAGGACCGTCAAGCTGAAAGTCAGGCGGGCGAGGGGAGCATTTTTATTCCACAGAAGAATCCACAACTCATGTTGTACTGTACACTTATGTATCAACACAGATGGGAATGGAAGTTTGTCTGTGACCCATTTTGTTTGCAACTCAAAGGTCACTTTTAAAACAGTAAAAGCTGAATAATAGTGACTCCTCCACTTGCTAACTTACTAGGTTCTGTAAAAACCTCAGACAAAACTATAAAACACGTCCATTTGTCCATTACCATTAACTGCGTGTCCAGTGCAGGGTTCTGGCGCTCTGTTGCACACAGCATGAGGGAGGCTACATCCTGAAAGCAGTACCACTACAATGCAGCCTAACACTTTTATGATTTTTTTTAAAACTAATTTCGAGCTACATTAAAATTTAAATTTGTTTAAAATCACCGAAAATCACAATGCACAGTTCCCACAACCTCCCACTCATTCCCCTTGACTGAGCTATGCTATAAACGTGACCTCAGTCAGCTTCAGGCCACTTTGTTTTGTTACCTACAGTCAATAAAGCTGTAATAAAACTGGGGTCCCTTATGTATATGTTGAAAAGGTTATGAAAAAATCTTGTTAGATACATTAAAACTTGTAAAAGTTTTTGTTTTGATTTTTAACTGCATTAAAATAATACTAATTTGAAATCAGGGAAAATAAAACTGGATTCCCTTAGAAGTTGCTACTCAACAATTTTTAACAGATACACACTGTAAACATTCAACATTTCTTACCTCCCTTATTTTGCTACTGGTCACTGACATTCAGGATGACAAAAAGTTAGCTGTAAACACTGTGCAAGTGAGTTCAATGATGGCGGTCCCACACACTGCTTTGCCCTGCCTATCCTGTGCGCATTTAGGCTGGAGCTGATGGTGGGACATGGAAACGTAGGCAACTCTTGCTCTGCAACAGACAGGAAACGTTTTAGAAAATGTAACAACTGAGAAAGTGCAGTTAAATCGAAAATTTGTATCTTTGAAAGTTTGTAGCTCAAATGTTTGTAACATGAGGGAGCAGAGCAGTTACTGGAATCGGTGTAGCAGAGTGCTGTCTGCAGCAGCAGTGTGTTTGCGGTGTGCGGTAATGAACAGAGGTCACCTCCCCATTTGCTTCCAGCTCTTCCCAGCGTCTCTGCAGACCCTGACCAGGAGGGTTGTTGAGTCCAGGACGAACAGCACACTGGTGGGGGTCTTCACCATCACGCTGGTGTTTCTCTCAGCTTTTGTCAACATTGTGAGTTGCACACCAGTCACACCTTCGTTCACAATCCCCGTGCCATTGTCTTTTAGCCTTAAGATCTTATACCACATCTCAGCGGTCACACGGTCACATATCAAAGTTAGACATCTGTATTTATTTATTACTTTATTTATTTATTTGTTCATTATTGGCCCCTGCAGGTAAATCCAGTGTACAGCAGCTGAACACACAGGGCACATAAAATAATAATAAACAAGCAATGCAAACCACTGAAATAATGAAAAAACAGTAGCAATGCAACCTAACAGTTGATGGGTCCTAGTGTGGCATTACAGACAGACCCCAGAAGTGCTTCTTAGTCCTAAAGGAGCTCATGGGCATCCAGGGGATGTGAGCTATTGTCCGTGATGGACCGTGTGTATGTGTGTGTGTGTGCGCGCACGCGCGTATGTCTGTTACCCACCATGCTGGTTGTGCTGTGCAGTTCACCTGCAGCACTAGCGACCTGCCCACCTGCCTCAGCCAGGAGTTCAACATCAGCCGCGCGAGCGTTAATGCCTGCCATGTGCTCACTTCCGCCATGAACTATACCCTCTACACGGAGGAGGGCTTCTGCGGGGACCCCACGCCCACCTGCAACTTCCCAGAGGTGGGTGGCGGTCACTCCCTCCTGACTATACTTAGTCCAAACACACACGGACACCCTTAAACATAAAAACAGCGGTGGTTGGAGTCCCCTTCGGTTAATCTGTCTTTCTCTCTTTCTCTCTCTTACCCACCACCAGTACTTCTCATCCTGCGTGCTTCTCAGCCTGCTGGCCTGCTCAGTCTTCTTGCAAATCAGCAGCATTGGGAAGCTCTTCCTCATGCTCTTCATCGAGTTCATCTACGTGCTGGTGCTCGAGGTTCCTAAGGTCAGCCTGTTTGACAACATGGACCTGCTGGTGGTGGCCAATGCCATGTGAGTGCTAGCCACCCTCTGCACCTTTCTCACATGCCGTGCTTCCTTCGCTCTGCACTTGGTGCTGGGTGGAGGAGGCTGAGAAATGGGACACTGGAGATAAGTCAGTCTGGCAAGACACAGTGGAGAAGTGATGCTGGCAGTTTAATTCCAATTCTTATGCCATTTCATTTCTTATGTTAAAAACACTGCTGAAGCTAAATCATTTTATAGTGTAAACAGCAGCTCCAATTTTTTACACCTCATATATAATCACATTTATATTACCCAGACTCGGCAGAAACATGTTTATAATCCAGCATGCAGGCGGTCCTCCTGCTCTTTGTCGTGTAATTTGTGCCTCGATGCTTTAATCTTCTAAAGCAGGTGTCTTATTATAAAAAGCATTTTTTCACCATTATTCCAAGGCCAAAAATTGACTTTAAATGGAAGGCATTCCATGCCTGCAACCTTCGCTTGACAAATCCTGTGAAAAACTGTCATATTTATATGAGAATAAATGAGTGTCGTTTCTAGCAATGACTGCTGTCACTTTTTTATAAATCACTGTTGATATTTCTATTTTTCATAGCACTGTGACCCAATTATCATACCCACCACTATAGTAGACTTACAGTAACTCCAGTACCCAAATCTGCCAAGCTAAACATTTATGCTGCCCGGCTGGTTTATTTTTTGATACCTCTTAAAAGTTCCGATACTCCTTTTACCCAGGGATACAATAAAAGCTTCAGCTGGCCATGTCCTGTTTGTTGATGCAGCCAGTGAGAGGATTCGCACGAATGTAACTTTTCTTATTCATTATTCTGGCTTCAGCAGTAGGAAATTATGAGCTGAAGTTCAGTTGGACGGACTGTGGTGGTTTGATATGTTCACCACCTTTGTGGCCTTGACATTTTTGTCTGTGGTAGCAGATGGATGTCCTTTGTAATGCATTTGCTCTACCTTGGAGGAGAGCTTTTTTGCCAACAAGATTTTTGCCTTTCATGAATTTATGAAGTGAAGGCCAAAGCTGCCACTCTTTTCTCAATGCATTGCTAAAGCTGTGTCTTTCTTCTCTGCAGACAAACTACTAATGGGACTTGGTAAGTTATGCATTAATGGTCTATTTCCATGCACAGTGGAAGTGTAACAGTGCTGGTCGTGTCCATCTGTCATGGCTCTGGCAGACATGTGGCTGTGATTTTCTGTCTGCACATCAGTAGCATGACTGTCGCCAAAGTGCCCTTGAGGATCATGACGCCGGTGGTCATCACCGTCTTCGTTCTGGCACTCTATCTGCATGCCCAGCAGGTGGAATCCACAGCTCGGCTGGACTTCCTCTGGAAGCTGCAGGTACGTGCGGGTCCGGGTAGACGGCATCAAACAAGTCATGTGCAGGGTTTTCCATATGTTTTCCTTCTTCTTTCCAGAGGCATTACAAGTTAGTCAAGTTAGAGAAGGTAAAGTAAAAGAATTTCAACTTTTGTCAGAATTCACACACTGAAGTTTCCTAGCGTGACGTTCATGAAAAATGAAGGTCTGTTGGGCAGAATTCACTGTTCTGGAATGGGATTCTTCTTCCAGTCAAACCGTGAACCGCTAAACTGAACTTCCCGTCTCGATTAAAGTCATTCATCTGCTTTTCTGAGCTCCGAACGATGTAAAACGACACGTAAAACTTTGCGCACTTAGTGTTCCAAGACGATGACGTAAATTTCTCCGAAGTGCAGCAAGGACAGTTGGTGTCGGCACCTAGACCCTTTGTATGTAGCCCTCAAACACAACAAAGCAGAGCCCTGCATGGGTACAAAACCTACAGTAGTAACAGTGAACTCAGAACTAGTGGGCTCACTGAAGATTATTACAATCTTGTCAAAGAATTACAGTGGACAGAACAAATGTTAAAGTGATGAGGCAACTTTATTTGCTTAAATAAAGAATGTCATGAATTAGATATCACAAAAGCCTTCATGAACGGGTTTCAACCAGACAAATATATTCTCGCTTTAATTTGTTCAAATAAGTTACCTGGCTTCAACGGAACATACTGTACGTCAGCAGCGGTAGCGTCTCTCACGGCTTCGTTCTCCCACAGGCCACTGAAGAGAAGGAAGAGATGGAGGAGCTGCAGGCCTACAACAGGCGGCTCCTTCATAACATCCTGCCTAAGGACGTGGCCGCCCACTTCCTGGCCCGCGAGCGCCGCAACGACGAGCTCTACTACCAGTCGTGCGAGTGTGTGGCTGTCATGTTTGCCTCCATCAGCAACTTCTCCGAGTTCTATGTGGAGCTGGAGGCCAACAATGAGGGGGTGGAGTGCTTACGGCTGCTCAACGAGATCATCGCCGACTTCGATGAGGTTAATGCTCCTGCCTGGTTTTGTATGCATGTCTTGGTGCCCAGCTCATGGTGATCAGATGGTTGTCAGGGTAAAAAGGGGGGTGCAGACGTGGTTAACCTCCCTTTTTCCATGACGTGGAGAACAAGGACACACTGGGCAGGATTTAAACCTTTACCCTGACATTGTCAGGCCCTGGGAGGCACCACTGTCACCAACTTGCGCTGTGTGTAATAAGTCTGGGCCTTCATTTTGAAGCTCTTTCAACTACACGCCTAATACAGTCTATAATAATTATTCCCCACCATTTCATATTTAACAAAGGTACTACACAATCTTTTTAAAGAAATTAAAATGAAACACTGTTTATCGTTGTAAAGGCAAATTTGGTTTGAGTTCTCCTTGTGATGTAGTTTGCTCTTAACTTGAATTAAATTTTAAAAGACATTCCTTATTAAATAATTCATTAATGAATACCCATTGAATGCCTTGCCGTGTGCTTTGCAGTTGTGGACATTAATCGAATATTACACAGCCCGAAGTGTTCCTCTGCTTTCTCATTTCAATAAGCAGATAAATAAATAATGTGTGGATTCTGTGATTGCCGTCATTTATTAAAAACTAATATTTATTGTAAATTACCTCAGAGTTGCAGCCAATACATCTTTCACCTACACTGCAAAGTCCTTTTTTGAGCTTTTACAGATGCTGCATAAAATAAAGATCCGGTGCTGAGCTACAAGCATCACTTGCAATGAAAGAACAGTAAATCAAATCACACCACAGTAATTCATACCGGGAATTGGGAATATGTGCTTTCATTTTTAAACTGATAATTCGGTTTTTGCTTTCTCATCTTTTCATAATGAATAGAAAGGTGTCCGAGGGGGTCTGGGGAGGTCTGAGTGCTTTGCAAGTCTGGATAGACCCTCTTTTTTTAGGATATATTCACCTAAAGTGCTTCTCCTCATGCTCTCCTCTTGTCTTGCTCTGGTGTCCCACACTCCCAGATCATAAGTGAGGCGCAGTTCCGTCAACTGGAGAAGATCAAGACTATTGGCAGCACCTACATGGCCGCCTCGGGGCTCAACGACTCCACTTACGACAAATCCGGCCGTTCGCACATCCGGGCGCTGGCTGACTATGCCATGCGGATCATGGACCAGATGAAGTACATCAACGAGCACTCCTTCAACAATTTCAAGATGAAGATCGGTAAGGAGAGGACACCCGCTCTCACTCAAACCCTGTCGGTCACTGTAAGTCTAGCGGGCTGCTGGTCCTCACTCACCCCCTGTCCCACCTACACAGGTCTCAACATCGGCCCGGTGGTGGCAGGGGTCATAGGAGCACGCAAGCCGCAGTACGACATCTGGGGCAACACTGTGAACGTGGCCAGCCGCATGGACAGCACTGGTGTGCCAGAGAGAATCCAGGTGACACACAGAGGGCTGCCATGTGGTTTTGTAAGAGCTGCTGTCTTTCAGCTGGAAACTCATTTCAATTCATCAGCAGTCAAAATATTACAAAAGCACTTGCACAACTAGATGTACAATCAAGGTCTTTCCTTCATTTCCAGTTAGCAAGTTGTGCTAAAGTTTACAGTACACTTTTGCCACGTGGTACAGGCAGTTACTATCATGACTGACAGACTGAGAGGATGACATGTCGTCTTGCTGACTGAGGAGATCTGTGGAACCTCTGTGCTTCTGATCCACAAGAAAGGACAAACATTTGATGTTAACATCTACATATCTTTGTTGGCAGGTGACCACAGATTTATACCAGGTGCTGAACTCATACAATTACGTACTGGAATGCCGCGGACTGGTGAAGGTGAAGGGCAAAGGGGAGATGATGACCTATTTCCTCAACGGAGGACCATCCGACAGTTAACATCAGCCAGAGCCTAAACCCGCCGAAAGCTGCCAGACTCACTTATACACACCGTTTGAGGACTGCCACTCATGTCCTAGGAATTGCCTTTCACAGTCAGGATGAAGAGGACCAGGCCGCTCTGTTTCTGGAAGGTTCTGATGAGGATGTGGGAAGTGTCTCTGGGGTCTGGGTGGACTGAAGACACCAAAGAAATTAATAGGTTGCCTGGATAGATACAACTTAAGACTAAAGAGAGAGTAAGAGCAATGAATTTACTCTCCCTAAAATTATTTCTTAGCAGGTGCAACGGAGACAACAAGTCATGATGTTTTGAACAGGTACTGAACTTCTGGGACACCTGTCAGATAAACTTTCATGGGCACATTCTTCAACGTTTGGGGGAAGGACACGCGTCTCTAAAAAACTGTGCACCTCAGATGCTTTTAAATACGGCAGGGTTAAACTGGCGACATGATTGACGTTCATCATTTCCAAAAACAAGAAAAAACTTTTTATATTTTTGTCATTTTTGTATTTTAACTCCTAAATCAAATATAACATATTTCAGAGTCCCTATTTTGTATATTAATATATTACGGGAAAGTCTACAAGGCCCAGAATGTATTTGATGTATATAGCCGCCACAGATGTATTGCTGGTCATGTATACACAACCACTTTTCCCTAGTACTCAATTAGCGTAAAGTATTAAACATTTTAGTTTTTTTGTATAAAAAAGTACTTCTGGTTACAATTCTTTGTGTCCCATACATATTAAATTCAGTGTTTACTGGGGCGATGAAGGGGAAAGGCGCAGGACTAAAAATGTACCCGTTATCACGTCCCAGTCTGGTGACTTTAGCCAGGGACACGGATCTAGTTGAAGACCAGCAGCGCGCTGAGTCTGAGACTCTTAGCCAAAGGGGCTTTAGTACAGCTGACGGAAGCACGTCTGTGCCATGGAGTCACTCGTGCTTCCTTGTGCTTTTAGAGAACCAGCGAGACCCCCGATGTTAGAGGAGGAACCAAAGCCCCAGTTCCCCTTTGATCCACCGCTGTCTCTACTTGCTCTCCTCCATTTCGGTGGACCCGCTTATCAGTGTTACTGTATACCCTGCCCTGCTATCTTTTGGTGTGGTCCTCTTTCAAACTCTCCACTGCATTCACGGTTTTATTTATTAAAGCGGATTATTTTTGAAAGCGTTTTTTTTTTTTCCCCCACCATTGGGAATTGCGATCGTCTCAGATGAAACACCTGAAGCTGCTGGGCTTGTTCAACCTGCTAGGGGTTATTTTTACACCTCCAGGTAGCCGACGTCACCAGCACACGAGTGCTTGCGCTTTTTGCGATAGACACGGTGTCAATGAATCATCTCTACACAGCAGCACAGAGGAAGACGCCAACAGGGAAGCCATTTTGGTGTGCCATTTCTCAACTTGTTTGTGTATCCGGTGGATGTGTGGGACAGCTTTGCTTCCTAGTCCCAGGTAAACACTCTGGTCTATAAAAGTGAAAACGCAGCACCACTCCAGCACCACAGGATTGTTGTGTCATGGATGACATTTAATTTTTAAGAAAGTTCCCCATCAAGGTCTAGCTAGGATATTTATGAGAATGGCACCATCAACGGTCAGTCAGTCCCCAGAAGGAGAATCTGAAAATGTATGTGGTACACATTTGGAACCTCCTGATCCTGAAGTCTTTTTGTAGCTACCATGTTAACCGGCAGTGCTGTTTTTTTTTTGTTTTTTTTATATCCTATCCTAAACAGCTAAACACATTCAGAATGTGTTCAACAAGTGAAATAACCAAATTCACTGCTGCATAAAAAGCATCAAAGCAACATTTCAATGACTGCATATGAACGTGTGCTTTTTGCGAGAACAAAATGATGTGTAGCTTTACAGTTCCATAAGCATAATCTGCATCAGATAGTAAACGGTTGTCACCACTTTGGACCATGAACGTGGAAAAACACATTTCCTGACTGGGCTCCAGTTTCCTCCCACAGTCCAAACATGTGTGTTCCAGGTGAACTGGTAAACCTAAATTGCACTTTGTGTGAGAGAGAGAGACAGCGATTGCCTTATGCCTAGTTTCCAGTATAGGTTCTGGCCAACTCTAACCCTCCATTACAGCGACCAATTATCAAAAATGAATTAATTTCAAATCAAATCAAATCAAAAGAATTTATTTGTCACATGCATGGTTACCAAGTATACCATGTAGTGAAATGTGCCCTGATTCAGGAGACCGTGTGTGGTTCCATTCCAACGAGTAAAACAAACAACAAAAAAAAACAACCAAACATCACCAAAGAAGTCACCAAACACAAATAAATAAGTGGTAGATAAATAAATAAAACAAATAAATAAGACCTTAAGTTGCAGTACGGGGACAGTGATAGTGAGGGGAGCAGTCAATGGATATTGTAGACCCTGGTTTGCGGGGACTGTGATGGCATGTCTGGGTTCAGAAATCTTATGGCCTGTGGATAGAAGCTCCTCCTGAGCCTCTCAGTTCTGGCCATAGTACTTCTGAAACATTTGCCTGATTTCAGCAGGTCAAACAGATGATTGTTGGGATGAGACAGGTCACCAATGATCCTAGTCGCTCTGGTCCTGCATCTCCTGGTGTAAATGTCCTGTAGGGATGGCAGATCAGATGTGGTGCAGCGTTCCACCGCCCATTCAGCGCTTTGATGTCTCGAGTACAGCTATTCCCATTACTGAAATTATAAAAATATTGTAAACTTTGTGTTTTGGGTTGTGATACTAGTATATTTATGCAAATTATGTTTACATAGTTTGGTTAAAAATATAGTGTCATAATGTTAAATGTGCATGTATATGTACATGTGCTTGGCCTTGCTATTTCACATAAATCTGCCTTCAGTTACCTAAATTGATTATACTTATAAATCAACTCATGTATGAAAAGGCTGAGGAGCACAGAGCCACAAGGCACAATCGCATTCTCCGTGAGTCAGAAAGCAGACTGCAATTTTGCAGCTTCTGTTCCTAATGGAATTCAGATTAAACTTGTTTGAGGCATTTCACTTTTTCCATAAACTCTTCTTGCAGTTAATGCGTTTGCTTGTCAAATCTCCAGTAGGGGGCAACACTGCTCTTCCAGCCACAGCAGGCATTGGTCCACAGCGCAATCTGAATGACACTTGGATTTCAGAATACAGAACGGCGTGCCCATTGCTAAGTGTCTGTGAGGTTGGGCATTACATTTGCTGTGCAGGACAATTTGTAGCTACAGTAAAAACATCCCTATGTTGCTCAGGCTGAAGAAAAACGACCAGAATGGTTGTTGGTAGAAAAATGCATCCTGATGATGCTTGGACTAAAATAATACAAATTTGACTTAATTCAAAACAAATGTATACGGCAAGCCTGGTGTGTTTTTCCCCCACATTTATTGACCAACACCTTTGATTTATGGTTCAATCATTTTAAAATGAATCAATAAGGTCATTCAGCATTTGTGATTTTTAGAAAAAAAAATGTACATTCCATATATTAAATTCAGTCAACACCACTGAAGAATGACAGAGACGAGGGTTAGAAAAAAGTTTGACATAAACATGACAGAACAGCTGTAGCAATAAAAGAGAAGGAAGAGAGTGTGCAAAGGTTAAAAAAAAACAACAAAAAAAAAAAAAAAAAACAGAAAACTTTATTCCTATGATGGGCTGTTGTTGTACCTGGAATGTACCCTGCCTGTCCTGACCTGACCTGGCACCCTTCTGGAACATGCTTCTGACCACCATGATCGCGTATCAGGACCAACGGTTACTGGTAGCGGCGGGGGGGTTGGGGGTTCTCATGTTCGATCTTACTGTCCAGCTCATGATCCGACTGACTAGCAGAAGACATGGGCAGGGGGTTTGTGGGGGGGCTGCATAGCCAAGAAGAAGCTTTGTAACTCCCTTATTAATTCAGGGCAGAGGATCCATACAACCACCCAGACACATCTGTAGACAGATGCTGTGATGGGAGGGACCCTCTGATCTTTGCCACCACTGTATATGAGGGCCTGACTGCTAATTTTACTGCTCTAAGGTAAAATAAAGAAAAAAGTCTGTGTTTTCAAGTAGCACACAGTTATGGAATGCATCACCAGCTAATCTTTTAGTAATTTTCAGGACCAAAGATTTAAGAAAAGTGTGTATGTGTACAAAAAAAGAAACTTCTCCATTAAACATGAAGTACTGAAATACTGGAGATGGAGCCCCGAACATCAGTTATTATACAGCATTACGACAATTTCCATATGCTTAATAGAATAATTTCTTTAAAGGATGCTAATAATTTTGCCCCTTATGCACTTGAGCGAAAATACAATTGTTCAGAAAGTTTTTATATAAATGATTTTTGCTAGAAGAAAGGTAAATATGCTTGAATGGAAATGTTTAATCATTAAGTGTATTGGTTACGCCTTACTGTCATTTTGTTCATTTGCAAGGGTGCAAATAATTCCGGAGTTGACTATTATACACAGATTAGCAGGTGGTGTTGTGGTTAAGGACATAAACAGCCTTAAAAGCCTTGGAAGAAGAACCTGAACCATGCCAGTAGAAGTTGTAGAAACAGGCCGTGATGTACGAGGAAGTCTCAGTAAGTAAAAGCAAAAGTAAAAACTAAAAAAAAAGTAAAAACCGCTATAACAGCGAAGCTCTCAAGGTTTTTGCAGTGACAACATGGCTGGAAGGTCCTTAACTCATGAGCCACCTGGTTGGTGGAACGTACAAAGATTTAAAAACGAAGCCACCGTGTCGCTTTCTTACAACAGTGCCGAAACACTGCATCTTACACGCCTGCTGCGCTTCAGCTGTTTGGAAACTTGGACACCTGGGCCAAAGGCCTGTGGGACAGGGAATTATCCGAGGGAATATGCTGCCGGAACAAAATTCATTCATTGTCAAACATTAATAAGATGCAAATTGAAACGCAAACTTCGCTCAAGTTTCCTGAAAACAGGGGCATGGGGAGGAAAGACAATACTCCTACCCAACAAGCAAATTATTGTGAAGCTCTAAAGACACAGGGGATGCAAATGTAAAATCTAATGAGAAATAAACAGCACTGCCCCCACCCCCCAATGTACTCTTAAGAAGCCATTTGCCTCCTTAAACCAAGAGCCTGATTAAATCCGCTGGCACTGTATTTTAGCCATAACTTTGAATAACATTTTTATTTTTCGTTTCCATGACATTATGTTAGGTAATCAGTAAAACCGAATAAAAATGTGTCACTGAAAGAAATGTGAAACTGACTTAAATGTGTTATTCAAAGTTAAGGGCAATTCTTGCTGTCGGAGAATTATGCAGCCCCTTGGCAATTTCTGTTGGGTATTTATGAGGCTGCCAATGCAGACTAAGATGCTTTGGTGGCGCTTGGCTGCCCGCCTCCAGCTGCTTTTCCGTCATGTGCTGAGAGCGTGGCCATGTAACTAGGTGCAGAATAAGCACAGTACCATTGTGGGGCAGGTTAGGGTGCGGGGGCAAAGTGATCAAGAAGTGGCACTGATGGCAATAGCAATGGGTGACATGGGGCACCCCAGCCTAAAGCAGAGTTGAGATTTCTGCTTAACACAAGATTCATGTTTATGACAAAACTTTCTAATCCTCTATCTTTTTTGTTTCTTTGATCACAAAATCCAGATCCAGACTGACAACTCAACTCTCCTCTCAGTATCAAACTATTCTGACAAACAGAATATATTCCATAATACTTCTTTAATGCAAGTCCGTTGCAAGAGGAAAACAGAAGTTTCCAACAGGTGAAAACAGTAGTCTACACGGCATTTCTATGACAGCTTCATTGCTTACTGTTCAGTTTGCACAACAAGTCCGACAGCACAGCTCAAAAGCAGAACCTGACATATCCACTGTTTGCCACATGAACAATGCTGATGAATATTATAAAGAAATAAATAATTGCCAGCAATTAAAGTCTTTATATTGTGGTGTTAGAGGCCAGATTTATCGAAATGGGAACACAAGAGTCATGCGGCCACATGGTCCTCGAGTTCCCATGGACATTCTGCAGAATGTTTTGCGCAGTCCTGACATGGTTCCAGCATTGGCTCACACGTTGTAGTCGGGGGCCTTGCCCTGCGGCTGCCGGAGGCGGATCTGCAGCGTGGTGAAGGCACCCACCGTGACGTGGAAGAGCACCTGCCACAGGTTGCGCAGCTCGTACAAGTACATGTTGCACAGGCAGATGAGGGCGAAGGCCAAGAAGGACTTGCTGTTCCTCCACAGCGTGCAATAGGCAAACAGGTAACACTGGTAGAAGGAGACACGCTTTAACACCTTAGCTGCTAATGAGTTTGCCATTTATTTGCTACATTTGTAAAAACCCAAGAATTTGTTATGTTGCACACAGCCGAATATTAATAATCTGTGCACATTGTTGCACAAAAAGTATCAAGTTATATGACAGTGCTGCATTTACACATTTCATATTTTCAAATGACTTTGGAGGGTATATACTGGATTCACAAACAACTAAAATAAGCTAATAATTAACGTTAAGTTAGGCACCATTTCATCTATTTTAGGGATAATGCCAGTTTCTGACTCTGAGATTGTCATGTAATAATAAACCATGTGACACGAAAAACCTGCTGTATGTGCGATAAAAAGGGTAAGGTTCCACAGAAACCACGAAAACCGTAAGGATGAATGCAGCACTGAAGTGATGGAGTGTGGCGGCAAGTACCAGCAGTGTACTAGGAATTCCCCTTGGCACTATTATATGGGTGGTGTGGGGGTTGAGTGAAGCCATACAGGTTAAAGACAACAGACCAGGCATTCACATGACACACAGAGGCACAACAGCAGCAGCGCTGACCTGATACAGACACGCCACTGTTCCTAGGAAGAAGGCAATGACATAGTTGAAGTCTTCATCTTCATTCTGTAGAGGGAAAAGGAGGAGGAGATCAACATCACAGAGCCACATTTTCAGAAACAGAAACTTTCAAATGAAAATACAGATGCAAAACACTCGCACAACATTCACTTTATTCTGACATCCACACATATCCATAACCAAGCAACTCCTGCAACAGATGAGTGCTGTCTATCTTACATTGTATCAGGGCTCACCTGTAGGACACTCTCTATGGCGTGGACTCCACGGAGCAGGTTTAGACCTCCACAGAGGAGGCTAAGCAGGCAAGAGACCAACCCTGCAAGTGTCACGGGTTCCAGCATCTGGTTGGGAGCTACCCACAAAACACCTCAGTCAGACAGAGTTTGGAGAAGAAGTCCAGGCAATAAACAAATCCAAAAGCTCTAATCACTTCCCAATGACTCACTGTTTAACTGCTCTCATGGAAGGCTTCACCTGGCACATTCATCACATTATTCTTATTTTTTGGATCCTTGTCACCACATTACAACATTAAGTTCACAGTACGGAGTGTCTAACTAATATTGTAACAATGAAATAAACTGTGTTTCAGAACAAATGGTGGCAGTTAAACACCCATCCAAAAATACAATTCTTGCTTTTTTACCACAAATTCAGGGACCATTTAGTTTCATCTTCTTCAGACCCTCTCCCATTACAGGACATCGTGGAAACAGCTATTTCTGCTTGTGTAAAAAAGTGTAAAAAAGCTTGCTTTAAGAGGAAGAATTTAAACCTGAACATGGCTTAAAGCACCCCCACCAACCTCCTAGTCTGAGAACATTGTTTGTAGGGTTGTGAAAACATAAACACAGTGCAACTGAAATCCTGTGCAAATGACTATTTGAGACAGGCATGAGAACAAAAAAAAACAGGATAAAAAGTCCATGGCTTCAGAGGGGCGAAGAAGCACAAGGTGCCTGGTTAAACGGCTGTAAACCGCTTCAGCATGTTAGCAACGTATTAGTTATTAAATGCCAGCAAGCAAAGAGCAAGGTCCCCAGATCAGTGGCATCTCAGCATGGGGAGGAACAGTGGAGCCACCCAGAGGTACATCTGTGCTGGAGAAGCCTTTTCAAAGGGAAACTATGACAAACACAACCGTGTTGTGCAAGTCTCCAGAGGACTCCTCAAGGGGAAGGAGATGAGCTGCCACATATTCTGAGTGACCAGAAAGTCGAATTCAACACCAAAGCCAGCTAATAAACTGAAGAAGAGGGGGCTTTGTCTTTATTCGGCCACAGCAGCAACGGCTCTTGCAACAGCGTCTTTGACCAATTTCCAATGACAAGACCAAGTCTGAACTTCTCACAGCATTATTACATTACTGAAAACTTCTATTAAACATGCTATTAAAAGCAAAGCACCTCTGGAAGACAAGCCTGGCTTAAAAATCTTTTGTTAAGGAAAAACTCAATAATTCAGGGAACTCCCCTTGTATATCACCAGTCTCTGTTTCCAGGGTAACGTGGCGGTTAATACAGTAGATTTAGGTATAAAATAGGCAGACTGACACCACTGATGAACAAAAACCTTTTTTGGCTTGAGATTTAGAGTGCTTATCTCTGTTACAAAATAGTTGATTCAAGCTTTAAAAAAATAAAGTGACTACATAACAGGCAAAAATGGTACAAAAAATATATTTTGAAAGATGCATATTTTACTGTTGCACTGCTTTTTATTGCACTAGTTCACAAGATATGGGGGCTGAAATTTGGGTCATTTCATCACAAGGCTCTAAGCACCATGCTGGCCGCTACCCTCTAAATACTAGCTTTTAGAAATAAACATGTAAATATAAACTTGATTATTTAAATCATATGAACAGCTTTTATAGAATAAACACCATCATACTGAATTAAATACATAAATCCTTAATTTCAGTCAAATGAAGCTCTTCCACCTGCTTTGCGGAGTAAGATGTAGGCAGTGACTACTTACATCAGAGAAGTTTGTTTATATCGTAAATATCCTTGGCCATATGATCAAAATGTCTCTATTCGCAATGGAATGTGTCCCAAACCCTATGCCTGCAAGGAAACTCGGATCACCTCGGCATCAGATAAGTGGTTATTGATAAGGAAGGAAATTACAACATCAAAAGACAAGCTGAAATTAATCATTTCTGTTACAAATGCTATTATAAAATATATCAGTGGTGTCACTGTGAGGAATAAAAATACCTTTTATTTCACTATTTTAATTTCTGTTGACACATTCTTTGGAAAAACTCATTACTATCTACTTTTTTGGCCTTGGTAATTCAGTCCCCTCACAATGGACATTTGCCTAACAGGGCAATTTCATTGAATCAGCCTCATTCTGTGGCTTGTATAAATGGGTAAATCAAAATAAATTTTTAGAGAAAAGCATCAACTAAATTAATAAATGACAAGTTTCCACATTGTTTAGACAGATTATCCTTCTGATGCACAACTGAGTTGAAGTGAGGCATAAATGTACTATATTTTCTGAGCAAGTTTGTGTCTTTAACACATTGGTTATTGGCTATTCATGTTTCTGCTCTTGTTAGCCACTTTAAAGGAAAACGCGTTTAACACAAGTGTTCTCAATGAAGTAAGGCAACTTTGTATGACTCGCATGTATGAAAGGAAAGCGGTCTTTTTACTTGTGTAAGGCCGAGTTAATTAAAGTGAACTGAAAAAAGTAAAATTTGACATTTTTGACTAACTGGAGAACAATTTTCCATGGAGAAGAGCATCTGATGTCATATTACACACACATATTTATAGATCTCAAGAATGTTGACCAAGCAAACCATTTCAAAAGAAAAGAGCAATGAATGCAATTTAACCTCTAATTCTGTGTTTTAAGAACATAAAATGTCTATGTGCACATTTTTGATTGTGGAAACCATACCTATGCCTTTATATTTAGAGGGAGATGGTTGAGCGAAGCCGTTGACTGCACTCAGGTCCTCAGAGGATATTTGGTATGGTGGGCGGAGCTTAATCTCAGTCTGCATGTCAGCGAGATTGACCCTTGTGGAAAGTGAGCGTGGACTATTGTATCGCTGCTTTGTCTTCTGAATGAAGTTGTCTGTTTGGGGAGGAAAAAAAAAGAAGGCAAGATAAGAGCTTGCCTTACTTAGTACCTTTTTATATCTGAGCACCGGAATATAACTATTGAACAAAAAGTTTTACTGAACTTCTAGCAAGAGTTTCAGGATTTTGAGTGATGTACAGATGTGATTTTTACTCGTTTTATTTATTCACTGCAGTTAATACTGGTGTAGAAGCTGAACTTGATAAGTAACCACTGTAAGTGTAAAGCCTAGCCTTTTTCTGAGCACAACTGACATGAAGCTCACCAAACTCGATGAAGGAGTAGGGCCGCACTGCGCCATTTATCCGCTTTGTGTCATATGTGACAATGAACTCCCTTTGCAGCTCGTCCAGAAAGCAGAAGGCCAGGACACTTGGGTAGCTCTCCGAACACACCATCAGGTAGCCTACTCCCAGGGAGCTGGTGAAACTGGGACACATAGATGCAATCAAACTCCAACTGTCCAGTAACCCAAATCCACCCAGAGCAGTGAGACGAAAAAGTCCCGTTCATCCCAGTCACACTTTATGATTTATATAGAATCTTGCAGTTGCAACATAACATCTGGATTTTCCCCATGGTATCAAGTCAACCTAATGTCATTTCCATATTCATACAGCCCTTCCGTCATTTCCAGACCTTTCTTAATATGTCTGGGAACAGCATCTGTTGTCACTCTGAGATTGGAGTCTGGGAAAAATGTAGGTGATACAGCTTTGGAAAAAGTAAAATAACCTAGCTTAAGCCACAGGCTGCTCACAAGATTTGGCTTGTAAGCCTTCTATACATCCACATCAACCACTGCTAACATTTGCCTAAGGTGATGAGGATGTGAGACAATGGTACAAGGTAAGACTGGCAAGAACAAGAAAAGGGTGCATCTCTATTGCTCTGCGAGCATCCTCTAGTTAATGTGTCCTCTGAGAGATGAGGCATGTGGGTGACTCACTCCCCAGGAGTGAAAACAGACACTAGCTCACAGTATCCACCTCTGAAGTGATAAACAGCTTGAAACTCATGGCAAACAGCAAATTGCAGCCCCATCTCAGATGATAGATGCATCTGATCTGAGTGTCCCAAAATGGGAAATTTAAATCTTCCCCAGATTCCAAGTTTTAAACAAAGGCACATTTTTTCCTCCTTTGATTTGTTTCTGTTAATCTTGCTTTAGTCATTTGGTTTCAACACAGATGCCAAACACCAAGAAAAAGAGAAGCAGATTAATATCAAAGTCACAGTTTAATGGTCTTTACAACAGACAAAAAGATTTTTTGTTTTCCCTAAGTAATTTTGCTAGATTTGTGGACAATTTGGGAAATTTTATCTATTCAATATAATTTAAAGGCTTAGAAACAACCAGGAGTGCTCAACACACAACCCAGTGCTTACTTGACAGTGTGTTTTCCAGTTTTCAGAGTGCAGCGGTCAGGGAACTGGCTTAGTTTTTTGGAGATTCCCTTCAGGTGCCTCTTTGTCTCCTGCAGCTCCCTGTCTTGCTCATAATCTGTGGAGGCCGAGAGGGGCAAGCCGTCCCTCACCCGGACCACTGAGGCAAACAGGACCATAGACATCTTACACGCTCACTGGAAACCTGGAAAACAGCAGCAATTTTATTAATTTGAATGGAAAATTAAAGCTCTAAATGTGAAAAAGACATCATTCTATCATTTATGGTTGTTTACACTGCAAAAACCGCAGACAAGTTAATTACTTCTAATGTGCTGAAAAAAGGCAAAACAATTTCCTGTAACAAGGCAGAGATGCTCTTGTTTGCTAAGAAAAACCTCTTCCTTGTGTTAAAAAAAGAACCACTGTTATTCAGTGATGACATTTATCACTGTATTCTTTTAACCTTTTCATTACTTTAATTTTTTTTATTTTTTTTCTCCCCATGAAAAACTTGTGCTGCATTCAGGGCCAAGCTGGAAAAAACAATTCCCAACTTAAGCCAAATATGGTTCAGCAACTGGCATTTAGTTTAATTATTATACATGTTCTAAAATGATATACAAATAAATATCTGTAATTCTGATCTAGGCATATTTAAACCCATTCTTTTCTTTGTATTTCATAAATGTGTCCATCAGCACTGACCAACAAGTACAGTACATAGAAATGACTGGCTATTAGCATCCATATTGTTCCATTTCTACAAAATAATATTTAAACATGTTCTTCTTCTTTACTGAATATTTCCTATAAATATAGAGCACAACTGTTCTTAACATGGCTGTCTGAAACCATCTAGTAAGTTCTACTATATCTTTTGAAGCTTAGAAATGAATGTGATGAATTACTGTTTAAAAGTGATGCACAAAAAACTTAAACGCTAATCGTCTGTAAATCTGCAACGTGCAAAGGCAAAATTTTCATGTGTTTCAGATGTGCTGATGTATGGACAGGAGTAAAGGAGTGTTCAAGCCATTGGAGATATTAAAAAAAATCATACACGTATGAAAGATGGACAGTCGATAAGCAGGACAGAAAAATCATGGACCCCTTTGCACTGTAGTGCAGCAGGACACAGGAAAGCACAGGCAGCCAAGAAATAACATTCTTACTGCATTTATACTTATAAGCTAAGACTTTTCTCCAAAGCAATTTACAAAATTTAACTACTCGCAATAATTTACCAAACAATATAGTTGGATATTTTTCCTGGGGCAACTTCCTTGCTCACAGGTACTACAGTAAGAAGGAGAATATGAACCTTTGTCCTTTGATTGTACCGCAACAGTTCTAACCATTACACCACCTGCTGGACCACAAACAGAGGAGTCTTTGTTCAAATCCCCCAAGATCTTTCATAGGAAGCACAAACGGTGGATAATAACTGTACTTGCTACATTCTTTGCAAGGAACGGATTTGCTCAAAATGACTGCGACAGTTCGAACAGCAGAGGAGGCAAAGCAGGGTCCAGATGCATGGACTCAACCGCAGCGACGATGGACACATCGCCTTCAACAGTAGTGATGGAAGTGGGGAAGGGGACAAGAAGTTTCTGGAAGGACTTGATATGTCCACCCTGACTTAGTGGCACTGAAAAGCAAGCAAAACATCCTACAACGAAATGGCCCATCGGGTCAAGATCAGAACCTCGGACAGCACCACCGGCCACGCGGCGGGACCACAGCTGAGATCTCGCGACAGGCGCGTCACGGGAGCGCGCCCGAGCTCTGTGCAGGCAGCAAGCGAGCGGCCAGCAGCAGCAGCAGAAGCTTCGCTCCCATTTATTCGTGTGTTGTGCACAAGTGTCTGCGCCGCTTTTTCCTCAAACAGCTTCGCAGCCACAAAACCATTTGGGCGCATTTTGCAGCTGAGGTTTTTCCGTCATATTTTCTATGCGCACACGTCAGAAAGTTAGCAGCTGCCTGTAGAATTCCCCAGCAGCGCTCAAACTGGGGAAAAAAAAAGAAATCATTTCGCCTTATATTTCAAACGTGCATAAGTTGATTAAAATTACACCCATGGCGTTGTGTTTTCAGCATCACATGAGAGCAAACCTGTGTCCGTCCCCCACACGCTTGACACAGCGGCCGCCACTCCCCTCCCTGCCGCCGGCACAGGGAACCCAATCGAGTCCGCGGCTTCGCTGCACCCCATGAGTCCGTGCAGGCCACGGGGCCCTGACGGCGCTAAGGCGGCCGCTGCGGGATGCTGACCTTAACCGGAGCGCGTTAGCATGTGTGAAGCTGGCGAGAGGCCACGGAGGAGCTCATGTGAGCAAACAGCGCCTCGGTTCACTGAGGCTCATTGCGGGTCCACGGCGTTGCTATCGGGACGCGCAGCCGTGCGTGTGTGCGTGGCTCGGAGAGGGGGATTCTGGGTAATCGCTTGTCAGCGCGTAGCGTGGGCGGTGCGCTGTGCGCGACAGGCAGGACGATTTGGGCGTTACCTGCAAGAGATTTACTCTGATTTTTACTTATGCTTACTTGTGATGGTGGCATGTGAGATACTACTAAGGGCTTCTCAAAAAGTTATCGGACACTGGTGATTTTTTTAAAAACAAAATAAGCATACCGTTATTCTACAAACCATTTCTTCTTATATGCTTAATAGTTGTTTTCCATTGATGAAGATAGAAGTCACATTTTTGGAACTACACAACAATTTTTTTTTTGGTTGTCTGGCAAAAATTTTACATTGTTTTGCACAATATAAAATCCAGGCACTCAAAGCAATAGGTTGTGTGTTCAGGGACTGCAGGGCCATACCTTAGAGCACTGTGGTCTAAAGGGTAAAGGAATGCAGAGATTTACAACAGGAGGGACAGAGATTGAAGGACAATGGGTTTTCAGACAAATGTAATGCTTTCATACATACAGTGAACAAAAGGAAATGGGGGTGGAATTAGAATAAAAAAGACTCGTAGTGTAACACGGTTGATGTCTTCAACAGACAACAGCGGGACATCCTTTCTGTCCAGACCAGTAGTGAGCTGTCCATCAAATTCATCACAGGCTTTTTCTTCAATACAGATGCTTGTCACAACCCCCCAGTGCTCTTTTCTGCCCTTGGCAGATCAGATTCTCCAGCTGAGCTGCTCTCCCAGCAAAACAGCACTGTAGTACAGGGCCATTATTCATAACAGCCCTCATATCTACATTTCATTACCGAGGGTGCACTAAGTTACGCTGCAAGTCAGCTTAAGCACTGCTGTTCAAGCATTCTTTAGAAATTTGTGCACCCTTCTTTAAACAAATGCAAACTGTAAGCATCAGCAGTCTCTCCTCACAGTTTTTAATCACAGTGGAAATTCAACATTTAATACTTAATTTTTTTGCTGATATCGGTCTGTACGCCGGTATACCAATAAGCAGTGTACAGCACTTATTTTTCCATCAGTTCACCTGAAAAATGTCTTTGGATTATGGGAGGAATCCATGGAAACACAGAAAAGACCAAGGCGAATTTCAAAACCAAAGCCCAGGATCTGTGAAGCACCAGCACTACCTGTAAATCAAAATAATTTTACCAAGAAACTTTTTATAATAATGCTATGTTATAAGCTATAAATAAAAGGTGTAAACTTGAGAGGGATTCCTACATTTTAGTTCAAACACTAATTAAGTGTGTAAATATAGATTAGTATCGCAAATCTTAAATTTTGTTTGTTTAACAAAAGCCCTACCGGTTTCCCTACCTCACCAACATGGCTGATTTCATTCAGTTTTCCTGTTCAAAGAAAGAGTTTTTCCCCAACACCTGAGGTGTGTATTCATTGTGTTAAAGTAAATAACAGCATTACTTTGGGTAGGGCCATATAAAGATTTTTGAAAATATCTGTCCGTCCATCCATCCATCTATCCATTATCATTAACTGCTGTATTAAGGTCAGGGTTGCAGTGGTCCAGAGGATATTTTTGAAAATATTTGGTGGATAAAAAATGTCTCCCACACCATTTTCAACAACAGTCATGCACAATGCTTTTACTTACGGTTCTGTACATTCAGAATTTCATTTTGTCGTGGCCAAGGTGAAAATTGATGGCTGCGATCGGGGAGCTGAAGTTAATTACAATGAGCGAGACAAGGAAGATATAATCACAGAATCTCTGTGTCCGCAAGAAATGAGTCCACATGGCCCTCCTGGGCTACATGGCTACAGAGCTGTTTACAAATTATTTGCAAAGAACGTGCTTCTTTGCATTTCTCTCCCACAATTCCTTTAAAGACTTCAGAATGATAGATAATTGTTTCATATCAGAAGGATATTTCTTTCAAAATTTCTTAACAGCCTTTAGGCAGAAATATACATTTAATCTCCTGTTCAATATCCATTCAGGATCCATTTCAAAACATGATTAAAATTCAGCCTATTTTCCCTTTAAAAGTAAATCTGTGGTGTCCAAATAATATTTTTGCAGCTCTGTGGTAACATCATGCTTCACTGTTATGACATAAGAGGTTTACACCGAGAACTGCCTCCATGCCCTTTCCAGTCACAGTTTTTGGGAGTTTTGTTCTTTGTTTTTCCTCTTCATGACTTATATTGTGCTGTGCAACAAACAGCCATTGGTTAAAATTATTGCAACTCAACAGCTATAATTGGTTCTGTTGGCAGGTAATAAAGTGAACGTCTCAAAACAAGGCACTGACTCATTACTTATAGTCACCTGAAATACAGCGTTTCAAAACACCTAATAATGTAATTTCTCGTTTTTCAGGGACACAGTTATTTCTCACACAGAGATCTGTTTAGCTGCCGAGTGTGTGTGTCTGCTACGCTGAGACACCACATTAGAGCTTATTGATGACAGCTGTAAAGCCGGCCTTCCCCCCAAAACTGTTGCTGTCTTCCTGTCAAAGCACATGCATGTATAGATCGATCAGCCACAACATTAAGAACACCTGTCTAATATTGTGTAGGTCCTCCCAAAACAGTTCTAATCCATCAAGGCATGGACTCCGCAAGACTTCTGAAGGTGGTCTGTGGTATCTGGCACCAAGATGTTAGCAGCAGATCCTTCAAGACCAATTAGTTGCAAGGTGGGGCCTCCATGAATCGGACTTTTTTTTCTAGCACATCCCACAGATGCTCGATCGGACTAAGATGTGGGGAATTTGGAGGCGAAGACAACACCTTGAACTCTTTGTCATGTTCCTCAAACCATTCCTGAACAATTTTTGCAGTGTGGCAGGACCACTGCCATCAGGCAATGCTGTTGCCATGAAAGGGTGCACATGGTCTGCATAGGCTCTCTGACCTGTCTGCAGAAATGCAGCCCCATACTCAGCAAGATGCGATGGATGCGATGCACCATGTCTTCTGACACCTTTCTATCATGGCTAGCGTTAAGGTTTTCAGCAATTTGTGCTATAGTAGCTCTTCTGTGCGATTGGACCAGATGGGCTAGCCTTCGCTCCCTGCACATGCCAATAAGCCTTGGGCACTCATGACCCTTTTGCCGGTTCACCAGTTGTCTTTCCTTGGACCACTTTCGGTTGGTACTGGATTAACCACTGCATACCAAGAACCTACAAGACCTGCTGTTTTGGAGATGCTCTGACTCAGTCATCTAGCCATCGCAATTTGGCTCTTGAGACAAAGTCGCTCGGACCTTTACTCTTAGCCATTTTTCTTGCTTCCAACTCATCAGCTTCAACAACTGACTGTTTATTTGCTGCCCAATATATCCCCCCCACTCATTGACAGGTGCCATCGTAATGCAATAATGAATGTTATTCACTTCATCGGTCAGTGGTTTTAATGTTGTGGCTGATCGGTGTGTGTTTGTGTGTCTTTTTTTACAGAGAATTTATTTCTTTAACAGCATTTTAGTGTCTACTGTAAGATATTAGACTATATTAATTTGTAAAGCAGTTAAGTTAGTGAATCAAAGTCTTTCAATATCAGTGTGTCACAGCAGGTAATGCTGGTGCTTCACAGATCCTGGGCTTTGGTTTTGAAATCCGCCTTGGTCTTTTCTGTGTTTCCATGGATTCCTCCCATAATCCAAAGACAGGTGAACTGATGGAGCTTAATGTGTGCGTGTGTGTGTGTGCACTTGTTTTGCAATGGACTGGTATTCCATCCACAACACACCATGACTCCCATCCTGCGCTTCCAGGATAGCCTACACACCACCATGACTTGGACAAGCTGTTATTGACAGTGGACTGATAGAACCTTTGAAAACAAAGAATTAAGTATAAAAAAAAATCATCATTAACTGCTAATCCTAAGAAGTGTTTTAGCAGTCCACAGCCTATCCTGAAATGATGGGGCACTAGGGTATAAAACTGCCTCCAGGTGTTATACCCGTCTGCTGCAGGAAAAAAAAAAACCAGTTGTATTGAAGTTTTTCTCTGGGAAATGGAGCATAACTCTTTAGAAATATTATTTCAGAAATAGTAATCAAAATGAATTATTTCCTTCACTTTTGGAGAGACACTAAAAAATCTGTCTCCTGTCTCCACCCACAATTACATCACTAGGCCCAAAAAAGGTTTCAAAGGGTTTCAAGGGTTCGCTAGGCCCAACAAGCTGTATCCATGGTTGAATCAGATTTGGGGCCACAAACATTGCTGTTCACACCCTTTGCATCTAAGGGTTTTCTGACAGAAGGAGCTAATTTGGAAAGGAGTACAAGCCTCCATTTTTGACCCTGTCCAAAAAGACACTTTGAATAAAACCACCAACCCCATGCATATCAGTGTTTGTTGCACAAAGTAAATAGTCAGTAGGGTTTAGATGAAACAGCACCTTCCGACTATACGTTTTGTCTTTGCCAGGAACTCCTTACTTCAGCAGAGAACTGCGAAGAGAAATAAGATCCAGGACAAGTTAAAATGTACAGGACGAGTTCTGATGCATATTTGCCATCCAGCTGCATGTTGGGATCAACAACAACAATTGTTATGTGAATCCTCAGCGCCTTAAGCACATCAGAGAGAAGCAAGATGATCCAAGCGCCCAGCTGCATCCCGCCAGAAAATGCAAAGGACTTTTGTTTTTCCTTCCTCAAGAACACCCAGATAAGCCGTGACATTTTTCTACGTTGCCAGCACTGTGCCAAAACCGTCCCACTATATCCTGAGTGTTGAGATAAGACCTGTCACTTTCTCCCGGATGTATCGCCACTCTTTTATCTTTGCTAAGTTGAGGCTCTTTGGCCCCAAAACTCCAAAGCCTCTATTTGTGTGGAAGAAGTAGGAACACTCAGCCAGCCCCTCCCATCCTGTCCACACCTCTTGACTTTCAATGCTCGGCAAATTGCAGTGTTGCGTTTCGGCGACAGATCTGAATCGCGAGAGTGCTTGCCTTCCGTGCCCACGGTACCTCTCAAGGATTTTCGGTGCGCCGCACACCAGATGTCTCCTGCTCTACTGCATGGGTTTGGCTGGGGCTGAATGCAGAAAAGAAGGAGCTGAGAGGAGACCTGGTTTGGAAGCGAACGAAAGACAAACACGGTTGCAAGAAAGGCGAGGAGAATGCTAGCGTGACAAAGCACGGCTTCGTTTAATCCTTGAAATATTCTCCTGCTGTTTGTGCTTTTTTTTTGGCAGTTTCTCATTGTCCGCCGCCACAGTGCCTCGCGCTTAGGAGCGTAACAGCATGGATGCTGACAGTTCTCTCAGTAGCTGTTAACACCCAGCATAATGTGGACGGGGCACATAATTATAGCCACATTCTCAACACAGTCATCAGCAGGCGAGCATAACCGAACACTGCGTGCAGCATGTTTGTGAGAGCAGTCTTCCCCGCAATGACTGACTCACACCCCAAAGGGCTCCGAAAAGAGCATCCCATATCCGCTTCGCTCCTTTCAAGGCCCTTTCAGAACATCACGCAGGGTTGGCAAATGATTTCCACACAAGGAGCTCAGGCACGGTGCCTGTCTCTTTATTTATTTATTTGCTTATTTATTTATTTAATTGCTTACAAGAAGAGGATTCTTGGCATGGGTGGGTTGCGTTAAACAGCCATCTTTTGTAATAACCCCGCAGACATTGTCTTGTGCTCTGAGGCTGTGTGTCTCCCCGCTGAAGACAGGCCTACACTGGCAGGGCACCGCAGAGGTCAAAGGAACCCACTGGCCAGACAGAAGATTCTTCTTCTGAGGAATTTCCAGCGGATCTCTGGCCCTCGAGGGGCAGCCCGTGTTTATTAGCGGGCAGCTTCCCTCTGGTCTGGATGCCTCTTGGACTTGGCGGAGGATGAAAACAGTCTGGTTCTGCATGAAAGAGTCAGACAACAGACAGAGATGCGCAAACGCTTGTTTACCCTGGAGGCAGGAAAAGAAATCCCTAGTGATCACGCAGGGGTTTGTATTCAGAGAAGTGCTGTGCCGTGGCTGTCTCTCGCACTCATCAATCCCCGGTGGTCTTTCCACAGAGGCTGAGGTCAAAGAGGAACGCTTGGAAGGGACGTGGCTGTTCAAAATAAAACACATACGCTCAGTAAGGACTTCATTAGAAACTCCAAAATAAAATAACTGCACTTCTTTTCATGTTTCCCGCCAGTCATCGGCAACAGATAAAAACAATTAATGCTTTTTTTTAATGCAGAACAGAAAAGACTGCACGAGTGAAGCAGCTGCAGAGCTGTCATCCTCGCCTTATTCCAGGGTATAAAATAAATTCTCCCTTCACGAAGCTACCACCACAGCTGATGCTTTCATTTTGGCCACCGAATTTAAAAAAAAAAAAATGTTTCTCACTGCGCAGGCAGCATTTTTACAGCAATCGCATTCAAAGTAGAGAACGTGCATTGTGAGATACGGATGCTTCAGTTGCCCACATGATCAATCGGGAGTTTCTGCTTCAAGGAGGCGACTCCCTTTGAGCAGAAACTTTTCCCCCCACCATTGTGGAACATCCAATATGCTGAGCACATTCATACGCTTGTCTCTCTGATAAGACCCTGTAGCTTATATCAAAAGACAATAAAGGCAGTCACTAGCAAGGCACACGCGGCGGCTGTTTACCCACCGGAGGATTCGGCGTTGGACGGATGCGATTAAGATTATATGAGACTCTGATTCTCCAACAATTGTTACACGCCGCAAAAAAGTAAATGCTGGAGCAAAGGGGTTGTTAGTGTGGTTATGGCTGGGTTTGCATTATGAAGTTCTACCTGAAGCCATATCCTTTGTGGGAGTTTCTAGTCTCTCCTTCTAACAGCACACAGACCAGGTAACACGGCTCTGGTGCTGCTTAACAAAAACATTTAATGTGTGTAGCGTGCCTCCACATGTTGCTCCTTGCAATACTGGAACTTTTTCTTGCATATCAGTACTTCTCATAAACCCCACCCCCTCCAGGGCTCTTTTCTGCCCCCACCCCACTGAGTTCTGCAACTGAGCTGCTCTCACACTGCTTTACTATTTGGTCATTATTTATAACAGTCTTCATAGCTACATTTCATTACCCAGGGTACAGAAATTCTAATTTTAATATTTTATAGTATGTGAATGCCGACTGACAAACACCGACGGCATCAGTGCTACTCATCAGAGAAATGATCCTATGGAAATGGGTATAACGGAAGGGCTGACACTGTCCAAAGGTGTCAGAGAAATAAAATGAATAATGTCAATGATCACAGTTTCACATTTAGATACACTATCATCCAAGTTTATTTTGTTGCCCATATTTCCAGGTTCATGAGGTTTCTCAAGGCTGGGAATGAAAAAGTAATTCTAGTAGTTAAGGGGTTTCCTTTGCCTTGATATCCATTTTTAATGCTTAAAATTATCTAATTCTAATAAATGCTTGAAGATAGGGTATGCTAAAGCAGAACACACGAGGTAACATTTTCTGAGACGGTATCCCGATATGTTGACAAAATCACTTCCAAAAATCAATAGTTGGGCTGACAGGTTTGCCTTTGACTGCTAAACTGGGGCTGGAATCATGTTATCGTGTCGTTCAGTAAATTGTGGCTTTATTGATTTTGTAGTATTGTGACTGAAAATACTGGAATTCAACACCATCTGGGACACTTTTTATATATATACACATATATATATATATATTAGCCAAAATCATACAAAAATGCAGTGCATATACCAATTTTAAGGAAGATGTAATGTAAGGGTAATGCATTACTTCCAATATTCCATTTGAACAGTATAGAAAATGGAGATGCTATATTAACAGCATTTTGAACTCCCACATTAGAAAATAGAAAAGCAAAAATAGGCAGACGGATGCTCCATAAAAGTATGTTATTTCAACTTTATTTGCTGAAATTCTTGTTCGGTAAGGAACATTTTTATAGCTGGTTGAACGCAAGGGGGGAAAATAATAGGAACAAATAATAGACAAGATTTGGGATGGAACAGAAACGTCATATACACTAGTCAAAGGAGAGCAAAATAACCTTTATTTGGACCGACCAACACGATGAGCATTATGGGTGCAAGAAAGAACTGCATTTCCTAAGTTCTCAAAGTTTCCTAAGACATCACTGTGCTTTTCCCTTAATCTCATTCACATAAGGAAATGTTTTTTTCCTTCAATAATCTGAGCTCAGATCACCAAAGTAAAATGCAAACTACAAAACGCGCCACCGCTTTAACCGTACCCGACGGTCCCTGAGAACCTTATGCATAATAAATGAAACCAAACCCTGCATAATAAACACAAAGGCAGCTACCAAAAGGCATCTAAATATTTTAAACCAATTGCAGTTATATCACTGCATCTACACTGTCACACAAGATAATGGTCATGGCTCCAACAACACACACCGCCTTTCTGGATTGGGGCTTGGAGGCCCATGAGCTTCTTCAAATCTGTTGTGGAGGAGTGTGTCTAGATGGGCTGGGATTCCCTCAAAGTTGCACAAAGATGGAGACTCGGAGGAAATGCTCTGGTCCTGTTTTTGGGATTGTTGGGCTACAGTGATGTAGTTGAGGAGACGAACAGGTGTCTGCTGTACATGGAGCTCCCATTCTTAAAGGTGATGCTGAAATGACCTGGTGGTCTGACAGATGTATGCAGGGTCTCACAAAGTCCTTCTGCAGAAGTAGTAGTCTGTTCCATTGTGGATTTAAGCAGAAAAATTACAGCCACATCCACTGAGGGGTGGGATTTACATTTTCTATGCATGTTTGTGACCTCTGCATCTCACTGTGGATCAAAAAATAGTTGCTGATCTGTATCTTGAGAATTAGACCAGGCAGAAAGAGAATTTCACACTTTACAGTCTCGCAAATACACACAGAATTGTATATTCAGCAGAAAAATATTTCCAGGAACAGTAAAGCTAAATTACATTTAATTATGTAAAAAAAAAAAAATGATTATAAGACATGTTAATAAGTTTTGTCCATCTGTTGACCTGGTTGTTTACTGAAGAAATGAGGTTCACATGCCCTACCGGAGTGCAGCGAGGTCGTAGCGTTGTTACAAAAAAATCTACTGGTCTTTTCAGCAGTCATTTTAATTTTTACAAATATTTATAAATGTAATTATCATTAAGATCAGGGTAGAATCTAAACACAACCTCCAAAATGTTAATTCTTTCAGTAAGCACTGTTGCCAAAACTCCTCAAGCTATTTGCTCCTTCAGCTGGGCATCTTAAGCAAAAATAAATGAACAAAATTTGCATTGTTACAATTTTTACCATTTAGTCTATCACAGTGCACATAGCGCAGCTCCTTTTATTTCCCCCAAAAACACTGCACAGTCAGTCACTGACCTCTGATAGCAGAAATAATCCACCTAGAGATTTGGAAAACTGCACAAAGTTTGCAGTCTAGCGGCTAGGAAAGAAAAGCAAACGCGAGCGAGACAAAAACAAAGCAATACCCAAACCCTCAGCATCCTTGAAAGCAGAAATGCGCAGCTATCAGCTGCAGTGACACCTCAGAGTTGGAGATCCATTTAAATGAAGTGGTTAATGAAACAGCACAATAAGAGGCCATTAACGCAGCATATTGCATAAATGGAGCCTGAAAAATTTACATGCACAACGTGACCAAAATAAATTACATGTACTGCTATCATCCTCATGTCGTGTGTGGGTTTCCTCCCACAGTCCAAAGACATGTGCTCCAGCTTAATTGGTCACTCTAAATCACAAGCCAGCATATGCCTGTGTGCTTGTGTGGCCACCTTAGTGTCCCATCCACAATGTAATCTCATAACTTCGTGCCTAATGACCCTGGAATAGGCGCCAGACTGCTGTGACCCTCACAAAAGTGCCTAAGGATTATGGATGGATGGATGGATGGATGTGTTAGTTATACATTCAGTAATAGCAAATGTTTACAGGAAATGTTTTTAAAAAATGGTAAACTACAATATATTAATGAGGGAAAATAGAAGAGGGAGACTGCATTATAGAACGGAGCACTAGTCTAGGTTTTACTGTATTAATGGCACCGTATTTTGCGGTGTTAAAATTAAACATTAGTGATGCAAAGCCTAAGCTGTGATATGATTTGATGACCTGCTGACAGAAGCTGCCCAAGTGAGAGGGACACATGCCAAGCTATGACTACAGTTCTGCAATTTATCTGCCCCCTATATTATCGTATAACTATTGTAGTAACTGTAAAAAATGCCCTGCATAAAAATTTCCAGTCACACAATCTGACTCTGCAGATTTCCTGTGTTTTTGCTTAATCAAGTGTGGTGGTTAGAAATACAGTTTTACAGATACAAGTTTTATAGTTTCAACAGATTTTTGTTCAACTACCAAAGCTAATTTGTCCAAAAATATATTAGGATACGAGCCACTTTTACACAGAGAAATACAAGCTGTGCTTAGGTTACCGCTACTTAGGAAATGTGCACACCAGCGTCGGTGGACGATGTGGAATGTGTTAGCTGAAATGAAATGGAAAAAATATGTGGCCATAAAATATCAGTCACGGCCTTGTTTATTAGAATGTATAGCTTACACCTTCCATCTTAAATCTCTGACCTCGGGTCAAACCTTGTCTTCAATAAAGAGTATTTTTCCATTTAACAAAAAGACACAGAATCACCCAACAGCCCACTAAGTCCGTTATAATTTTTTGTCACCAAGCAAATAAGTATACTAATAAGCAATATAAAAATGTTCTGCTCCATGTAGCACCGGCTTTAAATCTTTTATTTTTGGCATCATTTTTTGAATTTCGCTTCGTATTTTGAGAATTTAAAAAAAAAAAAAAAAAAAAAAAAATTACTGCCAAGAATCACTGCCAGAAGCAAAATATTTTGATACAGATCTGCTTCAAATTTGATATTCACAGACTTTTTTTTGTAGTCCTTTAGAACAAAAATGGGTTCCACGCACTTACACTTAAGGCCACAGTTTAAATTCTCGTATGACCGATATGCTTCCGTTAATTTTCTAAAACAAATACAGTACATAAGGCAACTTCTCCAATACAAAAATATCTCGACATCTGAACACAAAATTATTTACATGCTGTATTCCCCCCTCTGCAGTCAAAGGGATCTTCATATAAAACAACCTTTGTCCATTGGTCTTTGTGCATGGTCTTGAATTGCCATTACTGGAGACATTGTCCCTGGAAAAGTGGACGGGTCTGGTATTGCATAGTTAACCTTTTCATAAATCTTGTGACAGTATTTTGGATTTTTTTTTTTTGTTTCACAAAATATTCGAAGGAAACAAGAAAGCCTTGAGTGGTCAAATGACTGAAGAAACAAATTGCAAATAACAGAGCAGTATTAAAAAGTTTGAGGTCACTTGATCCAGTGCTTGAAGAGGGTGTGGACTGCTATTATCAGTGCACAAACAGGCTCCACACCATTCTGGAAACATCCATTTTAAAGCTCCTCCTTCCTTTTGCCAACCTTATCCTGGTCCTGCTCCCGCAGCCTTCGCATGAAGCCAGCAAAGTCATCCTCCTGACCATACAGAGGCAAGAGTGTTAGTTTCCTGCTTGGGACATAAATGCAGGTGTAGTTGTTCATTCTGTAAGCTTAGCTCACCTTAGCTACTCTACAGGTGAGGATTTAACAATTTTTAAGGTGACAGATGGCAAACATGGCACAGTCCCCACAGTCAAAATAAACTGAAAATCAAAAATGGAACCAGTTATTCCATATGAGTCTTTTAACATCCAACCTCCAATTTTCAAGCTGCTTGTCCTGTTGAGGGTGGCAACAGCCGAGAAGGACAAAACGTACATCATCTCCTGAGAGATCCTTAGTATTTCAGGCCAGTCTGGAGAGAGAACCTACCCCCGTCTTTGCCTGGTACATCATCTTCTGGTTGGATTCCTTCTGGGTTCAGCAGTTCCTAAAAGTGTTACTTTCACCACCCAGTTATGTCTCCTTTTGATGTGCAGCCTTACCTTTGCTGAGAAGAGCCTGGAGAACATTCTGATTTCCTCTCTTTTTGTCCCTTGATAATTTATCAGAATCTTTTCCAGGTCATCAGAAAGTCACTTTTCATGGCCTCACCAAACTCCTAGTGCTCGGGCTTCTGGTTCTGCAGCCACTGCTGGCCTTTTCAACCAGTGTGCAGCTTTTATCTGGAGTTTCCTATGGTCTTAATTCAAAGATGGCTTCCTTTTTTAATCTGCCTGCTTTTTTACCTGTTGGTGTCCACTAACAGGTTCCTGCTGTACTTCCATGACATGTTACAGCCACCATGCACCCACAGCTCTTTGCAGCAGCCTCCATCAGACTCCATGTCCACATCTTCTGGAATTAAACTCATCGTGAACCTGAGCTTTGACCAGATGTTCTCCATGCAAATAACTCCTCAGGATTCCCTTTCTGTTACAGTGGTCTTTCCAGGTGCCACCGGGTTGACAGCTTAACAGCCTTGTTCTACAACTATGACATTGTAGTCAAATTCATATTTTGACTTAATATACTGTTTCATCAAGTACATTTTTTGCTTGGGGGGTGGATCCTGGGTAGCAACCAGAAAAGGTACTCATAACTTCCAAGACGACATTCAACATTCACTTTTTGCTTGAATGTTGTATCTGTTATGACCAGGCCATGACATACATCACACAGGTTCAGATCAAGCAGATCTGACTTATTATAGCAAGTGTGTGCTTTTCTACCTCACACTTAAGTTCTTGCTCCTTTCCTATCAGTTCCATGCCATATCTTCCCAAATTCCTATATCCAAAGGCCTAGTTTCCATTCTACCAGACTTTGCCACAAAGATCTGTCCCGTCTAATCCCATCGCATGACAGGCACAGCACACAATTCCCACATGTCACTTTCAAAGTGGTGAGTGCAAAAGGCAAGTCAATGTATTCTTTTTGGGCTGTGCCCAACCAGGCTATGAGGGTCACCATGCTAACAGGAGCTCGCCAACAAACACCGCTTCGAGGCTTTCGCTTGGGGGGTGGATCCTGGGTAGCAACCAGATAAGGTACTCATAACTTTCAAGACGACAGCCTATTTGAATCTCTTTAAGTCTGGCTCCCAGCAGAGCTTACAATCTGGAAACGCATCTCTTTCCTTTTCTTCACTCATTGCATAAAGAAACGTTATTAGTGACCGTGCTGCATAATTCACAGTTTACTTCAGGTCTGTTACACTAAGGTGCCTAAAGTCAGTCAGAGTCCCTTTCCAGGTCATTTCATTCCTCTACACATAGCTGTCCAAACATCCTGTTTACTTCCTATCTGGTGTGCTCTTAGGAACAGGGAACTGGGCATTAAACTTTTATTTTACCCTACTTTCAGTCCATTTCACCACTTCATCAGTCTTCTCTACAGTCTGAAAATCACAAGTCCTTTTCTGCTTCAGCAAAAAAACCCAATAATGTAGTATAGTATAGTTCTCTACAAACAGTAAAAGCTATGTACTGTATTTTACATAAAGTTCCCACTGGTGCTGTTGCAGATGTAACATGGAGGACCTTCATGGTATGCTTGCCACTCACCCCTCTTTCCCCACTGTATTTCTCAGCAAGCTTTCCGTAGTTGTAGTAGTTGAAAGTGGGGTAGGCCTCCACACCCTCCTGCCCACACATGTTGTGGTTTTGCCCTTTGGTACAGTCCATTGCTGCAAAGACGATCTGGGATGATGACAGGGGAGGAAAAGAGCCATCATTAGTGGACACCTGCAAAGTAAGGCTTTCCTATGCTCATGCACGCTGCAGATTTCAGACACCACCACCACTGTGTGAATGAAACTAAAGCTGGATACAGGTCTGCACATATACATTTTCTTATATGTATATGTAGATACAAAGAAACAGCACTGCAAATTGGAAAGGAGTGTGTAGAGCAGACAGGGTGTTCGTCATATTTTGAGAAACTTGAGAAGGTACGGTGAGGAGGCATGCAAATACAGCATAGAAGGGTCCTGGATGAAAGACAAGTGTAGGTAGATAATAGACACATACATTCACAGTGTTGGAAGGAATCAGATTTGCTGGGGTAGCACCATCCCTACCTGCCTCCTCTCAAAAGCCATGCCTGCTAATGGAAAGTTTACCAGGATCCATGAGAAAAGTCTGCCGTTGTGTGAATAATTAGGGGATACAACTAGTATCGGGGTATTGCTTGGACTGTCATTCACACAGGCGTATCCTTCACAACAAGCTGCATGCAGTACCATCTATATTCACTCAATCTTGTTGCTTCAGCAGCATCTGCTTATATTGTATTTGATTTCAGTGTAGTAAATAGGAAAAATAAAAAGGTGGTCTTTTGAATTATTGCTCTACGTGTTTCCCACCCTCTTTCATTTGTTCAGCCACTTTTTCCACAGAGAGAAAGAAAATACATTCATTTCAAGCTGTAAAATTTGTAAAAAAAGGGGGGGGGGCAAAAACATTACAATAACAATGAAACAGATTTATGCTCTTCCTTCTTTATTGGTGCACTTTGTAAACAGTTTCATTGGATTCTCCTTTCTGCTTTTCCATTTCCACATATTCAAATCTGAGCTTGCAATCCATTGCTGTATCACAGTTGGCATTTGCCTCCTGAAGATCAGCTGGGGTGCAGTGTGTCAAACTCTATGGCTGGACTCACTGTGGGACACCTGAGGCTAAATAAATTCGACAGGCTGTAATTCCAGGTCTACCAGGAGCTGTCAAACGATATAACGCAACTGTTCCTTGCAAAATGACTAAGCAGACATTCTCATCCATTCAGGTGCAAAGACAAACTCAAGATGTGATACCAGAACATTGCACTCCTGTGTGGCCCCTGAAACTCATTTAGGTGCCACCTGACTACACTGCCCCATCAAAGCAGTCCACAGAGGCTGCCCTTCTACTGTGTTGAGTTCCGAAGGAAGGGGTGCCAAACCTGCCAAATGTGGTCAGCACTGTGCCCATTTCCATATCTCATTCACGCAAATCCACTGATCCCCTAGGTTGAAGTAGAACTTGTAAAAATGATACTTTATCACATTTTTCTACATCAAAAAAAATCACTGAATACACATTTTTAAGTCTTTAATCTGTAGGCAATTACACAGCCAATGAAAATCCATATTATCTATAGATACAACCTTTTTTATCACAATTACATTATAATCTAAGGACAAGTGGTCTGTTCAGGCCCTGATATTCCTTTAAATAGAAACACTGAGAGGATATTTCCTCTCATAATCTCATATATAATATTTGGTGCTCTACTTTACGTTCTTCAAGCAGAAGCGAAGTTTGTTGCGGAAGCACTGCCGATTACGTGACCCTGCCGGACCTCGTACTGTGACTTTGACATTTTCTTCAAAAAGTCCAGAAGCAAGCAAGCTGTTAGAGGACATTTCACTCGCGATTCAGGCCTACCAACTGACATTAAGTGTGACACAGAGGTATGACAATCGTTTATCAAAACAATAATTCATAATCCAGACTTGCTGGACTGGGGTGTCTCATAGCTATCTTATAAAAGATAAGAGAATCCTATTACCTACTCTTAGTAATGGGCAACCATATTCACCTAAAAAAAAACTTGTCTAACTTAGTGTTTTACATTTAGTATTTTAATCATGCGGGAAATCTGGGGGGAAAAGTTATTCTTTTTGAAAGAAATGTCAACAGGATTAAAAAGCCAAGTGCTATCCTATTGTTTGAGTTCCTTGGCAATGGTAATATTGGACAGAATGGATGATGGATGGTGAATGGGGGCAGGAGTTAATGGTACAGGGTTGCCAAGGGTACCAAGTTACCTTGCGGTCCTCTTTTAAGAGCTCAGCTGCTGCTGTGAAGTGCGGGATGACCTTCTTGCAATGGGGACACCCTGGGATGGGGGGAAAAGGAGGTGCACATTAAAACTTGTAAAAGTCACTTTTGTTTTTGAATTAACACTGGGGTCCACACAGAACGTTTCTGGCCTCAGCAGCTGATTTGTGGTCTCAACCATGCAAGAAGGCATTCTGAAATATCTTGTCCCAATTTTCATGCTACATTTGACAAATATGGGGTACATTTAAATTCTTGCTCTGCCTGCCATGTGCAGGGTCTGGTTTGCGGCCTTAGGTGCACGTAGCACAACAGCACCGCATGGTGGTCAGCCTTAGAACTTATTGACTGGACCATGTATTTCATTAAACTTTAATTGACATTAAATTCGCATTAGCATGTGTTGATGCTGTTGAAATTGTGACGGAGAACTAAAAGAAATTGACAGAAATAAAAAAGACACATCATCAAAATGAAAAATTACTGCAGGCAAGAATCAGAAGAAACCTAATTGGATGTCAGACCACACAATAAAAATGACCAAGAAGGGATGGCGCTATGCAGACAAATGAGGATAATGTGGACAAAAATGGAAAGATTTTCACACTTGCTACAAAGGACAAAGATGAGTGTAATAACAACATAAGCCCAGGAAATGAAGACGGAAACAGAGGAAGGAAGGCCTTCCAAAACACTCACGAAATTAAAAGGAAGTTCCAAACTCTAATTTGAAGGCTTAAAAATGCAAATGGACAGGTAATAAAGAATATTGATGATCAAAGAATGATGGAAGGAACACATGGAAGATCTGTACAGCAGAGATCGACATCTATGGTTCATCAAACAACACGGACAAGAACCTTTCATAATAGAGAATGAAATGAGATCCGCACTGAAGTCGCTCCAAACACGAAAAGCCGCTGGAGCAAATGGAATTGTGACAGAATTTCTGTTAGCGACTGTGCATTCAGTAATGGTGCGGGCCAAAAAAATTTGGAAAACCATAACACATTGGACACATAAGATTTCAAAGGCCAATGATGTTTCTCATACTGTAAGGTCACTTGAGATGGAATGCAGCCATAGTTGGAGAAGAATTGTTTGATTTAGAAAAGGATTCAGACCCAGAGGCCCGATGCTGTGTGATGGATAAAGGAAAATGCCAGAAAATACCAAAAAAAAAAAAAAAAAAAAAAAAAAGCTACATGTATTTTATGGATGACAGCAAAATGTATAATTACCTCAAACTTGTCAAAATGTACCAAGCAAAATGTGATCATTAAATGAAAAATGTAGGCAGGAGGCCAGTAAAACACAGAAAAACAATGGTTTTCAAATGGCAAAAAGAGCAAGAGAAGGTTTTACATTTTCTCCTTATCTTTTTAACTTATGTATAAACACATTGAGGGGAGCTAGACCACAAGAAGAGAAAAACTGGCAGAAGGAAAACAAATAACTGGCTATGTGCAGACAATGCTACTAATAAAAGAAGTGGAAGAAGACCTTAACATCTAATTTAAGAAAAGTCAAAGTAGAGAGCAAAAACTGGGACGACACTTAAATGTGAGGAAAATTGAAATCATGAGGAATAGCTCAGCAGACTCCTACTGTTGGTGGTTTTTTTGGCACAAATAATAAGCAGTTGTGAAAGCTGGATGCTGACTAAGGAAGACAGAAGAACATGGACACCATGGAACTGTAATGTAAGAGGTAACTTTTTAAAATCATAAATAACAGGAAAACACACATACATTAGGTCAAACCAAAACTTTCACCTTCACCTACAACGAAACTGTGCTTAACACACATCATGCAAAGGTTGTATTGCGTATATTAAAAATACTTTAGTGCTTAACCAACTTAGAGAAAAAGGAAAAAAAAGGGCAGCCAACGACTGGATGGATAGACCCAGTCACAGTGGACACTGAGGATATAAAATAGCAAGCAGAACATTCTGGAAGAACTCTTTATGGCTGCTAAGTCCTGTAAATAAGAACCATAAGCTTAATCTTCAGTAAAATATCTCTATTTCTAAGCAAAATGCTACAGCAGGTTCCTTAACTCCCATTTTACATGGTGCTTTAAGGTAAAGTATCAAAGACTTCCTTTATTTTGTGTCAAATTCCTTGACACCATGAGGGGTTGATAACAGCCTTCAACCCACCCAATAGGAACTAAAGACGTTAGGATCCAACCATGTAGATGTCGCCTTCAGAGTTGTCCTCAGAGCTTCAGCCATGTGCTGACACTGAATTTTGTTATAACAGATTAACACTTTTGGATCCACACCAAACCATAGCACCCCTGATAGTTCTACTTGTTAGCAGACAGCTGATCAATCCCATGCATCATCGACCTCCCTTTCCCAGTGTTATGGAAGGATCATTTGCAAGAATTGAAGTGCAGCCTGATAACTAATGACCACTTATTTTGCTAACACAAAGTACAAATTACCTTTCACTGGGCTTCTCAAGTTCTCCCAATTGGCTTACTGTCTAGGATGATGCAGCTTTTGCTTCTCTTCTCTTGGTTCACCCATTCTGCATTATAATCAGCCATATTTACTTAAATCCCATAATCAGTTGAAAGGGGAACAAATGATGCCCGTGACATGAAAATCTCTGCAATCCCATGCATGAAGAGGGAACAAATCAGCGTCAAGGCCACAAAACCTATTAGGTAAAAGTAATTCCAGAACTGTAATTTTTAGGAATAGTGTAAGTTATGTGAATTTCATGGTTGGTGTTCCACATCTTGATGTTGAAACAAAGCCATAACTGTGAGACCATTTGTGGCTGCTGAGTGACACAATGAATAATTGAAAGTGGGACTGCTTTTGTCCACATTTATTACCAGACTTAAAGGGCCAGATTGAAATCAAATGCACTTGTCAGACCGGTTTGGCTGTGCTTCACTGGCCCTATCCCAGAACTTAAAAACAAAGACTCACAGATAAGCTGAGGTTACTTTTCCCCACCCTTCAATCTCTCCTTCATCTCTTCCCCTTAACCAGAAGACGTAGGTTATCATAAGATAGTGACGCTGTCCTTATTTGTGCCAGCTGATGTCCAGATTCTCTGCCATCTGAAAAATTAGCGGATTACCTTCAAAAACCAAAGCTTGCGTTGGGTGGTTGCGACAGAGCTTCAGACATAACTGCAAAGTTTTAAATTCAAACCCCAGAAGGGATTAAAATTCCTGAGCATCTAAAAAACAGCTCAAGGTTTGTAGAAAATCTCAGCAAAATGTATTTTGCTGACAAAAAGAGTATTTGATTCCTATTCTGTAGCATACAAGGCAGAACACCTACTGCTGTGTCTTTTTTTGATATTAATTCATTGACTACTGAGACTGTCTTGGAAGATGGGTGCCATTGTCCTTCCATTTGTGCTACCTAACAACACATATATCCTGGATCACTGGTGTTCTGGAACACATCTATTATGGGAAGAATTAATTTCTGCTATACTAGAACTAAATGATCGCTTAGGCTTATCTACACCATATTCACACAGCTTTATGAACTTCCACAACATTTATCATTGTAATAAGGAACTTGGAGAATCACGCTACATACATTAACCCATCTGTCGAGAAGACAGGCATGAAAGACTCATAAACTACACCATGAGCCATTTAGCGAGATTCGGCTCAGCTAAGGTGGCATCATAAGCGCTTCCGCTTGTCCAAGGAAGTCTCACGGACTTTCGTTCCTTTTCCCCAGTTAGTCATGTCATGTTCTTGGTCATTTATTTCACTTAATTACAAATTATAAACAAAAAGTTAATGATCCACCATTAAAAAAAAGGATATATAATTCCTGCACAACTATCAAACACCATAAAACAGCCTGTAATTTATTTCAGAAGGTAGTGGCTCACAATCTCAGGAGCCAATGCTGAAGTTAAGATAGCTCTTTTGTAACAGTTAGCATATTACCTGGGGCACACCTGTTTAAAAAAATAAAAAAACAGCTTTGTTAAGCTAATCCTCAATAAATAATAAAATAAATTAAATTATATAAGTAAGTACAGGACAAAAAAAACACGTCAGAAGAAAGTGGAAGTAGGATGCCTAGGTGTCCTTCCTACAGAAAGGGGAGGGGTTATAAAGTGCAATGGCCACAGGAGAAAGGATTTCATGTGCTGTTCAGTCCTGCACCTGGGGGTATTAAGTCTTTCGCAGCGTGAGCTCCAATGTTGAACCAGAGGGACATGCAGGGGGGTGAGAGGGATTGTTCAAGATGCAGAGCAATTTCCTCAGCATCCTCCTCTCCAGCACATCCACTAGAGTCTCAAGTTCGACGCCCAGAGCTGAACCAGCCCTCTTAATCAGCTTTTCCACAGTGGCACAGTGGTTGGCGCTGCCACCTCATAGCTTCTAGGTACAGGTTACCCAGGTCAGAAGTATGAAGCTTGTGTGTCATCTCCATGTTTGTGTGCGTTTCTTCCCACATTCCAAAGACATGTTTCTGGTGCACAGGTGATATTAAAGTGTAGCAGTAGTGTGTGACTACCCTGTGATGAACTAGTGTTCATTCCAGGGTGTACTCAACTCAGCCATGAGGTTGTCCAGAATAGGCTCTGGAATACCAAAGCCCTAAACTGGACAAGCAGTTAAAGAAAATGACCCCCGTTTTGCATAAGTTAAGCAGTTCAGGGCAGTGTGAGACAGTTGTGAGTGGCCTTCCCTTCTGGCAGTAATGATCTTGTTGTTATTGATAAAATCATACAGATTTCTGGTCAGCATGATAAGACTGTAGGTAGGTTTTCCCAAAGGCCTATAGTGTGTAGATGTTCAGTGCTCAGGAGGGCTGCTTACATGGGGCGTAGAACATGACCAGGGTATGTTTCTTCTTCTTAAGTGTCTCACGGAAATTCTCTGCTCCAAGGTGGCTGACACTAGATGGCTTGTCCTCCCATGACGGCTCTGGGGGAGGTGGGGCCTGGGGACTAGGGCAGATGGGATTCAGATTAAAATGGATGGAGCGGTGCAGTGCGCGGCAAGCCTTGCTGTTTCCTGAGTCTGACCTCAGAGAGATGACCAAACACCTACACGGGACCTTACTACATTAAGTAGAGCTACTGATCTAAAGCTAACGGACAAAAGACATTAGTTTGCACGGCAGGTGCTTTGTCAGAGCTTACACCTTTGGCAACAACATGGATGAAAAGAAAATGACATGAAAACTCAGATGCTGATGTGTGATTATTTGTTGCGCAGACAAATCTCTGTCCAGTTGTGTGAATGTTCCTCTCTTCTACTAGTGTGTTCATCCTTTAAACATTCTTCATCATACAACATACCATATCACATGGAGTGAATGGTCTGGGTCAACAGTTGCACCACTTCACACAATTTTATGGGTGTTGGAATTACATTCCGACTTAACTGGGTGGACATAGCTGATGTTTACCGTACTGTAAAACACAGAAATGTGGCCTTCACATTTTCTAAATGGATTTGGCTACGTTCAGCTGTGTTAGCGATCACATCCATGCTGCAAACTCACCTGAGTGTGAAAAGGGGACGGGAGAGCGGAACGGACACCGCACTTAACTCTGAGAGCAAAAGTATTAGCGCTTCAAGGCTGGTTATTAATATTAACTAACGGAAAATGGGATTCAGAAATCACTGTGGCGACAATGTGTCCCTTAAAAGAATCGCACTTTATATTGAAAACAAGGTCACGCACGTTCACACATCAAGAGTCAAGTGTTGGCACAGCATTTTAAAGTTGTTCAATATTAATCGTCTAATGGCGTTTTTGTACAGTGGTGGCCTAGCTGGAGAATGGATGGGGAAGTGACTTTTATGAGAATGTATGACCGCATGTCTGCATGCACCACTAGCCTTCACTGACCTTCAAACCAAGATGCATACATATAAGCTGACCCTCACTATAACAGCAGAACGTGAACTGAGCAGTATGCAGTTACGCCACTTTTGCATTCTGTTCTATGGAATAAAATTAATTTTTCTTGCATGCCAGTCTTCTCATAAGCTGTTCTTCTCCCTCGCCAGTCAGATTCTTGGGCTGAGCTGCACTTCTTCACTTTAAGCATTGATAGCAGGGACCTGGAATTCCTTCTTAACCCAACTCAACCCATCATTTTGTTTAACACTGGACAGCAGACTACAGAAAGAGCTGAGAAGAATGAGAGAGGGTGAACAATCTTACTTCTGCAACCACTCAATGATCTTATCCTTGGTCCTCAGGTCAACTGGTGTGTACTTGTCTTCACCTTTCTCAAAATACTTCAGCGTTGGAAAGCCTGAAATCTTGTACCGCTCGCCGACAGCCTTATGGACAGTGGCATCCACTGCTGCCAGGACTGCTGTGCTCTGGGTGGACCATAAAAATGAGAGAGAGGGGGAAAAAAAAAGTGAAAAGGCAGAATTGGTGCCTGCTGTGATTATTGAAGTTCTTTCAGTGCCAGTAGGCTGACAGGCAAGGGCTGCAGAAGGCTGAGAACATCTCAATCAGACAGGCACTGTGAGATTATTAGAACAAAGAAGTAAGGGCAGAAGTCGAAATAACAGGGTCTGAAGTCCGACAACCTTCTGCTGGTGGAAAAGGAAGTCCTCGGTTCTGCTTACATTGCTCAGCTCAGAAGTACGATAAGACAGACACCTCACTGCTAACCTTAAGTATGAGAATAAGTAGTCTGCACGAAACATAATTCATAGGCTTCTGACTCTGAGTGTGAATTTCTTGTGGCTTTACTTGAAATAGTTTCATGTGAAAAGACAGAAAATTGCACCATTAAAAAACAGCAAAGACAATAATAACAAAAACAACCAAAACAGCATCTATTTTACAAGAAGTCCATTCTGCGCTATGACGTCAGAGCAAAACACTGGCGGCAAAGGCGGGGCTTAAGGAGATTTAGAAACACACAACCATAGAATTGAATCCATCCTTTTAACTGTTTCTTTCCAAACAGAAAGTCTCCAAACAGCTTGTTTTTGCACATCGGCAGATGATAACATCTCGCAAATCTTCGGCTTTACAGTATCAGTTACACTACTGTTCCCTCTGAGAAATGTGCATATTCACGTTTAATCAATTATTCCCTAACTTTGCTTGGACTGGAAATAACAATAACAAAAGAGAAAAATCTTGACGTAAGTTTTGGATCAAGGCAGAATGAAAAATAAATGACATCACAGGTCTTTGAGGAGATCGCTGGAAGAGCTCCACATTAGATAATGCAGAAGTGGTCAAACTGAGCTCCACAGCAAGACAAAGAGCCGCGCAGCTAGGCCAGGCCGATGACTGCTGGGACTACTGAGGAATGAGCTAATAGCTACAGTCATAAAGCCCCGCTTATTTTATTGGCCTCTTCCTGACTCTGGAGTGCAGCAAAACTATGACACCGACACACCCAGCTAATCAGAACCAAACAGAGCAAAACTTGAATCCAGGCTCTCTTCTCCTCGCCAAGACTGATCACAGTGTGACTTCAGGCCTCAGGTACCTTCACGGTCACACAAGATCCCTTAAAGGATGTCCCTGTCTCTGTGTCACACTCACACTCGTGCACAAAGACAAACTCACATGATCATCTTTGTTGAGGAGCTGGGCTGCTTCTTCGTATTCTGGTTTCATCTTCTTACAGTGACCGCACCCTGTCGGAGACAGCGATATGGGTGAGCGCCGGATTACAGCGATGAGAAAAATGGAACAAAAGAAAGACGTAACTGGTTGTTTTGGACCGGTCATGATTCGTATGGCAGGAGGAAAGCAGCACAAGTCTGTCAAAATACAGCGAGGAATGCTATAAATCCTGCGGAAAAGATCCATACAAAACTTTTAACTTTTAAGGTTAGATGGCAATGAGACATTATTCCACAGTGCTATATTATTTCTTTAAAAGTGTAAGTCCAGATAATAACTACCTAAATCCAGCTCCATTTTATCAACACTTTTCAAAAGAATATAAAATGATCGTGAAACGAAGTGTAATTACTGTCAGGCCAACTCCATTACAATTACGGGTGAGGAATGAGTCACCGGCACACAGGGCGCATGACGTGCAAAGGTCCTTCAACACCAGCACAAGGTTGGTAGTTAGACTGTAACTAGGGAGCTGCTGCAACATCTTAAAAGTTAGGGGTCACTCCCTGGCGTCATGTGTCACCTACAGACTAATGTTCCCATTTTTTTAAATTTTTTATGTTTTTTATGTTACATTTTTTAAACAGAATGTGCTGTTGGTTTGTGAATAACCAGTACAAACACATTCCATCTGGAGGTTGGTTCCCAACCACTGGTATATATCATGAACCATGGTAACTGTAGCCAAGACACGATGCAAAAAATAAAAGATGTATAAAACAAGAGATGCATAAAGATATCTGATTGACAAATGCTTTCTTTACAAGATCAACAGTTAGAATGATGCAGACTCATTCCTCACATATTGGGTTTAAATTATTCTGAGGGGTTAGCATTTTGTTATTTCCTATTGTGAGGGGGTTGAATTATCACAACTTTTTTATGGGGGTAAAATAATAATTGGTTCCTGGAAGAAAAAAAATAAAAACTCATATACTGTATATGATTTATCCTATAAACATGCAACATTCATCATCACACAAATGCAGGTATCATTTGTTCTACAACAAAGTGAAGAGAATACATTTAAAAATTACAGGGAAAAAATGCTGCTACACTGACTAAAAGGTTCTTTCATGCAGCTTGCCACATGCAACAACAGGCGTTTTATTGTATGGCTCCCTACTACTGTATAAGAGGGCTGAGTATACAGTTAAAAATAATAAATAAATAAAATATCAATGATGACTCTCCACTGTAATACCTTTTACATATTATAACACAGTATTTCCAGTTATTTTAGTTTTACTGTACTTTTAAATATTGCTTTTTTAAGGCTAGCTAGGAAGTTAGTGAGCACATTCCTACTGACAGCACAGCAATGGCCTATTTGGAACAGTTAAATCAAAAAAAAAAAAAAAAATTAAAAAAAACTTTCACCATCATTCTGAATCTCTCATTTTCTAGTTTTAATTGGAAACATATTCCTTGCCAGATAAACATTTATAGCATCGTTATCATTCCTGCCGTATAGTGCTTTTTTCTCAAATGGCATTGCTAGCAGTGCCTGTGCCTGTCCTATGGGCTATGCTCCTGTGATCTACTGTACACCTCTCCTAACTGCAATGTTCACATTATTATGCATGTTTGCATGCTGAAGTCAGGGATAAAACCAAAACCGCATTTTTACCTTTCACTTTAAAAATGTTAATTACATTTTAGAATGGTGACCCCCTCCTCAATGAGTGCACTGCTCAACTCCCTGTCCAGGCTGGATTATTGCAGTTCCTTTCTGTCCAGTCTTCTTGCATTGGGCATCTGACTTCTACTGCTCATTCAAAAATGTTTCTGTTTCTCTAGTGTGTAACATTTCTCATCAAGCACACGCACACCTCTCTTGGCTTTACAGTCTCTCTGCTTGATCCTCATCATGGCCAAAATCTTAAAACCCTCATGCTAACTTACAGGTCCCTTTGTGGCTGGGCTGCTCGCTCTCTCCAGCCTTTTACACAGCTGTTCCTGCTGTCCTTGGTGTAACCTCCACTCTACCTGTACCAGTCTCGTCTCTATAACTCCTCTTCAGAAGGATCACTCAATCTCTCTTCTTACTTCCAAGATCCAGAATAAGCTTCTACTGAACATCAGTCATTTATGACTTTATCCATCAGTCATCCACTGACTTTTGAAGACTCATCTCTTTACCCACAATCTTGGAACTGCCTAAACATTTCTTGTGTCACTCATTGATATTTTAGAAAGCACTTCACAGGTTAACGTAATTTCCACTCACACACTTTACTTGTTCAAATCAAGGATGTGGTGGTCTGGAACCCATTCTGGAAGGAGAGGATGCTGTGGTAGGAGTATACCCTGGATGGAACACCAGTACACTGCAGACTATTAATTTCATTTCATTAAATTATTATGTCTAGTCTAGTCCTCAGTTCATCTTTTATTAACTGCACCACAATATTTTATCCTGCATTCTCATTATCTATTGTATTATCTTCTACACCCGTGCTTTGAACAAACCCAATACTGTAAGTGATCTTGGAAAAAGGCATTGGACTTATGACCTCTGTGCAAGGTCATGCAATAGAATTAAACTAAGTAAATACACTGAAACATTTTAAGCAAATGTGCTACAGATATAAGGCACCAAAAGTGCAGGAAGGACTAAACTAGTAAAAAAGAAAGATACTAGAAAGATGTAATTCGTAAGATTCCGAAATTTACCTTTACAACCAAGCAACCAAATGAATAACCAACCAAACAGCGCTGGAACAACAACAGTTAAAAAAAATAAACATTATTTTTTATATCATTATTAAATACAAAATGAAAAATAATTAATTTGCTAATGGTGATCCATAAACAAACTCAAACACCTCATCTTGGACTCAGTAGAGCAACACTGATTTTGGAAAGCCCAGAGCAACAGCCTAAGCAGTACCCCACTGCTCAGACATACAGCTACCCTGGGGGAGGGTTCATAATGAAGAAACATGCATCAGGTTAGGACATTTTAAACTTATGCAATAGTTTTTTTTTTTTTTTTTAATCATTTTAGCAAGAGAGACAAGAATATTTGAAACTGATGTCTGGTTGAAACCAGCTTTCAACTTTTTATTACCATTTTCTGCAATTAGTAGTAATAAATCTCAGTTTTCTGAGACACAGTAGATATTTTTTTTCCCCGAGTGTTTGAGCCAAGAAACCTGTTTTTCTTTTTTAGTTCTATTGTATTACTTCATCTTTGGTTGATTTCTAGAAGATACAAGACAGAAGACTAATAAAAACCAGAAGTCTTTCTGTTGCTGCTTTGCGTGCCTTCTCGGACCAGATGTGGCAGTTCCTAGACAAGGCGAGATCTACAAAAAAGCTCGATGACACACAATATTGCACGCCCTTTTAAAGAGGACTACTATTCCTGGCCATTCTACCAAACTGTCTGCCTTTGTATTTGGGGAAAAGGCAATCTCAACCTCACACTTTTCCAGAAACGTTCCTAAACAAGAAGCAGAACCACTTTGGTTTAGCAGGCAAAGGAACGTTCATATGTGGTATTTCAGAGGGTCACACAACCCTCACACTGGATATCTGATCCATTCTTCACTCTCCACCCAATTACAATTGCAATTAAAAGAATAATGATGGAGGATCTATAAATAGAAACCCATTAAGCATCCAATTCCCACTGCAGAGCAGGGCAAGGGTATTTACAGATCAACTTGTACAACTTTGTTTACCTATTTTTTCTCTGTGAACAAATGGAATATTAAAATTCATGCCAAATTATGAAACTATGTTATGTGGCAATCCTGACAGTTTAAACTATTTTCCTGTTTTCACTGCTGTACGTTAAAATGCACCACATTTTAAATATCTGTAAGAAAAATGATTAAGTGCCAGTACTCTTTTATCTCAGAAATATACAGCATAACCCATAGTAATGAGCAAAAAACCTGGAGCGGTGAACAGTGTAAAACAGGAACATGTTCCTCGTGCCTCAAAGAACTGGATGCCTTTCTTGTTGCATAAGAAATATGTATGACTGCACATACTTCAGGATATTTATGAAGGCATTCTGTGAAGGACTAAAACGCTGGTGTAGGTGAACGGTCACTCTGTTTCTTATTAGTTACTTTATTTTTTACTCTGCTTCTTCATGTTCATATATTGCAATGCATTCCCCTTTACACGCACACTATTCATAGTTGTTGGTTCCTTAAATTTCTTTGTGGACAATAATACAACATGAGTGATTCTGGGATGGACTCTAGATCACACCAACCCTGACCACAATGAAGGGGTTAATAAAGATGGATGGATGAAGCTTTGCGTAAGAAAGGAAATTTATAGTATAGGCCAATTTGCTACATAATGACAGCACTGCCTTGACTGAATGTTTTATGAAACACCTTTACAGCACTACATTAGAATAAACTGCCATTTGCAAATCTGTGTAAACCTATTCCATTTTGCACAGTTCACTTCAGTTATATTTCATAAAAAGGAGTTGGACGTGTGGCCAAGACGGGGTTTGGTATTCAGAGGCTTCGTGTGGCAGGTGATGTGCATCATAAAGGATTTCTGATTCATAAGAGCTTGAGTAATGCAGATATTTTTATGGCCAAAGCATGACTTGGCAGGAAAATCAAAATAAAAATATACTTTCTGAATACAATTGGAAGGGCAAAAGTGTTTCCCTAACTGTGGTCTTTCTGGCTAAATGGCAAGTAAGGCAGGATAATTTGGAGGGAGGCCAGAAGGCCAGGTCCTGCTTGTCTAACTGGAGCCAGTATGGATGCTGTCTCCACTGGGCTATGACTGGACTTGTTAGGTCCACTGAGCTGCCCACCTACGTGATGCCACAGTGTGGGCCACATGGGTAACAGCGGAGAAGGAGTGACAGCGGCGCTCGAGTCCTCAGGGCCAGTCATCGGCCTGCTTTGCTATTCAACTTCGCACTGCTCTGCACAGATGAGCCAGCGAGGGATGGCACCACAGAGGTGTGAAGGCAGAGAGCCAAATTAAATCAGCAATGGTGTGGAAAGTGAACAGGGTGGCACAGAGGGGCTCAGGGTGTTGGAAAAGAACAGTGACCGGGTCTATGACTCAGATGACAGTCTCTGTGAGCCCAAGAGAGATCACAGTGTGTTGCATAATGCAGCCCATTCTGACAGGGGTCCATTCTGGGGTTGGGGGGTAAGCATCACAGATTTGGGAATAGGAATGTACCTCCTACAGCCAAGACATTGTGTGAGGCCTTTGTTGTTCACGGGGGAAAAAGAACTGGGCTCTAACTGGAGGAGGTCCAGATTAGGGGAAAGGGGTACAATACCATTACAAATCATGAACACTGAAACCCTCTCATGCTTAACAGGCGAGAAATGCTTTATAAAACCCATAGCAGAGTGTTAATAGAAAGCAGTGGAGCATTCAGTGCAGTTAAAAAGAATTTAATCCACTTTTCATAAACCCACTAAAAAGCTTCCATCATTAAGTTCTGCATTTCATATGTCCCTTTTTGCCATTACTATTAACTTTCATTATCATCGCTAATACTGTACGGTATTTGCCTGCACCACAATGTGAATTTTATAACAATTCCTTAATTCTTAGTGAATAAGTGTTGCTGATACGCAACCTACTGAGCAAGTTACTCACACGGGGCATAGAACATGACTAGAGCGGTGGGGTGGTCCTCCAGAAAGTTGTCAAAAGTGTTGTCTGTGAGATGATGGACAGCGGAGTCTGTTTCCGACCAGGGCACTTCGGGAGCTTTGGGTTGTAGTGGCTGGGGGCTGGAAATGTGGGGAAAAAAGAAACACAAACCTAGGTTAAAAAATGCTGGGCATAACAAAATGGGTTGCTTAAACACCTGCCATTAAACAACAATCTTGGGGAGACTCCTAGGGTTCTGGTAAGCTGAAGCACATCCCCAAAAACATGCTTCAGAGCTTGACGTTCTCCCTCACTTAACACAGCGGTAGGACACTATAGCCAATGATTAGGATGAAATAGACACAAAGATTAGGTTCCAGACAGGAAGCTGCTGATGTTCTGCTACAAATTGTACCCAGCACGGCGCCCATTTCCCAAAAGCATTGCAGCATTATAAAGACTGCGCTACAATACAAAGTCAGTGAACTTTTGATCACTGCAATGTTGCGACACATCTGGTAAAGTAAACCTCCAGGTGTGTGACATGAATGGTCAACCCAAAGGTGTCTGAGATGGAAAGCATTACTGCATTCCAGATCCCCTGTAGGGAAGACTGGTGTGTCAGCAACATCTACAAACACTAGTGAACAAGGCAGCAAAGCTATCACAGTGCTGCTCTGACACTGGCTTTAGTGCACACAGGTGCTGCTCAAACATCTCGCTAAGGCCACAAGAACAAAAAAAAAAAATCTGACAGGTGACAACAGGCAGAAATGAAAATCAAAACATTTACCAACGTGAAACTCAAAAGTCAGAATAAGTCTTCCTTTTTCAGGCTTGGTCTATAGGAAGAAGCTGCTTAGTGTTTAGGCTCTATCTGCCTCCCCAGGTGCTGTTGTCAGCCCAGAGGGTCTGGAACGCCTAGGCCATGATTAAATATGGCAAAAAGCACAACAGCATCTGCACCACAAACAGGATGGTGAGCTCAGACAGTGTTGGGAAGCTGTCTGCCTAATGACACAAGGTACATTTTTCATCTCCAGGCTATGGAAGTTCATTAACACCAAGGTTACTACACATCCCTTCGTCCCATCTTGGCTGTTACATCTCATGGAGTCAAACCCTTTAGGTACCTTTTCATCCAGTCGGCGATATCCTTGGCTGTGGCCCCATAGTTCTCGTAGTGGTACAGGAACTTGCCTTTCCTCAAAGACACGATGAAACAAGAGCTGTGAAACACTGGCAATGCTATATTCCACATCACTGTGTGCTGCAGGCTTTCAACCCCTTTAATGCATCTCCTGCAAGGACCCAAAGATCACACTCTTTGCTGGTGATGTGACCTCTAATAGCCTGGAGAATAATCAGGAGCATTCTCTTAATTACACAAAAGGAACGAGTCAGCGTTTTTTGGAATGCCGAGAGATTATTCGGCAAAAAATGAGCCAACTCATACATTTTTTTAAAACGCTACGCATGAAGCCAATTAAGCCATTGTGTGATGCACAGCCAGTACTGTCAAGTTAGCAAATGAAATAGCTGAGGATAAAAGTAAATAAAATGCAGAGGCCTTGGCCCATGTACATACCTCCCACTCTTTGTTACTCAATGTCATTTTAACAAAATGCCTACATTTAGGGTGCACATTTCCAGGCCCTATTTATCAGTCTGCGAGTGTAAACTGCAGGGCAGTAATACTTTCCCTATCTGTTCGGATCTCCTTTTCCCAGGGCTCAAATTAATCGTGGCTGGTAAGAAACAGCAGCGAGGTGTGGGGCAGGCTAGCCATTTGTAACTGTCGCCGGCCACTATGAATCCTTTAAGCACCGCTGCAGTAGAAATTCAAAAAGCCGCGATGCGCTCGTCTTCACACGTCATTACACAAACATGCAAAAACTTGGATCCGCAGGCCTTCAAACTGCTTCCTCTTTTGGGAGAGAAGGATTGGTCCTGCCTTGGCTTCATTTCTGGATTTTACTTCTCCTGAACGATGTCCTATTATTCCTCTCGTGCCAGAGTCGCCTTTGCTTCGATTTCAAAACAGAGGTGTGGTCACCAAATGCCCTTGTTTTTGGCAAATCAACACAAATTCAACCAATCATCTGCAAAATAATGAGCATCACAGCGTAGTTATTCTGCTCCCGTGTTAAATATTTGCGAAATATTTTGCCAACACATTTTCATAGGGTTGATTTTTTAATAAGGTCTGGATACTAGGAAGAGGACAGTAAAGGTCGATCTGCCAAGTGCCGTCTCCTTTTTTATCTCCGAAACACGGTCGGCGCAGTCTGTGGTCATTAACCTTGCCTGCTCTCATCGGCTTCTCTCCAGTAGCCTGCCACCGTCTCGCTGCAAATGGACTCGACCTCTCCCATAGACAAAGCCCATTTAATCAGCTCTCTTATAATTAAAATTACAGCGTGGGACATGGAGGAGGCCTTTGCCGGATTAAACAAGCTGGGACAAGGAACCAGCAGTGGGTTTTGCTGGAGGTCGCTGGCCTGCGTGCAGGCATCAAACAGACGCTTTCTATGTGGCCGGGAGCCCAGTAGCTGGACACAGGGACCCTCTGTGGCGCGTGTGCCCTAGTGACAAAGTGCAAGAGCTTTCTGGAACAGTAGTTGACCCCCGCATCAATACATTCTGAATAAACACCCTGGCTCCTCGTTCTACAAAGGTTTAAGCTACAAATGTTCAAATATACAGACTTTTTTCCTGCTTATTTATTTAGATGGCATTGTCTTCTTTCATCCATTTTCTATAACTTCTGTCTGTTGCAGACTGAAACCTGTGGTTCCACCCCCATTGCTGCTTCGCAGTGAAATGTGCTTTACAGGAGTGTAGGAGGGCCTTAGTCCAAGTCACTTCTGTATCTGATGTTTAGGAGTGCAAGAGATCAGTAACAAGGAACATCATCCATGTTTGTGGATTAAATTGGACAGAAACTGAAGTTTTCTGGAAAGAGGGTAACAAAGTTTAAAAAAAAAAAAAAATCTAACTTTATTTTTTATATTGCATTCCAGAAGGATCTTTCTGACCCAATTTTCTGCTGATTTCCTAACAGCTTTTGAAAAAAAAAAAAGTCTGTAAAATGAATTTATGTAAATTAATTAATGGAAATATATACATAATATGGTCCAGGTTTATCCAGGATTACAAAAGACAACCTGTGAAGGAGTGATATTGCTTTCATTAAACTTTGACTCCATGGTGGAAGAGACTTTGGATTAACAAACAAACAGACTTCTGGTCCCACTTGTGTCTCAAAGTTGAGGACCCATAGGCAGATGTAGCCCTCTTGCCCTACATCTTACCAGCGCATGAAACCCACCTTGAGCTAGATTATTCACAGCCTCAAACTGACACAACTAGGACTTTCCTAAACGACAAACATGTACTTGAGTGGTATCAGAGGCACACATGCACAGAAATGGAACACATGTGCGGTGGGCTGCCCCCCCCCCCCCGCTGTTTAACGTGCCCCTGTGGATGTTGCAGCACAACTGCATGGCTGAAATATTGATTATGAAATCCTGATGATGAGGGGAGGCTGTGGAATATGCTTGACAAAGAAACTCACTCAAAATAGCAGAAAGTGGGGTAGGCCTTGATACTGAATTCCTGTTTAAGGCCATCGAAGTCGGCAGGATGCACGTTCATGCCCGCCAGCACCTGAAAGAAGGGAAAGGTCACAGGCATGACAGTATGAAAAAACAAAGGACAGGAAAACAGATTTTTAAATGCATGGACAGCAAATATAACACTGTATAACTGATGTAGCTATCCAAGGTAACAAACATCTTGACATCTACTATGGTGCTTGAGACATAAGTGGCCGAAAAACAAGCAGTACTCTAAATGGGAAAGGTGCTGAAAAGAAGACATCTTAACTTGATCACAGGTACAGTAAAACCCTACAGATAATGAAAACGGTCAGAATATCAAAGTTTGTTACATCATCATGCCTTGCATTCAGTTCTCATCTCATATTAACAGAATATTAGACATTAAACAGCAATAATGGCCAGGGGACTGGTATTGAGTGGCATCATTAGTGGCACTTCCACGTTTTGGTCTTTATGGTACCAGGACTTCTTGTTGCATACCACCACTTTTCATAAATGCCCAGTTCTCTTTTCTGGCCCAGATTGATCAGATTTTCCCGTTGAGCTGCTCTTCCAGCAAAACAGCACTGTAATACAGGGTCATTATTCATAAAAGTCCTCATAGCTACATTTCACTACCCAGGGTGCATTAAGTTATGCTGTCAGCCAGCTCAGTGCTGCTTTCCTATTGCTCATTCAAAATGTGTGTCCTTTTTAATATATATTATGAACTTCAGCATTATTTTCATGTATCTTTTACTCACTGCAAAATTTCTAATTTTAATACTGCACTTAACACTTTGCTGATACTGGATAATACACATGTCAGCATGCTAATAATATGGACACATTTATTTATTTTTTTAACAGTTCAGGCAATGGTACCAGCTGTGTTCATTCAGGTTCAGTAAGGATCAAATTTTAATTAATAGAAACCTGGAGCTGTTCTACATGATATGGCAAAGCTGGTAATGATGACGATATGTTTGTACTTTGTTCTGGCACCAGACAATAGACCAAACAAATATCCAAGTCACACCTCTGCCTCTCCTGGACACCACACTGGAAGCAACTACCAAATTGAAAATCCTGTACTCTGTTTACTATACCCCTGGCTCCTCTGCATGGCATCTGTTCATCATCTCTTTCTCTACTGTTACTGCTTTCTACAGCAGGAAGGTGGTAGCTTAAACAGAAGAAAACAAAGCGCATGCACGCACACACACAATTAAAAGACCCTAAAGTATTATATTGTCTTCTGAAAACTGGCAACTGTGACCCCAGCAAACATGTTCAAACCCTCTATATTTTGTCAGCCCAATAAATTCCGGACACCTGTAGCTGGAAACAGGAAAAAAATCTGAATTACAGTAAATCTGTCCAAATGCTTAACACTCTTTCATTATGTAAATCTTCAAATGAGGGGTTTATTCATTTCCGGTATTATTTATTGCTCACTTCTCCTGCCAAAAAGAGCTGCAAGCCTCATTAGCCCATATCTAAATCCAGCTAATGTGGGTCAGAACTGAACTGCTGGATCTTGTCTATATGCTCTCTTGTTTAAAAAAAATAATAAATAAATAAATGAAAAAATAAAAAAATAAATAAAAGCTCAGTTTGGTGGAAAATAATGCAACTTGCTGCCATTTCTTGCCTACTTAGAATGTTTTGCACTCTACGCTAAGTGTTTTAGAGAACTACGCAGTACACAGATGAGCTCAGCTCCAAGCTCTACTTTGGGGAGAAGGATTTTACCCAAGGCTCCATCCTCCTCTCTATTCACAGTCCAGCTTTGAAGAACAGACGAAGGAGGGAAAAAAGGACTGCATTGTTCACCCTGTCAAAGACGTTTTGCGTAATAGTTTGTGTGCTGACAGATGTGTGTGTCTGTGTATGAGTGCGTGTGTGGACTTGAAAAGACAGCAAAGCAAAGACACAATGACTCTGGAGACAAACAGAGCTTGATACTGTTCAGAAAATGGGGGAAAAAAAATTTGCACCAATTTCACTTTTAAAATTTAACAATTTAACACAATTACTGCTGCGGGTGAACCCTCGCTGGAAGTCGCAGAAATGGTGATGTCATGACTAAAGAAAAAACAGAAAAATAGAGAAGTTCCTTCAGTATTTATTGTGCCTGAGTTTCACTTAGTGTTTTCTCAATTTTTGCCCTCTTTTCAAATGGCACAAATGATGTACTATACATGTGTTGGCTGCCGCTCACATGCCAACACAAAGTGACCTTTGACCCCAGGACACACAAGACGTGCAGAACTCACTAAAGCAGCGGGAGACTGCATAAAGGCAAGGACAAAGAAAACGTCTTTACGAAAGGTAGTAAAAAGCAGTGTACATACGAGCAAACTGTCAATCAAAATTTCCTCCAAATAAATGAAAAAGTTTGTAAATCGGTAAACCAGTAATTTAAAGCAGCAGCAGCAGCAGCAGCAGGTAGCATAGGTCGAGCTGTTGCCTTATTACTGGAAGGGCCTGGATTCAAATCTCTGCTCTTGCTATGTTTACCGTAAAGTGCAGAATTAAAAATTACCTGGGTGTATAAATGGATAAATAAGTTGCTGGGGCAGCATGTAATACACTGATTACAGTTGTTGCCCTGCACTTGAAGGTCCCAGTTTTAAATCCAATTACTTTCTCTGTTATCCTTGGGTATGGTACTTACTCTAAGTTGACCGAGTAAAAACTACCCGGCTGTATAAATGTGTAAATCACTGAAAGTAGTGCAACATTATATTTTGCTCTGGGGAAAAGTATCAGCTAAATTAATAAATCATAAATAAAGCATCCAGTAAAACATCTGCGAGAGGGCAGAAGAGCGTGTCCTGTGTGAGGGCAGCAAAAGCCAGAAATGCAGCAGTGCGTCACTCACGTATTTCCCCCTGGTGTCGGTGGCAGCCTGTTGGAAAACGGGCTGCATGCGTTTGCACACAGAGCACCCTAAGGGAAAGGAAGACAGCAGTTAGCACCTCAGTCACAAACTACTTCACACGCTGACCTTTCTTGCATATTCAGTTTAGGGTTTTTGGATGGGCTAGGAATGCATTATTATTTTCCCCATATAAAATAATAGAATATGGGCTCCTGGTGTATGCAACTTCATCACGTACAGAGATTTCGGGAGTGGGTTAAGTTTGTGAAATAGGGTTTACCTATAACTTCAATATCAAATCAAACTATTCCTATAGCATGAGCAATACCTGTGTTTAGCAGGAAAAGACTGTAGTGTTTTAAATTTTCTGAAAGAGAGATGCTAATAAGGATGCTACTAAACTATGAAATATTAACTGGAGTGTGAAGCAGTGCGCACCAGCCCCCTTGTAAATGAGCCTGAGAGTCGTACTTTAAAGGTTAAGTAGACAGCCAGTTTCTATCCCAAAGCAAAGGGCAGTGGCCATGAATTAACCTCTAACAGTTTCAGACCGAGGGCACAACGGGTAACCACTGTGTGATATTTAATGACCTATTTGCCACGGGGCAAGATCGTGAGTCCCATTGCAAGGTGGCTAATGAAGGGAGAGGGCAAGACCCTCCATTTGTTACAAACAGCTGGTAGGATGTAGTGGTGTTCACCCTGCTCCTCACCCTCACGCAAATTCGAGCCAGTCGCCTACAAATCATCTTTGGCCAAAAATTTAAAAAAAAAAAAAATATATATATAATATAAATTATGAACAAAAGTAATATTAATCTTTCAAATGTTGTAGAAAGCCAAAAAATATTCAAAGGCACTTCAAATTGCCAGAGGCACCCAGTGGAGATCTAGTTTAGGACATAATAAATTAAAATGAACCTTTACCCTTTTCCATATCTGAAACCAGATAAGATTTTTAAACGTCTATGAAAATTCAAACAACTTATTTTCTACACGCGATCCACTGATTGTTTGCCTGACTTTAGTGTGAACATGAAGGTCTCAATTTTCATTTCCAGAGGGACTTAAAAAGGGGCCTGTTTAGATATTCCCTTCTCTGTGTCCACCAGCTGAGAAGTCCTATTAGAAGTGGGGCTCTTCTCTCACAATGTTGTTTATTGCCAGATCTCCAAGTCATAGAGAACAGAGGCAATCCCACTTAAAAATTTTGAATAAATGGCTACTGTGCTATTCAGCTTACAAAAACCTTCACATCCTAGTCAAGCTCTGGGTATAACTTACCTATTAGGTACTGATTTTGATTTTTAAACGTGGTAGTTTAACAGGCCAAGGCCCAGGTGAAACTACTGGATTACAGAGGCCAACAGCTGAACACACATGAAGCAGAGGAACTTACATGGGGCATAGAACATCATGAGAATGGGCCGCTCCTCCTTCTTCAGGAGTTTCCTAAAATCCTGAGTAGGGCAGATAAAGAGTCCAGTTGGGGTGGGTGATGCTGACAGGCCACACATTTGTTTGGAACCTCAGCAAGGCAGTCGACAATAACTTATAAATGAGAGCACTTCCAAACAGAACCTGTTGTTCGTCCCATGCTACGGTTGTGGGCCGGTACAGGGGCGACATAATGCACAACCACACACTCACACATATATACACACAACACTTCCCACAGAAACACATTCACCATACACACTTTCATTTATACACACACCCTCATTCTAGGGTAAAGAGTTTGAAAACAAAGCCTGGCTGAATTCACAAATTCTGTCTCTGTGCCCCCTTGTGAGAAGAACCAAGCAGCCACCACAATTTGGTTGCTGTTTTCTCCTTTCATACTCCTAAAGAGCCATCCCCTCACTAATAGTAACCAACAATAATATTGTGTTTCTCAGAAAACTCCTTACAGCACAAGGAAATGAACAGTTAACTTTAGCAAGATAAGGTGTTGTGTTTATCTAATTATTGTTATAGATTGTGACAAATGGGTGCAGGACAAAAAAAAAACAAAAAAAAACTTAACTTGCGTATCTAAGCATAAGGACTTCAGTCTATCCCTCTCAGAAGGAGATTTTAACATTTAGGAAAAGCCATGCAGTCTAACAATGGTTGCAGCTTGCAAGGTCCTCCAAGTACATTATGCCCACCTTCTAAGTGGTGCTCAATGTGCCTCACTGCGATGAGTTGTAAAGGGAATAAATGTCACCCATATGAGCGCAAACTGGCCATTTTTACCTTCTCAGCCTGCTGTTGCATTCTGTATGGTATTTATTTCCGTAAATTGAAACCCAGCATCTACCAGTGACGCTTTGTACGTGCCAAAGACATCACTAAACAAATTAAACACAGCATTAAGTTGGTTCTTAAAAGGATTGAAAAGCCTTGGTTGAGAGCTGGCCTTTTGGCTAACTTGGCAACAGCTGAGCAAGCACTCCACGAGCAGATTTTCATTAATGCTTGCAAATTATGCTTTTTCTTTTTTTGTTAAATCTGTTTTTTTATGGTGTTAGAAACAGGATTGATTCCAAAGCAATATCAAGCCCCCATAACCTCATGCCTACCTGCTGTTCAGCCACTGAACTATTCTCTGCTAGTGTACAGGTAAACAGAGCATTTATAAAAATCTGAAATCAAAATGGTCAATCAGACATACTATACTGTTATTGAAGCCTTAAACTTAAGGTTTATCTGTCATTACCTGTCACTTCTAGACCTGTCTGCACAGGTACAGTAATGGCAGGACATTTACTTTACAACACACTGTAATAAAGTGCACTCTGCCTCTGCAGTTATTCTCCATGGGATGCTCTCATTTGGTCGTCCGCAATTGAAAATGCTGTGCACTTACTTTCTCAGTCCCTATGTGCACGACATCTTTGGCTTTTGGATTCTCCTCCCATAGGGGAGCCCCGGTTGGGTCCATGAGGAACGCCACCATGGACTGAAAGAAGACAAATGCAGTCTCAAAATAATTTACCAAAAGGATGGTTATCTCAAAATTTGTTTTAACTTGTTTAAATGGTGGTTTAAATATCCCTATTAATTTGAACTGAAAGCTATTTTCACAGCAGAAGATTATCACATTGCTGGGCTAGGTTTCTTAATATTTTCAAATAGCTACTGTAAAGCATATAAAAATGCAACCTTCAACTATGTCCCAACACCCTAGAGGATGTAGAAATTCCTAGATAAATGCAAACTTGGCAGGGATGTACCAGCTGAGAGTGCTGCGGTCTTTCAGTCCATTAATTTGCCTTGTTAGGTATCCACTATTCACACCTTATGTAATGCTCTTGTATTTATCTGACTTTAAGCAAATGTGGATAAATAATGAGGTCCATAAAAGGATGGTATATAAAAAAGAAATTATACATTTATCAGTGTCCATCCTGAGCAGAATACAATTGAAAATCGGTAGTAAGGTTGATTATACACATGGTTTTAAATGTGCTTTCTTTGGCAAGAGATAACAGGAATACTTCTGCTTTTCGGCAGTTCCTATAATCCTCCAGCAAATGTTGCAATTAACTAATCGTGATAAGAGGAAAGAATTTCTTCTACAACATAAGCATCTTCTTGGACAAGTCAGTAATAGTTTCTGCTTCATAATAAAACCCCAATAATCTTCAAAGAAGTTCGGGCAGTACTAGGAGGAGGTATTTAACACAAATTAATGAAAGCATTTAAGTTTCTAACAATTAATGTTACAAATAACTTATGAAATGTGTTAAAACCTATATATGCCAAATTTCAGCTTATGGTGGAAAAATAAAATATGGAGAGATGTTTGTGATGTTACCTTAAATGTTACCGGTCTTGTATACTCAGTATGAAATGTCCCATCCCTGGATAAAAATGGCAAAAGGTGACTGACAAATTCCTCCACTGCTGCTCATTATTTTGTTCATCAATGAAGCGTAAGAGATGCATTAACATAGCAGGTTTGCTTAATTTATTTACTATTAAAAGATTATTTCTGTTCTTCTTGTCTCTATCTACTACACACAATGCTACAGACAATGAAGGCAGAGATTCCGTGCACCTTGGACACACACTCCTGTCAACTGTGTTCTACATGAGAAGCCACAATCTTGGTGTGACTGAAGGAGTGACATTTTACCTCCTGTCCTCCTCAGGAGTGTTGATGCTCCAGGTCCTGCAAAGCTCCCTGCGGCTACTGCTGGCTAATGACACATCCTGGGATATAGGACCCACTCCTTCATTCAGGAGTCCTTCAGGAGTCCTTTGACATCTCAGTCTTAGCCAAACACCACCTACTCACTTGTAATGCAGCATCTCAACTCCATCACTCCTGGAGCTGGGGTCCACCTTAACCTTCTTGCACACCTTTCGGCCCTCAGAATCCCTGGGAAGGCAACAAAAAGAAACATTTTAAGAGCGAGGTGTCCATTGTGCCGAGTACTGACCATACCCAGAGGCATGGGAAACCTTCAAGAATTGAATAAATCATTTAGTGGAGAAACTGGGGAGATTATGAAGCATGACAGATCACGACAACAATAAGCTAATGGAGGGAAAATCTGCTTTGAAGCAATAGAGCCTGGCAGCTCACTGACGGCTTGAAACAGAAGCTGAGCTTTGTCGTGTCTGTCAGTGTAAACATTAATGCCACAACGTACCCCCCCCCCACTTTCTTTCCAAGGCTGCTACAGGAGCCCCTCTCCACTTCCCATCATTGGGCTGTCTCAGCTTAGACTGAGGGGTCTATAAATATTCCAATGAGCAAAATCACTGTCCTCTTCATTTATGTGGGCACAGCAATGGATGAGAGATGGTTTCCACTTGCAAGACAAAGGTCTAATTACACATATTTTAAACACCTTGGCCTACCTACCTTCAGACAATGAAAGCTCCAGTTACACATATTTTTCACATAGAATTTTTTTTTTCCTTTTAACTTTAAACCCATTTTTGTAATTGATATATTTAATTTAAAAAGGATACTTCTAGCCAATAGCAGGCAGAAAAACACAACAAAACAAAAATAAGTCTCTTTCACATTACTACCACAGTGTTTATAGCTGGTGTCTGGTGCTCCTGAGTATCTGTGATCAGCAACAAAATGCAGAACTTTGCTTTCTTCTGGTATAAATCATCAGCAGAGTTTATGGAGGAAATGTGATTCAGTTTCACATTTATAGTATGAAATGGCCAGCGTTTGAACAGGTGCTAGTTGGAGATAACTTTTTCCTTTGCATTTACTTATGGTACATATTATAAAGTGCAAATCCAAAACTTTGCTGAAATAAAATACAAAATGTGTATTAGAATATAGCTGAAATTATATACAAAGAGTGTGGGCAACAGTTTATTAGCAAAATGCAGGTAACCATCAGCCTGTTCTGCTCACCTCCAGGCCCTAGGGATCACCAAGGCTGCCACAGGGGGAATTCTGTACTAAAAAATACATCTTAAACTCCTGCAGTCAGAGGATGACAAGCTGGGTGTGCAGTAAAAAAGTGCAGACAAAGGCAAAATCTCATACACGTTTGGAAACTCAAAGGCATACATGTATGTTTGCTTACATATAGTATTATTTTGGGGACTTTGTGCAGGTTCTCACTTCAGTTGGAATTATTCATAACGCCCCCTCAACAAAACTTAAAAACGTATAATTTGACAACAAACCAAAAGGTAATGTGCTTCTGTTTTTAACATCTGAGAAAGCTGGGTGCTTTGCTCTTCTATACACACACACACACACACACGTGCGCGCGCGAGCACAAAACAAACAGCTCCATCTCTGAAGTGACAACAGACGGAGAAATGTATCAGTGCAGAACAAAACAACGGTGGATGTTAAAAATCCAAGCAATGTAATTCAACAATAACACCAAAACCCCTCATCTCAGGGAAATTCCTCTTCTAAAACATAAGACTACATCACGTCCTCAACAGTGCTGCCTGCGCAGAATTATCTGGCACCTTTAAGAAGCAGACAAGTCCCAGCAAAACGGAATAAACAACAGCACTGGTGGCTCACAGATTTAGCAGAGTACCAAGAACAGTAATATTCTCAATATTTAAACAGATTCACTGTGCAAACATGATCTGGATCAGGGATGTTGGTCCGCAGTTTCATGAAATACAGCCACTAAGAATAATTGTAAATTATTAATATAAGCTATACCTATCCTACAACATAAATGCTACAAATCTTTTCATTTATATGATGATGCAGTTACAGGTAGACAAACTCTTGAACCCCCAATGCTCCTTCATAAATAATAATGTTTCTATTTAGACACTAAGACTCAGTATATTTTTGACTCGAATAACCCTATGATTGTGGCTGTTGGCTGAAAGAGAAAAAAAAAAAAAAAAAAGTTCTCCAGCCCTGCCCTACACGCTGTCAAAATGGCCATTCATTTAGTGTGCGCTCTTTGCTCCCAGACAACAGTGCTAATGGACATTAGTCATGGGTTCGGGTGTGGACCTGGTCGAAGCTGGAGTGAGAATCACCCCAGGGATTTTCATTTGAGGAACGATAGCTTAGAGTACGCATCTCCTGACGGATGGCACCGACCTGCCACCCTAGCAGAAATTGGCAGAAGGCACCACATGTTAGCAACAGCTCATGTGCTTCAATCAAGGGGGTTATCCTGTAGAGGCAAGAGCCCACGGTGATCTGCTTCGATCAGCTCATACTTGAGTGCGCATGGTTGCCAAATTCATTAAGAAAGAGCGGAGCCCTATAAAAGCCATTGTTAATTGTTACAAATCATTCTCTGAAGTGAGACAACTTGGCAGCAAGAGAATTCGATTAATCGCCCACAGCCCTTGAGGGGCCAAGGAGGGAAACAGGCAGGTAGAGGGGGAACTTTTGTGATGAGCTAAGCAGGTGTGTGGGAGTCAGGCTCCCACATTATGCCATCAGACACCTGGCATACGGAAAAGATCACAGACTGTCTTTTGAGACTAAACCTGAGATATCTAATTATCTTCTTCCCAAAGTGTAAAAAATGCAACCTAGTTCTCAATTTCTTTCTGTCTTTTTGAAAATACTTATCTCCTGTAACACTAGATGCTTGACTGGACAAGTAAATGGCAAGCGTGTGCTGTAAAATCAATGTCGCTTGTACTGTATTTTGCACCGTATTGTTGCCCTTGGTGCCTCTACTTGCCTCCTCCTGAACAGAACAGAGCTGAAGGTTTAGCAACCAAACTGGTCAAAAGGTGATACTGTGGGTCAGGAAAGTGTGTTGTGTGTAACATTCAAGTTTAAATCTAAACAAAAGTTCTGAGTGTTTACTACAAATTACCATGCTGTATAAGCTTGTGACCTGCCTACATCACATCAACCCATAAAGGCAAGTGGCCACTGTTTCGAAACCCCTCCTCCAGTTAAGGTCACTGTGGCCAGCCTGGAGATGCCTAGCCTACAAAGCTGGCAGATGCACCTGGTGAGACCAGCTAGCAACTTTAGCTTGGCCTTCACTTCAATTGATTTGCATTATGTCCAGTTTGTTGTACAAGTGACCTTTCTTAGTTGAAGTTAAACTCTTGTGTTGATATCAGATTTGTGTTTGCTGTATTTTGGTTTAAGTATGGGGAAGAAAAATAAAAAGTAAACTCAATTCTCCTACTCTCATTCAATCAAATGATATGCATTGAAACAGATTCTCAACATATTAACCAGACTTTTGCAGGGAAGTACTGACATCAACGGGAAAATAATGGAAAAATACCAAAATGAGAACTACAGAAATTTGTCCATTAAGTCAGCAATCTGCTAAAGCAAGAATTTGTTGCACAAACAAAATTGTGGGACACATGAGTTATCTCTATGCCCAGGAATAAAGCCAATAAAACAGTAAACATTGCTGCTGCATGCACATTCCTGGAAGGATGGAAATGACACACGCAGAAAAAGCATGTCGGCATAGGTGAGAACAACAAAATCAGCACACCATGCGGGTTTCTGAAAAAGGATGCGTATCCTGCAAAAACCAGCACTCTGATGTACAAACACATTTTATACTTCCCAGCATTTTGTGGGAAATGGCTGACTGTCTAGCTTTGTCTGGTCATTTTCATCTTAAATCTGCATTTCTCAGCCCTCTATTCTGCATTTCTGTTAAGAATTTGATGTGCCATCTTATTCCCCAAGGTGTTTTGAATTTGGCACCCATCTATTCAGTTTGCACGTCTGTCCTGAATGAGTGGACCAGTAACCTGCTTCCTTTCACATTTCTACCTAACAGTAAAGGTTGGAAACATGCAATGTAAACAAAACAAAAAGTAAACCAGATGAACATCGGGAGGAAAGAGCAGTGTCTGCTGTACAGTAGCATCTCCCCATAAGACAGTGTGTCTCCTTTTAAACACTGAGCATCTGTAATAAATTTGTCGACATGAGCATCACAGTATATGCAGGGAGGTATGACAAGTCAAGTGGAAGGGTTTGTAAAGGTGATTGATGGGTTCTCTTTTGTCTGAGAATTTGAAAGTATTGTTGGGTGTAATATGCAGAACAACATAAATCATATGACATAAGAAAACCTGTATTATAACCTCTTAGTTATAGTATAGTCATATTGCTGGGAATGAAAATATCTACTAGGTATATAGAAAAGTGGGTGGATAGACAGATGGATAAGCAGACAGATAATCCTCAAATAAACAAGCAATTAACTGGAAATGTGGCAGTACTGATATGCAAGTAAGACTGGCATGGATACACAGGCAGACATACACACTCACAAGGCAAAATGCTTACCCACAGTTGACCCAAGCGACAGTCCCCTGGCCTTTCACTGCCAGGGCCACCTCCGACAGCAGCTTCAGCTGGGCCTCACCACACTTATCTGTGACACAGAGACCATAAGCAGAGAACAGTGGAATCAAGAATGCGTGCAAGCTTCTACTGTGTTGCCAGTAACAACAGTGAGAGGAACAGATTGTGTATGAAAATGGTCTCGATGTGGCAACAAGGCATTCCCTTAAAATTCACCGAAAAAGGCCAAAAGTCACACAGCTAGACCAAACCAAATTCACTTAGGTTCACTGCTCACACTTTTCCCCCAAATAGCATTATGTGATGCAAAATCTTAGTGTGCAGAAACAGAACTAAGCCACTGCTTGTCCAGCATTAAAAATATTAACACTTCATGCCAAACTGTATGTCCAAACACCCTTCATTCTAGTGGCTGAAAAAAATTCAAACTGGTAATTCTAACCAGAGTAATACAGTGAGAAGCATAAATATTGGGTGTGATGTAAAATCGGTCATTTGTATTGCGTACTCTTGAAATTTGTATCAAACTAAAAATTGTGGCAGTTCAGTGAGACTGATATGAATGTCACATGTGTCCCTGGGTGGCACTTTATCTGCAGTTGCAAAAGTACTGTTGTTCCGAAAGGAGGCCTGGAAACACGCCTTGGGTCAGCAGCTGACGGACACATCATTACCAAAAAAAAAAAAAAAAAAAAGTCAGTGTTTGACTCTTCATGCTGAATCCAAAAGGTGCTCTCTTCAGAAATGTGGAATTTTCACAGAGTTTTTGGCCTCGTTGGTTGGTGACAGCAGCTCCGCTGTAAATCTTCTCCAGAGAGCTCCACCAGGAATATTAACCAAAAAGCACATTTTGAGGTACCCGTACATAATTGGCTGAATTGGATGATATTCAGTAGTAACCAGTACCTGCGCTTCTACATTTTGCTCTTTTTCTGTACAATAATCCCCTGTGCTCTTTTCTGATCTATCTTTTCCTTTCTCTTTTCTATCTATCCACCCACTTTTCTGCACACTGACCAGATTCTCCAGCAAAACACTGCTGCAGTAAATGGTCCTTGCTCATAATATGCCTCAGAGCTATAGTTTATTACCCAGGGTACACTAAGTTACACTGCAAGTCAGCTTAAGCACTTCTTTCCTACCATTCATTTCAAATTTGTGTCTCCATTGTTAAAGAAATACACATTGTGAACTTCAGCAATATCTCCTAGTATCTTTTATTCACTCTAAAAAGACTGAAGATGAGGAGTGCTTCTAGGTGCAGCGTTTTTTTTTCTCTGAACGGACACGGTCATGCCAGCTCAACACCAACTACACATAGCATATGGGTGAATCATGATGACCCTAGTGTGTGGGTTGAGGAAAATCAGTTGGCTACCAGTGATTTCACTTCCACAAAGGCTATAATCAAAAATAAATTATTTTTAGTTTATTGATACTTTATGTAGCTGAGGATCATACAAAAACCCTTTTTCACAAAAACAAAGAAATTTTATAACTGGGGACTTGCACTTCAGAGTTGGAAATATAGCACCATTAGCATGATCATGAGCACCGACAGGAGCCAGAAGCTGTATTATACATGTAAAATCAAACTAAAAAGTGAATATGAAGAAACTGTAGATAACACACACGTGGCACTTCACACATTAGTCGTGTATGGATAATACAGTTTATTGATATACATTATTATTTTTCTAATAAGAAAGAAGATTTTTCTCCTTTTCACCGGACTGCAGTGGGTGCGCACTTCACTTACAATACTTATGTACTACATACAACCACTTTAAGAGTACCGTATTTTCTGCACCATAAGGCGCACTGGATTATAAGGCGCATGCTAAAACATACGGTCTACAAAAAAAAGGTAACGGAAGCAAAACAGTGAGTTTAGTTGAACTTTATTCTACTATTTAACAATACACACATTATTTTTTATCTTTGTAATCCGCTGGCAGTTGCTGCGCCACAGTAGTCCTTGCGCGGATGGAGAGATGATGCCTTTTCATAAAACGAAAGCAAAAAGACGGACCTCCTTGAAAGTTTTCGATCTTCATGTCTTGTGCTATCGTTGTTGCCTTCAGTCGAATGGTGACTGTAGAGACGCTTCTCCCGGCTGTTCTTTATTCAATAATCCATTGTTCAAGTTGGTCTTCTAACTGTGGCCACCTCGCTTTGTTCCCGCGGAAACTCTGTTCGGTCTTCTTAACTTGGGGCAGTTCATTTTCTTGCTTCCTCCACTTCCGTACCATAGATTCATTGATGTTGAATTCTTTCGCAGCTGCTCTATTCCCATGAACAACCGCGTAACTGATAGCCTGTAGCTTGAATTGTGCCTCGTAAGCATGTCTCTTCACTGGCGCCATTTTCAGAGGTCCTTAGACAAACAAATGTTGTTTTGCAGCTTACCGGTAGTATACCTACCGGAGGCGTGGCGGAGGTAAGCGTACGTATCGCGTCCTGTTCTCTGATGGGTTTATCGCTGCCAACGTACATACTGTACGTATTACGTAATGTTCTCTGATTGGTTTATCGCTGCCAGTGTACGTATTACATCCCTGTGTCAGCGGGAAATGGTCCAACAGTCAGTCAAGCGGAGCGCTTATCAAAGTTGCACAACAACATTTTGACAGATTTTGGAACTCAGTGCACACATAAGGCGCACCGGATTATAAAGTGCACGGCCGATTTTTGAAAAAATTTAAGGCTCTTAGGTGCGCCTTATAGTGCGGAAAATACGGTAATATAGTTTGGCGATACATAATTTATCATTGCTTTTTACATTTTCACTTTCTAATCCAGGCAATGCCAGACAACTCAGCAACTTTAAAGCCTAATGTATAACAAGATAATTATATTAATGCAGCATGGAAGAAAAACTGACCTGACTTGGTGTATATGATGAGGACATTCGTTCTTGTCCTGAGAAGCTTCCTGAAGTCTTTGTGGTCAGAGATTCTTTCTATGAGAGGTGACAGCTTTGCTGTCTGGAGGACCACTGTAGCCCATACCTGGAAGGTGAAGAGGATGCACATGGAAATATAAAATACTTATTAATTGACCCACCTTTATCTATAGCTTCTCTCTGAAATAACACATTACAATTTACGATTTCATTTCAGCATAGGTTTAAAAATAAATACAAGTAAACCAACTGTATTTTTGTCTGTTCTAAGTCACTAAACAATTTTTTCAAATAAATGTATTATATGTACATCATATTTTCATTAAAAAAGATATGACAGCTCACACATTAAAATTTGTATACTTTAAATAAGTTTATATTTGTCCACATGATCATATATTTAATTAGTATGTTTGTTCATATTTGTTGACAGCAATCTGAAATTGTTTTTATCTTTACAGAGTTCATATGTGACAAAGCTAGCATGTGATAAAGCTGGCATTTTTCTGCATATTACATCCGACAAAACTATTCATAGTTAAGCATGCTATTTGTTTGTCTATCAAAAACTCACTGCCTATGAAAAAATATCAAAACATACTTTGATGACTGACAAAAGTTAGAAATTCAAGCTTGTGTCTGTGAATGGAGCAGACATGCTGTACACTTGTTTGTGTCTTTGCTGAAATAAAAATTGTACTCAGCTTGGGAAATCAATGTGGCAGCTTTTAAAAATAAGTTAAAGTTATGATTTTTTATTTGGCAGATGCTTTCGCATGTGGCAACTTATAATATTAGAGGAAGTACAGCAGAATTTTCAGAGTAATTATATGAGAATATTTTTAGATTAAGAACAACATTGCAGTCACGAGAAGGACTAAACACTGAAGTGTTTTCAGGAAGTCTGCCATTATTTGCAGAGGACACAAGAGAATTTCAGAATGTTGTTTTGTACCAGAGATTTCCTGAGATTCACAATTTTTCAATTAAATATATAAATAGACAGATAGATAGATAGATAGATAGATAGATAGATAGATAGATAGATATACACACACACTTACTTCCAGTGCTGCCTGATGATTTATGAACATAAATATAGGGTAGCATAAAAATATGCAAATATAAGGAATGGATGCAGTTTAACATAAGCTAAAAATATATAATGCGGAACATTTTTTCCCCCCAGTTTTCAAGAACCCTCAGGTAAATGTTCCCAGAGTTTATATTTCTCAGATGAGTTAGCGCAAATTCTGTCATGCGTATGAGACCAAACACATTTTGTGAAGGTGTAAAGGGGGGCACCCAGGGTCTGACGGCCCTGTTCCCTCTGAAGGGCAAGTGACGGACTCTGTGGGGTTTATGGAAATCCAATTTTCTCCTCTTTACTTTTAGCTGGCTGCCTCATCATGAGTGTTGATTAAATGACAGGGTCTGTCCGGTGCCAATGCAAGTATGTGGGGGTGAGCCGACGGAGATGACGGGCAGAGGTCATTAATGGACAGCAGACCTCGGCCAGCGGTGCTCACTCCATCTCTGCCCACGGGAGACAGCAGAACAGCGGGAAGGGGGGGTGTCACCTCTGTCACACTGAGCTAAGGTGTGGCGTGATCCTGTGGGAGGTCACTTGCAGGAGGTACTGGGTTAAAGAACAGATCCCAGAAGAAACTCCTTGTCCTGTAAACAACTTATAATATTAGAGGAAGTACGGCAGAATTTTAAGAGTAATTATGTGAGAATATTTTTAGATTAAGAACAACACTGCAGTCACAAGAAGGACTTAACACTGAAGTGTTTTCAGGAAGTCTGCCATCATTCGCAGAGGACACAAGTGAAAGAGAATTTCAAAATTTCAAAATCTTGTTCACCAGGAAAAAAAAAAAAATCATAAATACTACCAGTTTTTAGCTGCTGTAACCTTTGAGTTGTGCTCTGGTGAAACTGAACCCATTTAGAACTTTTCTTGGTGATAACTATGGTTTCTTTCATCTGATTGCCATAAGGCTTCGTGACATCCTCCACATAAGCACCTGAATGTTTAAAATTAATGGTCACAGGTCTCATAAAATTTTACATTTTAAATGTTGTACAGCTACAGTGTGTGGAAGAGTTGGCCAACCATAGGAAATGGTGAGACCATAGTAAAGAGCGAGAATCAAATGAGTGCGTGCGTGCACACACAAAAACACAGGTAGTATCATTTGAGGTTAAGGCTTCATATATACATAAACAATGAAGAACATTCTTCAATATAAACTGTTGATACCAAAACAAAATGGTATTAATGTCAAAATGCACATTTTCTAAGGTTTGGTTTCTGCCAAAATTACAATTTTATTTTTTCCACTAAAAAAGCTCTGCAAAAAAATGTTTTTATCACTTGTCAGAGAAACATTTTTTTCACCTGCTGGGGAGCTGTAAAGGAACAGTGGTGAGTTTGGGAGATGCAGTACTGAGGATAAATCAGTTATGCACCAAGAGTAAGCTAAATAATGTCTTTTATTTTCACATTAAATTGAAATACATAGCTAGTATGAAACAATACTATGGGTTAACTCAAATTATAGTATCTAGCTGAATACAAGTGTTTATAATGCCACTGTTAATGGACTGTAATGTTTGCGTGGCAATGTTGCTGTACAGTAATACAGTTTGCCATATAAAAAAATTCTGAATCTTTTCTTTTTATATTTGTTATTTATAAAACAGACTATTTCCTGTGTTTCCTTTCTATTATCTCTACTACTAAAAGCATTTTTTTCTCTATTGCTAATCTATTTTGTGTAATATTGCACATGCACAATTTTAATTCGTGTATTATATTAATGAACTTTGTCAGGGCTGAATAAATTCAGCAGTACTTCGATTTATGCTCTAGACAAAATGGAGTTTTTGTTTCTTTAAGTGCTCCATTTTGTCTAAACGCAAATCAAGGTACTGCCGTATTCAACATGAAAGTGGCAAACTGTGTGTGCTCTGTTGTGGAACCCACTCAGCTAAGAGTGTAGGACCCCAGCATTGGCACAAGTATGATTTTCAGCACCACGTGCTTTCACAGCTGGAAGATACACACACAGTGAGGATGCTGCGTCCTTTAGTTACGCTGGAGCAGCGCGTCTCCGCAACAGGGTACAGTACCGAGGTTGAGCGCTCATTTACTGCATGCTGAGGTGCCACAGGCGACAAGCCGCCCCGACCATTTGGCAGCGGCTCAGCCACTGAAGTCTGGAAAAGCACAAGCTCATCATCCATTAATTACATAACAGAAACTTTTTGGAACTTTAAAAAAAATTGCAAATTTCAAACGCAGAAGAAACAGTTTTTAGTATGAAGTTTTTGGAATATAAAAAAAACCTCCAAGACATAAAGCTTCCAGAAACTTTAATAGCTCCTATTTCATTATGCATGAATTAAACAAGAGACAGAAAAAAAAAATATTCTGATCCACACATAATTTATTCAAAGTTAGCCCTAAATTAAAAGGTAGCAAAACAGCACTTAACAGGGGTCTAATTTGACCACGATTTTAGTCTACATGGTGCCAATCCCACCAGAAATTTCCACTGCAATGCCAAACAACTACCAAACCTTCTCAATTGCTGCACCGATGCTTCATTTTGAAATGGCCCACTGAGCACATATTTTATTCTATCACAATTAAAGCAGAGACCTTTAAATGTTTGAAGATTACTTCACTTATTCAAAGAATAAACCAAACTCTAAAATGAGAGTCCTATGCTAAATCACATGGCTGCATTTCTCTTTTCCCATGTTATGTATGTTGAGCGATAGTTTTTGTCTATTATTTACTCTCTTGGTAAAATTTAAAAAAAAAAAAAAAAAAAAAAAAAAAACACCACAACAACATAGTATTCACAAGACATCATGTGCATGATTGTAAATTTTGGTTGAAAAAGAACTCATCAAGCTGAAATCTGCTGAATTTCCCAGTAGGATCGATAATCCTCCCACAGTCCTTGACATGCATTTCAGGTGAACTGGAAACACTAAATTGCTTGTAGGTTGTGTGGCTACTGGCATCCCATCTAGGGTGTGCCCTGCTTATTTTTTCCCCCCATGCTTCTAGGACAGGTTCTGGACCACCGCAACCCATGATTTTAACAAGTCAGTGAGGGTCTGTTCTTTGTCTACAAATGCTATTCCTTCAAATCCACAAAAAATCCAAAAAAGATCTCATTTTCATAACTTTGGTTTTCCACTCATTTATGTACTAATAAAATGGCAAATGCTTCTATTTTTATATTCAGCCAATTCGATATCAACCCATATTGAATTCCTAAAGCAGGATTTTTAAAAAGCGAATCCCCGAAAGGTTTAGTCTACATCGCTGATGACTTTGAAATCTTTTTCATCTGTACTTCAACTCTGACGTTTCACAACATACACATTGAGTGCTTTCTTACTGCTTAGCCAAGGCTACAAAAAAATCCAAAATCCACAAAGACAAGAGTCACATACTGTAGACTAGAACCTACGCCTGATCTCCCGATCCACCCGCTATACCAACATTCTGCCCCCTAACAACCTTCAGACAAACAGTTCATATCCTTAGTCAGAATGCAAAGCTGTGACACAGCAGTGCAATCTGGTATCCCATCACAAGGAAACCATCTCCTCCCTGGGGTTGGTTTCACTGCAGTTTACACATTCAGCAAGTACCACAAACACATAGCTGTCATTTAACACAAAATAAAAAAAAACACATGGAAATGAGACATAAACAGCTGTTTGGTAATTTCTCATCTTGAAATTATTGTATATTTTGAACCATTAAAGACACTCCATACTGGATGGGCTATATTATCCATGTTAACATATTTGTGGAGGAAGAAATATATTTCAGTCAGGCAGTAAAACAAACATTCCCAGCTTGCCCAGAGCAAAACCAAATGTGACAGGGAAATAAAGCACCGAGCACTAAAAAGGCCAGCGTGATTCTAAAAATGTGACACTCCACGTAATCATAAAAAATGTCACGCTTGTTAAGCAAGAGATAAGGCCCTGGTACTGCACTCAATCTGGGATGACAATCCCGCTTAATAAAAACAGCTTCCCTTTGTTCCTTTTTAAGGCCAACATTGAGTCAGCACAAACCAGTGCACCCTTTGCCCAGAGGCACTTGGTCATTTTACAATTAATGAATCACGGTGTCCAGTAAGGAAAGCTGATGCTGGGACCTTGTGCTCATGACCCACCCTTATGACAAGGAGAACTTAGAAGTGCTGATGACACAATGAACATTCTGGAGCCCCTCTGACTGCAGAGGGACATGAGAAGGGCTAAAAGACAAATCCGGAAACAGATTTACCCTAAAACTTTAGCAGAGTGTGGCGGACTAACGAAAATGATCTGCTCCCAATTCCAGAAAACCCCTGTGCAGGATGTGCCAAATTATTATTAACCGCCATTTAACTGATGCCATTGTTCAGGGTAACTACAATGCTAGAAAAATCACCTTTAAAGAAATTTACAGATCTATACAGCAGGTTATTCTTACTGTATCAGTTCAAGGTAAGTAACTTCATTGAAGGAACTACAGCAGGAGGTGGGTTCTGAACTAAGGTGCTTTAAATTTCAATTTGAAGGCCTTAACCACTGTGCTTGCTGCTGTTCTGTAAATGAAATAAAACTATTTTAGAAACTGAGGAGATTTGCTGTGATTCACAGGCTTTGAGTAGGAGGGGTATACAGCCTGCATTGTAAGTTTGTGGCAAAACCACCTCTGTTTACTCTTAAAGATAGCAGCAGGATGTTGAGGAGGAAGGCTCTTCTGTACCGCCATAAGTAAACAGGTGGAACAGATATTTAAAAGCATTTTTAATCAACTGATATGACTATTTAAACACCTTATCACATATATATATATTTTTTAAATTAATAATGGTGGCCCTTCCTGGACATATTCCTTCATTTTCTTCCTCACAGCACAAGGCCACCGGGTACCGGGTGACAACGGCACTGAATTACCACAGGCACACAGAGGAATTCTGACGCAAGTGGGACAAAAGTTGTTTGTAACAAGGTGCCAATATCATTAAAATTAAAGGTGTTTTGGCAGCGGTTGCACTTAGTATGACAAACTGCAACTTTTCCCACTCTTTTCACCCCTGTGCCAACATGTCAACGTGCTGAGCCGTCTGTCAACACAATGAACAGCCCAGGTCAGCATGAGCACACCAGTCGGCACTGAAGGAGAAGAAAGCTATTATAAGTCAAAAGTGGGTCAATAAATGTAACTACATTTGCAGGAAAGGAGGGCTGGATGAAGCATCAGGTCACAGTAGGGCAGCATCGATATGACACAACTCAGCATTCAGTGCTCAACTCCCAGTTCACCAAGTCCCACTATTGCCACTGTTTTACAGCCCATTAACTTTGCTCTTCAAAAGGGCTGGAATCTCACTGCCAAACATACACAGGCGCCAATTCAGCAGCTACTTGAATGCCAACGCAGGTACGCACAGGTGACACTTACCGCCGCCACTACGAACAGGTACATCTTGGCTCCACTCATACCAGTCCTGCAGCGCTTCCATGTAGACATGATGCGGCTGCCACGTCTGGTTGCGCATGCGCAGGCTGCGGCGAACGGAGTTTCTCTGCAGGGCGCAGGGCTTCATGGGAAAAGTAGTCCATCGGAATTCGCTTATGGAGAACTAAACATTTCAATACGACAGATAAAACAGTTTGAAATCAAGAAAGAGTTTAGCAGATATATTAACCGACGAAAATTTCCGTTTAAAAAAACAGTGCGTGTCTTGTTTACTCTATTTTCAGTGTAACAGTATACAGCATAACTCAACTATATCTACGGCTTCAGAGGATCCTTGGACAACGGAATGTCGCAGGTATGGTGTTCAGTACCTCCATCCCAGTTTTGGTCTCAAGCTCTCATTTTTGCGACGAAATAAACATGCAGTTTTTAAGGCTGCTCTTTGTTTACAGCCTGGTCTGGAAGCATCACCTGGATTACCTGCTTATGTCACAGTTCACTCCCTCAAAAGTAAGCTACATCGCCATTTCACCAGCTGAAAGCCAAAGCAGGCAGAAATGCTCAACACTGCCACTTTCGAGAGAACATTTAAATTTAAAATAGTTCAATTTGGGCTAAAAATTGGTTTTCTGCTGATAAAAATACCTGCCACTGAAAATCAATTTAAAATCCCTTTGAATAAATTACTGAAGTTGTTCGAAATACTGGGCAATATTTAAGTTTTTACAAGAAAACAGTTTATGTGCTCAGGTGTGCCAGTTGTGTGGCGCAGAAAACTATAAGAAAAACATAAGAAATAACGGATTTTCCTACGGGACACACTGTATGCCTCCTGTTTTTGGAGGGAAATAATGTCCATTATGGAGAGCGCCTCGCATCCCCATCCATGGTTGTTCAGTAACGGTGCACAAAGAAGTGTTGCCGGTGGTCCTTCTTGCCGATCAGCCCTCTGCCTCCGCAGTGCTCCTCAAGGATCTGTTAGTTCCTTGACGCCAAGACGCAGGGAGGTTGCATTTGTTTAACTGCTTCATTGTCTTGAATAACTCTGCTGTGTAGTTCTTTATTCTTATGATGTGTTTTATATGTTTGTTATCTGCTGTTATTTGTCAGTTGGCTGCAACTTGTAACCTGCTGTCCGTTCATTTCTGGATTGGTCATTTGCTCTTATTTGCTGTGCAGTGCAACTGTACTTTGTGATCATGTTGTGAATTGTTATATTTGCTATTATTTGTTGTCAAGTATAACTGCAATTTGTAATTCTCCGTTGTCTGTTTATTTTTTTATTTGTCACTTGCTATTTGTTAACTGACTACTGTATCTGTAGTTTAGGACTGTCTAGTTTTTCATGTATTGCTATTTATCTATTTACTTGGGGAATAGCTGTGCATCTTGTTACATTTCCTGTGTCAAAAGAGTCAAAAGAGTTTATTTGTCACGTACATGGTTACCGAGTGTACCATGTAGTGAAATGTGCTCTGATTCTACAGGAGACTGTGCGTGAATTTGCGGGAATTAAAGTTTTATTCTATCCTGTTCCATCCCACCCCTATCCCATGCTATTGTTTCCCATTCCATGTTTTTATATCCCATCCGATGTGTTCTGTACCGTCCTGTCCGTTTCGTCCCATCCCATCCCATCCTACTCAACTCCTATTCTGCAATTTCAGAGGACCCTAAAACGCAGATAAGCCTGCCGCGCACAGCAGGTAAAACCAGGTAGGCAACAGTAACCCTGCAGCGTGTGTTTTGCGTGTACTGGATATGTCAATTTATTTGTACGCAAGTTGTTTAAATGCTAAATTGAAATGTGGAACAACGCGGGTGGACTAACTGTTGTGGTATGCATTAGGACAGCGGCGACACCGATCAGTCCATCGCGGGGAAGGGGCGCAGGGAGCGCGCACAGAACCGCGCCTCCGCCCTCATAACAGAAACTGGATCAATAATCACTCGGGCTCACGCTCTCTATTTCAAGTCATTCACGAATGACACGGGCTCGCCGAAGTCCGTTTCCCGGGGGCGTTTCCCAGCCCTTTTCTCCTTGGACCACCCCCGTTCGCGCCGTGGTGTGAGTGGCCCTGTAGTGGCTCGGGATCGCGCACGGCGCTCGGAGACGCGCGTTTTGCCCGAGCGCAGGACTGTGCGAAAGTGGATAGAGACGGAGCTCGGAGTGAGAGGCGGAGGAGAGCCTTACACACCGCCGCACACCTTCACGCAGCACCACGCACCGGCCAGCACCGCGCGGGAACTCAATGCTCAGATCCTGAGAGAAGGTAAACTTGCCTTTTTACCCTGTTATCATGGTCGTTTGCGCCCTCGATCCTACCAGCTTTCAGACTCCACAGTCAGTGCTGAAAACTTTTTTTTTTAACATTCATTTTTATCCACTTACTGTAACACGCACGTTTGATTTTTGATCCCTGACGTGGCGCTATTTTAAAGGGACGACCCGCAGAGATGAGCGCATCTTTGGGTTTAACCCCCAATTCAATCCAGTCGCATTTTATAAGAAGGCAAAAGTTGTTTGTTCGGCGGGCACATTTTATTCGCAGCCTCCCCGCGTCTTTCCTTACTCTTCAAAACTGCCACTGCTGTGCAGCGGCATTTGGGCAAGACCACGGTTCACGTGTTGTCCCCTGCGCTCAGGTCGCCGTCGGGGGTCCCTCTTGTGTTTGTGGTCCCCGTGGGGCCACTTGCGTGCACTTGCTCAGCGGTTTAATTTTCGTTTCATTTCACCGTGGCCGGTGCAGAGTAAACCAGGGTAAATAACCGCGTTTGACCGTCCCCTCGCATCCTTGGCGCTGCGAGGCGTCGGTGACGCGCAGCTTCAACACCGTCCTGGACCTTCGCGGGGCCGCGCTTTGCTGACACGAGGACGAGCCATCCTACAGTTTAACGACACAAACGTGCCTGAGATGCTGGTGCACACCGAGGCTCCATCATAGCGTAAAGTGATGTGGTTTTGCAGGCTCCGAAGCAATGTGTGCCAAGTGAGCATCTTTTGTGTTTTTTTTTTTTTAATATATATTCAGTTTATTCGCTTTAAAGTAATCATAAAGAACCTGGTATGACTCAATTACTGTTGTAATTATGCCTTATTTATTTATTTATTTATTTATTTATTTATTTATTTTTTAAAAGATAAATATTCTCACTCCGCCGGCGCTTTGGTCGAGTTTCTCGGGCAGTTGTGCCAGTTGCACTCCTGTGTTGCCGTTTTGCGCCGATGCTGCCGAGAGAGGGCGGTGTTGAGCAGCAGCGCGGCGGCGCGCACGGCCACTAGCAGTTGCGTGATCTCCTGTCATAGGAGCTGTCCCAGTGTCACAAACCGTGTCCCACTGTCACTTGCAGCACTAAATCATTTCACTGCGCTGTGGAGTCAGTTCCGGTGCTCTTGGACTACTAAAGCCTTGCCTAAAATCTAACAGCCAATATGGCTGTGACAAAAAAAAAAAAAAAAAATTACAAATGTATGTTTTGGACAAAGAAATGTTCACTTTAGCCATTGATCAATTGCAAAAGTTTATACTTAGCTGACATTTTTCCATTTTTAAATTTGCCATACAATACTGCTCTTATACTTTTGACTTCAAGGTGCACCAAATAATAGCGGATAAGAATCTTGGTTGATAAAGTTTAGCAAAACCGATGTGCAACTTACACACACACACCTGAACAATTCTAACTAACAGCTCTGTATATATACACATGTTGTGGTACTTTCAGTTTGTAATCATTTCTTATTTTGTTGTGGTTTGCCCTTCCATTTAATACACCAGTGAATTGCATTATATCAGCAGCCACAATGCTGTTTCTCACATTATGGAATTTAGATATATTTTAGATTTTTACGTTTAGATAGCCATACTTTTCAATGTCTCTTTTTATAATTTTGACAGTTTTGGCTTGGGACTTATTTTTCCACATTGCTAAAAGGTGTTTTTTTTTTTGTATTTGCTAACAAGTGTGCTCAGGAGCTCTGGGTTTCTTTCTGGTGACTTAAATGCAGAGGGCAGAGCCTCAAACCCTGGCTGTCTGCTGCTCCAGGAGCTGGATGTCAGTATGGCTGCTGTGCAGCGAGTGCTTACTGTAACCCTACACATAATGTAATCTGGGAAAGGTTGAGCTTTTGTGTTTGCTGCTGGATGAGAAAGGTTCCCCTCAACCACAAAAAACATTCGGAGCGGAAGGTTACTTAGCCAGCTGTTCATTTTCTTCCAGGCTTATAAACCGTTTGGTAATCATTTTTTGGGGGTGCCTGTTTCACGCTTTCCATTTCACGATGATCTAGAATTATGCTGATACTCACATTGTAGCTCATTGGTTTGCTCAGAATAGTTGCTTGATCAAATCAGGGTCTTGGGGGTCTGCGGTCTATTCTGGAACGCAGGGCACACATCCATCAATGTATGGGACTACATCACAGGCTTATGTTATCTACATCAATTTTACACCATAAGTGAACTCACGAGTGTTTATAAATTAGAAAGGCCCATTCATGTGTAACAAATATAACTCAGCTCTTGCACGCTTAGGGTGCTGTGTTTCTTGGAAGCTATTAATGGAAAAAATAAATTAATGACATTTTGTTTCACTTGTGAGAAAAGAGGCACACAGAAGTGATGCATTAATTGGTGTATATATTGCTATTTGTGTCTCTTCTGTTTAAATCTAGTGCTTTTGACTGATGGGTGGTGAACTCAAAAACTTTTGTCAGTTTTTGTCTTGCTCCTAAAGGATAAATATATAAAAAATGTCAGTCCCATGTTTTGTTTAAAAATGCAGCAAGTTTGTTTATGTGTGTTGTTCTGGGTACTTGGACAGCGATTAAATGGGATGTGTCTGGGCGACATGCATTTTCTGGCAGACTAAATGAGATGGTTTTTGAATCCAGTTGGGACGGCATTTGGGCAGACAGAGATGTTTGTGAACGACGAGGGGTGAAAACTGTTTTTGGAGGAGATATTTTCCTTCCTCTCTGCCACTTGGCATTGTTGTGCGGTTCACTGCAACTGCGGTATCCGTTAGAGTTGTCAGAGGACGGTGCCCACCCCCATGTTGCTATGAGGCCGCCACCTTTCCAGAGTAGCACTTTAAACAATGCATGGATGAAAGCATCTGATAGTTTTTCCATTTCTTGCTGAATTTTTTTACATTAAATGTGGAATACCTGTGTCGTCTGTAGCATTAATATTCAAACGTCCCAGTTCGCAATATGTTTCGCTCCAGTGTTTTGCTAGTTTCAAGACTTGTCTTTCAGATGTTAAGCAACCCTCCCAGTTCACATCTTTAATGAACTTATGAGTGCTCTCGTCCACTCTGGGACCATGAACCCACATTGCCAAACCTCTTTAAAAGCAACAAAGGCTTTGTCAGGAAACCTATCCCTTTCTGTTGCATCCATAGTAACTGGAGAGAAAAGGGAAAAGCAAAGTCAGGAGGTCTTCACGAGCCTAAATAATTTCTTTGTGTGAATGCATATGATAGCAAATTAAATAATGACCTGATCCTCCTCTTCAGATGTTCACGGTGGATTTTGAAGCTGTATTAAATGAATGATTATTGACTACTGTACATCTGGACATTTTTGGGGGTCTGGGGAGCCTTAAACTGTCCACACCTTTGATTCAAATTAAATGGAAAAATACTTTTTAGCTATATGCAGTTTCCTTGAAAGGGTTACAACCATACAAGGGTCGAACCGAGCCTGTTTGCAAGTAAATTAAAAGATGAGCAATTTACGTTACACATAGAAATTTATTAAAAACATTCTCTATAGATATGCAACCGAGGGTAATGATTCTGCATATATTGCACGTTTCTTTAGCTAACGTGTCCGTACGATTTGACTTTAGTACGGTTTAATATGGCTTTTAAGTTGCTCAGTGTAAAACTTATTTCCCTTGTGGTTATTGTTATTAATAGTTCTTTACATAGCCGTCGCCTTTGTCCATGTAGACTTACAATACAGCTGTGTTAACAATTACTCGGTAATAGTTTTAGATGAAGTACAGAGTTTTAGTTACAGCTAGACGTGAACAAGAAGAATTAACCAATATAACTCTAAAAAAATTGAATGTATTATTTTGTCAATACTGAGACCGAGACTGAACGGTTCCAAGTTGTGGTGAGAATAGGTGGGATTTGTGCCAGAAGGTCAGAAGACTCAGGGCAGAGCTGATGTTGATAGGAAGCTCATTCCAAAGCTTGGGAGCTAAGAAAGAGCAGATGATGGAAGATGAGCATCTGGAGGTCATGAAGCAGATGTATTATACATCTGGGGTTCTGGAGGTTAGAACCTTCAAAATTTTGATCTAGATCCTGGCAACAGTAAGAGGATCCTAGCAGAGCTGAGGATAGCGCACGGTTATTCCAGTATATCATCCAAAATCGGATCTGAAGAAGTTTTTTACTTGGGAGTTGCTTTTTACAGATAAGGAAAATATTTATGAATAAACTATTAATTTGAAAATATTACCAGTATACATAGTGTGGTTCACTTAATGCTCAACTTTACCACTGTTTTTTTATTATTTCCAGTATAACAATCGGATAATAATGTCATTCCCAGCCTGAACCAGCACTTGGCTGGATGCTAGCTAACTGTGTCATACCTGTACCATTGAAAGGACATCAAAAGGTTGTGATGGCATACAGCAGGGGGTGTCCAGGGCTTTCATTCTTTCCAGCTCACCAGGATTACATAGTTTGGTTATATTTTCTTGTTTATCAGTACATTTTATATGTATGTGTTTCTTTGCTGAAATCCAGGATTTTTTTTGACGCCTGTCATACAGATAGCTTCCAGCATTGTATTCTTATGCCCTTTGTGTGAGGGTAATTTTTCAGGATCTCATTGAGTATGAGGGTGGTCCTTTTCTGGAGTGCTTTGATGGTGGGTTGGCTCATTTATTTCCATGCTTAACTACATGCCATGTCTTCCAGGGGCTCCAAAGAGTGGACCGCATCCGCAAGAAGGGTTGCCAATAAATTATTTAAACGCAACCGTCATCGCTGCCCCAGCGTGATAATATTAAGGATGGCTTTAAAACATTGATTTACTGATTTAAGCACAGAACTTGTCAACCATATGATAGCCTATGCAACATTTAAAAACATTTTTGAGATGATTTATTGTCACCTGTTTTCTAGTTATATCAGTTGTAAAGGTCTTGTAAAATGTTAGTAGCAGAAATGATGGTTCATTGGCCAAATGCTGGTTTGATGTTTTGTCACTGGACACTCTTCAAACACAAAAAGCCCTTTTTACAGAGACGGTAATGAAATCTTCTTGAGTTGTTGTTGCCGCTGGCGTTTCCATGACAATAAGTGATGCTTTAACAGGGTAATGTGGTAGAGCGTCATTTGTCAAAGACATTTTACTGCACCTGTTTTCCTAATCATGCTATTGAGAGTGAGCACATGCTTGAGGTGTTTTTTAGTGCTCCCTTATTTGGTTCCTAAAATAGCTGCCCAAGAAGACATTTAACGGCGTGTATCAGCTCAGCATGGTCGCCATATCTTTTTTAGGCTGAGGAGGTTAACTCAACAAATATCCAGAGGAATAATGTATCATTTTCCACTTTTTTTTGCTACTTATCCATGGCTTTATCAGCTTTATCATATTAGTATATGGTCTGAAGTGATACAAATATTTGGCACTTTCTCAGACTTAATCATGGTGTACATCTTTATTAAAGTATTTTTTAGTACTAAAAGGCCGAAACAGGCTCTAGTTCTTTATGATATCTTCAGATCCTTGCTTGTCAATAATGTCTTCATGTTCTTCCTACTCTGCTGAGGTAGCTTTGGACTCAAGTATTTACCACAAAAAGTGGATTTACCCCATTATCTTGCAAACATCTCACCAAATGCTGTGGTGGAATTGATTTTCTGCCTTGCTATCCCCGAAAAGCTGCCAAGCTTACCTCATCGCATGCGCCATGCATGGAATGTGCCGCTGCCTGTGCAATTCTGCTCCATTATGCCACCACTCGCAGCTAATGATGGCTCTCATGCTAATCTGATCTGAGGTAGACCAATGTCTTCCAGTGTGCCAACCTCCATGTGCTGCTGCTGCTCAAGTGTTGTTCAGTCATGCTGTTGACTCTTCTATATGCTGTATATACAGTATGTCTAAGATACCATATAATGCTAAGTTTATATACCATCTTTTGAGAATTATTTACTAAATTTTATATCCATGTAATTTATGCTTGAGCCATTCGCCGTAAGTACCTCGTTCAAGGGTTAAACAGGAAGCTGGAATTCCCAGTAGTACTGGAAACCAGTGGTTGTACCCCATCGATTATAAGTGGACATTACTCAACAGTGTGCTACCCACCGCATAAAACATTATTTCATAGCAGTCATAGCTACCCACAATGCTTTGGAAAATCTTTACAGTTTTTTACAGGGTAAATAGGGTTAACCCTCATTTGCATGGACAGCCAGTTTAGCCCAGGAAGCCACAGTCTAGTTGGTTGACTGAAGCCAAGCATGCTCATCTTCAGAGCCTCAGGATATTTTCCCGAAAGAGCATTTTAGCACTATACCATCATCACAATTTGCTCCTAGTTTTCACTCTTGCCATTTTTGCTGTTGTTAAAGTGCTTTTTTTCAGATTACAAGCACTTGTGGCTTTTGATGTGTTGTCACATTATTTAGCCTTCCATCACAGGAAGCAGAAAAAGCAGGAGGTTGTGGCTTTGACTGATTTAAATTGCGGAAATGTTCAAACAGCTTTTGTTACGTACTTGCTGAAAAGTGGCTGGAAGGTTGAAAAGGAGCGTTGGGCATTTGTTCAGAGTGTGCTGTGCAATTTGGACTTGGAGATAGTCGGGAGGGAGCAGCCCCACGGAGCAGCAGTTGGGAGCTGATTGCTGAAGATCACCAAGTACGGATTGAATCTCTAATCTGGCGCGGGCCGTCTGGGTGCGAAGCCGCAACTGCTGATTCTCCAAAGGTTGTCAGTGCCCAAGCAATCATGCCAAGGGCTTTACTGTTTCAGACACAAGTGGGGTGGAACTCTTCCAATTTGAAATTACTCTTTGGTGATTTACTGCATGCTCCCCTCCCCAAGAAGTTCGACATGGTCCAGAAATGCAATATTTGACTGCACAGTTACTATTTCAGGTGATTCTCACTGTTTTGCTTTCTTGCTAAAAAAACAAAATGAATTGAATTGCCGATGTAGGCAACGTGCTTTAAGTGCATTCATGGTAGGATCAAGCTTTTGCCAAATTCCAGTTATCATTTTAGATTTCGTTTGGATTATTTAACATTCTGCTTTGCTGGAAGGTCCTGTTTTTTGCCAGAATGGATTTGAGGAAGATGGAAGTCAGTTTCTAGGGACTAAGGATGGAGTCTGATGAATTTTCAATTTCAACATAGCTTTAGGCTACATTTGAGGTTTTGGTGATCAGTTGGGTTGTTTGTATCACGGTTGTATGCAAAGTAGACGGACGTGCCAAAATTGCAGAAGGAACAGAGTTCTTATTGGTTAAAAAAGTAGTGCGATTACAGAGGACTCTGGGTAAAAAGAGCCTTTCAATGGCCCTTGCAGGCAACAAACTGGGTCAAGGAAATGGGTCCTGTGCCCTTTGTGTGGTGTGTGGGGAACGTCTTAGGCATTTAATATCCTGGGCATGTGACGATGGAGTTGTTTCTGCTGGGCCCCCTCAAAAAGACTTCACAGGCACAAAGGATGTGGGAAGCAGATGAGGGGTGGCTCTGAGGTCCTGCCACCACTGTGCCGTACTGTTATCGTCTTTTCTTGTAGTCTTTTGTTTTTTTTCGGTAGTAGCATCAGTAATTGCAACAAAGACACTTTTAAATGAGTACTTCCGGGAGGTCAGTTTTGACTTTACGGTAAACAACCGTTGTCTAAGCTGCCAGAGACTGCGATAGAGATTTAACCCAGGAAAGCCATACGTTTGAAATTTGGAAACCTTGATTTTAACATTGGTAATTTAGCATGCCCTGATATACTAGCTTAACCTAATAGACAAAAGCATTGTATGTTATGAATTTACTTAAAATATATGCAGATCCTAACATTTTGGTGTTTTAAACTGTTTTATTGTTAATCGGTCCTGATTTGTTCCTGAAAACTGATTTGAATTAAAAATAAAAAAAAAAAAAAAACATGCTAATGAAGCTACTTATTCTGTTATTAAATACAATTTGTTTAAACCCTATGTCAAGTTCACCAAAAAAAATCACTTTAAATGATGGCAAATTTAAGGAGAAAAACGTTCAGCGCAGTAAAATCGAAATAATAACAATAGCAAAATTTTAAATGAGCCATTAAAGTATATTTATCACATTAGTTTGTGTGTGTGTGTGTGTGTGTGTGTGTGTGTGTGTGGGGCCTGGCTTGAGAAAGATGGTGGTGGAAAGGGTTGCCGGGGATAAGGGACACGTTCAGTTCTTATTTTTATTTGACCTCTTGTAAGATGTATAAATTGCACTGTTGTTTTAGACAAATTAATTTCTACAGAAATATCGATCTGCCTTTCATAATTCTTGAAATGCCTTAACACTTCCAATATTTTTCAAAACTTTAAGCTGCATGCACACACGCTGCCTTCTTCTCCACTTCAGCTAACACTTTCATTTATTGTTCTTTAGGAGAAATTTTTACAATTGCAGCACTTTAATAAAGAACACAAACAGGTGGATATGCAGTTGAGACAATAGATCGCTGGACTACAACTGAGTATGTAGGTACCCTGCACCCATAATGCAATGCATTTCTTTGTCTCTCTCATGCAGCAGCTTGGTGCAACATTCAAATAAGTGTACATCCCAGTCCAGACGGGATGATGTAGACTGGATGAATGAAAATTTGATAACTCGTTTGACTGTGGCTGGATACATGAAAAACTGTATATCTGGAGCCCATGTACCTGTGATGTGGGTAAATAACATTAATTTCAGTAGCTTATAAGAGTTTACTAAAGATGCAGATGTGATCCCTTCCAACAGTCTTTGTTGTTCAATAATCTATGATTTAAAAAAATTTACTGTCAGACTAAGAGATTAGAGCTTCCTGTTGGGTTTTAATGTCATTGTTAAATACAGCTATAGATAATTTTTAGTAATCTGTACTAGGTGTATGGTGGCACATTCATTTCAAATTCCCATCATGATGCCATCAAATTTATATTCAGACTATTGTGAAACTTTGTTCTTTTTACAGACTGATCTGTCACGGCTTGTTTGCTGAAAATGTTTTCCACATCACAGGTGTCACTGTTGTCCATACCTTACGCATAAAACTTGATGACAGAGCCTCTGGCTTTGCTTTCCGCATCAAGAATGTTCTGGTCCTGCTTCTCCAAATCACGTGTTCTGCACTGGGTTCGGTATAAGAGGTCATGTTTCTGCTCTGTGTCAGCTGGTGGAAGAGTAGCCTTTCGCTGTCATTTTTATCCATGTCAAGAGTGCAGGACACTTCCTGAGCTGCAGATCAGAGCTCCTGAAAGGGTGAACCCCCGATGCTGTGACTTTTGTCTGGAGGTGACATTGATGCTGTATGTTTCCATGTCGACTTTTGCCCAGAAAATTGAGCTCTGGCTCTAATTCACAAATACAATAGACGGCTTTTCATAGCTGGTTTCCCAATTAGCTTCCTTTGACTAGATGTCTCTGCCGCAATGTTTAATTTGTTCATTAACACACAAGCGAGCGGAAACTTCTAGACAGTATGTGTGGATACCTCAGCCAATTCAGGCCCAGCTCTGAAAGCACACTGGGAGGAAAAAAAAAAAACTTGATTCATTTCTTTTTCCTCCTCCTCCTCCTCCTCCTCATCATTACCATCATCATCATCAAGACCACCAGATAAATAGCACTGCCACCATCCAGATCACATGAGCTTAGCTGTTTGCTTCTAATAAGGACACGTATTAGAAATTTCCCGTGCCATTGAACCATAGTCATTTCTAGAACGAGGAGGCCGAATGACTGCGGCAGCAGAGCTGCTAAGAGGCACCGTCAGCAGGACCAGACAGCGTACTGCAGTTTCAGCGTCAGTCGTTCCATCCAGCTGGTTTACTCCTTTGCTTAGTCATGATGTTCACACTGCACATCAGCGAGTCTGGCTTTCCAGGAGCAGGTGCAGTCGAATTCCTATTTTCATATTCTTATTCCAGTTCATAGGTTGCATCCTGCATTAGTGGCACCGTAGCCCTATGGGTTTCATATTTGTGATGTGGATCAACACTTTCTCTTGCTGATGGTGCAGGTTCACACAACCTGGTCTGAGGATGGCAGGTGCGGTTGAAGGCTGTGGGCTTTGTGTCGATTGTGGTTACGAGGGCATGACTAGCTGTGCGTTCAGCCGGCTATGTGGTGACATGTATACGTGTCCCGTGATGCGTATATTATACGCGGCATTGCTGTTGTTTTATTGATACTAAATCTGAATGCTGTATATGTTGTAGGTACATTCCAGTTGCTGTTGTGGAGATATTTGACCTGCATTTTTACCAAGTTTCATGATAATTTCTTTGAATAAACTCAGTGGAAAATACACACCAGGTGAGAAGTCCTAATGACAGTGATAACAACTGGTGGATTTTTTTGTTCTTGACCTGAGGACAAACACTTCTTGGTTGGAAAATCCACAGCTGTACGTGAAGTGGATCTCTCGCTAAACTCTTAAAATCTCCTCAAAACAATCTGGACTTTCCATCCTGCTTTACCTGTCTGCTCTGGGTTTGTTTAGAGGGGTTAGGTGTTGTTTCTATGGCGATAAGTAGCTTTCTGAGGGGCCACAAATGTCCTTGACACATCTACAGCCCGGTGTGACAGTGATTAATGCCCTGTCAGAAAAGGGCGAGAGGACATCACCCCGGCGCGGCTCCGCTAGCAGAGAGAAACATGCTTTACAGGTCAAATAGCTCTCAGATAATGAGGCAGTGGCCATCAGTGTCGCCAACTTGCTCGGCACACCTGTTGCCAGACTAATAACCTGCACTGTGGTTTGTCACCTATGCTGCTTGTAGAACTCTATCAAAGTACAACTGTGGCATCTCTGAACCCATGCTCTCCAGGGAATATTGCTGCACAGGCTGACATTTTAAGGGTCCCTTAGTGCTGGGTGGCCTTTTTCTTTTTAAAGAAGGTAACAGCTTATGACGGGGATCACTGTAAGTTGAAAAATCCCCTTATATTTTATTATGTAAACCGTAAGGTTGCACAAACAATTTATGTGCAAGAAAGCTGTGTTGTACAGCAGGGTTTTCTTAGTTTTTCCAGTCTTTTCATGTAAAACAATGCTAACATAATAAGAAGAATTGTGCAGGTAGAAGACAGGTAGCCCTGTGGAACAAGTTTGATTATTAGGTACATGTTGGGCTGAGGGGTTTGCGTGCATACGTTTCAATGCCATCATCTGTACTGACCACTGAGACCTGTATGTGTTTAGTCAATCTGTAAAGAATTGCACTTATGTTTTTGCTCTGCACTCATTATTTGCAGTCCATTTTTTCTCATTTTCTTTTCAGAACCACCAGAACATTTTTTTTTTGGCTTACTAGCCATTATAAATAGAAAGTATCTTGAATAGAATCAAGAAATGTTTTGTACTGTAAATAAAACAGTATTCCAAATGAAACCCAATCCCTGTGAGTCAGTGTCAAATGCGGTCCACTGCAGCAGAGCAGCCGGTCGATGATATCGTATAGCAGATGGAGCGGTCATTGTTATTTGTCAGCGTTAATTATAAAATGATGTGAAAATGTTATTCGGACAGCTGTCCTAAATCTGAGTTGTTATGAGTTGCATATGTTGCAAGATGAGGAGGCTCTCTATGACAAAGTAGTGCAGAATTCTTGTAACTATGTCAAGCTGCTGTGTACGTTTTGTATGCAGGTATCTCAGGTTCACGCCAGTAGGTTACGATTTTGCATGAAACTGCGGTGATTCTGAAATTTTGCCACTTGACTGCTTGACAAGGTGTACCAGCATATCAGTATCCTCTTGCAGAGGAGCCTGGGAGATGCGACAACACAGTTAGCAGAAATGGCTCCTCACAGCTCCTGGGCTGGGTTTGAACGAAGTTCAGTGTGGACTTTGCATGTTCTCCTCATGTTTGTTCTGGTTTTCTTCCACAGTCCATAGGCCTGTGTTTCAGGTAAGCTCGAGAATCCAAGCTGCCTGTAATCTGTGTGTGGTGTGTCGATGGGTTGATGACTATAGGGAGCTGTGGACAATATATGAGGTATCTGCAAAACCTTACTTGGCAATCATTGTACCTTGCTTTGGAGAAAAGAGTCTTCTCAATGGACAAATGTAAGCATTCACTTGCGATCATCATCTAACACAATGTAAACACTTCCACGTGCTTTTGTGTGTCACTCCCAGGCTTTCATAAGGACCACTTGGGAACTTAGGGGTGAGTTGAGGTTAATGCTCCAAAAATGGCAGATTTTTCTCATAGAGCTGTGGTGCTTTTTTCCCCCCTCTGCAACCGCAGGGATGTTGCTGTCATTTACCTCTCCACATAATTTTATTCTGCACATCAAAGGCAAGGAGCTTTTCGGAACGTGACCGAGTTCAGTCGAACTGGACTGATTTATTCCGTAGTTGGTATGCAGAGGCGCAAAGCCTGTAGCACTTAATGAGTAAAATGCTCCTATAAAAGCCTTGAGGCAGAACATCTGCATGTCGGAGATAGGAGGTGACCTCTGTCTTCTATTCCAACATATAATTTCCATATGTAATAGGAGTGTGATATCTTGAAAACATTGTAATGATTAACATGTTCTTTGGCAAGCGGAAACTATCAGGGATTGTGGTGTGGAGAATTAATGTTTCCCCTCTCTGTTTGGATTCGCACCTTCGCACTCTCCTGGTGGAGGCTATGGTTTATTCTTTATTCCAATTTAATTAGCCAAGTTACTGTGAAGTGCTATCGTTTTCCTTTTAAAGGTGATCTTCCTCGGACGCCCCGCGATGACATCCTTTCTTGTGATGCTGCAATCCCTTCTTTTCTTTCCACCCCAATTCCAGGTTGCTGCATAGTTCCATGTCTGATGGTGTGAGGAGGAGTGAAAGGTCTGCCTAAAGAGTGTGTGGGTGCCACCAGGGTGTGAAAGCTTCCTGCAGGTGCCATTTAAACGACAATCCGCTTCTCTGCAGGTCCCGCAGTGCACTGCCCGTAAAGCCGCTCGGGTTCGACACCCTGTAAGTCATGCTTGCTGGGGGAGAAAAGAAATTCTCACTGCAGGCCACAGTCCAAGCGTCTGCTTATGTTTTCCAGCTGGAGGTGTGACAGTCAAATAGAAGTGTGCGTGTGGTTTTCCAGGAAGTCTAGGTTGCCCTCTCCCCTCTCCTCCGCATACACACACGTGTGCATGCACCCATTCATGACTCCAGTGCTATCAGGGGCAACCCCGTGGAGACACTGGGGAGGGAATGGATATCTTGAGGAGGCTGCTGACCCCATGAAGGCACCCGGGGAATGGCAGGAATAACAGTGTTGTGCTTGTTCAGAAAGGGTTACCTAAATGTTTAATGTGCTAAAGTTAATGTTTCTGCTGGCAGAACCACCTCACAATCACAGTAGAGTGCTGTGCAGGAAACAAGGGCCCATTCAGGCCATCTCTTAGAGTGTGTTGTGCAGTTTAAGGGCTTCTTCCCCAGAGCCCTCCGCTATGTGTGAGCCTATGTGTGTGAAAAAGTGGGCGCGTCCTGATGTTTATATTTTCTGGAATGCATGCCGTGCACAGCACAATGTTCATGACACCAGACAACCCTGCCTCCATCAGGGTTAAACTCGGGGACGTTGCCTCTGCGCTGATTTGTGGAGCTCTCAATCTTTTTGCCCCTTGAGGGTGAAGGGGAATGATGCTGCGAAGCATCTCGGTTTCCTCCCAATAAATCTGATGATTTATGGATATGTACTGGCTATAGACAGCGGAGTAAATCTGGAAATGCACCCTCCTGTTTATGTTGGGTTTAAAGGAAACAATCTGACCCCCCCCCCCCATCCCAAATATTAGTCTGGTTGCACATGAGTAGAAATATCTCATATATTCCAGCAAATTCTCTTCCTTTGTCTTTTACATGGAATCCAAGATAACAAACAACCTGTGTTTGTTGATGGCTGCGTCGAACTAAACCGTTTAGGTTACAGACCGGCGCCACTTTTGAGGCAAGTGGACGTCTGCTGGTTTGCATTGGGATAAGCGGGTTTGTTTGCCTCTTCACAGTCCAACACATAAACCCCGCGTCCTCGGTGCGGGGTCACTCGGTCAGCGAGTTAGCGGATCCATAGATGACCACCGTTGGGGGGGTGCGGTGGTGGTGGTGGTGAGAAAACTGGGTCACTGTTACCTTTCGCTTCGCGTGGACTCATTGCACTGTTAAGGCGCTGTGGCAAAAGGGACAACATTTAACAGCAGCTGCCCTCTTCAGAGCGGAATGTGTAGCAAATTGCAGAAATTGTCAGAAGACTTCATCTCATTTGAGTGCTTTCAGCCTCTGCAGTTCAATTATGGTGACACTGGTGGGCTTAAGTGGATTTTCATTTGAACCAAATCATATTTTAGACTGTGTTTAAACACAAGTAAAAGGCGCCTGAATGCTGCAAATAAACAGTGGAGCGTTTATTTAAAAAAGTCGTTTTTGCTCTCATCTCTTGCCTTCTATGGCCAAGACAGGAGCAGGCGTTTGAAGTGATGGCTTCTTATAATTCATCCGGTGCTGAAAGGATGGAAAAAGAAAAACAGATTGCAGTATAATAACTGAGACTGCTGCTCGGCAAATCAATAACATGACAATAAAGCAAACAACTGCTCCGAAAAATCTGGCAAAAATACGCAAGCATCCAGCAATCGGTCGGCAAAACAACTTTTCGTCCCGCTTTTGTGCGTTGTCTTCCTGATCTGCCAGGGCTTTCTGTGCTTGCCATTGCCCTGTCCCCTTTGCATTATTGACTTGACCGTTTTTTTTTAGTTCTGCCTACAAAAGACATAATAATGCTCATTTTATAGTTTTATGCTTATAATTTGGGTACTGTGCTTTTTCACAAGGTGGCGAGGGGCTGCAGCGATGGGGTTGAATGGTTTGGATCTGCGTCTGCGTGCGTTTCTTCTGGGAGCTCTGGTTTTCTCCCATACATCAAAGATTTATTTTAAGTGAATGTTTCCTGTTCTGTGTGAGCATGTGTGATGCTTTCCAAGGTGCACAGTGCCTTATTTCCTATGCATCTCAGGCTCGGACTACCGTATCCCAACTCAGGGTTCCAAAAGAATTGATGGATGGACAAATGTTTTTTCTTGGTACACCCTGACACACTGCGCATCTAAAAATTCAGTTTTGAAATTTCACATTATGTCTAAACAAAGACCGGTTGTGTCTTTGCTGGTTTCAGAATTTCTTCTGTATTTGGTACGAAAACCTTTAATACGATGAAAATTTCCTAAATTATGTAATAAGCAATGGCAGTGCAAAGTGAGTTTGCTCCAGTGTGAATGCCAAGCCAAGAGCTGAAAGTGTTGCGTTGCTATGAAGAAAAACAGAACTACTTCTTCTAGCTCTTTGAAAGAGGGTATCTGCCAACTGCCGTGCATCTAACTACAGACCTTCTAAGCAGAAAGTAATCATTCTTGCTGGTGGTGCTGACAGCTTTCCCTATCGACCGGAAAATGCCATTTCTCTCAAGAGAAAAATGCCAGGTGCACCATCAATAGAGACTTGTATCAACAAATGTGGTCTAACAAATTTATTCCAGAATACAATGTTTTGTTTTTCTTTTTTTTTTTTTACAGTAAAATGTTTTATTTCATTCAGTCATAGACTTCTAAAAGTGTCCTTTAATTTAAGTGGTTCAGGTATATTGAGGTTCTGTTGTTCACAAAGGTTATCTTGAGGGACTTGGTGTACCACTTCTCAAGTCTTTGAGATATTTAATCGAAAATGGACCTCTTCATTTTCAGTGAGTTCTGATATTTCTCCATGTTCAACTTTGTAAATTTGTTGGATTTCTGTGGCTTATGTTTAGGAGAAAGACTTGATGCATGCGGACTGTCAGTGACAGAGACAGATGGCCGTCATTTTCAAAAGCTGGTCTTAAGGTTAGACAGTATGGTGGTCAGGGCCAACAACACTAATTCAAGATCTTTTTCTGCAAAGATCAGCCATGGCTAGAAGCTCACCGCATCTAAAAGGAGCTGAAGGTCAAAATCCCCTTTTCAGACCCAAGCCAGCTAACCTGTTTCAAAGGCAATGCTGAGTCCAGGATTCAGAAATGCTTCCTGTCTAGGGTACAGTGGATGTTTACCACTACAAGGCTTCATGATGGCAACATAAATTGGAGGATTTGTTGTAACAGAGGAGCAGTGAAGGGATTTATTTTTTTTGTTCTTCTTGGGAGGACAAAATGGTCTAACAGGGGATCCGTAATTGACAGTTGAGTCATTTTCATTCATTCATTCATTCATTCATTCATTCATTCATTCATTCATTCATTCATTCATTCATTCATTTTATCTGTCCCTGCCGTGCAGCAATGTCATGTATCCTTGTCCTGTTGGTTCAGAAATGTGTTGCCAATAAAGGCAAATGCTGGTAAACAAGTCAATATATGGATTATTTGGGGACAAAGAAATACTGCTTTTCGGCTGCACCGAGTGCTTGGCTTCGGGGAATTTGTGAGAGCAACGCTGTGGGACGTCAGCATTTACCACTTTCCCCAGTTTCACAAATGTGTAACATCTTAAGCCTTCAACAACCGGACAGTTTTATCTGGTTGTAAATCAATCTTGGCACACTGGTGTACCACATGGAAATTTATTTTTTACAAGCTAGTTGTCTCTGTAATAGTGATCCATTTAATGGTAGAACCTTCTGTACTGTGATAACCACTTTGGACTTACATTTCAAACCTGTCCCTGTTTTTCCTCTGAAACTTCAGTGACCATCTTGTAAGGATGGACACTGTCAGGAAGGTCACACCTTTACTTCTCCAGTCCCCTTATGGCAGTTTTAAATGACGCCATAAAAACTTCTATACATTTGCAACATTTCTCGTAAAATCAGTGCCATTATTTGGCTAAATATTTGTTTTGTTTACATTTTTTTCTTTATTCCTGTGGGTATAGATGGGGAATAATCTTTTAACCTTTTTACTGTAGTCTCTCCTATCTTCTACAGCTTTGTTCTCTGTTGCTTTATTTATTTATTTCATGTGTTTTTTTCTATTTGTGAGGGCTGTTCTGTATCTTTAATACCAGCCTTACTGTCTTTTACAAAGAAGCTTTGTATACTGGTGGCAAGGGGTGTTGCAGTCACAACTGCACCGTACGGTACCTTGGGTTACACACCTTGCTGGGCGTCTGCCGTTTCAACCTCGCCGCAAGCCGACAGGCAGCCTCTGCATTTGCTTCTTAACTGAGGCTGTGGCACAGTTATAGCGAAGTGGTGGCACTTTTTGGCAGGGAGTTTGGTGTCTGCATCCAAGCCGAGGTAGTGCTCCAGAAATATTTTGTGTAATGAATGTTAAAAATTCCTCCTGAGTAAAATATACTTCGCTGAAGGCAGATGAGTGAAATAGGTTGATGGTCATACATTATAAAAAGACTCGATTAACATCAACACAAGAATTCGGTGGTAAAGTGATCATGAAAGTTGAAACCCTGGATCCAATGATTTTTATTGTCTTAAATGTTTAAACATGACACCTTTATATGTTTTTCCCTTCTGGCTGGTTTGAAGGGCAGCAAATAATAAAGTGGTTAGAGCTCCTTTGTGGAAGAATCACCTGGGTTTACATCTTTTGTGCAAGGTACTTCCCTCAGTTTGTGCTGCTAAAAATGTCCTAGTTATATTAAACAGGTAAATAATTATAAGCAGCATTTGGAATTGGAAAGTGTCATTGAGTCATGGCTGACTCCTGGGTGACCACTAACATGGTGTTTTCAAGGTAAGGAGGAACAGAAGTGGTTTACCTTCACCTTCTTTGCATGCAAACTCCACCGAGACCCCTCAGCTGGGCTCCAACCCAATGTCAGGCAGGCAGCCCAGGAGCTATGAGGCACCAGACAAGCAGCATAGTCTGCAGAAAGTGTTGTGTTTATTGCTCTGTCTTGTTTAACCATAGTTTAAGGTTTAATATGAGTTTAAACTAAACCACTTGATGTGGTTTCTCAAACTGAATTGCTGTGCATGCTGAAACTGCTTTTTAAAACACACCTGCGCACCGGCATTTTAAAACAAACCCCAGGCTGTTGATTTTTATTTAGCAGTCAAATAAAAATCATTATAAAAATTATTAAACAGTCAGCTTGAAGCCCTCAGTTGTAGTTAGAATCACGCAAGTGCCACCAGAGGTCACTTTATCCGAGGTTAATCTTAAACTTGCTGCATGTAAGGTTTAGCCGAAATTTAATAAGAGAGGGCAGTAAGTTAAACACATCTCCAGCTGAGATATTTTTAATATTTAACATTTTTAAACCTTTCGCTGCATATAGTGTTATGTAGGCAACTGTGATATATAAGCTTCAAAGGCGGTATTATGTAACTAAATACATTTCAAAATTTTGAGGCTCCTACCTTAAAATATAACCAGAGAGAGAGAGAGTGCTATATTTTTATTTATTAAGGGATTTTTAGCTTCTTAGTACTTAGAACTGACTTACAGAGCAGCAATGGCAGAGGCAGAAGTTCAATAAAGGCAACCAGTGTTTTGCACCATTGCTAAAACAGAGTAATATACATGTCTTCTCGTCAAAACAAAAGCAACATTTTATTTCGGCATGTGTGCTCTCCTTTCAAAGGAATACCCCCTTCCAAAAATAATGGCAAAAATTAAAAATGACAACAACAATGGACAGTTGTAAAAATGGCAATGAGCATTAATAATAAGTAATTGGTGTAGCTGATGTGTTTCCATTTTAAGACAAAAAATCCCTTTTACATCCCTTTTGAGGGGTTTTTTGGCATGTGAAAAAATGCCCTCAGGTGTGTTGAATTTGTTTTAATAACCATGTGTTTATGCAAGGCTTAAGGGATGTAGTCGCTCAACCTTCACGTTCTGATTTACTATCTGCATTGAGGCTGTTGGCCAAAATTTCATCATCGAAGTGACAAAATATCAATTCTGGCAAAATTCGTGCACATATTCAGAAATCAGACTTTATTACTGGTGTCACTTTAAGCATGAAATACACTTTTGTTTACTTTGAGTTGCGTGTCGCTTTGGAGAAAAAAAAAAAACATTACCGAATGCATGCATGTTAATATAGTGTTTATGTCAGCTTAAGCCGCTCCTGTAGACTTCAGTTGCAACTTCAGTAACACTGCAAGCTCAACACTAACAGGGTGTGGAATTTTGAACATCTTCAAAGCTTACTGTGTGGTCAGGTGCACTTTTACCGTGGTGGTTGCCCGGGACATAGTGAGTTTTTCTATACACATCCCTATTGGCTTGAGGTCTACCGACAAGCAGTACTGTAGTAAAATTGCTGTCACATCATCTGGGCTCAATACACGGTAGCAACAAGCAGAAATAATTCCCAAAATCCTGAGCAGATCAAAGAATTAATAAGGAATACAAAAGCCAAAGGAATTGACTTTTAATCTCACTTATACTGTGTGAAGCCACACTCCCAGCTGCTTCTGTTGTACCTGTGAAGGAGGTATGGACCCTCAGTCACTCCAGCCAAAATCCCCTTCTGTGCAAACATGTCAAATGCAGTTGGTGAATGGAGAAATAATTTGATTAATTTAAACTAAACCAGCAAAGTTATAAGAAAAATAAGTCAGAACAGACACTTTTTTAAATTGAAAATAATAACTAAAAAATTTTAACTTTCACAAGTCTTCTTTTCCCCCTGCTCTATTCCTGCCACTCTCATTTACTTTTCTTATTGTGTTCTGTTTAGGCTATGAGATTATTATATTATACATATAATATAAGCACACTGAAGGGGAGTCAAGTGAGTTATGTCTGTCCCTTCTTGTGTATAATTGTATTGCTGTGATTTATGCGAACGCAGGACTGCCTGTGGCTTCAGAATTGTGTATCTCCTGAAGTCTGGGCACAGCATCAACCGCCTACCAGCAAAGACCTCATGCAGACAGGAACAAAGATTTTTTTTTTTTTTTTTAATTCCCCCATGATGTCAAATTACAGTTTGAGGTAAAATAGATAATGACACCCAGAAACCTCTCTTTCAGAACTGGCAGCTAAAATATTTACTCCCTCTTCCTTAATTCTGTTTGTAAGCGTTCCTTGCACAACGGTGGCACGACTGATCTTCTGCCAGATTAAATGTTCTTGCCCGCAGTAATGCCCAAATGTGACATTAGGGCTGTACTGATTGGAAATGCTGCGCAAAGTCATTTAGGCATTCACCATGACAGCCTGTGCTTCGGCAAAGCATGGAGAACATCGATATTGCCGTCTAGTAAGTGGATCTTCAACAATAAGAAAAACCAAGTGGGAGATGGTGGAGTTTTCTGAGTTAGAATTTTACAGGACATGCAATAGAGGATCAGAACTTTTTTTTTATGTTACAGCAACAATTTATTAATAAGACACTTTATTTGTGGGTTTTTACTTCTTTGGCTGTGCAAGCTTTCCATCTCTGTGAAACCTCAGGGCTCACAACTTTTTGCCAAAGTGGACATGAAAACATATAGACCGTATTTGTTTGCACATCACATCTGTTGTTCCACAGGTGCACGAAGCTGCTGCGTGTTATTAAAATATTTATGAAATATGGGCGGCAAGCTAGGCTGTCGAGTAGCGCTTGCTGCCTCACACCACCTGGGCTGCTTGGGTGTGAATCTGAATCCAGCTCAGCTTGTGTGGCGTTAGCAAGTTCTCCCTGTGTCTGTGCTGCAGTTTCTTCCCACAGTCCAAGCACATGTGTTTCAGGTTGACTGGGCTCCGTCAACTGCCCGTAGCGTGCGTATATGTAGCCGCCATCTGGGAGTCGTTGTATAGCCTTCTCGAGGTTAAGCAGTTAATAATAACGGATTTTTGGACATTTATGAAAGACGTTCAGCCTTACCTGGTTCAGTCTTTCTCAGTATAACCTGGTACATATGTGCACATCTGACTCTCACCACATCATCACATCATGACTGCTCAACGGTCCTGATTTTCGCCAGACTGGTTCTGCAGGCTCAGGCTGTTGAATTTCAGTGCTTCTCTCAGTTTGGATAAATTTTATGTTTTACTTTATGTACTTTTGGCTCATTAGCCACCATTTCCCTGCCCTGAGGATATGCATGCTGAGGTTTCCTCTCTGTTCATCTGAATTGCCATTAGGCTACATCCCAAACTGGAGCCCAAATGCTGGACAGCTTCTTGAGCAACCAAATGTACAGCATTTGGGGAAGGGGGGTGCTAGGGGAAACCTAGACACTATAGATTTCCTAAAGTCTGTGGTAAACTGAGCATGAAGGGCAACTGTGTTAATCCATAGGAGATTACCCCATATTCAGTGGTGTCTGCCTGGAGCCAACACTCTATGACAGATGCAGCAAAATAGCAGCAGTAGGTCATCTGAGTGAATTATAGTGGAATTAAATGGGCCTAAATGCCCGGATGAATATTCACATAGAGATGGAACAGGCAATGCAGTGGTCATTCTCAATCCACAAAACAAGTGGAATCCATTCTTTCTCCTGCAGACATGGAAAAGTGGAAGCGTGAAAAAGTGGAGAAGAATTTGCATAGAACAACTACAGCCACATATCCAGGTTCACCAGTAAGTTGTATGAGGTTCATATATATACTCACGCTTTTTATATATATATATATATATATATATATATAAAAGCGTGAGTAATGATGACGTGCAGCTGTGGAAGAACTTTAAAAATCAAAAAAGGCGCTAAGAGAATTTGGAAAAGGCAGAGTAGCTGGTGACTAAGTTGTGGACCTGCTGGTTATAAACAGCTGCTTAATGTGGCAGTTAGAAGAGTGACAGATCATTGCAGTACAGTCCAAATGGAAGTGCTGCATAATGGAGGAGGAACGGTGACTGCAACTCCGGGGCTGCCCGCATACTATAACAGGGTACTTGCAAAGGTCCTCAGTCTCAGCAATTTGACAGAACTGGTAGAACTAATGGTCAACAAAAGTGAGTGTGAGTCTTTATTATATTGTTTATATATATATATATATATATATATATATATATATATATATATATATATATATACACACACACACACACACACACACACACACACATATATATATAAAATTCTCTGAATTTTTCATATCTGTGACCCCATTTCTGCTGAGCGGAATTATTATTTACGTGAGATGAATGGTATATCAAACCAAGCAAAGTCATGTGTAATGATATTGCCTGTGAAGAGAACTCTCATTTTGCATTTTCTCACTTTAAGTTGTGAACCAATAGGTGTTTTCAAATGGAAATCTTTTTGCTTTACAGCTTTTTGTTTTGAAAGACCTTGGTTCCACACTAGATTTTTGACAGATGTTTGCGTGAGGCAACTGAGATGGTAGGATAAGTCACACCACACCTGGAAGGGGGGTTACTCACTGTGTGTTGTGCTCAACATCACTAAGGCTCAGGTTTTCAAGCTTCTGTTCTTATATGGCGTGAGTGTGAGTGGTGAGGATGTTATGCAAATTCTACAGCAGTAAATACAGGAAAAATGGAGGACTTAAGAATAAACAAATGTCATACTTATACAAGCAGAGATCAGTGCAAATAGAGAGTGTATAAATAAAGAATATAATTGGGACCTTTCACAAATCTTTTATTCCCCCCCAACATCTTGTAGATGGTGAACACCATGGTGAAATCAAGCATGGAACTCTGAACCTTTCTGGCAATGCAGAGGGAATTTCTTCCTCCTTTTGCTCTCAAAAATACTTGAGGCGTTCCTTCTTGTGGAACCCAGTTTGGGAATTTAGTGAAGGCATTCTGAGAAGAAAGCATGTTTTGGCAAAATTATACCTTAACCCCTCTTAGATACCTTACTGAGGTATTAGGTGCTGCAGTTAGAGGACTTGGGCTTGAATGCCACCTCCTGCTGTCATACACTTGAACAAGATAAGATAATAACCCTGAGTTGCTCTAGTAAAACCCTGCTAAATAAATCAGTTAAATAAATAAATAAATTAAATTAAATCTCTGCAAGTATCTTAATGCTACAAGACATTTTGGAGAAAAGTTTCACTTAAATAAATTTAACTATGAGTTGTTTCAGGGTCATATTATTTTCCACTTTGTTATGCTTCCTATTAATATTTTTAGGGATTGCATTAAGGGAGGACCACTTGCATGCAGATTTGTTTTCAAAGCTCTGAAATTTCTGATGTAAGAAGCACAACTGTAGCTTGTGAAGTAGTTGTTTATAAAAATGAAAATACAACTGTACCGCGACATCTACATCTCCCTCAGCATTTCTATGACTTTTGTGGAATGCTAAACATTTGGAACAGATCCTTCATGACTGAAAATAATAACTTGCATTGTTTGTGACCCAGCAGTACTGCTTATACCTACTGAACCTGTTCTAGTAAATCCTTCCAAGTACAGATATTATTTTTGGAGGATTTTATTGTTCACCTGCAGCAAGTCTTCCAAAAGGTGACATTCATCAGGCAGGATTTTGAATTCTTATTTACTTCTTTTTAAATTGTCAGTTTTTTTTTTGGTCATCCTAGTTGGGGCATTCATAGAAAATCTCTGAGGATGCCTAAAAATTGAACAAAAAAAATAATCTGGAACTGTTGGTATTTAAGTTGATATTTTTCCCTTTTAACATTGCAACTCTTGTTAAAAATGCATGAATGTGAAGAGTTCTGCTCCGAGCAGGTAGCAGGTGAAGGGCACAGCCTAAAATGCGCCGCACCAGGCTGAGCGCTCGACTGGTGCTTTGAGCATTCGGAGGATGGCGCGTCGCTCGCCTGCTTCCGTGGCCTCTCATTAATTCCGTAGAGGCCAGGGGCTGAAAGGGTGATGTTAGAAATCAAGTAGTGCTCCATCCCCATCTGCTGCTTTCACCCATTTACACCGCTGGCATCCCAGTGAACAGCCCACTTACACGTATAGCAGCACAGTGTCTCACTCAGCCTTTCATACGCTCATACAAAGAGTGGTGTGAAGGACACACAAGGCAACCGAGGCCATACCAGACCCACACCATTCCTGAGGTAAGCGGTGCCAAACACAACTATCCTATGGAACTAATAGAGTTCTTCACATCACGTGTATGGTCACCTCGACAACAGGAAATGGGATAACTGCTCTGTCTCCCAATGCCAACATCTTCTCTTTAGGGTTTCGGTATGAGGGTTCCTACAGCAACCTGCTGTTCCAAATGTTTGACAGAACAAATAGAAAATTGGGGATGATGGCCTATACTGATGCCAACTCTGACCTTATTTCTTTCTGTCTTTATGTCTCTCGTCCTCAGTCCCAGCCTCCATCCTCCCATTTCCGCATTTGTAGCCGGCAGACACATTGACCTCATTTTGTGTTGACGTTTGAAATGGAGATCAAGGTTTCTTGAAAAAGAATACATAGAAGTGCCCAGACTTCACAGGCTTCAGGGATCACCTTTTGTACGTGATATTTCCAAGGCTGGAGGGCAGTAGGAATGGGGTAGAAAAACATTCCTGATCCGATTTACTTTGTAGGAACCCAGCAATGACAAAGACCTCACAACCCTCTCAGCCTAGGTTGCGTGAGACAAACAGTCTTCTCCTTCCAAAGTGTTTAGTTCATTAAGAGTCAGCCAAGGGCAAAGGGAAGAATAATCCATTTGTACTGTAACCAATAGGGCCTGAGAGTCAACAGTCCTTCACCCTACAGTGTAAACATCCTTGATCGGAGAGTCCACGTCTCTGCAGCTGATAGATGTGGGAAAGGAAGGCGGTGCTAATGGCTGTTGTTCTGGGGGAAGGGATGATATGCTCCTCCCACAATGTCTACCTCCTAGCTATTTACTTGCTTCTCCGCAATTTTCATTTACTATTCATACAATTAGTCTGTTTATGAGCTACACTTATCCTGTAGCAGTCTGATTCTGGAAACATCCCTACAAGTCTAACCTTGTTTGCCCAAGAAAGGATGAAATGGCTGAGAGTAAGAAGGTGAGTTCTTCAATTTTATTTATTTCCTATTATTATTATTATTATTATTATTATTATTATTATTATTATTATTATTATTATTATTATTAATAAGTTTTCCCTGAATGAATGTTCTGCCTGTGTAGGTGCAAATTTTAGTCCCCAAATCCTGACCTTTAATCTGTTTTACAGATCCAATGAAAGATAAAGCCCCCCAAACTGCCATACACAACCCTACACATTTTGATCTGAGCAGGACCCCTGCGATTAACATGACAACGGCCATCGGCAGGGTGCGTCATTGTGCGCGGGCTTTCTTTGTTCTGCTTTTCCGAGGAGCTATTGTGTCCAGCCCGCGCCCACATGAGAGGAGGGGGCAAAGAAAACTGGCTCGGAAGTCGCCATCCGATCCTCTCCCTCCGAAATTGGTTCCCGTTCCACTCCCCTGAGCAAAGTCCGAGCGCCTTTTCTACAAAATCTCTCCTTTGCTTAAGAACAAGTTTTTAAGGACAAGGTGTGCCGCAGTGGGGGGCCCTAGTTCGAGTGTGACCCCAGCTGATAAAAGCAGATTAGCAGCCCACCATCCTACTCACTTAACAGCAGTTGGTAGACTCTTTTCAGTCATTTTTCACGCTGCTTCAATAATTTACCACTAGTGGGAGAACGAAAGCTTTACATAACTAAATTGATGTCCCCGAATCCGCAATAACCAATTGCAACAACAGTTTGCGACACAGGTCCCAGCATGAATAAACTTTATAATTATTTCATGTTTGTTGATGTTTACTCTCATTTTTAAAAAAATGAGAGCCAATTCTCAGCGCTGACACCCTGCAGCCCCCAGCTATTTTCTCAACTTTTGCTGCCCAGCCTGAATAAGCAGTCTGTCACCTTACTTTCATCGTGGAGCTATTCCTAGGTTTGCAGTTCCTCCCCTAACCTCTTCGCCCTCCCCGTGGACTGGCGTCAGAGTGACCTAAATGCATCCCGCCTCGCTCCGCCGCACCCCAAGCTTGGTTACGCATGCACACTTCTCACCCTGAGAAGCTCCTTTGATTCTTCCAGACTTCCAGGAGCATGATGCTGAGATAAGAGGTGGTGCTCCATTTTCCTTGCTGCTGTTTACTGATATTTATTCTCACTGACAATTCATGTGGATGAAAAACAGCCTTTTTACAATATGAAAGGAAGAGATATAAAGAGGACACTGCAGCTGTGTGCCTATTTAAGATTCTGTTTTCCCTGGCTGGACTAAAGTAGTATCATTAGCACTGGCAAATCGCTGCGCTGTCATTGTGGTCCAGCCATGGTACATTAGTGTGCCTTTAAATGTGGCTAAACTGTGTCTATTCATCTGTGAAAGAGAGGGACCATTGGCAGATACTTGGCGAGTCACACAGAGGGGCCATTGAGACCAGGAGGATGGGATTGCAAAATGGCAGCGCAAAGAAACGAGTAGAAACCTTTTGGGTAGAAAGTTCTTCACCACACCTTGTGTCACTAGCAAGTCATTTTTTGAGATACCTTGGCCTTTAGGGCTTACACAGTGAGAACACCTCTGCGCAGGTTTCATGACGTATGAATGTGGCTCAGGCTTTCAAAAGTTGTCGTCATTTCCTCTGTGTGTGGTTTGAGGAGAGTGGGAGCCAGGGTGTTGCTTAGCTTTTTTTTGTAAGGAGTCACGTCCCACTTTCTGCTATTTTGGCTCAAAGTGTCATGATCTTACCTCTGCAAAAGAAACTTTCTCACAAATTTGGACAAGGTACTGGTGAGCTGAAGAGTGTGTCCTCTGTGCTCTTCTTGTGGCTCCTCAGGATAGAGGGAATTTTATTACTTTAATGTTCTCCCTTTGTGGCCATTTTTAACTTTTTAAATGCTACAGGCCGCCTTAGGATGATGCTTTTTTTAAAATGTGTTTCTCTTCTCCTCCAAGCTATCAATGAACTTCATATTACTCCAGCTGATATGTATGTCAAAATTACCTGAAAATCACATTACCTGTACAGCAAATACCTTGATCAGCACTCTTAAAGCATTCTTTTTTAAAATCAAAAATTGAAAACATTTGGAAATATTTGTAGATTTTTTTTAACAAATTGTGCATTATTTTCATGAATTATTTGAAAGGTTAAAATTACAGAGTACTGTCGTAAAATGATGCTATGGGGGATAGTGCCAATCTTATAACTGCATATTGAAACCCTCTGCTCCAAAGCCAATTTTTTTTTGGCTCGGATCCCGTTGTGTAAAAGATTGCATAATACACTTTAATTGTAGATCTGTATCAAAGGCCCTGCCAAACCTTCCCTTTCCATACCCCATGGTACAGGTAAACCCAATTTTATTTTCTTAATTCACTGCTAAAATCCATTTACAATTCAAAATAGCTTATAACATGATCCTAATTTCCATTATTTTTATTGAGAGAAACAGTCAGTTACCAGCTCATCTAAAAACTTTTAAGCTTGGAAACTTTTCCCAAATATCACTAAAAAGTAGCACTGCACACACAGGGCAGCAAGCCCTCTGTTCACAGCAGGGAGAGCTGACCTGTCTAGACATGTGAGAAAGAAAAGCAGACAACAGTTAATCAAAATAAGCAAATAAAACAATTTAAATAAACAAATGACAATTCACTGCTATGAACTTTCACTGTGCTCATGAGTTGTGGTGGGTGGCTTTACCTCTTTCAATTCTTTTAATCACTTCCATCTTTACTTCTGTTATGTGCACTTTTCCCGCCTTACCTTTTTTTTGAAAATTTTCACAAGCCCTTCTATCTTTTTGCCCCCATTTTGCTGGATTACACTTTATTTATGGGGTAAAAATGGATACTGCACAAACGGCTTGAAATGAATTGAACATGAGACATGTAAGGGTATTAGCAAAGTATGTTTGTTAAAGGTTGCCATACTGCACAGTAGTACATTGCTTATATGCTATATTGATATGTATAGGACACGAAATTGGCTGGTTGCAAGGAAGTGTGATACAGGAACAAGCTACTTGTGCAAAGCACAATTTTTTAATCTATTGCAGATGAATTTCTGTCCCTGCATTATGCCTCTGTTATAGTGGGGCATCAGTTATATAAACAAGGAGTTGGAACTGAAAGATTAGCTGTGCTATAGTGAAATTTTACATACTGGGACAGCGTAAAATGGAGTTTACCTGTACTCACTTCTTTATTCTGCAGTGAAATGAATAAACGCACTTCAGCTCATGATAAAGTGGTAGCATCAGAACTGATCCTGGGTTTTGCCTCTGGTAGAAAAAGCAAGCAGCTCAGCCTTACAGTTTTGGTCCTGTTTGAGTTCCAGTATCACATTCAGCATCACAGATGATTTCTGTAAGCTCAGATCTGAGTGGAAATCAGTTTGATGTCAGTTACTGACTTGAAGTAAATTACAATTGGTAATGTGTTTTATGCAGCAACAAAGAAGTCCATAGAATATATGCCACGTGTGCGCCTCTGTAACATCTTCAACTTACTTTATCCACTTGTTTTAAGGCCATAAGGACTTCAAGTTTTGTCAGTTACCTTAACTGTGTTCAAAAACATTTTGGTGTAAAAAAATCTGTAAATAGCCTGTGGAATGAAAGTGGCTGAGAAAGTGAGTGATTTTTTTTTCCTTTTAATTTTTTTATGGTTTCAGCGGTCTCACCTATGCGAAAGATTTTTCTTAGTCTGGCATAAAAATGCACATTCATCATGTGAACCTGCCCATTACATTTGGTTCATTGCATAGGTATCTGTTATCTTATGTTTACATGTGTTTGCTTTTAAAATCTACAAGAACTTGCCGTAATAATGGAATACCAAACTAAACTGTATAATTTGCTGTGAAGAATAAAGAGCAGAAGTTTAGATCTGGTTTATGGGGAGGTGATGGAAGACTTAAGAGTTCATCCTGGTATTCATGAAACCATTAAATCTTTTTAATAATGTATATGTAGACATTATTTTCTTGATGTATGGCATCATTGTTAGGAGGTAATTGTGACTTTATATTCTTTGGCTGTTATAACTCCATGCATAATAATAATCAAACCTCATGTGTTACACAAGATGACCACCAAAGTCATTATACTGTAGATCCATCAACAGCTGTAAGCATACACTATGAGTTAAAGGTGCCTTTTAGCATTCTCTAAAGACCCTCAAACACTGATGTAGCAAAGGGAGTTAAATACTTATAAAATGTATAAATATATTTAAAAAAAACGTATTTCTTTTTTCTTGGCTATCAAGCGGTTGTGCCTACTTGGGTAGGACAAGTGCTGCTGGAAGGTTTTCATGGGGAGGGAAGGTATGGAAGTGTTTTATCATTATCGTCTTTGGCACATGTCTTTGGACTGTGGGAGGAAACCCCAAATGAACATGGGATGAGCATACAGATTGAGCAGGGATCAAACCCCAAGTGAAAAACCACAGGCCAGCTGCTGTAAGGCACGAGCATTGTCCTCTGCTCCCCTATGCTGCACTTTGGGCTCATTAATGCCATTCTATTTGATTCATTTAATTTCCACCGCACTGGCCAAAAACTGTTTCTGAACAGTTGCCTTGAAATAAAATACAGATCTCTGATGCTCACACACACAAAGCTTTCAATGAGACTGGGTCAAAGAGGTGCTGATCCAGTTGTATTGTAATTTGTTCTTAGTGCCATTGTTAGACCATTGTTAACCACTGATGAGCTGTTTTTTGACCACTATTTTTTTTCCCTAAAACCACTTTATTGCTGTTTGGCTTATGCTGTAATATTTTTTGACACTATTGCCCTTGACATATTATTTCATTTAATTATTGTAACCAACTGATCTGCTATACTGACACCCGCAATTTTGCACAATTTGTACAGAACACAATAGCTCTTGTAATCCTGTCTTATTACTGATTTACTACTGAATTGAAGCTTTTTTTCCTGTGGTAAAGCAAAGGAAGTTGCAGGGAACACAAAGACAATGTCATTTTCAGTTTTAATAACTTGAAATTTGTGCTTTTGGAGTGATTAAAATTTATTGTATTAACTTGGCCAGCTCTGACATTTCTGCTGTGCACCCATCCACAGCCATGCAGGCAGACGGAAACACCCAGCGCATAACCACCTCTGCCATTACCGAGTACAATGGGTTTAATGAACAGCGCCAAAGTTCTCCTGATTTTATTATTCTCTGAAGTGTGAGTTTAACTTTTTTTTTTTAGATTTTACATTTCATATATAATGATTATGAAATGGTGTAACAATAAAAGTAGCTCACTGTGTAAGGCACCTTTAACGCATAGGCAGTCGTGATTTTGACGTTTTCATGCTATGTAATGTAAGCAGTCTGTGCTTTATTGTGAAACTGAGGACTTGAAAGGACTGATGCCGCAGTCGGAGACCTGTGAAAGGTCACGTGTTTAATGTTTTTTTTTTTTTTTTTTTTTTTTTGTGGGACTTGCATGGAAGTGACTTCAAAGGCTCCAAAAAAAACTGTTGGTCTGTACCAGTGTGCGGTTGGCAACCCTGCCAAGTTCCATGCGCTAAGGAAACCTAACGGTAAAATATGGGGACTTATGAAATATTTTGCTTGGGTATCTGTACATTTTGGTTGAATTTGACCATATTTGAAAGGTGCTTCATCATTACATACTGATATTATTTTGATATATCGATGGTAACTTTCTGATATAACTATAATGCTGTATTTCATAAAACTATATATGTAAATGATATAATATTACTGACCATCTGTGTGGGTTACGCAGTACCTGATCTCCCTTTTTAAAGTAAGGGACATCCAGTCCCTCTCTTGTGAAAAAAAGGTGGGAATATATTAAATCAGATCAATTTTAATAGATCTAACAGATTTAACAGATCCAAGTTGAAAGGACTTCAGATTTGAAGGACAAAATTCCACAGTTGGTTTGTCAATACCTCCTTGTTATTGTTTGATATGTCAATACTTTGTTATTTCTCCTTAATAACCAGGCTGGCATGTTAAAAATATGCATCAGATATATCATCTGTTATTTAACTAACTTTTGGTTTCATGTAGATGAATTTATTTTACTATTTTATAACTTTACCTCTATTTATAATATGGGTTCCCTACTTGTCCTGCTGTGTAGACTGTGGAAGTCATGGCCTTCTTCTGTGTGGTGCATGTGAGAAACATACAGATGGCTTCATTTAAATAGTGGCGTGATAACTGGATGCTCTCTGCAAACTTTTTGGTAACAGCTTTGATCATTTCCGTTTTTCATCTTTTGGAAGTTCACGCAAAGCTGAATTAAGCAGGGTTTTGGTGTGAGGGCATTTTTCTTGTATGTCTCTGACCAGCATGGTGCCTCATCCTATCCAAGATTCTGTTCAATTAAAACTGTCTGACAAAAGGCTTATTAGCTTTACTTCATTTTATATCACAGTAAAAAGAGCGCAAAGTCAAACTACAGAGATTGGGTGATTTTTAACCTCACATTAAAGGCCCACATTAGTCCCTGCCAGAAGGATTAATCCTCAGTTAGGACAGAGGAATTCTGAGATCATGGGACCCACTCTGTTCTCGCCCGTGTCAGCCACGTGGGTCCTGTTTGCGTTCCAGGGAAAAAGTGTCCGCTTCTATAGAAAAGAAGTGATTTTCTCAGTAAGAAACATATTGAACTTTGTACCAAACTCTTAAAAGAAATAGTTCTGTTGTAATTATACCTGTACCCTGGTATCTGAGTGTAACTGGTGCCTAGAAATGGCTTGAACACCACAAATTCAAATATTGGAAAGCAAATTTTTTAAAATATATATAATATTAGCTATTTTTATTATTTCTCATGAAGACAATTATGATTTATTGAACCGGGTTTATCTGAGGAACCCCAGTTAATTTCCCCAAGATATCCCAAACACCCTAAAATACTGTACTTAGTCACAGTGCGATAAAGAACATTTTAGAAATCAGTTTCCTAATTACCATGCCAGTTTATGAGGCAGTTGCGTGTTTATATGCAGGTACTTTTTTATTATGTGTCATACAATGTTTATTTTTTTATTAGTACTTCTTCTTTCGGCTGCTCCCGTTAGGGGTCGCCACAGCAGATCACTTGTTTCCACTTCTTCCTGTCCTCTGCATCTTTCTCTGTCGCACCCACCACTTGCATGTCCTCCTTTACCACATCCATAAATCTCCTCTTGGGCCTTCCTCTCTTCCTCTTGCCTGGCAGCTCCATCCCTAGCATCCTTCTCCCGATATATCCAGCATCTCTCCTCTGCACATGTCCAAACCAACGCAATCTCGCCTCTCTGACTTTGTCTCCAAACCGTCTAACCTGTGCTGACCCTCTAATATACTCATTTCTAATCCTGTCCATCCTCGTCACACCCAGTGCAAATCTTAACATTTTTAACTCTGCTACCTCTAGCTCTGCCTCCTGTCTTTTGGTCAGTGCCACCGTCTCCAACCCATAAAGCATAGCTGGTCTCATATTTATTTATTTATCTTTTTATTAGTACTAATAGCAACAAACATTGACTCAAATTTGTGTTAAAAAATAAATAAAAATTAAGAAATGAAAATTATATAAAATTTTTAAAAATCTATAAAATGTACCTGCTGTAATCACCTGTTACCATAATGAATTGCTAATGTGGAGCTTGCAAACTGAACAGAAGAGAAAGAAATCGCAAAACTGAAAGCTACGTTTGAAGACGGGCCACACAGGGCAAAGACAGAGAATGCAGTTGCTGCCAGGCAGCTTCACACTTGTACTCGCGCTGGTTTCAACTAGCATATTTCTCTGATGTTCTTCCTCTGCGCTTCCTCGGATAGAATTCATTTCGCTGGGATTTCTTGACTCAGATACCGAGGCATGTATTAATGTAATATTATTATAATAATTTTATGATATTATATAATGTGTCTTATCTTTTGTGTTACTGTAGAGAGTTATTTAAGTCGAGTGAGCTAAATACTCACAGCTCCTAGAGGTACAGTTGTTATATGTAATTATTGTTTTCTTTTATGCGTTGAGAAACAAAATCCGAGGGACATGGAGTATGCAAATAAAAAAGCCAGGGGCTGTGTATTTCTGAAGGAGCAATATTTGATAAAATCATAGTTGCTAACATTTATTTACTGGCTTTGTTGGCAACGCTGAGAAAAGCGGTAGGAAGAAATGTTGCTGTAAGGCCACACGGCAATTAAAATGCGAAGCAGATGTCATCTCGGTTACTCAAAAATGGGCGTAATGGCTGTTGTTCTTTTTAAGCAACCTAGCAACGTCTAATTAAAATGTTTTTTTTTTTTTTTTTGGGGGGGGGGGGGTGAAGTTATGGCTTGGCCAAGATTTGCTGCTGTATGCATAGATCTCATATAATGGGGTCCCATCAAACAGGGTTAGTTTGTTCCTGGATATCATCCCATTAACCAAATTCTTATTGAGAGGTGGTTGAATTATTGTTTTCTCTCATGGAAAAAATGTTCCTGGGTGAAAAATGTGTCACCTAAAATGTACAAAATATTAAAATAAAAGGTATTTTATGCATGACAGGGGTAACGGCAACATATTTTATATGTTCCGTCCAGCTATCAGTTATACTTTTCTTGATCGGAGTCGCTGCAGTTTTGGAGCTAGTCCCGGAATCACAGCGATATTTACTGCACAGGGCAGTCACACAAACAAAGTATGAGCAGATTTACAATGGCCAGTTAACCTGAAACACACATCTTTGGATTCTGGGAGGAAACCCACACAGATGCGGGGAGAGCATGCAAACTCCACACAGACTGAGCTGGATTCAAATTCATTCCAAAACAGACCACGTGTGTGAGGCAGCGGTGCGACTTGATACGGCACCTTGGCATGTCTTATATGCTTTACAACTTTAATATCTAGCTCATCTTTTAATGTTGTCCTTTCATTCAGTTATAGCAACTGCTTGTCATGTGCACAGTTTCCATGGTTGAATCTGATCCATATGTGTATCATCAGAAACAGGATGCAGTCTGGACAGTGACATCCTCATTATTCAGCTCACAGATATTTCTGATATTAACGAATAAAATTCCCAACAGCACTGCTTCTGTCGCTCTGCAAAGTGCAAGGGAAGACAGCCTGGGTGCTGATGGAGGGGCTGTGTAGCGTTACTAGTAAATATTTGCAGTTGGAGGATCTTTGTTTGATTGTGATAGTCAGGCTTTGCTTATGCCAGCGTAAGGATATTCGTGTTACTGAATTCAGGAGATCGGATAACTTTTTAGGGATAGAAGGGATGTGAGAAACTGACTGTTTTACGACAGAACCATGAAAGATATAAGGCTGGTTAACCAAAGGGCCTTGGGGCTTTACTGGGAGAAAATCAGCATATCTGACGTGGGGCACAGGTTATAGAACTGCAGCCCTGTGCCAAATAGTCAGGGTTGCCTGTTACCTGTGATCAGGAAAGAGAAAGTTTGCCAGGCTGCCACTTCAAACCATTTACCTTGTAGAAGTCTCTGTGGAATTCCCAAAGTTCAATAGAAGCCTTCAAAGAATGCAAACCCATGCCTGCTAGAAACAGGCACAAGACGGCATGTAGTATTTAGAAACCTACAGAGGCGTTGAAGTCATGTGAGTCAAGTTTGGCTCCTTTCTCAGGACATACCTACAGCTCAGCTTTGTAAAAATTCTTTTACTCTGCCTTTATCTGTATTTAATTGAATTTAAAGTCAGCTGTTACCTCATAAATTATGCTTCTGTGGCTGACAAAACCAAATTAATACCTTCAAAGATGACCATTTACAGCACAAAAGCGCTCTTAAAAGCCTTCTGAGATCCAGCCGAGGGATTTTATTAAAAGCGTTGTGTCTGGTACCTTGGCTGCACAAAGCTGTTGAGTGATGAATGTTTTAGGCTAAAACTCAATAAGGACATCCAGCAGGCAGGCTGGATTGCGTCACTATAGGCATTGCCAGCGTCTGTCTGCTGTTCCCGGTCATCTAATACGTTGTGACAAATGGGAGGCGAAATTGCCGTGCATTGTCAACGTGCCCCTCACCTGCATGCTTCTCAGCGACGGGGCACCTTTGAACACGGATCCACTGCAGCACAAGAGCCCTTCGGGGGTACGACCGAGGTCATAAGCAAATGAGTCCCGGATCCAGAATCCAGATGCTCTTTGAATACAGCAGTATTCCACAAATAAAAGCAAATTAATAAGTAAACTGGGCAGCTAAAAGAAAAAAAAATCCAGGTCAACTGAATGTGAATGTACATTCTCTTGATGGGTGTAGAGATGTTTAATTGAGCTTTGCCACTCGTCCTTGCCATCCACCCCCCCGGAACTACAGTTTCGGGTGATGTGACAGCGGATGCTGGTTCCAAATTGTACCCCGTGCACTAATTCGGTTTCATCCAGAGAGCCGTGGTCTGGAAGATAGCCTAGGTGCACTTCAGAGGAACTAGAAGGACAAAGGTTTTGATTGGAGAACCCTTTTTTCCCAGGCTGAGCTCAGTCCTTTATATCTCCCTCCTAGGTCCACCATAGAAGAATTACCAGCCATGCTTGAGATGGTCTTGCTGAGTTGGGACAAGTTAAGGAAGAGATATTCCTGGTATCTCCCTTTGGCTGCTCAGCTCTGCTTCTTTCTTTATGAGAGAAGCTGTTTTTTGTGTGCAGCACCGCGACTTCCTGTCCTGGGAACTGGTGTGATTTAAAGACGTGGTTTTCCTCTGTATCCCCCCTCCCCGAGCTGTGTCACACTGCCAGGGCGAATGAGCCCGGAGCGACACAATATCCATGGCTAATGAACGGGATGGGGGGACGACAGCCACCGGGATGGGGCCTCAATGCTGCCATTGTGCCCCCACTGCTATTAGCTCACTCAGGCTAATTATGCAGCCCACGGGTGTCACTCTGCAGATGTGGGTTGCGCAGCATCTTTGGCTCCGGATGCCTTATTTTTGCTTCTTTGATTTATCATTTTAATGTAGGGGGCCTTTGGCCGAATCCCATCAGGCCCAGGCTCAATCTCTTTAAAAGAATCAATATTTGTTTTCCCGTGAATGCAAAGCAGTCCATTAGAAAAGCATCTATAGCTGACAGGAGGAGTCACCAGCTCCCGCTGACATTCAGAGACCTTTCCGTTGAAAGGAAATTAAGGAAATTAATCCTGGGGAGCAAGTTTGGTGCCTCCGGGTTCCCTCTGCCACCCCGTTAGGTTTCGGATGCACAGGGAGTTGCGGACCGGGTCACCTTTCCACTATGAATGTGTTTTAACACTGTAATTGCATGCAAATCTCCCAGAATCCAATTTGTTGGAAGGAAATTAAGTCCCATTAAGCACAAAAGCAGGACAAGAAACTCTCCGTCATGCCTTCGGATCACCTAATTAATATTCAATTATCGGCCAATTATCATACACTCGTCTTAAAAATGTTAACTGCAAAGAATGCAACCTCAAGACCCTCATCTGAGCTGTTAAATATTGAACAGGAGGACCTATTTTAGGGACCGTGTTGGCTCACTCCGCTCTTGTATTGTAGGCTGTAATTGTTTTTTTCACTTGAACAATAAAACTATTAATATTTACACGGATGTCGGATATTAAACCGCGACGGTGCTCCTCGTAGAACCTTTGCCGAATTCACAATTTAGGGCGAACTTTTGGAAATTGGTGTAAGCGCACTGCTTTCCCCATCAGCGTGCACCCCAACCAAGGCCTCCGTGCGTCCCTCCCCAGACTCCTCGTGGCTCGTTGCTGTGACGACACCAGAAAAGTTGCCGTTGTGTGAATCACACCCCCGCCCCCAGCCGTGCCTTGCTTTTGCCCCTACTGACTGCTTGACTTATCAACACCTTGTGCAGTTGCGTTTGCTTCGGATCCTCACCCTTGGCTTGCCGTAGTAATTACGGTCTCTTGTGTCATTCTCCACCGGATGCAGCCGCAATTTCCGAAATTTCCCGGTGGGAAAGCATCTGTAGTCACAGCAAAGAAGCAAGGAATGATTAGGATGAGCGCTAATTTAAAAAATCAGTTTGCCTATAAATAGCTCTGCGGTAGGAAATTATTTTTATATCCCTTTCCCTTCTTATTCAGTATTCTTAAAGAAGACGGTTATAAAAAGTCAAAAGCCGTCACAATAAGTTTTTTTGGACCAAGACATCATCTTAAATAAATACTTACAGTATACATACATAAAGGAAATATAAGCAACTGTACATTTATAATGTGTCACATAAGCAAGCTGTGCTAAAGGAGGATAAATCAACACCCAAGTAATTTTTAAAATGTATATATATATATATATATATATATATATATATATATATATATATATATATCCATCCTTTTTAATATCATATACTATATATAATATTATCTTATATGATATAAAATATATAATATGATATTTTCCTCAAAGGAGACTGAGGAAAAATTTTGTCACCAACTTCACAGCAGACAGAAAGAAAGACTTTTCATGACCCAGAATCCTGCTTATAAGATGCCAGGACTTAACAGTATAATTGCCATCATATAAAATACATGCATTAATTCCAATTGACACACTTCCAAGAAACATTAAAGAAGGAAAAAATAAATTTACCTGCAACTTTTTTTTTTTTGGGGGGGATGCTGTAAAAGATGTGTATGAAAAAATTGAAATGAAAAACGTGCAGCTTGAAACACTGAAAGCTGAGATGAAAGTGTCGCTGAGGATGAGGACAGAATTACAGCATGAGCTGACTTGGCTTCTTAATGTTCAGCAGATGTTTGATCATCTCCCCCCGTCTGAGGTCCTGTGCAACAATTTAAAGTCTTGCTGGGGGCTAATGGGTTAACTGGAAAGATCAAACAGGTCATAGGCGTGAACAGAGGTGAAACGGAAGAGTCCAAAGCAAGCAGACAGTGGCTGCTAATGTAACGTTTATTTGCTTGGGAAGAAGCGACATCCAGCAATGTCTTTGAAAGGAGCCACAACATAGATGTGCACAATACAAGACTACAAACAACGGAAGACACACTGATGACTTACAAGGCAAATCTTTGGAAATGAGGATGAATGTGGAGAAGATGTACAAACAGATGCCTGGGAATGGTACTGGGTGGAAGGATGGATGACGATATAGATTTCAGACCAAAAGATTGCATGGCGTAGTCTTTGTAGAGAAAAGTGTTTTTTAAATTATTTTTTTGCATTGTCATCACCTCTACAAATAAAGGATTGCAGTTGTTTCAAGCAATACCGTCAAACAGACAACTTGAATGCTCTCAAAATCTCTAATCTGTAAAGATTGAAAATAAATGTAAATGTTAAACTGTTTTTTTGCTGCACTGAATGTCAGTTCAACTATATGAGATTGCGGGTAGGAACGCTCGCTTTGTTACGCGGCCCCTGGGAATTTTAATGGCAAACCTATTCGTGCCGGCTGAAAAGTGCAAAGCCTGTTAAGAAGATAAGAGACGATGTCTGTAATTTCATTAAAACTGCTCGCAGGTTGACTCTCAAACACATTTCCACCCTTTATGTACATTTTGGGCACATTATTCACCGCACCGTGAAACACTGGCTGATGTGCTGCAGTGGTTAACGCTGGAGGAACCACAGCGATTGCTGTTAATAATGCACCAGAAATTGTATTTATATCCCATCTATAAATATTCATCCTGGATGTTCAAGAGTAGGACTGCTAGTAAGAAAAGAATTTTTTTTATTTAATGTGAGGTTTCTTATCAATATCTTCACATTTCCAATAGTGTATTACCTCCATTGCGTTAACAGTGTAGGACTTTTATGCTTGCAGCAGTGCTGTTTTAGGAAAACTGAGCGAATTTCAGCACTGCGTGTTGCTTTATTTTGCCGCAGTTTGGAATCCGACAAACAACGTGCAGCCACTGTGGGCTGAGGTGAAGTGTCTTGTTCTGTTGCACCAGCTGGCACTTTTAGGGAGCATGTACTGCAGTAACAAACGTTCGACGGAGCCAAAAGGCGAACGCCGTCATATACTCCTTTTCCCCAAAATATTTCTTCGTAGTGAGAAGACGTGGTGATCACACCTGACAACCATCTCCACACAACCGTTCCACCGCATCCCTTTCGCTGGACTAATGAGCAGCTCTTAAAAAATGAGATGCTCCTCCATGAGAGTGCAGGATCCTGGCTGTTTTGGATTTCATTACAATCACATACATGCCTACCTGTTCCCAGTATGCCCAGCAGGTGAAGGTCAGGCAAGCGCACTCTTCCCAAAAGCACCTCCTTTGATTCACTCACCCAGTTTTGCACAGTATCACAGCCCACCTTATAGCTAGTCAGCCACATGGCAACCTTAACAAGGAATGGCCTCCATGTGAGCCCTTGTCAAGAAGAACCCTTAAGCTGACCTACCTGTATTCTGTTTTGTGTGTCATCTTCTCCCTGTCCTGCATCCATCCTTTCTTTAAAAAGAGGCTGCACACCTCCTCCATGATGTTAGGGATGTAGGGTCAGACTCAAGCACAGAGTGAAATTAGACACGGAGAGGGTGGCAATGACGTGTCTTGGCCTTGGTTGTGCAGGGTATAAGGGGGCATGATGGGAGACAGGGAAGGCGGGTATGTGTGAGTGTGTTTCTGCATGTTTCTGACAGCAGGAGAGGTCTCACATCACACATGTCTTTCCCACCTTTCTCTCCCTGTAGCTATATGGCAAGTTTTTCCATCTTGGTCTTGGTACTGGAACGTCAAGCTTCAGAATTGCCTCTAAAATTTAACGCCTTGCTGTTTGTCGTGTAACACCGAACATTGGATGTAAATAAAAATCATGAAAGGTGCACAAATATTGCTGACATTGAGTATTTTTGTATTACTTGCATCCACTGTTTGCAAATGAGCGTCAGTATGTGTAGTGTTGGTTTCCTACCAGCGTTTTTTGCGCCTGTGCTTCAAAGATGTATCCAAACCTCTAGCCTGTTGCACATGCTGGAGCTTCATAGCAAAACCTGTCAGGTGCGGATCTGCTGATTTACCGTTTGCTTCTGCAGATGGTCGCTGCGCAGAAGGATATCCGAGGCACCTTCAGCATCAGCACTTTGGCCCCTCAACGCTGTCAATATAAATATAGTAAGGCCCTGGGCAGGTGCAAGAACTGTGTGTGTTCACTCAAAAAACCTGCAACAGCGCAATTTCCATATCTGGCTAAAGATGTACAGCCGTTCATTGCATTATGCAACATTTTTAAGTGGTCGGAAGTATAAAAAACAAAGAATAGAAACAGATTTGTTGGAAGTGTAGTCAAAAATCAGATAACTGTAATATAGCTATGTACAATATAGCATTTAATGGAACAATTTTATGAAGGGAATTTATATCGGGTTGTATTGGTTGTTCACAACTGCATTTTTACGAAAAGCAAATCGTTTTTATTTAGAGAATGTTATGTGTTTTTAAAATGCCGTTTGAGTTCTTGATCTGTAATAGCAAGGAACTCAGCGATGGAGCCAACTATCGCCATGCCGGTCCGTGTTTTCGCGCTAATGAAACCCTTATGAAACCGTTTACCAGGGGTTTTCACGCCACTTTTGGGCTTTTAAATTATTACATGAATAAGGATTTTGTGCTGACACTCATTTGAAGACCTGGCATTGTGATGCCATCTCCACCTGTCCCGTGTGGTCTTGTTTGCATGCAATTTCAGCCTAAAGGTGAAATTTGTTCTACGTGTGCATCCTCAAAAGAATCCAATTTTTACAACGGGATTATGTACTTTTGTTTTTGGGTTCTTTCGACCACTTTGCGTTTGTCCTTGCGCCTGCTTAATCGAGTGCGACAAACAGGTGTTCTGTTCTTGTCACTGCAAATTGAATTACGCCCCTGCCTGCCTGCCTGCTTCTTGCTAACAGCGCGTATGACGCTGGGGCTGAATGACAAACAAAACCCTAGACAAAGTGTTTGCATTCCAATAATTATATATCTGTTGAAAATGTGGAATGCAAATGGTTTAAAATAATGTTTCCTTTCATCCTGGGAATAGTGTCCCTGCCCTAAGCTAAGGAGAAGTTTGTCTAATTTAGATGGTAATTTTTAAGGACCGAAGTCTAAGCCCTGTGATACGTATATCTGCTGTAAAGTCAGTTTTCCGAGCAGGAATACCTTGTTTGTGGCATCGGTCCCTGATGGACCCGAAACCAATTTAATCAGCATCTAATAGATTCCGATTTGATTCAGATGAAGGCTTTTCCATTGAGCTGTAATTAACTTAAGTCCCTTGGGGGGGCGGAGGTAAAAACAGGCACCCGTCCGAATCGGACGAAACGCGCAGAGGCTGTGCTGCGTGGCGTGTGAAAGGGAGTCACTTCTGCCGAAGCTCCGGATTTTATGACTCGTGTCCCGAGGAATCGGCGCACGCACGAGGTTAACGGCCTGCGGAAAATGATGTATTCGGGCAACAAATAAGTTTGGATGGCATTTATGACCCCATCCTCCTGCCAGCTGGTGTGAACTGTGAAGGTGTGCAGTAAAAACGTGAGTTCGGACTTTCTCTCCTACCAGCATCACCCCTTTGTGGGTACACCCTAATGGGCAGTTCCTAGCGGGTGTGAAACCTGGCCCAACATTTTCAGAGGCGGTGATCTAAAGGACCCGGAAGTGACAAAAATGCAGTATTTTCCAGAGAAATGCACGCTTCCCTCACATTATGAGCCTAGTTTGCCAGTGTATTTCCTTAAAATGAGGTCTTAATTGCCAATAATTTATATGGGGAAAAATAAATGATGATAATAATAATAATAATAATTAATAATAAATAATGCCTTCCTGAGCCACAAAAGTTTCTCTTTTTCCTGCCTTCAGACAGAAAATCTAATTGAAAACCAGGTCCAAAATATCAGAATTAAGCTGAAAACCTTGAAATCCAGGCCTGAGAGCCATATGTTCAAGATTTGTTAAACGCAACCCATTTGTGTGCTCCCTGGCTTTTACTACGTACATGCGTGGGCTTCCTCCCACAGTCCAAAGGCATATGTTTTGTACAAAATGGTAACTTTAAATTTTTCTTTGTGTGTAACTGCCCTGCACTGGACTAGTGCACATACAAGTTACCTTGTTTTACACCCTGTGCTTTCAGGGTAGGCTTATGATCACTGCAGCCCAAAAACCCCTTTCTACTGTTATCTGTAAAATATCTTTTGTTATAAAAGAAGGCAAATCACACAAACTCATAGTGACAATACCTTTCAAGTGAATTTCAAGTGTTACATCACTTCAGGTTTAAAATTAAAAATCCCTTTCCAGCGGTGTGGTAGTTCAGCGAATAGCGCAGGTGCTGTGCGGTGGTCGGGTGTGAATTTGAATTCAGCTTGGTCTGTGTCCAGTTTGCATTTATTTTGCGTTGTTTTCTTCCATTTGGTCTTTTGGAAGGTTAATCTTTGATAGAAGTGCGTCTATAGCTGCAGTTGTTGTACCACATAATTTATAATAATACACAATATGTTGCTGAGTAATACATCTCAGTTCTTTCTGAGTCACCCTGTATTCACTTGTAAGCCTGAATTCCCATAATATGAAGGCTCCTTATGTGAGGGAAGCCTTTAGATACTAGGAACCAAAGAGCAGGACTTCTTCTTATATCTACTTTATGCTGTTTTAGTTCATGCTGAAAAAAATGAAGACGCTGAATTAAAACAAATGCTGTATCCTTTGTGTCTTGAATGACAGCTGTGGCCATGTGAGCCGAATCTGCCAGCTATTACTGGTAAAATGTCAGTTGATGTGGGGGGGGGTCTTCAAGCACATTACTGACACCCTCAGACTCCGTTTTTGGTTTTCCATGAACATTAACAAAGGACAACAAACAGATGGAAATGTTCAATACTGCCATACCTGTTAAAGTGGCATAAAACCATTTAGTCTCATTTGTAGATCCTGCTGTTGGGGGACTTGGTTGCATCCAATAATAATAATAATAATAATAATAATAATAATAATAATAATAATAATAATCCCCTCACAGGTGATCTGTGTGCTTCAGATATTAGTATACATATATTGGCTTTTAACTGTGACCCTGGATCCGGAAACCACAGTTTATAAATGCCTGTACCGACATTTTCAGAGATCAATGTAAGTCTCAAATAATTAATTTGGTATGAATACATCAGAACTTCTGGAGGTCCGCTCGTGTGTATCGCTGTGTACGTGGCACCTTGCAGATGGCAGAGGTGATGGATGCTTGCGCTGACTGCTCCTTCCCAGCTGTGCACCGCTATTCTGTGCCAGCTTGGCTTCGGGGTGCTGTTTGTGTGTGCTTGACGTGTTCATGCAAGGTTATTGAGAAGCGTCTGCAAGTGTCTTCAGAATCCAAGAGACTTGCGCGCGCGCACACACGGATGCGGAGTGCTGTAATTTACACAGCTGTCTGTTTGCGTTGGACTCAGCGCTGGTCAGGAGTTTGTTGAAGGATTTGTGCATGCACTGAACCTACACCCCTGATCTCAATCCAGATTCCTCAGTCGCGGTTGTAATAATTGCTTCAGTTTTACTTGTACGCTTGGGCCTGAGAGGTGTCCCTTTCCATTTTTTACATCAGTTACTTTAGTTAACTTTAGCACTTTTGTTAAATGATCACTAATACGCATGGGTTGATAGTAACAGCTTCCATTTACTAGCACTTCTCAATAATTGTACTTCTCAGAGTAATTTTTTATACTTTTTGTTTTTTTCCAGTATTTTATTTTAAAAATCCATCAGTTACAATAAAACATTTCCAAAGATCCAACAAAAATGAAGCAACCTCTCTAAAGAAGGGCATAGCACAGCAGAACAGATCAATGGGACATCCTTGTGGATGCCAACTTATTTTACATGAAACAAAATTAATATAACTCCAAAGTTCAAGAACATACTGTATCCCACATGCAAGGTGAAACACCGGAGTTGAAACAATAAAAACTGAAAAAGTGAAGCAAAATAAAACCAAAAACCATAATAAAACTCAACAAAAAAACACGTTTCACTTCACAAAATGTAAAAACACAAACACATTAAAAGGAGATTAAATAATGATGGAATCTAATTATTGAAATCGATTAAACAGTTAAAACACAATAAAACACCAATAAAATCCACAATTTTCTAAGATTTTTTCTAAATAATTCCCCTCCTCCATTATACTTTGTTTTTAACTTGAATAAATGAAAAAAAATGGACTTTCACAATTCTGTTACTCTGCTTCTATTATCCTCAACCTCAATTATCCTTCATGTCCTGGTCAGTGTTGGGGCCATCCAGAGCCTATTGTGGGGCCACTGGGCACCAGGCTATGAAACCGTGCACACAGTCACACACGATGGGGATTTGCAGTGAGCAATTAACCTGAAACACATCCCTTTGGACTGTTGGAAGAAATAAGCCACTGCACACAAATTTCACCTGTATAACCCTGGTGTTTTGGGACAGCAGCCCTACGTACCACGGCACTTTACCCCCTCTTCAATATCTGCTTGCCTGTCAATTTTACAGGCCTCTGTCATCTCTCAGTTGCTGTCCCTTATCCTGTGATCATCAATGGTCGCATGCCATTACGCTTCCATGCAGCAAGTGTAACCGATATTACATTACTGCGTGAACAGTGGTACCACCATAATGTGCTACAATTTCTCTTGTTCAGTGAGACCAAGAGTTTAAAGCTGAAAAAAATCTAATGTATTTCATAAGAATAACATTTTTTGTAATATCGTGAGAGCTAAAAGGAGAGAAAAATGTATAAAAGTTAAAATAATCATTAATTTTATTTATAGATATTGAGAGGATTATTGGTACTATGAAGGATATGGCCTATCATTTAAATAAATAAAATTTTTTTGTTTGTTTATTTATTGACACGTTTAATTTTAGTTAGTTTGAATAAAAACGATGCATCTTGTCCTGTGTCATATTTCTGGAATGAAGCAGACCCCCGTGGTCCTGCACCAGAGCAGGACCATAATGGATGGTTCAAAGCGTTGCAGAGTATTTATTATTTATTCTGGCTTCTTCTGGAGGTTTTACAGAACTTAACCCATTAATAACTGGAGTGCTGTTTGTGTTATTCAAGTTCTGTTGAACTCTTACTGGATGCAATAAAGTAACACATTTTCTGGAACTTACTGCATTCCTAAGTTGAGGACCTGGCTCTCAACTGCCACTACCCTCCTCAGGATTAAGCAGACAGTGATCTTGGATAAATGGAAGGACCCACTGTATGTATTTTTAGATATATAACTGAAAAAATTTTTAGTTACACCTGTATATTAAAGCTGTTAATACTTGCTTGTGGTTTAGAATATTCACAAAGCAATTTTTTTAGACAGATTTTAAAAATTTTACATTGACAGTTTTGTTCAATTAAAATTCTGTACAAATATTTTGACTTGAGTCAATAGTACTTTTAGTTGAGTGTTGTTCTTGACTTCTATACCCTCTGCTGCTAATATATTCAACTAAAAATTGTACGTGTCTTCAGTTGACATAACTTGAAGTGTTTTCCTAGAGCAGTTTTTCGCACTGCTTAATTCTGTTTCTAAGAAACTTTCCTATAAAATATTCCACACCACATGCAGCTCTTGAGGAAAGGCATTTCCCATGGGATGTTTGTGCAGAGGGGTCCAGGATGGGGATTTGTTTTTGGCATTATGTCCCTGTCCCTGTTCCTCAGACCTGTCTATCTTATTGTCACCCCCTGCAGGTCCTTCCCCTGAGGCCCTCTTTGGCAGTCAGAGGAGCAGTTGGTGCCGCCATGACTGCGCCGTGGCAGGAGGCGTCCCCCAAGTCATTGACGGCATTGCTGCTCCTACTCCTCTCCCTCCACTTGGCACTTGCATCGCCGCCCTCCCTCACGCCGACCACCCGGGCCACGCCAGAGTGTGCCCGCAGAGAACACCCAGTCATCTCTTTCCAAGGTGAGAAGAGGTATCCCTGTCTTCCTTGTCTCATCACCTTGAAGAGTTAGCAGTCTGGTCTTTCACAGTGCTTCATTTGCTCAAGATAGATGTTCCCAGGGGATCTAAACCAGCTCATTCAACTCAAATTTTGACATAGATGCAAACAGCAAGAACCAATACACGGCTCCCCAAGTACCTAGCTGCCATGAACTTGGGAACATGGTACCACCAGAACCCTTCCTCTGCCAAGTCCTCAGTGCCCGACTTGCACTGTAGTTCTATCACACAGTCATGGGACTCTTTAACAGAAGCGACTGCATTTTGGATTCTTTCTTAGCATGCATGTACATGCCAGGTCTTCTGCGAGATGGAGATCTCTCAAGCAGAAATTTGGTTTCCAAGCATTTGTGTAAATGGTGTGATTTTTTGCACCATTTGCTCAAGTGCCATTTGAGAATTCCCATGGGAAAGCTGGAATGAATGAGGAATAAGTGGGCACATACTGCATATAGGCTACCTGGTTTGCTAGATTCTCCATTATGAAGGAAACACTACTGCACTGCAGGCTTGCTGCTGACCCTCATACGTGTACCATTTGTACAATTCATGGTCTTCATATCTGCAACAAGAACACAAATGTACTGGCCTCTTTCTTCTACCTTTGACCTTCCATATATGGTCTTCCATGTTTGATGCTTCTTCATGTAATTTATGAACGCCCCTCCCTCACATCAGTCATGCCATCCACAGAGTATCATCTCTTAACTTTGAGGCCACTTTCTTTCCTTCCTTCCTCTCTCAGTTCCAGTCCTCCACTGCCACACCACGGTTGGCCCTCTCCGTCACAGAATTTGTAGACCCTCTTTCACCGCTGCTCCGACTTTGGCTAAATGGAAAAAAAAATTAAATGTAAGCACACAAAAATTGTATCTGTCAGCCAAAAGAGAAAGGAGGTCAACCCTGTCACTGTGAGCGACTGCCATCCTTTGACGTGGAGCCGAGATTCTACAGAAGAGAATAAATTGCATCTGGCTGTGGCCAGTAGCAAAGAGACACCACTAGCAAGGAGGTGTTTAACATTAAAAAACAGAGAAGAAAGGAGAAGAAGAAAGGAGACTCGGTAGCTACGTAGGATGCTATGAAGGTTCTGCCGAGTTGTGGGGCATTGGTTATCGTTGCCAGCGCTTCAGTTAACGCAGCAGCTGAAAACCTTGGGAATGTTCTACACCTCTTCAGTTTGATCTCAAATTTTGTCACAGAATCTCTTGCTGTACTTTGAGTTTGGGTTAAATGAAGTGTCAATGGCAATGGATGATGGATAAGAGTGATGATGGGAAAAGCTTTAGACACTTTCTTACTCATCCCTTCAAAATATAGCAAAATGAGCAGTATGTTAAGGCTGTGGCATAGTTACATACCGTATGACCTGTTTGACAGTTGTCTCAAAGTAGTTAAAAAAAGAAACAATAAATGCTAGTACCTACCCCCTTTTAGCATGTTAGCATGCATATCGATTCTATCAGCAAACTTTTAAGCACCGAATGAGCTTCTGCAGCAAATAGAAGATACAGTGAGATGTTGCTGTCCACAATGTAAGTATCTTTTTAATAAAGGATTCACAAATTTCGAAGAAATGCTAAGAAAGCAGAGTGCCGGCTGATTTTTAGCGTATTTTAGTGTACCCTGGGTCACAAAATATAGTGAGGTCTGTTATGAATCGCTACAGTATGTACTACAGCTGTGTTTTGAAACCAGAGCAGCACTGGCCAAGAAAAGAGTGAGAGCGAAAGGTAGCACTGGAAATGAACGAGAGACTAAAAAACAAGAGAGGTTCTATCGAGAGGACGTAAATGGAGAGGCTGTATAGCGAGGGATTGGTGTTCAGCGACGAAAAAGCATAGTAATTGTCAGGCTGCATACACTCAAATGTAGGTTTTGGTGTACCCAGGTGCAGAGTTTATCACAATAACCTGAAGAAGATGGAGATGGTGGACACAGGAGAACAAAATTATTCTGACAAAAAAAAAGAAGGGAAGGAATTTAACTCTTCTTGGGCAGGTAGTGCAGTCACTCCTTCCACAAAGTGTGTCTGTGTTATTGGTCCCTCCATGCTGTTCATGGTTATGGAGTCTGGGGATGTGTGCAGGAAAGGCTGGTCAGCTTGTTGTACCTGAGTCCTGAGGACTTGACAGAACCCTCCCCCCTCCTCACTGTGCACTGCCTAAGGGAGGGAGGTAGGGAGGTCATCCCTGAGAACAAGGCCCTGGATGATCCAGATGATGTCTGTGAATGGTTGTGATGCTGTAAGTACCTAGTCTGCCTGGTACAGTTGGTCCTCACATGTAGCGTCTATTAGGGCCTGGTGAGGAACCTTACAGAGGTGAGGAACCTGAAACCAAAGACTGGTAGACAGAGGTACTAAAGTTGGCAGTAAGGAGACATGGAAAGTGGTGAGGGAGCCACTGTCTCTAAGACGCTGCAGAGATTTGTTTGATAATCGTAAAGGAACCAAAGGTAACAGCTGAGCTTTTGTGAGCTTCAGCTTGATGTCCCATGTAGGCAGCCACACCCACAGCCCTGGCTGACACGTCACCTGCCATCACTTACCATCACTTGCCAATCACAGCATTACCTGTCATTGAAGGACTGGCCTGTCACAAGAGTGGTTGTGCTAAGAGGGTGAATCTTGCTTGTAAAAAGTTTCCTTTCTTGAAAATAATTGTAATTTACTTGGCATTCTTTTGTAACAGTTAGCTTTACCACTCCATTGTACTCATGCTGTCTATTCCTGACACTGTGAGCCAAAGAGAGGAACAGCTATTGTGCTATTTGTGTTCATGGGTGAAAAAAGAACTTCACTACGAGCTTCCTACTGGCCCTTTGAATCCATTCACACTCACTGCCATATCATAAACAGGTGGGATTCATTCAAGTAGAGGTGTCAGAAATTGAATTTTTGCCATTGAGGATATACTTTCCCCTGACCTTGCACTCCCACTGCTCTGACATTGCCCTTCTGCTGCCCGCTCGCATTCTCTGTCTTCTCCATTGTCGGTGATCACTCTAGAGGAGAAATTGGATTTGCTGCATCGCTGCCACCGCCGTTTGTTTGGCATCCTGCTTCGGCCCCTTGACAAAACAATTGCTGATCCCCTGCCATTCCGAACCTGCCGCAAAGTCTCCCACGCAAAGGGGAGGGGGACGGACAAAACCAAAGCAGATTCTGAAAATGTTGAGTCCCATTCTGGACGTAATGGGAGGACCAAACTTCTGGAGGAGGTCTGTGGAATTCCATCTCTATTTTAAAATGAGTAAAACTGGGTAAAATGAGGATAAAGAGAATTTTTGTCAGGGAAACAAACAAACTAAAAAAAAAAGACTGCTTTCAGTTTTATCTGGATTCTAAGCACCCAGGACTCGGAAGTTTGGTTTCGCCACTTTAGCCGTCCTACCCTTCCCAGGATGAACCTGGTATCTTTCTGCCTTTGCCGTTCTCCGGTCCGTCCCCTTTGCTGCAAAAATTTGTACTGCGTTAAGCGTTTTCGGGCCGTCAGCGGTTTCCCGTGCCGGGTTGTGAGATTTGTCTCACAGGGCAATGAAATGCAATGCCACGCAAGAGGTAGCCCTACTGACACCGCTGGCACGCTCGCAAAATAAATATTCATCCTTCATTAAATTTAGCTTCAAAGCATGTTGCAGCAAACAAAAGACACGATTATGATGCTAAATAGGAAAAGCTTGTAGGTAAACATTTTAAAATGTGCAAGCTGAACACAGCCCATGATAGCCCATTCGTGGCAAGTAGCCCATTCGTGGCAAACTCTTTCCTACGTGGCAAGTTCATAGTCCAACGGTAAACATTTTGCTTTGCATTCTTCTAGCTTTTAACTTTAAACGGACGCAGCTTGATAGTTCTATCATGCAGCTGTGCTTGACACCAAAACAGTGCTAAGCCAATATGATCAGCATGTCGATTCTTCTATGAATGTCCATGGGTGACTCGGCCACGGCCCAGCCGTGTTTTTCGAAGGTCAGGGTCCGTCTGGCATGCCGTCCGTGTTTTGTAGCTGCTGTTATGCCGCTGTGTGCTCAGCTGTGCTCTTTTTCCCTGATTTCCATCAAGTTTGGCTGCCTCAGATGCAGTCCCAGCAGGGAGACCTTGCCCACCATATTTTACTCAGTGGCAGTTGATATACTTTAACCTTCTTATATGTATTCCCTGCCAGGATTACCACTCATTTTACACAGTTCAGGTCTGAGACCACTAAAGTTTGGATTATTGTAAGAAAAAAAAAAAAAAAAACGCTGGGAACATTTGTGATGTACACCTTAAGGGAACCGTTACCTTTTTTTCCCAAAACCGATCAAAAAAGTTTTATTCGAGCATTGTGAGCAGTAAAAATGATTATTAATGATCTTAAGTCCGTGTGATGCCGCCCAGGAGCTCTCAAAATTGAGAGGGATAATATATTAAACCTGCTCTCCCTGCTGTGATGAAAAATTCATAATCATCCATCATCTTAAATATCAAGCCTAAAACCCCACAGGACAGGCATTTAAATTGATACCTCTTTATGCTGCCTGACTTGCCGTCCCCATCCAGAGTTTATGTGGTGAAAGGCCACAGAAAACCACCTGTTTGCTGTGGGTAAAGGGAAATTGGAAGAGTTATGGTACTTGGATAAGCGCTCACCGTGGACAGCCTGCAGGGATTGAAGAAAATGCCTTCATTGCACAGGAAGTCTTAAGACTTGGATGAAAATGGCCAAGAACTTAGAGAAGTTGCCGAAACGAATCGGCGCTTATGTATAGCTGTTACTCAGATTTTTTTTTTTTTTTTTTTTGTGTGCAGCCCAGCTAAATCATAGTTAAATCACGTGGGTGAGGGCAAAACACTTTATGGGGTCATATGAGCTAAAGTGATTCATCTCAGAATAGATGCATAGCAGATTTTTCCCCGAATATGGACATTTAGATGCGAAGACATTCTTTCCTGTCCGCAACTGTCGTTTTGTCTGTATTATTCTGGAGATTTTGCTCATGTCATTGATCCTTCCCACTGCAGACTTTACTCCCCAGCCTCCCCATCAGGGAATCCAAGGGGTGTTTGGGGCAAGTGTGCGCGCTGTACAGCCCCTCTTCTTCACGCAAGTGGATTTGCATGTCAGCTCTCTGTTCTGAATAGCGTGGCACATGAAGTGACGGCGTCACTCACCTTTTGCTTGTTTTTGTCTACTAAAATTACATTTTGATGGATTATGCCTGTTATAAAGGTAGCATATGGCATGGAACAATGCAGGGCTGCTTTTTGTTCGGTCTCCTGAGGATTTCACTAAGATTTCACCATTCTGTTCCCAATTAGTCGTTTTCAGCCATGCATCTGGCTGGGCCCAATTATACTACAAACACAAAGTCACAGTCAGATAAGCTTCTGAATTTTGTCGTTCGTCCTTCTTCAGGCTGGAACAGAGGCATTCTTGCAGTTTCCCCTTGCGACAGGTTTATCCATTTTGCATATCGAATTCCTCCGAGTAACCCGGTCTTATGGGGGGGGGGGCAGAGGAGATGCAGCTTTATTCAGTTGGCCATTTCTGCTCAGTCAACACATTTATTCCTAAACCATCGATACTTTGATCACAAAATTATTAAGTGGAAATATGCTTGCATTTTGGATAAACTGTTAATGACCTAGAAGGACCGTATCATCTCGCTGGGATAATGTTGAAAATAAATGCTGAGGATTTATTTCGATGGGGAAAAAAATTGAAAGACTCCTTCCAGGTTTATTAGAACTGATCTGTATTGGTCAGGGATGAAGTTCACCTGCAGCTTCTTTCCTCCATGCTATGAGCGTTATTTTGGTAATCAAGATTTAGCCAAAAAATTAGATTTTTTTTAAAGAGTGTACAGTATTTTTTTTTTTTTCCCCTTGGTTCACAGCTGAATGGTTTTCATTTGTGAAAGTGACTGTCAATCTGTTCGACTTGTCCTGAAAGCTCTGTTTGGACTGGGTGTCATGTTGCATTAGGATCACTGCGCATTGCCAGCTTTACCGCCATTGTTTGAGCTCCACGTCCTTTCCTGCCCCCACCCTCCGACCCCCTTCCATTTGAATTCCCAAGCATCCTCCACAGCTTAGTCTTGGCTGGCAGTAATAGCTAAAACCTGCCCCAGCAATGCAAAATATTTTTATTCAGTCACTTTTGTTCATGAACACAACTGAAGCCATTTAGGTTGGGAACTCCAGCCACGCAACGGTTTTGTTAAGTGCCAACTTCCTTATCCATTGTAATCCTGGCCGCAGGTTGGGTGGTGGTGTGATCTGGTGCAAGATCAAGTTTGGAGTCTGCATGTTCTCCCCGTGTCAGGTGAATTGGTGACTATGAGCTGCCCATTTTGTGTGCGACAGATTGAATGTGTACGTTACGCTGCTTTGCTGTAAAAATGGGAGAATGACTATAGGGTGTTCTGTGTATCCAACATTTCAAATCACATTGGATGCAAGTTTCATTCAGTGGTTGAAGAAGCAAAAAAGTAAGAGCCAATATTCTTCATATTGGCATAATGGTCAGTGTCACAAATTCTATCAGCAAGCTGTTAAGTAACAAAGTTAGAATTTCTGCAGTGAATAAAAAATACTTGAGGATGCTGCCCATGTTCGTAGTACGGTTTTTAACAAAAGGGACAGATTTTCAAGTGTGAGAAAGCAACATGCAAGCCGGCATGCAGTGCAACTTAGTGCACCCTGGGTAATGAAATGTAGCGATGAGGACTGTTATGGATAGTGGCCCTGTGCTACAGCAGCATTTTACTGGGAGAGCAGCTTGGATGGAGAACCTGGTTATCCGGGGACAGAAAAGAGCACTGGAAGGGGTTTATGAGCTTTGCCGGTACACAAGAAAAAAACAGCAGCACCTGCTGCTCATTGTATGTTACCTTGAAGAAAAGGATTCCTCCTACCATTTAACTTGTGTTCATGGTTCTCTCACTTTTTCTCTCTCTCTGTGTCTTCAGTGCTCAGCCCCTGGGTCTTCAATTTCTCCTACCCTGGAGTAACAGACTTTTCCCAGCTGGCCCTGGATCTCACTAGGAACCAGCTGATAGTGGGAGCAAGGTAATAAGCACCGAAGATTTCCAGAAGTGACTCGGCAACAGCTGTCAATTTTTAAAGCGATTGTAGCCGCGCTGCTCTGCATGCTAACTGTATTCCCTTCACTTTCCCTCACAGAAACTACCTCTTCAGGCTAAATCTAACCAACGTGTCCCTGATCCAAGTAAGTGCAAATGAGAACCTTCGCAGCCATGTGAAAACCCATAGTCCTGTGGCCTCCTTCACCCGATGATGTGTTAGCAACCATTTGTGCACAAGCGCTCCGCTTCCGTGACACCCGACAGCCAGCAGGAATTGGCGTGCAAGCCCAGAACTGTGTTTGAGAACTAGAGTTGGTCCTGTTCATGGGCTTTAAGCCCTGGCAAGGCAAGTACACAGTCAGACTGCGGCTTCTTTGTGTTTGGTCCGTGGGGTAAAGGTGTATGGAATACTCCCGTCTCCATGGTGACCAGAATTCTGAATGCACAAGATGCCTGAGGGTTAGTGCAGCAGCAGCTGCAGCAGTTTGTCACCAGCGTCGATAAACACATGCATTCTCACTCTTACAGAATATTGCAGTGACTTAGCAATTCCTTACCTATTTATGGGCCAACCTGTCCTTGTTTCCTGCTAGTTTCATATAAGCCAACAAATTTCAAGTGAAGGAACTGAGCAGGAATTTGAACTGAACAGTGTAGGTAGGACACATCAGGATGAGCTGAGATTCGTGTTGAATCAGATGAGTAGTGGGCTGAGTATAACTGGTTTAGGTTGGTTTACGATGTATAGAGTCAATTTACTGAGACGCAATGGGCAAATTGGAGTGAGAGATTTACCTGAAGAACATTATTAGACTGGAGGAGGGAAGCAGAGCAGCCAGTGAGGATCAAACCTGTGTTCAGTCACTCGGGTGCTGTGAGGCACCCGTGATGCCTATCTTTGACGAATCCGCGGTCAACCTCTGAGCATTTTGTCAACCCTCGTCCATGGCTGGGAAAACGTGAGACAGATATTTCTTAATCCGAACTAACTAGAGCGTCAAGCGCTGTAACTGGGAAGAAATCAATGATTGTAAATCATGCCAGGAGTGGAGAGGGAGCAGCAGTGCCTGCCTGCATGCGTAAACCACTGACTGAGTGAGGGAGAGGCAGAGCGATGAGATGTGTCAAATCATTGTCAGTGACACCGACAACAAGCTGGCGTTTGATTCACTGCCTTATTACAGCAGACCCTTAGCTCAGATGTTCGGTCTCGCACGTCTTTCTGCGGCACCTTTGCTTTGCCTGTAATTGAGCTGGAGGTTTTTACATCGATACAGATGGAACGCGTGCAGGTGGAGCTTTGATCTGAGCGGTGGCATCTGGAGAGTCAACAGAACGAGCACCTGGGATCAACTCCGCGGGCTAAATGGCTCGGTCATCAATCTCAAGTTGCCGGCCGGTGCCGGTTCCCTCCTGGAAACAAGAATCGAGGAAGTTGGGACAGGTTCTGTCATGCTTATCAGAAACATTTTGGTCCCCTTTGACAGCTTTCTGTGTGTGAGGAGGTCACAGCAACCTCACGATGTGTTGGAGAGCCGTGCAGTGAAGGTGAAGTTTACTTTCCGATGCTCCTTTCCAAATGTCACGCAAGCTGGTGCGGCTCGACGGCTGTTGAGGAGCGAGGCTCACAGATTCCTCTTTTAGGGGGGCGCAGTGGGTGTGGTGAATTTGTCCAGGTTAACCTGTATCGTTCTTTCCTTCAGGATCACGGAAAGCTGAGTCACAGTGTGCAGCCAGTTTAGTTACCAATTCTGTTCCCGCCAAACGCGATTCAGAATGGAGGGAAAGAGCAATTCCAAGATGAGGTCCTTTGTTTTGGTCTGTTGTTATTATTATTTGCCATCTTTTAGTTGATGCCTTTGTCCAAGGCTGCTTTAAGATTAGGTTTGTTTTGTAATTCACTTAAAATTATTTGCCCATGTGTTTATACATTTGTCCTACTATACAGTTTTTTCAGGGCAAGTACCTTGTTCGAGGGTATTACAGACGCATTCAAGAATGTCTTCTGGTTTTTTGGATCAGCCAAGTTTTTTCAAGTTCTTTTTTTGTAGGAAAGAAGAGAGCTGGAACGGCGTAACATGTTGTCTTCATGAAACAGTGGCTTGTTTTTGACCTCCGGTGAAAAATCGGTGGTTACCTGCATATCACATGCATATCAAATGGTCTACATGGAAGGATCCTGGATGATGTATTGTTCAGGAGGCCTTAACAGGAGAGCTGTAGTCAGGTCTGGAGCTGCTAGGGCTCAGGCTGGATGTGGGGAGATGGGGTTATATTATCTGCTGAGTAGAAATCTAAAAGGCGAGGCCTCAGTCTTCTATCAGAAAATCTGTAGTTTGCCCAGATAAACAACACACACAGATGGAACATGACCAGGATAAACCTACCAGCTTTTTCCCACCCCCATTCCACATTTCTCTCCTTTCCTCAAGACCACAGTGTCTTCATGATACAAAATTCCAGTCAAGAGAACCATCTTTTATTTACCTGCACGTGTCACCTCCGCTGAGTGGAACAACAGGTGAAGCCAAATTACATATTCACTGTGAAAGGGTCTTCAAAGCACCTGTCTGAAGCTTCCAGCAGTGCTGTAGTACAGCCACAATTCTCCTCATTTGACTCTAGAAACAGTCCCTGGTGTCCAACGGACAAACTCTGACTGATGGTGTGTAAATCCATACCTTTTACTGTATTTCACCTTGTAAATACCCTCTGGTGACCAGAGAGAGGAAGTCACTGATTCCTTGGGATCAGGAAGTCCATACAAAGCAACCATTTCCCCAAATTTTTAATATTTTGCAAAGAGATTTTTAATTTTTAATTTTTTATTTAATTTAATTTTTAATGAATTGTTAGGGCTATACACCCAAGAGAGGTGGGAAACAACTGAATCTGCAGTGTTTTTTTTTTCTCCTCCTAGCTTCAGAACGATTTGCTTTATTACTTTAGCAGATTAATTTGCAGAAGATGTATTTTTGGATTCATACAGCAGATTAACAGTGAAAACAGTTTATGTGCCTAAGAGGTTTCTTGACTGTATAATTAGTCATCAGCTCCTTATGTTCAGGCCCACATTCAGTTGCCCTCGTGGGTCATATGTGTTTGTTTATGTGTGTATAGTTTTGCCATAGAGGGGAAAGGAAATGGATGCTCAACGTTGTCCTCAAATCGAGAACTTAAAATGCAGTGGCCATTTCCTCGTCCCCCTCGCTCAGATTTATTTAGGGCGCAGCCTCTGTTGTGAATTATTTTTCATTCTGGTGGAAAGAAGAGAAGCTTTACTGATGTGTAAAGTGTAACTCTTTGCTGTAGCTCGGTCATCTATCAGTGTTCTTCAGAATGTTCCGATACTTTGTTGTTCCAAGCAGTCTCCAGCATCTCCATCACGGTGTCGCTGGAAGCTCAGCAGTCATCTTCCTGACATGTGTAGGCACATTTTTTGACTGCACCTGCTGGAATGTGAGAATATGAGTGTGCAAAAATAAATTTTCTTTGAAATTGGAAGCATTTTCAAGCTTTGGTTGGATGTTTATAGCTTTAGCGGAGTTACTCTTGCTTTGCCACCTTCTTCTTACAGAGACTTGATTTTTTAAAACTGTTGTTGTTCCAGTGACAGCTTGTTCCAAATGTCACTGCTTTGCAGTAAATGGTTCAAAGGGAGCTGACCAGGAGTGAATGGGCTTTTGAAATTGAAATGTCTTTGTGACCTGCTTACTGCTAACCATTCGAATACTTCTCTGTGGTCCAGTTTTTGACTTGGGCCTTTCAGCAGTCACAGAACTCTCCTTTTTAGTTTTGAGCTTCCAAGGGGTGGCAGGTTTCTGCATGCTTTGCTTGGACAGCTTTCTGCACAAGATGAGGGGGTGAGAGGGTTTTTGTTTGACCTTGAAACCCAACCTTTTGCCACGATGAAATGATGGACTCCTGAGACATGGCCAGTTGTCAGATTCCAAGGTCTCAGAGATTCCAGCTTCTTTGGTTTCACCACACAGCAATAGCAACTGTTGTTGTTGTTGTTGTTGTTGTTGTTATTATTATTGTTATTATTATTATTATTATTATTATTATTTCAAGTTCAGTTTTCATGTTTCCATGTTTCCGAATCTGTCCTCAGATGACCAACGCTTGTAAGCTGAAAACCTGGAGATCTTGGACAGTGTGACAAAATTTCAAATCCAGTCCATGTGGCAAGATTAAATACCACCAAGTGGTGGCGATTTGATATTTACGTTTCACATTCTGCAGTTCCAGAGCAGCGATATCTCAGCAGTCTTACAGTTTTAGGAGCAACATTCTATTTGTTCTTTCCACAATTTATCTATCTGCAGCTTGCATGGTTTTCATCTTCAACACAAGGTTTTCGTAAGTGTCATCTTTGTGGCGGCACACGTTTATATGAATTCCGTACAGCCTGAGTGATGGAAGGAACAGAAGGAACTCTGCCCTCGGTCTGTTTTTCACACCACTAACAGCTGCTTTGTCATAGTGGAGCTCCACCAGCTCATCACTTGTCAGACCTCTGACCTGACTGGATGCTTCTGTACATTTGGGGGTTTTTTTTCCAGATTTTTGGGTCTGTGGCTTTTGCAAAGATTGTGTTTATGAATGTGTTTGTGGTGGAGTTTCACTGCTAATCTACCTCTGCTGGTGGTGTAAATGTGTACCAAAGCAGCTGTGGAACTTCAAAGGACCGCAGACCACGTAAATACGATGAGGCCGAATTTAGACAGTCAGCCCTGTGGCAGAGCGAAAGAAGGTGGACCCCTGCTAAAATGATTCCAGCTGAAAGCCCACCAGTCCATTTCCATCAGGGAGATGTGTGAGTTGCAGGGAGGGGGAGGTTCTCCCTCCTGTGATGGGATCGGAGTTGTGGGACAATGACAAATCCCTTTGGAAGTCCGGTCACATCCATCACCTTAGTGCTGAATAGGCTAGAGCAGCAATGTGAATAGGGGGACTCTGTTAAGGGGTGGAATAGGGCGGAGTGGGGTGCCCATTGAAGTCGAGGACCTCGAAAAACGTCACAGAGAAAAATTGTTTTACCGCTGTTCGGAGGCGAACCTTCTGCACCTGCGCTATAGAACAATAAAAGTATGCAAATTGCCTTCCCCCTTTCCGTCTAGATCATTAGGTGTCACGGGTGACTGAGAAAATCCATAAGCTCAAGTCCACAGGCAAGTCCTGCTGGGCAGAGATGTGTTTAAGTGACTTTGGTGCGAGAGTGGTGAGTGGAGAGCTCTTTTGTGACAAGTGTTAGGTGCTTGATCACACTCCAAAGAACATCTCCGTGGTTCCCCACGCTGTTCCCTTCCTACACTGCCATGTGGTTGGCTGAAGAGGTGACATTATGTGCTCTGTGTTCCTCTTGAGTTGTCCAAAGACTAGGGAAAAAAAACAAATGTCCTTTATCATCACTAAGTTTATCCATACTTACGATGATGATTGAACCTCACATTTGCTAATATTAAACATTTATTTTTGGGTGAAATTACACAGTGCTGGAACTTTTCAACCATGAATGGAAAAAATTGTGGCCAGGGGAGCAAAGTTGGGTTGTGCTGGTGCATAGTTTTCAGTGTCAAAGACATTGTGAATGAAATCCCGAACAGGAGGTTCAGCTCAAAGCAGTGATTCGAACTATGGCTATGAGTAAAGAAAAGTTAAATGTGTTGCAATGAGATAAGTAACCAAATTGAAATGAAAACCTGAATGGAAGTCGCAAATAACAGCAAAGCTTTCAGAAAAATGTTTTTTTTTTTTTGCACTTTGGTTTTTTAAATGTTTTTTGTACACACACTTGGCACTCAGTTAAGGAAACACTATAGTATGTACATGTGTTATATATACTATAATACTGTACATATTGTTGTCTTCTATTGTCATAGTACTACCTGCTATAGTGCTTTTTTGCACACTTTTATTTTAGCCCTTTGTGAAATTTATCATTATAATTGACCATAATTACAAAAATATATTTTTGGAATTGTATATTTGGTACTCATAAAATAGACTCTATTTGCTATTGAAGGTATAACTAATATATTTGTATCATTTTACACAGTTTTCAAAATCCATTTGTGCAATATACAATATTAGTGGCCTCTTCATCAAAAAAATGAGAGCGCTAGCCAAGGTATTAGTGTACCTGTTTTAATGGTAGTCTTGGGTTTATTTGCGGTTATTTGCTGAGCACTGCTGATGTACTTGGAGGGGGGGCGAAAGGTAGAAAATGGTAAAAACCTGAGCAAACGGAATCACTTCAAAGGTATTTCCTACCTCAGCCCACAAAAAGTCCCTCAATGCAGCCTACAAGCATCGTAGCCCGTCAAGCCGGTCCGTGGCCCTGTTCCAGAGCTGGAGCTGACATTAAGGAGCAGCGCAGCCACCATAGCTCACGTCCTGTTTTCTTTCGGTGCGCGAAGATTTCTTTGGTTTTCTCCTACACTCCTACATGGTTGGGAGGGCATACATTTACCTTTCATTTGCACTATCATACACGGTGCCAATGCCTGCCCACTTCTATGAAACAGCTTGTTATAGCATCATTGCGGGGATGAAATGGACGTTTTTTTCCCCCCTGCCCGTTGAGCTACGATCCTTTCATTTGGATGCAGTGTAAATCTAGCCGGTGTGCTAATTAATCCAGTACAAATATGGCTCCGGCTTGGGCCGTAATTGCCCGAGCTTGTTTTCCCCCCGTGTTTGTCTTTCAGTGAAGGAGGTTAATTGAATAGGGGTCCCGTAGTCGAAGAGCGCGACAGCGGCGCTGAGCGCTGAATGTGGGTCGCCTGCCGCTAACTTGAAAAAGGATCCCGGGACAATCCGGACAGGGTGCCCTAGTCAATGCTCCATCCTGGAATCTGTGCCCCCCTCCCCCATCCCCGGCGGCAGGAATGGCTTATATCCCATATGCGGCAAACTCCCACGGCAGGATGCTGCCATTCGGGCCACAGAAGTCCTGCCAGGTGCTGCCACACAATCCTCTCAGCTTCCACTCCACTTCCAGCGCGAGTGGGTCAAGCCTTCGGGCGACCACACCGGGCCTAAACATCAAGCGATGCCCATGAGAGGGAGAGCGTTTGAGCACGAGGCACGCATGCTGGAGATATCCGGTATGAGACACCGTCCCGGACACGGTGCTGGCCTCTGAGTAGGAGAGGAAGGTATTAGTCTTGGTGTTGCATCCATAATTAAACACTCAGTGCTCCAAAGGAATATAACTGGAGGCCAGGGCTGAGGTGAGGGAGGGAGGGCTAGGTTGTGCTGTTGCTCGACTTGAATGATAAGAAGCATTTGCATTTATATGCAGATTACTTCTGCTTTCCTCACTGTCTACTCTTTGAGCCAGGGTCCCATATGCCTCCCTGTTAGCGCGGTAAACAGTCAGCACTAAGGCCCTGTCTTCATTGCGGTCCAGTAAGTATAATATTATCACAGCAAGCTGGGCAGCGGCTGTGAACTGGACCCCTAATTTGCATACGACGTTGGTCGTCATCAGCGGAGGCCGACACTGAACCCGGAATGCATTCTTTCTCTTTATTTTGGTTTCCTAGGCAACAGAATGGGGCCCAGACGAAGACACCAGGAGGTCCTGTCAGAGCAAAGGGAAGACAGAGGTAACCCGCAATGCTGCCCCTTACATGGCCAGGTTGAGGGAGAGAGCGGCTGTGTTCGTGGCAAAGTAACTGTGCGCGTTTTTCCGGTAAAAAGAAAGACGCATCGCTGCACTCACAGGAGAGGAAGAAGGAGAAAAAGTCACGGTATTCCTTTCACCAGTTATAAAATTTTATTTTGGTTTGAGAAAACCAAATTACTAGCAAAATTGCTTTATAGGCCTACCTTTATGTTACTGTTGAATGTGTGCACACACAACTTAAACCAGCAGGATGGTCCAGCGTGGTTCTGAAATCCGAATAGTAACTAAAAGTCTGAATTTATTGCCAGTGTGTTTAGGCCTCAGCCCCTCCTTCACCTGGCTTGCTCTCCCTGCCCACATGGCTGTCGTGATTCACCGCAGTAGAAATACCGCCCTTGCGCCTTTAGGGTTTTCGAACAGGGAAACGGGAACCTGGCTGCAAATGGTGTTTGCAAAAGCCTGTCTGGCTCCCTCCGCAGGTCGAGTGCCAGAATTACATCCGGGTTCTGCTCATCAATGGAAGGCGCGTGTTCACCTGCGGCACCAACGCTTTCATGCCCGTGTGTACAACGCGGCAGGTAAGTCTACATGGGTGGGACTTGTTGCAGGAAAGGATGGCAGGGCCACGATTTCACAATTTACTTTTGGCTCAGAGGGAGGATAAGTTGAACAAGTGTTAAAATAATACCACAGTAGACACTTGCTGCCATTAAGTTTTACTCTGCCTCCAGGCACAGCACAGCTTCAGTGAATCTGAAGTGTCCATCACCAACTCACAGTAATTATCACTTGTATCTGGGACAGTTTTTTTAAGTTACATTTATTTAACACATTTCTACAAAACATCTTGCAGTGTAAAGTTACTTACAATTGTAATTGAATTTTAGACATTTATACAGCTGGGTAATGTTTTTATGACATGGACAACAGGATGTGGGATTTAAACCTGGGTCCTTCAGCCTCAATGACATCAGCTCTAACTAGTACAATACCTGCTGCCCATGGATGTGGATTTGCAGGCAGATATACACTATACTGTATAGCCAAAAAATATGTGGACCCCTCCCCCCTTTTAATGGCTGAGCTGAGCTCTTGGAGCCTCACCCATATAGCATACAATTACATTCTAGACAGTTGTGTGCTTCCAGCTTTGTGGCCACAGTTTGTGGAAGAAGCTCCTTTCCTGCTCCAGCATCACTGTGCCCCCTGGTACACAAAGCGAGCTCCATAAACACAGGGTTTGCCCAGGGTGGTGTGGAAGAACTAGAATTGCTTGCACAGAGCCCTAATCTTAACACTGCTGAACACCTTTGGGATGAACTGGAATGCCGACTTCCAGGCCTTCTCACCCGGCATCAATGCTTAACTTTAGTGATGTTCTTTCGGCTGATTGGGCAAAAATTCCTAAAATCTGGTGGAAGCCTTCCCACAAGAGTGAATGTTCGAATAGCAGCAAAGGGGGAAATAACTCTAAATGGAGGTTCAACAAACACATATGGGTGTGATGCTCAAGTATCAGGTGGCCATAAAGGGGAGGTGGAACAGAACTAAAAACAAAAAAGTATTTTCCCAGGAGATGTTAAAGGAGTGCTGATTAATTCTTATAGAAACCAGTATACTTAGATTAAATTCTTAGAAAGGCTTGCTTGGTGCATATGGTGGCACTCTGATGTTCTTGTACCCGGTGCGAAGCCTTGTTCTTCAGCACTTGCCATATCTATACTTCTTCATCACGATCAAGCCTGGACCCTAGTATTGCACCATATGCTGGCACTGACCTCTTACTGTGGTGTCTTTCAGGTGGGCAACATAAGCCGTGTGCTGGACAAAGTAAACGGCGTGGCCCGGTGCCCCTACGATCCGCGCCACAACTCCACGGCTGTGGTGACGGAGAAGGGCGAGCTGTATGCTGCCACCGTGATTGATTTCTCAGGACGTGACCCTGTCATCTACCGCAGTCTGGGCAACATGCCGCCACTGCGCACTGCGCAGTACAACTCCAAGTGGCTCAATGGTATGGCATCCATGGGCAACAGTCACTCAGACACACACACACACACACACACACACACACACACACACACACGCACAGTTTGCAAAGATTTTCCTTTGTTAAAAGTGTTAACTACAGCTGTCATTCCTTTTGATCTTTGCACTTAGTTACCATTTATTAATGTACAGTGTATATTAAAGTGTATATTCAAATCATTCAGGAGGTGCTCGAGTTGTACTCAACTGTATCATTCCAGCATTTTCTTGCTGTGCTGCTGTTGCATTATTACACCCTGGATGGATATAAAGGGCTTTTGTATGCCAAATATACTGCACTAGTCCATGCGCTACATGTCAGGCCACTCTTACTGTTTTCCAGCCAGAAAACAATTGCTTCCATCATATAAACGTTCCCATATGTCTTAATTTAATTACATTTTTTTTTCCTTTATCCCAGTTTTTCTTGTTGGGGTTGGACCTTCCTGTTACAAAAAAAACATTGGCTATAGATTCCTCTTCCCTACGTTAGCTATAATTCATGTGACATTTTGATTATTTGGTGGCACCAACGGTGTCCTGCTTAAAAAAAAAAAAAAATACAACATAGTAAGGTATTTGGATTATTTATCTTTATTTTTAAACAAATTTTAATACTTCCTACCTAGAGAATTGTTTTAAAATGAAAATGAATATGATGCAAATAGAAACACCAGGTTTATTCATTGCCCACCTGTCCTGTCAGATTGAATCTACCCGTCAGACCCTTAATGTGGAGACCTGCTTAGGTAAAAAGCACATCATCACTGTGTTTTAACCCTGGAATGCATTTAGGTTTGCATAGTTAACATGCACCAAGTTTGAATACTCAGAATTTCGTCAGGATTTGCCTTCCATTCCGATGTTTCAGAATTGTACATTGGCACCAATACATCTCCAAGCCCTGGTTTCCTACCACCGTTTCCTGCACCCAGGTACCTCCAGTGCAGTGGATGCTTGGGCCGTGATTTTGAGTGTTTGATGATTTCATGCCTGGAGCAAGGGAGAAATTGCAGGGGCATACTTCACTCGCAGGCTGCACATTAGGGAGGCAGGGTTCTCATCAGTATGACCACAGCACATGTAAATCCCTCCCTGTACCTCACCCCCCCCCACACACAAGGCATGTTATGCATGGAAATGAGCCGGTTCCAAAAAAAGTGGAGAAGCACCCCTTCGCTGTGATCTGCTTGACCTTTGCACACACATAGACAAAGGTTTAAGGTGTATTAAGAAGTAATTAGAAGGAATATGGCACCCGGGTCCCAGTAGTGATTAGCCAGATAATCCCCAGGATGGCTGCAGAATCTCCAGTGCCTCCCTGTACAGAAGAGATGCTGTCCTGCAGAGGGAGATTGAACCTGTGGAATTTCGTCAGCTCCCATGTCTGAAAGCTGCCATTTGCCAGCCTCCCAGACACCCGACTTGGATTTCTATAAAAATCATAGTTGCTGGCCAGAGCTTGTGACGGCACGATGATGTGATTCCCGGAGCTGATATGTTCCAGATAGACAAGAATTTGGGTCAGAATCTCCCTTGTCACTACTTTGTAGCATCTCACTTGGTGGCGGTTTGCAGCTTTTCCCATGTAAAGCTTGGGCTTTGTTGCAATGATGTTCAAACTTCTTGCCTGATTTACTGATGCCCACTAAGGTCCCATTTACTCTGCTTGACCTGTCCAGTGTGCGGAAGTCCCAGAAACTAGCAGCTGACTTAGAATGAACAATGAGCTCCATTTGACTGTGAAGATAGAAGATGTTTCTTATGTGCACCAGAGGTTTCATTGGGTACACTGGTACTTTAGCTTACAATGCAATTGGCTCCAGACGTTTGTTCGTAAGTCAGGATCGATTGTAAGTCCACACAATTTCACAATCAATACAAGCTTAACGGTACAGCTTCATTAACTTAACTATGTGTTTCTTCTGACGCAGAGGCTGCAATAAACCTGGCCTCAAAGATGTAACCAGTTTATTGAGTAAATATGTTTGTCACTTTTTTGCTGCTGTCAGTTTGCAGTTAGAAAAGTGCAACAGACATTGTGCTCTGTTCTCCCCCTGCCCCTTCCCTCAAAATCTAAAGTCTCATCTGAGGGCATTTGCTGCCTCTGATGGTGGGGAAAAGAATTGCAAGTGATTTTTGCTCTGCAGCAGCGAAATTATAGAAGATAAAATAACAACGAATGCAACTTCAAAAACAAACAAACTGGGATTTTAAGTCGGACGTTTGTGGCACAGGGTGTATGTAGTTATGTTATTAATGAAGCTTTTAATATGTTGCTACCTTGACATCAGTTTGAAGGATTATGGAACCACCACTAAACAACCCTATAAATAGTGAGTGAGGACAGTGAGTAATATCAATTACTATCTGCTGTTTTAATTTATGAATTTGTACTCATTAATAAATAATCCAGTTACTATGACATAAATGTGAAAAAGTAATTGAGTTTTGAATTACAATTCATTTTTTAAAAAGTAAAAAAATGTATAAAGACATCACTGCCAACCTGAAGTTGAATTTAAGTTTGAATAGTTTATCTGAGGCTACATAAAAAAGGAAAGTTTTTTTTATTTTTTAACATTAGTGCAGACACTATAGACAGCTGCTTAAGTTCGGTCATTTAACAAGGGTTTGCAAAGTCCTTTTCTTTGTCCTCACAGTCTTAATGGACTCCAGGCACTTTGGCCTTTAAAGATCCTCCGGGAGTCTTTTGTAAGACTTACTCTGTATCTACACTGTCTAAATGGAGTCTGACCAGAACTTTGCAGTAAGGATCTCAGAACAGAATCGCCTGTATTAACCAAGAAAGATCGAGATGGAGCCCTGGGACTGGATATGGATTTTATGAATTAGAGAATAATCACTCTGAGTTGTATTTACTCTGCTTTTTAGAACTCATATACAGCCACGTTGAGTATTCATCCATACTGCTATTCATCTAGTTTCCATTTCTTACAAGCTATGCATTACATTTAAAGATGTGTAGCATCAGAAATGTTTGGTTCAATGCTTTTTGCGGTAGCTCTATCACTTCATTACACCCTTATGGAAGGAAAAACCAGCTTTAATGGAGGCAGCATTAACAATGCTGAATGTATTAACAGGCTCACTGTACCTGGTATAGCGTTTTTACTGTCCAAACATGTTTGTTTTCCTTTCTGGAACTCATCATTCACACATTTACAGATCATCTGCATGTTATAAAATAGCTTGAAGTAGCCTGAAGGAGAAGCATGTGCTCAGCTGCTGTCGCAGAGTAGGGTCTCTGCAATGTGGTGACGATACTGCAGCATTACAGCATTCACATAATGTGCGTGAGGCTTTTTACCCTTACAGGAAAAATTAATATCACAGTTTTCTCACAACTCTGCGCCTGTCACTCTTTTCGTAACACAGAGCCCCACTTCATCTCGGCCTACGACGTGGGCCTTTTCACCTACTTCTTTCTGCGGGAGAATGCTGTGGAGCACGACTGCGGCAAGACAGTGTACTCGCGAGTGGCACGAGTGTGCAAGAACGACGTGGGTGGCCGCTTCCTGCTGGAGGACACGTGGACCACATTCATGAAGGCGCGTCTCAACTGCTCTCGCTCTGGAGAGATCCCCTTTTACTACCATGAGCTACAGAGCACTTTCTACCTTCCTGAGCAGGACCTCATCTATGGCATATTTACTACTAACGTGTAAGTCTGCCCTGCTCTCATTTTCCACCCACAGCTTTTTTGTTAGCCATCATATCAGTCACTTAACTAAAAAAGTTAGAAAGCATCAGTTTATTCATATTAGATATTTATTTAACAATGAAGCTTAAGAACTTTTCTCAGTGCAACAGCAGCAGGACACCTTCTGGCACTTAAACTGTGTGCGCTGCCCTCCATGTTGTCCTTCTGTAGTTTTGGACTCTTGGAACCAATATTTCTAAATGTATAAATACTGTAAGGTTCTTAAGATTTTTCTACAGAAGAACAGTCAACCTGTGACAGTACATATCCTTATACAAGCTTTACTTCATATTAAATTAATGATAATACTTGTATGTGCTGCCAGAAAAAAGGTGCTTTGGTAACTGCATGTGTGCTGTATGAAACTCATGCACGGTGAAATACACGTTTGTACTTTGTTGTACCTTGTTTTGGTGAAAAGCATCTGATGAAGAAATAAATGTAAATGCAGAAATCCCACAGCACATAGAACGCCTGCGGTGAACGGAAGGGCTTTCCAACAACTTCCCCCCCTTGCTGTTATTATATTGACAAGTTTTACAACTTTGACTTCCAAATGAACACCCTTTGTTGGTGTGCGGCGTAGTGATTTTAAGTTTTTTTTTAACCTCCGCTACTTTTCACAGCTTTTCGAGCACAAAGCTTTCACCAATAGCCCATAACATGCACTTTGTGGTTCTGAAAATACAGCTCCAAATATTGTCAAGCTGTCCGGCTATTGTTGAAAAGAGAAGGCAAAAATTGCCCCAAATGTTGTTTTCCCCCTTTTTAAAGCCTTTTCTTCTGAATAGATTGCCTGTTATGTTTAACTCTTGAAGACTTCTAAAATGCTCCAGGTATACAAGCAGGTGCACGGTACCATTACCCCCTAGCATCTGTGTTGAGCACCTCGCTTTAAATGCATACTGGGTCTTAGCTTAGCTTAGCTGGTCAGTATGTCTTCTCCTTCTCTATTGGAGGAAATGTCTCTGGGCTTCCCCAGACCCCATCAAGGGGAGTAAGACATTTGGTGTTTGTCACTGCGCTTTTATTCCATCAGCTACGGGGCTGCTGGGCTGGTGCCCTCCTCCAGATGAATGGGCCTGTTCCTGGGTGCACAGGGAGGCCCTTCCTGTTGCATTATGCACACTTTACTGTTGTGAAGCATTTCTTAAAGCCGAAAGCCCCTGCGAGTGCAACCTCGCTAACTGAACCGGCAATTACAGCCTCTTTTTATCGGCCCACAAATCACCGCGGCAACTGAAACAGTTTTCTCCGGTTGTTCAGCGCATTTTAAAATCTTGGGTTTAGTCGGTGGTATTGTACTTATTAATTGTACTGCCCAGTTAAATTTATTTAGAACTGCTTAGTCTGTTTAAATCTTCTGTACGTTGTGGGATTTTCGGCAGAGCTGGCAAACTTCCCCACCGTGGGTCATCGGCCGTACGGTTGTTAATGTCGTTTTGAAGGTGTTTTCAACACTTCGCCAGTCAACAAGTGACAAAGTGGCTTAATGTTAGCGTCACTGACTAACGCGTCCATCTGTCTGAAAATCGGTTTCTGCAAAACTTTGCAAAGTGGGTAAATAGTGTGGTTTAGGAAGTTCTGTAGAATCCTTTCTGTTTTAGAGAGGTTTTCTCACAACTTGTCTTACGATGTAGACATTTATTGTACATGGGGGGCATTTACGTTCCGGTCGGATTCTGCGTGGTACATCTTTTGTCTGGAATCATTTTCCTTTAGCAGTTAAAGTTAAAATGGTTTATACAGAATCTGATTTTGGGGGGACAAAACATTTTATATGCAGGATGTGTTAGTGGTTTTCTGCTTGATGCAGTGATCATACATAAAAGCCAGATTCAAACAAAGGTTGAAGGCTTGGGCCTTAGTTTTTAATGGTGCGAGGGGCTGCGAATGTTCACGTCTTCAACAGTGAGGGCTCCAAAGGCCGTTCAGAACCAACAAGGGGGCTTTGCCAGGGTTTTAAAGTCCTGCCCCTTGCCAAAACTATATTTTTCCTGTTTCTGCACAGCAGTTAATCTCTCACCTCCCCTTGCTGGATCTTCCTATACCAGAGTGTGAGTGACAGGCCGAGTTTCTCATTCTCTCTATTTGCTTTCCCGTGTCCCCTTCAGCACTGAGTACATGTAGAGCTGCTTCAAAAAGCTACTATTCAGACAACAATAGAATCCGGACCTCGTGCAGACTCGAAATTTATTGCTCCCCCTACCCCAGAGATTGTATTAAACTGGGCCCCTGCAGACCTGTAAAGAAGCACTTCCCTGGAAGCCATACAGAAGGCAGGATTCAGCTGGCTTGCTGTGGGGTCTCAGGTACACAGCTTTAGCTTTACAGACCACATTACTGATAAGTGAAGGCATCAGCAAAGATGCTGATGCAAAACAAAGCACTTCAATAAGCTTTCTCACTATATTTTCACCACACACATTTACACAAAGGTTAATACTCGCACCGTATATAAAGGTGTGCCATTTTAGGGAAGGACTGTTTAAAAAGTTCAAGTATGTAGGTTTGAAGGGGTCTTCATTGTTAGAACCCATCTCGTCCCTATTACTTTGGATTGTGTTAGCTGGAGGACTGTGTTGTGCAGGGCCGATCTTCGGCCAAGTCTGGATGACGCTGGGCCGCCGGACCTGGCAAACAGCAAACCTGTGGTCACAGTCCAACGTTCTGGTTCAGGACCCTCATTTGTTTTTGGACTCTGCTGACCCAGGGACTTCATATCCTCCCATGCCAAGCGGGTTCATGTCCAGATGTTTGCAAAAGGCCTGGAAAAGGTCCAGCAGAGGGATGAAAGACATGGCGCAGAGCCTCAGCCTTGTGCAAAGAAGTGGAAAAGTGTGCTAGCGTCCTCCTTTCAGACCGGACAGTCGCTTCCAGAGCTAATTGGCTGAGTCATTAATACTATGGGGACTGCACCTCATGGGGTTTGTTGGGAAGACACAACAAACGTTGTTCTGGGATTCAAACAAAAAGGCACCAGGGAGCCACATAAACCACTGGCACTGTTACAAAAATGTGCATTTGATGTTCTTTCCCTCTTTATTAGGGAAACAAATGAATTGCACATTGTCTAACGGTCGGCTACCGTGGTGTGCCGACGTCGGGGTACTCAAGGTGGGATGGAAGAGCGGCGCACGTGTCGAAAGGCTTTAGAAATGCGGGGAGCATCCGATCCCGGGAATAGCGGTGTCACTGCAGAGAGGTTCAAAAGGTAATCGATGCGTGCAGAAAACCGTAGGCCGGCAGTTTCGCCGCCTGCTGCTGGATTATTGACACGTTTCACTCAGCTTTGTAGCTGGTCTACATTTGGCTGAGAGGACGTGAAGAGAGGGGGCTGAGATGGGGGCTCAAAATGTAAAAAAAAAAAAAAAAAAAAAAAAAATCCAGGTGCTCCTAATGAAGGTGCCAAGAAAAAGTGGCAAATGAAGAAGCTGTTGGAAGCTCTGCCCGCTGGTTTGACAAACTCAAGGCAGACTTTCCACATACATTGACAGTTACCTGCTTTAAGCAGACAAACAATGTGAAATGTTCCCCTCTTTTCTGTGCTCCAGAAATAGCATTGCGGCCTCAGCAGTTTGTGCTTTCAACCTCAGTGCTATAACCCATGCCTTCAACGGGCCCTTCCGCACCCAGGAAAACCCACGCTCGACGTGGCTGCCAACACCCAACCCCATCCCCAACTTCCAGGTACGTTCTTTGCGTTGAAAAGAACAGTTGGTGCTGAACGCTCAAAGGCCATTTTAAAATGTTCATTAACTTCTTTTCCTTATCTTACACATGGAGAGGTGCATTGCCACTATTTCACAACTTACTCTGTTTAACTTAATAAATAAAATTATTGTAAATATTGTCAATTATAATAAACTTGTTTAATAAAGCAATGGACAGTAATAATGTGATAAGTGCTACCTGCTGTAGCACTGATTTAGCACTTTTATTTTAGTCCTTTGAGTATTTTATCAATATAATTTTTCATATTTTAAAAGTACAGCCCCTCTTTTTTTTTGTCTAGATTGTACAAGCTGTTTTTTTTTTCTTCCGGGCATTGAAGCACGTCAGCTCCTTACTGTTTCCTTCGCTGTTTCCTTGCAAAGGTGATGTTTCTAACAGAACTTATGGCAATTTTGTGCGAGCTGTTCCACTTACGTTTTCTTCCCGTTGTTAAACCGTACCCCCAAGTGTGGCACCATCAATGACAGCGGCCCAAATGAGAACCTGACTGAACGCAGCCTGCAGGATGCTCAGCGCCTCTTTCTGATGAACGACGTGGTGCAGCCTGTCTCCATCGACCCGCTGGTTACGCAGGACAATATGCGCTTTTCCAAACTGGTGGTGGACATTGTGCAGGGCCGTGACACACTCTACCATGTCATGTACATTGGCACAGGTAAGCAGGACTTTGCTTCCAAGGCGTTTGGATCTGGTCACAGATCCCAAAATTTGCTCACCTTTCCTTCTCCAACCAGAGTACGGCACCATCCTGAAAGCCCTGTCCACAGCAAATAAGAGCCTGCAAGGCTGCTACCTGGAGGAGATGCAGCTCCTACCTGCCGGAGTGTGGGAACCCATCCTGAGCCTGCAGATACTCCACAGCGACCGGTCCCTATTTGTCGGCTTGAATAACAGGGTGCTGAAGATCTCGCTGGAAAGATGCTCCAACTACAAGACGGAACAGTGAGTACACAAACTTGCAACAAGGCCTCGGCGCACTTGACACGAGAGAAAGGAGCAAAAACATTTTATTCTGCTCGAAAATAAGTGCTTCTCATTCCTCTTCACCCAGCAAGTACTTGTCAACTCTGAATGCACTTTTCTCCTTCGGTTTTCATACATCGATTTCAAGTAAGATAATTATGTTTGAATTTTTTATTCTTCATAACGATCCCTTCAGAAATGGTCTTCTTAGCTGCCGACAGCTGTAGTAATGCGTTTCTGGGCCTTGCTAATGGCGAGAGAGAAGCTTCCTACTGTTTGTGAAGCCGGAGAAACTTTATCAATGCATCAAATCAATAATTCTCTGCATGGAGTCACAACGATTGCCTGTGAAAGTCGAGTTCGGTTCAGTCAAGGGTAGCAAAGTGTGTCTGCTCAGCTGTCTCTTTAGAGCATCCCGGAGCTGTTGTTAATTTAACAGTAGACGCAGTGCTGCTTATATCTTATTGTCAATTCGGATTCTTAATGCAACAGCCCACTAAGCTATGAAGCGATCGGGATCCCCGCAGTTTGTGTGCGCAGGGCTCGTATGTGGCACTTTGTATACGAATTGCAGGGTCTGAGTAATTTTGCTTATTTGATGTGTACGGTAGGTGTGCGGAGGCACTGCATATAATAGCACAACTGAGGAGTATTCCATTCTGAGAGGGGTGTGGGAAAGGCACCTTGTGCAAAACGGCATCTATAACCTCTTCTCCTTAGCTTACGTGTGTGAGACACATCAGTTGAGTAACACTCCTCCCCCTCCCTTGCTATGAGCACCGTATGCTAGGAGAGGTGCCAGTGAAATTGAATGTCGAGGCGGCGAGACTGGAGGAGACTGAGCTCTATTTAAAACACAGCGGGGTGATAATCACATCGGGCTACAAGGACATTGGGGGGACGGTGTACCTGATCTCCTCCTTTCCTTCTGACACATTCCTCACCTGTTTACTCACTTTCCTTTTATTAGGGTGTTGAAGCAGGTGGGGTAAACTGAACCGCTGCTAGTGTGTTACACATGTAAATCTTTTTTGAACAAATCCCACAGAAACTAGAGTTGTTTTATTGTTTCTAACCTATGTGCGTCCTCCTGATACATTTCTTGTTTTTTTGTGCAAAAAATGAGCAAGAGCACTAGAGAGAGAGTTTTTTATTTCGTTTATTGGCATTTGACAGTGTTTTACTGATATTTATGGAAGTCAGCAGAGTTTTTTTGAAGGGGTTTATACAGATTATAATTTTTTCCATTTAACCTGCGGGGAAATAGGCCTCCGATTTATGTTTTGCCAGTTTAAGTCTGGTTTTCAGGAAACGATTAGGAACGAAAACTGGACTATGACTACCTTAGGAATTATGCCTACATTCATTGAATATACATTGAAAATATTCTCCTTCCTGTTACAACTGCAGTTTTATGTGTGTTTTATCCAGAATGTCCCAAAATACATGGAACTGTTACAATCCTCCACCCTACATACGCACACATGCAGACAGAACAGACCCTAGTTTAACATACGTGCAGGGTCTGAATCATGGGCTTGTGGGCTTCTTCATAGTACGTTGGTCTCTGCTTTGATACTGAAGGCTGAGCACCTGCAAGAGTTCTCAGATGAACAGCAGCAATATTTAGTTTTTCCTGCCAACATCCCTCTTCTGTCTAGCCAGAAGGAAAGAAATGCTGGCCAGAAGCGAGGTTACATTGAGAATTAAGTTTAAGAAATTGAGCACTAATAACTTCCAGAACCACAGAGGCATATATTTTTGGTTGCTGTTAATGTCATCCTTTAAAATATTGTGTCCTCATTTGGCATTCAGATTTGTTAATATCCTCCTTAATCCTTTTGGTTTTGTATTTGGTCTGCTACAGAATGACAGCTGTTTCTTTTTGTCTTATTTTTTGTGCAAAACACTCCTCTTGTGATGAGAAGAGAGTCTTTGCTTTGTGTTAATTATATTTGACCGCCGTCTGAGCTGGTTTCTTTGCCCTGTTCCCATACTGCTGAGGATCAACATGGTCCCTACCAGAGGTTCTGTGCAAGATCTAGAATTTGCAGTTCTTTGGGTGGTGATCTAGAATGGTCCTTGTCCATGCAGTCTTTGGGCTCACAGCCGTGAGATAACTGGCTTCCAAGGACATCCTTTGAGCAGAAAGCATCTGTAGAGGTGGCTGTGAGGGTGGGTTTGAGAGTTTTGAACTTTGTTTTGTCCATCTGAGAGGAAAGTACCCCCTGTAGTGGTGGACATCCAATTGGCTGCAACTTCACGATGACTTTAAAGAGAACATTAACTACATCAGATCTTGAGGTAGCACCTGAATCCAAACCAGAAATATATATGTTAAACCGTCATATTTTTCATGTTGGTGTTAAACTGACCTACTGCAAGCAATGAAATGTGCCGACTAGAAACGTGGTCCTCCTCGGTCCTCTTTGTACAGGGATGTTTTAAATAACATTTTGTCTAGACATGTGATTTTCTACTTTTGTTTGTCTGGAGACTTTTGGGGGAATGGATGCTTTCGTGCTGATCAGAGTAAAGGCCTCGCCTTGTTGTTTCCCGTTGGGGCTCAGCCTCTCCTGCCGCTGTGACTATCCAAGGGATCGAACAACATTGGAAGTCAGCCAAAGCCAGCAGAGCTTTATTTCCTGCCAGAAGACTGCTTGGAGGCCCCTGTTTTCCAGACAAAATTTACAGCTGGGTGTTCCTGCCAAGTGTCTATAGGAGCTAAAACGGAGAACAGCTACAGGAAAGGGTGTGCCGCAGAGAGGGCAAGAGGGAGGGGAAATAATCTGAATATTAAAAGCATATTTATTACTCGATACAGAATGTCGCACCTTTAATTCACACACCCAACAGCACAATTTCAACAAAGCAAAGCAGTTTCAAACCTACTCTTTTATTTACTCACTGTGTGGTCTGGCAGTATCCATTACACTGGTAGGAGTTGCACTTTTGGACAGGAAAGAGGCAAAAACCTTTTTCCCTCAGTGTTTTATGTTGGGTTTATAATGTTGCTGAGGGCTGAGACTGAGCTGTGACATTACACCATACAAGGTCCCAAAAAACAGCTAGCACATTCCACACCTGGAGCTTTGTGCAGTTGCATTAGTGTCACATTTCCTCTTACCATTAATATTCAGCGTTTTATTGCAACCTCAGTAATCTGTCCTGTACATATGTAGACCTTCTCCACTAATGGTCCAGCTGTGCTGTTTGCAGAAAGCCATCTCAAGGGTTTTTGTTCGCCTTACTTTAGTCTTGGCTGCATTCATAGCTCCATTCTTAAATTTTGCTTTTCGGTGCTCAGGTCAGGGTAGCAAAGGTCTGGAGCCTATCCCCGAATCCCTAGATTCATGGCTAGGAAGGGGTACGCCCAAGACAGGATGCCAGTTCATCGCAAAGGAGTCCATAGTATCGGAAATCATTTTGTTTTAAAATTTCTAAACAGCAGCGCTTAACTTCCTTTACTGGACCTGGACCCACACGCTTCCTTGCTGCATCACACGTATCGCCCAGTGCCGTCGGGATCCCATCAAAATGGCACTGTACCTCTGCCAGGCTTTTTAATCGGGCTTTCGATGCACAGCGGAGAGAAAATCGCTAACTTGATGGTTCAGTTTATGCTCAGCTTTACAGGTCTATGAAAAAGACACCTCATTTCAAGTCTTTGCTATTATATTAAAAAAGTTTTTAATTGCCAGAGCAAATAAAGTGGGGTTTCTCATTGGTAGTCTTGTCTAAGCATATGGTTCAGTAAATCAGTGCTTGACGTGCACTGCTTGGCATTGCTTTTACGCGTTTGAGTCTTTGACAGAGTAATTAAAATTTCGGATGCCGAGGAGTTACACGGTACTGTGATTCACAGCGCAGTGGAGCTCCAGCAGATGACTTCATGAGCACCGCGCTAGAAACCGACTTCTTTGACTCTTCAGTTTAAATTATGAATCAATGTCCATGGAGCAGCAAGTGTGACATCAAAGAGTTCAGGAAAGATTAAAAGTGTTTGCACAACAGTGATCTTTTGGACTGAGAGCAGCGCTGATGCTCACTTTGTAATTTCTGCCATACTTCAGGCTGCTGGAGGTGCTAAAATGTTCACTCAGTCAGTGCTTCAGCTGATGGCATTATTTAAGCTAAGATTTAAAAAGAATGCTTTGATACAGCCTTTGTGCCCAGACAGGACTGCTAGCAAATCCAGCCATTGTGTTTGGACACAGTTTGGATTTTCGGGGGGAATACAAACTCAGTCAAATGCATTCGCTGAACTGTCAGCTCAGCCTATCCATCACATCTGCACATCTGAAGTCAGAAGAGCTCTGCGTGAATGCCTGGCTTTACTGCTAACATCTCAAACAAACTGATTTCTCAACTGTAATTAATGAAATGGGGGCAGACCTCTGGGTAAGTGGATTAGCCTAGAATTTACCATCCCTGTAGGCCATATTTTACTCAGAGTAACTGAGAGTAGTCATTCATTTTGGGAATCCCAGAATTCTCTGTAGATGTCATTATTTACCTCCGAATATATGATACTGATTTAACTGTAAATTGTGTGCTATCTGTGTTCAGAACTCTATCATCCGAGTTTATTCCACTGTTTATTCCAATGATCTACTTAATCTTTGTATAATTGGTTCCAGCTTATATCCCATTTCAGGTGAATCACCTGATCATATATCTAGGATTGCAAATAAAACAGTCAAGTTGTGCAAATTATGTAGGTCTTAACAGGGTAGCATTTCACCAACTCATCCTTCCTGATTTATGACTTCAATTTTTTGAGATCCAGGCTGTACGAGAGCTGAAGCTAAAACCCTTGAGGTTAGCCGAGGAGGAATCCCCCCCCACCCCATGGAGGATGTAATCACCTGTAATGCGGCACTAAGTAGCTAGAGCTGCTCTACAGCCTGCTTGCTGCTGCTAAAGCGGTTACCTCCAGCAGTCGATTCATCCCACAGTGTCACGCTCTAGCATTGGTTGCTGATCCAATACTCATGCCCATAGCATCACTTCCTCACTGACTGGTCCCTTGGATAAATATCCTTGCTCCAAAGCCTCTGATTTTAATATGGTCCAGATGGTAGCTGACTGACTGCCCTCAAAAAGAAATTGTCCCTTTGACACTATTGTGTACATCCACGGAGGATGTGAAGGAGTAAGAAATGTTTGGTTAATGGCAAACAAAAGTGCCAATTTCATCCTGCAAGGGGGAGGAGAGTCACATATGGTCCTAATGTTCAAAAATGTTCACTTAATGACTTATGGAAATGTTGCTTTCAGTCACAAACGTGGTAAAACAAAACCAAAACACAAACCAAACTGGTAAAGTAAAACAAATATTTTTAACAAACAATTCTTTATTTGATGTATTGTTTTTCAGCTTATGCCATATGTTGTTTTTCTGATTTATTATTTCATTTTCACTTAAATTTATTTAATGCACTACTTTTTTTTTTTTACATGGCACTCTGTCCTCTATATACTGTACATTATCTGTCTTGCATAACATAATTATAAATGGAGATTTTATTGCTGTCGATGGAGAGGTCTGATTAACATCAGGCATAGATCCATTGTTTTTTTTCTCATACAGTGTGGCATTGTGACTGCTGCTCCTTTTACTCTAGCATTAGGCTTAGAATATTTACAGATTTAGGATTAACGCTCCCAGAGAGGCTCGCACCCATTTTTCACAAAGACTTGTTGAGTTGCCTAGCACTGCCCAGGTGGAGTGAAGGAAAGGTAAAATTTAATAACACACTAATATATAACACATTATATAATCGCTGAACTGTTTTACCGTTAAAGTGGTTGCATTTAATACAGAAATGTTGTTAGTGTTGTCGGACAGACGAACATCATAGAGAGTGACGCACACGTCAATCTTAGCCAAGCAAAAAGGAAAAAAAGTATATATTACTGCCGTGTGTATGTTTTAATTTTCAGAATAGTTGGTAGTGGAGTTTAATGCGCCTCCCTAAGCAAAAACTTTGGGTGAAAAGTCCCTTTGTGGCAAGTGTGTGGCTTGAAAAACAAAGCCTTGCATAAAGAACAAACAGTGATTGATCTTTATCAATATAAATATTGCAAAAAAACCTTGCTTTATTGTCAGTCCAGTTCATGTAATAAACTGTTGCCTTTTTTCTTTTGGCTATGCAGTAACAAATGAGGTTATAATCCTCATATTTTGTTACTAACAAATGTTGTCATTAAGGTTTTAGATCTGAGAACCAAATAGTGTAGTTATAGAAAAGGGAGACATGAGTCTGTAAAGGGGTGACTCAAAACCACAGTCAGACTACATGGCTGAAACAGGTTTTTTTATGATGTTAATTCGCTGACACACCTTCATGGAGAAAATGAGATTTGTCTTTGAGGATCTGAGCACCTTGCTCTGCCTCTTCCGTCCAGCACGCATCACGGAACAGCAGCCTGCCGTTTGAACAGACAAAATTACCTGTGCACCGTTTCTGCTTTATCTTTGTATGCCACGCCAGCATGTTGTTGCTTCCGTGCCTCCGTCTGAGAGGGAAAGCGAGCAGACCTGTTTAAATAAACAAACAGATCTTTCTTTCCTTCTCAGGCGAGCGTGAAGGGGAAGCATTGCTTGTTATCGCACACCCTGTACCTCAAGGGCTCACAGCTGGGTTCAAGCTCTGACAGCTTCATTTCATTAGTAGGCTTCCTTATTGAATTACTCTCCAATTAGCCTGGGTTTATCCTCAGCATACACACGTTTAACTGCTGCCGTGCTTTCTTGACTACAGATTTGTGTGTATTTGGTTACCCTTTTGTCTGATTTGCCGTCGCACCGTCTCTTACCAAGTCTTTCCCGCTGCCTGAAAGGATCTGCCTGGAAGCTCGAGACCCCTACTGTGGGTGGGACCGGAAGCAGAGACGATGCACCACCATTGAGGACAGTTCCAACATGAGCCAGTGGAGCCAGAACATCACCGTGTGCCCAGTGAGAACAGTACAATTCTCTCACAAGTTTAGTTTTACTGTGTAACTTTTTTCCCCCAGGTGACTTGCTGACATCCTGCTAAATGTGACTTGATCATTGCAGTTGAGGAATTTGACCATTGATGGTGGTTTTGGGCCCTGGGCTCCATGGCAACCCTGTAGCCATGAGGATGGGGACAGCACCAGTGCCTGCCTGTGTCGCTCACGTCCATGCAACAACCCCACTCCTCGCTGTGGGGGCCGGAACTGCGAAGGCCCCACCATGGAGGTGTCCAATTGCTCCAGGTAGGCAGGAAACCCAGCTCCCCCATGCCTCCAACCCAGCAACAGTTCAGGTAGTGCCGATGACCTCTTCTAGTCATATGCATGTGACTCCATTGAATGATTGGTGTCGAACCATCTCCCTCTCTTACAGAATGATGTGTAGGGTTGTCTGCACCCAAACCTAAAGTGAATATTTAGTGTACTTGAGAATTTGGATTATTATTTTATGTGCTTTTATTCACTGGCCCTAAAGCTAGTTTAGACAAAAGCATCCACTATACAAATCAATAAAATGTAATACCGTACTGTAAGTGAATGATGTAGAGTTAAGAAAATAAAGAGGAAGACTTCACTTGAGTTAACTGAACTTATTTGACCTCTGCTTCTGGAGCCAAGACTGGTAGAGACTTAGGAGGCCTTGCCCACGCTCTTGTCTAGGGATACCCAAAGCATTTCTCCTCCCAGCTTAAAGGGGAATCCACAGTGTCCCTCCAAGAGACCCATTGAATGAGATTTATATAAACGATGCAGACAAACCACATTAAGGTCTGTCTCCCAAAGGCTTTGTGTTGCATTTCCTCGTGCATTTCCAGCCTTTACTGGGTCATCGTGATTGAGAACACTCAGCAGATCGGCTTTTGCCAGACCCAACTTTTTTTATGCCCTTTCCAGCAATGAACGGTTAAAGCAAACGGTGGGAGCTGAAATCGAGTTCTGTTTCGCAGGAGGTAGTGACCGTATCACGAGTAAGAACCCTGCCAAAACAAAGCACTTAGATGAATTGAAGAATTTTTTTTTTTATTCACTTGTAGCTTCCCCACAAAGATCGCCGGGATTTTACTGCTCAATTTTTCAATGTGATTAAAGAGGAAGCCAGTGGTTTTGTGGCGTTTATTTAGAAAATCAGGTTCAGTTCTACAATATCAAATTATTATGTCAGTGTCTAAATGTGTCACATGTTAAGCAGATGTACCTGACACCCTGAAGTTCAGCCATAGGATGTTAAGGTGTAGTAATGCTCACCTGAAGCTGTGTTATCTCTCCACCGGTTCCAGTGTGTTTTAAATGAAATACATTTTCCAGCAGTGTCTCAGGAGGAATAAGAAATGAGATTTAAATTGGAATAATTTGTACGAGCAGGCAGGCATGCAGAAGCATGTTGTGTTTATGATTTAAAAAGGCTTTGAGGAATGCGTTTACTACAAAGGCACGGGCTGTGACAGTGAAACTGTGCTGCAGGAATGGCGGTTGGACCCCCTGGTCATCCTGGGCCCAATGCAGCACCAGCTGTGGAATTGGGTTCGAGGTTCGCCAGCGTTCTTGTAATAACCCTTCGCCCAGGCATGGAGGACGAGTGTGTGTGGGACAAAGTCGAGAGGAGAGGTAAGAGGAAGGTGGTGCGAGCTCCATGGAGCCTGTACATTTTGAGTGGCTTTACACCTGCTGTTATATTGCCTGGTATATTAACACTCAGCACCTCAACAGCATAATGAAGGACTGCTTGTTGCTTCACTTTTGTTGTCACCTCTATCTGCCGTGAGGTTACTTGCCCGCAGTTTTAAAAGGCTTCATTATCTTACAGGCAGAAAACCCATTTCGAATACTCGGGGCTTAGAGTATACAGTATGTGTTCTTCATCACTGGCTCATTTTTTAAGTTTAATAAGCACTCACTGAGAATAATTCTTATCTCACGGCAGGGTCCCGGTGGCCCAGAGTCTATCCCAGAACCACATGGCACCAGAGTAGGCAGGCTACAGCCTGGGCAGGACATCACTCCATTGCAGGGTTGCAACACGCACATCCGCTTATGCACTCGCTTGGTGGGCAATTGAGAGTCACCGGTTCAACTGAAAAATAGCTTAATAAGCCCATGTTTAATTTATTATTATTAGGTGGGGAAAGAACCTGTTGGCTTCTGCATGATTTATTTATAGAAACGCACGATTGCAGTAAGTACTCATTTTCATAAAGCGGGGAAAGTAACTCAGCCCCTGTGGCAGAACATTAATTTGATGTGGGAATTGTGTCTAAAGTGTTGTTGGTCAGAAGTGTCCAGTAACTACTTTTCTGTAGCAGTTTTTGGAAGCTAGTAGGGCAGGCGGGCAGAACGGTGGCATGGCAGGTAGTCCGGTTCTTAACGCTGCCTGGCCTGCATGTTCGCGCATGGGCCTTGAATCCAAATCTGACTGCACGTTCTCATCATGTCAGCTGGGTTTCCTCTGGGTGCTTTGGCTCCTTCAACGTTCGTGTGTGTCAAGTGAATAAATCGGCCTGGTTTGTAGTGTGTTAGTGTGCGAATATGTGTGAGAACGAGTGTGTGATTTACCCTGCAATTGACTGGTTTCCCATCCATGCTTCATGCCCTTTGTTTCCAGGATAGACTCTGGGCTGCTTTAGCCTACATTAGGAAAAGTGGCTGTTGGTAAATGAATGAATGAATATTAGAAATGGTCCTTCACTCAAAATGCATTTGTAAGGGTGGGTACCAAACTGAATAAAGATGCATGAAATGCTGGGTAATGTGGTAACCAGTGTTTGGATTCTTGCAGGCTATGCAACGAGAAGGTGTCCTGCCCATTGCCTGTCCTGTGGTCCACGTGGTCATCCTGGACCAAGTGCAGTGCGGAATGCGGAGGTGGGGTCCAATCACGGGTCAGGAGCTGTGAGAATGGAAACAACTGCCCTGGCTGCGCACTGGTATGTGCTCCTGGTTGTCATGTTATGCATTCGCCGCGGGGGGCTGCGCAGTAAGTTGAGGTACTTTGGAATGAAAGAAGGCTGAGTCACAGAGGTGTCACTGTAAAGGCATACACCATCTGTCAGTATCGGTGCCCAGGGACATTAAGTACAAATCTTTTATTGTGTCTTTCACAATTTAGAGTTGGCTAGAAATAAGACATTCTGGGAAGTTCACGTAAATGCAACAACAGAAGATGCGGCTAAAGTGACAAAATAAAATGTGAACTGTAAATACAGGTAACAGAAAATAAATGGTGCACAACAAGGACACTCACGGACATGATTTGTTTTCTTCCTTAAGTCGATATTGCAGATAATTATTTATTTATTTTTTTTAAACAAATGCAGCTACACGGTGGAGAGCAACGTCAGAAATGCAACCATTTATTTGACTTTAAGCCGACGACATCCTGTAACCTTCACCCGCACATAGCACTGTGTCTGCAGCGTCTCTGTTTAGACAAAAATAAAGAGATGTGCTGCTTTCAACTCCGTGAGATACATTACAACGGTGCGTCGCCCTACAAGTAGAACTCATTTCCTCTCCTTTGTCTGGAAGGAGCGCCTTCAGTCAAATCTCAACGTGATCACCGGCATTTAAGAGCTAAAACCCATTAAAATTTCATTAAACTAGTTAGGAATTCAATTAAGCCTTATTAAGTATTTGAAAAATGAAGTGATGGGTGGGGGTGGCAACTGGAAGAGCGGGGGGAGCAGAAATGAGCTGAAGTGCCTTTATGATGAAGGACTGGAAGAGAAAAATGAGGTCACACTCCGTGACTGAGCAATACAGATTATGTGGTTATTTATTGTCGCTCATGTTGCTGCTACCGCTGCCGCTGGTTCGATATGGATTGTTAGCAGCCAAATAAATGGATTGCTTCCAGAAAGTACTGTCCTCTATTTGTGTCTCTAGGCTTTTAATGTATGTATTTATGCATCTGTTTTAGGGCCTAGTGACATGTCTGTTTTATATGTGGTTTATATTGATATGCCCACAGTTAAAAACTGGAATATCTGCAAAGCAAAGTGTTGTGGGGCATTGTGTGTCATTACATATCATCATGAAGTTGACCGTGTTCTCACAGGAGTATAAGGCCTGCAACCTAGAGGCTTGTCCGGAGGTGCGTCGCAACACGCCCTGGACCCCCTGGATGCCCGTCAATGTGACGCAGGGCGGCGCCCGTCAGGAGCAGAGGGTGCGTTACACATGCCGTGCCCAGCTGGCAGACCCCCATGAGCTGCAGTTGGGCAAGCGCAAGGTCGAGACCCGCTTTTGCCCCAACGACGGCTCCTCCGCCTGCGAAACCGACAGTGAGTCCCGGCCTACATGGCATCGATTTCTGCTGAAGCGAAAATAATAAATGCTTTTCAAAAGTAAAAATAAAAAATCTGCAGTTATTATTTACATGAATCCAGCTTTTTATAATAAAATGTTACAATACAGATTTACTTATGTGTTACCATATTAATAAGGTAATCAGAGCATGCTGGGTGGTGGACCCAAACAGAACGTTTCTGAAGCCGTTTTGAATGTTCATATCATCTCAAATGCAGCTTACAAAGCAGTGCAATTCGGCACAATTCCTTTTGCCTTTACTAGGATTTTCTTTACTGGGTCAAAAGCGAGAGTTTAACCTCTAAGAAGAAAAAGGGGTCCACCAGATAGGAGTACACTGGGGGGCCGATGACGTCCGTATGGGCTGCACGCTGAGCGCTTCCCTTTCACTCGTCTGTACCCGTGTACTGGCGGCCCTGGTTGGTGGGAAAACAGCTCCCAGGATTTTCTACCATTTTCTACAGTACAGGTCACCCAGCTGATTCACAAACTCATGCCCTCTAACAAGTCAGCTCATCCGCTTCTTTACGTTGCCTTTAACATTTGTATAAAACGAAAGCCCTCTGAATGTATTTACAGTACTGTAATAAATAATATTCAAGGAGAAGTCGAAGGTCAAAGTAATTAAATCTGTGCTGCTTTTACAGTGAATTGTGCTTTAACAATGAATTTCCTCTGAGTGAAAAGGAAAAGCACTTTCGGCACTAATAGCCGATACGCACCCCATTTTCTATCTTCTCCGTGTAGTTTAATCCCATTTGCCAACTGCTGCAATTTGTCACGGCTGCCTCTCGCTCAGGAGCAACCAAAAGGATTCATGCGGCAAGCGTTCGTATCAGTGCTTGCGTTTCTGCCGACTGTTTTCAGCATCTTCATCTATTTTGAAACTGTCGCTTACAAAGTTTGCAGCACTTGCACTTCAACCGTGGGGCTGTGACCCAAAAACTGGATTTGATTCGATTCTCGACTGGGTCATTATGGTCTATTTGTAATATTGACGTTTAGCCATGGCAACAGCTGACATTTGTTTAATAAACCCTGTGGGTGGTGGTGGCCCAGCAATAGCAAAGCAAGAAAAGTTAAAAATTTATTTATACAACGCTGGATATTTGGGGACGCATTAAAACAAAATGCTATTTTAATTAAATTAGTTTTATTGTGGCTCTTGTCTGCATTTGACCAATATCATTAATAATGGAGGAGAAATGCCAGACTATAATACTAGACTTCTGTAATGTTCACTAAGTAAAGCTGCCATATTGCAGTAATTTTTCTCGCCATATAACTTCTGAATCTTTAATGATCACTTATGCATTTTGCCCAGTAGTAAACACTTAAATTAGCCTACAAGTAGCAGGAACTCTGGGTTCCCATTTGAACTGAAGCTAATAAAATATTAAAAATTTTTTCCATCTGTTGGAAAAAGCTTAATAGTGGAAGAAAAATGTCCGTTGTCAGCAATATCACAGGAGCTTGCAAAAAGTCAGGATCGGATTTTACAGTAGTTAACTGCAGCTGTAATTACTTGCTCCTTCCAACTTTATTTTGCTTTATTTTTTCCTCAGGTTATGTTTATGTCAAATGCAATATAATGTGAAAAAAATGTTCTTGTGGGTTCTAGACCTTCTAAATCTCGGTTTAAATCCCTGCAGTCTCTGACTGTCTTTCTGTGGCAGAGAAACTTGTGGGAAGGAAAATGTTGACAAAAACTAGTTTATAATTTTATACTTATTCCATTTATAAGTAATATCTTCCCACAAAGAGATTCAAGCACCACATCTTTCGCCTCTGTTGTGTTTGTTTCCTTCAGCCTGTATGTAAGGCTATGATTTTTCTGTGTCCACTGCTGTAGCCCTTGTGGAAGATCTGCTGAAAACTGGCCGGCCAGTGATGCGAGGGGCAGGAGCCGCGTGGTCGCCGTGGGAGACCTGGTCCACCTGTTCCCAGGAATGTGCGACCGGGTTCCGTACTCGGAAGCGCACCTGTGTTACATCCGAGGGGAAGACCATCCCTTTGGCCTGCAGTGGCTCTCCTGTGGAATACCAAGAGTGTAACTCTCAGGCCTGTCCAGGTACCACATGCCCCACCCTCACCTGTAAAAAGCACCAAACCCTATCTGCACCTGCAGAACTACACCTGTACCTAGCAATAGCACAAACACCCTCCTCCTTCTGTGCCCTCAACACCACATCCCCCATCTGCTGGATCCTCGGTACCATGTGCACCATCTGCTTCAACCTCAGAACCTCACCCACTGCCTCCCGTACTCTAACTGCCCATACAGGGAGAAGGAGGACAAAATTACATTAAAATAATCATTTCACTAAAGACCACAGAGCAGCCTACAGTATAAATTAAATAACTGTGACCTTGAGATATACCCTGGTAATTAACTTTGGTACAGTTTAAGCTGAATAATAATATAATATAATAAGAAGAATGATCCTCTACTCCCTTACACTTTTCATTCTTCAAAACAGCTGGATTTCTGGTGACAGATAAACAGGCAAAGTGCTCTAAATATCAATTTGGCCTCTCGTGGCAAACTACCCCAGAAAAAGACAGAGAGCTGCACGATGAATCAAATAGATTTTGATGTTTCGCTTCTTATGTTTCATCTTGTTCGCGTCATCATCCATCCGATGGCTACAAATAAAGGATCGCTTATCCGCAGCTGTCCGGTCCGCACTCGGCTCCGAGAACAGAGGAAATGTCGAAAAATAGGCTCGCAATTCACTTCTTATGTGGAAAATATTAAAGCCCATCCCAAGTTCACCCCAAAATCACTTGAAATGATACAGAGTATCATGTGGAAAAAAAATGTAAGACTTTGGAATAGCATGAATAGCAATTGAAGGTATTATACATAAAATAACTGAAAAAATAACTTGGCATGATAGGGTGCATGGCCTGGCTCTTTGCCACATTTACTGTATATAACTGAATAATTTCAGCATCAGCTGTGTGTCAGCATCACGGTCCACGTGAAATGATCGCGTTCGGTTGATGCGCATTAGTATTGTCTTAGTCTTCTATCATAGCCAAGCTCTGCTGCCATGCTGTCCCTCCCACACCTCACAGGTTGTGACTGAAGTCCCAGAGTTCACTGTGCAACTTCACGCCGATGTTCCCCCTCACTGCTGTCAACCGCAGCAGGACCTTCTCTTGAATGCCGTGTAATGAGGTCCCTCCAACCCAGTGTCACAGAACTCAGAACTGCTCGGATGAAACTGAGAAGACTAAGCCTGTGCTGGAAAATCAGCCGACAGGATAATGCGAGCTCCGTTCAAAGCAGGTTGCAAGCACTGGCAACACTTTGCTTGAGGGCAAAATTTTGATCCTTTGCGCACGTGGCTACTACAAAAGCAGTTTTACATTTATTTAGCTAGTCTCCAGATCAACTTGAGAGTAAGTTACTTACAGAGATTTAACTGTTTACCAGTTTAGGGTACCTGGATCCAAGGTACAACAGATGGGTGAGACTCAACCCCTGATCCTTTGAGTGGAAGGTGGCAGCTATAACCTCTACTGTAACTGGAAGGTGCAATGAACAGGACAGTTTTGCAGCTTCAGACCTTCTGACTGTATGTTTGTCTGTGTGTTTAGTTAAGGGTGCCTGGTCATGCTGGTCCTCCTGGTCCCAGTGCTCGGTCACTTGTGGCGGGGGCCACTACCAGCGTACACGCAGCTGCAATGACCCGGCCCCTGCTGGTGGAGGGGACATCTGCATTGGCCTTCACACGGAGGAGGCCCTGTGCAACACAAACCCTTGCGAAGGTAAGCCCAGCTAACTGCAGATTATTAGTTTTTAATAAATAGCAACACAGTTGAGTTTGAATTTGCTAAAGTTGCTTTTATTTTCCCTGGTTAACCTCTTAACTCCCAGCCACCATCGCTTATTTGGACGTGTGTGCAGTGAAACTCAGGAACAGTTGAGCACAGGTCCACTTCTCCAAACAAATCTGACCCGATCCCCAAGATTTTTACAGCCAAAGCACACTTCTGATATTCTGAGTCAAAACTGCTAATGAGCATCACGTAGCAAAACAAAGTCATTCTTTCAGTTTGCCAATAGTTTTTGTAGATCAATGTTATGCCGATTCCCAGTACTTAGATGTGCCAAAGTCCAAAACATGGCTCTGCGCACAACTGAGGTTTACTTGAATGCAGTACGTAACACTGGTGTATGAATAATTGGCATAGCACAGAGGGATCTGTCCACCAGTACATTTCCATGTCTGGTTTGTGTGTTGTTCCCATGAGCAGAAATGTTCCCATCTCTGCTGCATCTGTGCACCAGCGTTGTGTAACGCACGTTCATCGCTGCCACTATCATCGATCGGCATTCACAGCATCATGGTCGCTGCTAAGTTCAGACTCATTCTCACTTTCAAGAGCGGGTCTCGTAACTTCCCCACATGTGAACACTTGCTTTCCATTTCACTGCTGCTACTGCATGTCTAAGAAATACAATAGCGTGTTATTCGATAAGGCTTATCAGCGAGAAAGATATAGCGACTGCGCCAAATCAAGATGACTAAAGGCAAAAACGACAGTTGTGCAACAACCCAGATGTTGTGCCGCAAATACGTTTCTCTAGCCAGTTTTAAAAAAATTAACTTCCACCATTACGTGAGGTTAATGTGCTGTTTGAATGAAATCCTTGACATATGCTAATATTTGGGTCACATGACCTAGTACGACCAATAGTTTTTGAATTTTAATCATCTGTTGTGACATCTTAGTAGATCTCACTTTGGTATTCCCCCCCCCCCCCAAGTGTTTTATTTGTTTTACTGTACTTTTACAGTCATCTATAATTGTGAGTGGTACTCATCCAAATGAAGCATGAAAGTAGTAATGGCAACCAATATGCATCAGTGCCAGCTGTACACTCTGTGCCCTTAAAAAAGAGTTTGAAGACACAGTTGGCTGGTCTGAGGCAACCTGAAAGTTAATGGATTGCTGCTGGGTCTACAGGGAAACTTGCAAACTTTCTCTGCTTCTTGAGTGAATTCAACAGTAGAGCAGCACAGGACTGCTGGAGAAGAAAGCAGTGGCCTCCCAGAACAGCATTTCTGCAAGGCTCATGTGAGGCTCAGGTGAATGATGCTTGTGAGACCTGCAAGGTATTGATGCCACCACTTCACATCAAACTGGGATTAAATAAGCAGTTTGGGAAAATGTGGGACAAGGAAGGATGTGTGCGCAATTGAAATTTCTGATGCTCAGTTGTGAAAAGTGTAGGAAGGGAGTTTTCGATTGACCACAGATCGGAACATTAAGGTTCATGCTGGAAAGACGATGACGGAACTTGAAGAAGGTGCATGGAGAGACTTTAAGGCTTTTGTCAGCATCTTTTTTTTGCATTGACAAGTCAGCCAGCTGCTGAAAGATATATCACAAAGCACAAAGGACATTGTGTCATTTCCCACATTTTCACATATTTTCATTTTGATATTTTTCCTCCTTTTTTTACAGATAATATCAAAATACACAAACAGTATTATTATCCACCCTTAAGCGCAGTACTCATGACAGCTGGGCAGAGGGGATTGCAGGCACGCATCTTCCAAAATATTTGAGTTTTGAGCTGTTTATTTTTTTTTACGCTCTCAGCTGGAACAAAGTGCAGCTCCATCTTCCATACAAAGTGATTCTGTAGACAGTCAGAGTGGCAGAACCCTAGCCATCTACTTTTGTTTATTTAGCCATCTCTATTCTCCAGTTAACAGAACAGAGTAAATTACTTTATTAACTGTGGGTAAATACCTCAGTGCAAGAGTGCTACAGAAAATGTAGGATTCTAACCTGCGGGCAGCTCTGACCACTTTGCCACCTGCTGCCCAAGGTGGCTCACTCAACTCAAGGGATCATAGGCCAATTTGTCTTTCCTGGACCTTGCTGATCTAACAATGGCTGATCTGTTTTTACAGCAGAGCAATTTAACAGCAATCCACTGAACAGGTCCGGCATAAGAATTTCTTACACATTTGAATTCTCTTGGCTGTTTTTTAATTAGTAAAGGAGCTTTTGTCACAGCGGGATTCTAGAACTGAGACTGGCGATCGTCTTGTGGGTTACAAGAGTGCTGCTTTTTAGTTCAAGTCCAAACATTGAGAATTGGAATGCAAGTCCAATCCTTTTACAAGGGAATAGAACAAAGTATTTTATTTCTAATGCACACATTTTCACAACAATGTGCTGTAGTTGGGGATGAATGTTTGACTTTTGTACTGTTGCGTCATTTTGGTGCGTCTGAACTGTAATGCGGTGCATGTGCTGGACGGCTAATGCGTGCTGTTCCCTCCAGCACTGCTCCCCGGGACATCAGCGGTCCGGACCTCAAGGCGATCCGGTCCAGACACGTGCTGACTAAACAGCGTATCCGTGGTGTGTCATTCACCTCGGTCAGGATGCAAGTGCTCAGTCTGCCTGTATCCTGGAGGTCCGTCGGAATCTCAAAAAGGCGTGCGCCAGAAAACACCTCCGGGCGCACAGAAAGATAGGCCAGCTGCATTTCATCAATACTGAATGCCCCTTAGGGTCAGAGTATTACTGAGAAAACAATTTACTCCATTGACCGGAGGACACTAAATAATGTATTTAAATTTATGGAGCGGTTAACTGAGCTGCTTTACAATGTCAGTAAACACTCAAGTGCTTTTATACAATAAATACCCAATTATATACTGCAGAATGAAAAGCATGAAACAGAGCAGAAAATGAATATACTTTGCACCCCAAATGCCTGTCTGAAAGCAAAGCAAATGAAAATATTGCCCCATAAGTGCATAAATATTCATGTGTGTATAAAGTTTATTTCAAATCAAGTAGCAGTTGTTTTCGTGACTTAAGGTCTGTAAAAGGCATTGGCACATATACAGCTGGGAGTCTGTTTTTTAACTTGCACAACAATAGAAATTCCAGCTGCAAAGTGTTGGCAACCAGCATTCCGGATAAGACAAAATTTTGTTGGTGCTACCTACCATTAATCTGAGCTCATAGAACAGTATCAGCCACTGAGTAGATTCCACTGAAAGAGTGGAAGCAGCTGTGGTCCACTGGGTCCTGTAATACAATTTGTGATCAAATTGCTGTTCAAGTCAGCGTATAGAAGCCTCAAAGGAGAGAAGCATAATAAAAAGTAGCGATTTTGTAAAAAGGATGTTAATATTAACGCTTGACAATGAATTAATATTGGCCAATTCCATGCCTGGCGCAGCATCTCACCACAATGCAGATTCCAAGCAAAAGGTTTTCTTAAAGCAAAAGGGGGAATTGAGTTGAGCTGTGCTGAACAGGTTGTCCTCAATAAATCCATAATGTAAAATAATTTCCAACACATAATAAATAACCTGTAAATAATGGTCTTTATTCTTCTGACAACCCGCTTTTGGCGCCATGCTCATAACCCTCTCAGAGTATGTTGCACGTGTGAAACATCAGTTTTTTGATGTGTGCTCACGTCCTAGAACTTTTAGAAGATTTTTCACCATTTTGGGAAAGAGAAAATGGTTTGTGGGAACGGCTTAGTTCTTTGCACTTTTTGCATGTGTACAAGCATGAAGCGGCAGCAGGCATGGCCGTGTTCCTGTAGCGTAACCAAGCTCGGCACTCACCGTGCCCATTTCCCTTGCAGGAGGCTGGACGGCCTGGTCAGACTGGGGTGCCTGCGAAGACTCTGGGCTGCAGCTGCGTAGCCGCACCTGCCAAGACCCTGGCTCCGGTCACTGCCTGGGTAACAGCACTGAATGCCGCAACTGTCTACCCAACGAGATCCCAGGTGATGCTAAATGTCCAAATGTACTCACTGTACAAGCAGTGCACCGCTCACAAGGGGTTGAAATTTTTGTTACAGCTGAAATAAAGGTGAAACAAAAATATGACCATCATTTTGTTCTTTTAGGTTTAGTTACTTGCAAATGTATTTCAGTACAATTGAATAGACAACAATTATATGAATAAACAAATTAAAGTTTTGGTAGCAGTATTAAGGTAGACACCGAGCCCAATGATACTAAATGCTCATTGTTTGCCTGATGTCTAAAAAATAATTTTTATTACATGTTTCTCTACCTCTTCATAATATATTCATGTTGCATTATTTAATTTTCTTCCACTTGAAGCAGGGACTATGCATTTGTCAAACTACAGAGGAAATGGAAACCTATAGCATAAATAACATTAGCAGCAATGCAACTGATGCGTTTTATCAGTACAGTCGTACCTCACCTTACAGATCTGTTTCACCCCCGAAACCCCTCCATAAGGTGAATTTCAAGAAATCAAACAATTAAATACCATTGGTTTCAGTGGTAAAAAATGTATTAAATTTAGAAATGTAATACTGCATGACTTTTTACTTGCACCTGTTTAGTTCTTTCCTAGTTGTCGCCACCTGCACAATTCATATGTTCACAAAAAACATTCATATTTGTAGTCGTGATTACCAATATTGTAACAGATTAAACTGACAAAGAAGGGGTAATGGAAGTTGAGAAGTCAATGCAGTGTGAACCAAAGTGTAAATGCAAAGAAGACCACGTAATGGGTCAGGGTATTGTGCTGCTCAGCTGTGTAGTCGGCTCTTGCAAATGCAAAGAAATGCCTCCTAAACCGAGGTGTTACTAGTAGGGATCTCATGTGAACGCCCTTGCAACCCAATTTAGGGGAGGACTTTACCATTTATAAAGACTTCATATTTTCAAAAAATTAATGGCTATGCTGCAGAAAATAATCTCCTGGGAAATACAGGATGCAATTGCCTCAAATATACCAACTAAAGGAAAAGCGAATTTAGAATTCAGAACAATTATTTATAACTAATAAAAATAATCTCTTAATCCAGCGCTAGGAGGCTGCACTGACAGAGCAGCTAAGGAACAGGTCACTTCAAACAATATTAATAAAGCTGTTCTGTGTTCAAGTTTTGAATATTTCATATTTTATAAAGAAAAAAACTATACCCTATGCATTCTATACAGCAAGATTTCCTTTGTGGTAAAAAAAAAAAAAAAAAAGAAAAGAAATCAAGAAGTCTCCATCTTTATTACACCTCCTAAGAACTGTAAAATTTAATTCAGTGTATTTGTGTTGAGCTTTTCCTTTGACATTGTGAAACTGATTTAATCGTACACTCTATTTATGGGGTAGATGCAATTTTTTGGCAAAGAGAATATTATTTTATTGCTTTTTTTTTTGTTTAATCTTGTTATCAAAGTAGCAATAAGTTTTTAAGTGCGAAGGCGGTCAAAGTGCCGCAACCCAGAATGCTAAGCGAGCCTGAGTTTTTCCAACACGGACATAAAGTTTCCGCGTTCAATTGCATCCGAGTCGTTTCAGTTCTAGGGATCTAATTTAAATCTTAATGTGAAGAAAGTGATTCACTGAGGCAGATCATGAATGGCTTAATTAAAGCATTACCCACTCCCCGCCTTGCTGAAGAGGGGATTTGTGTGCGCTGCGGAGAGGGACAGGTGACAGGCACCTAGGAATTATGCCTCGAGGTTGAGGCTGGAAAATTCAGCTCAGGAAATTCTGACTTCATGGTACGTGGGAGACTGACCCCTGTAGTTCTCCCTGGCCAGCCCTCAGGAAGCAAAAGGTCTTCCTGCTCGATGCACACCCTGGCCCAATACTGGCCCATAGATGATCTTAATAAATTAGCTTTTGCATGTCTTTAATTTGAGGAGAAAAATCTTTGTAAAAATGGACGGTGTTGCTTCTGAGCAGGATGTTAACAGATTCTGTTTTCCTCAGTCATCCTTCCCGCATCTGGCTTCGAAAAGAACCTCAACTGTGGACGTAAGTATGCATTTTGTCTTGTGCCTCCCGTCTCCTACAGAACTTACCGTCATTCACGTCCTTCGCCACAATCCAAGAAAGCCTTCAAGATTTGGGCAATAGAGATTACACAGTGCTGAAACTTAACACAGAGGGGCAGACGGTAAGGGCGTAGTCCTATGAAATGTGTGGCGATTCCATGGAAGGAGGCAAAGGCCAGCTTTGGAGCCCCACTATTATGTAAGCATTTGATTTTGTCGGATTCCACCAGTTTGGATGGAGAGCAGATCCTTCTTCGTTCCACTTACCTCAACCTGGATTTCCTCCAGGCTTGGCTCATTGGAACTTCTTATGCCTCCATGCCATAATTATACTCCAACATAGGAGCAGCACTCTTCTGATGGGCATTCCTACTTTTTTTGATGTAGCTAACAAACCTGTCCCTTTACAGCGTTCACCCTGCTACACCTGATCGTCACCGGGCTTTCCTGCTTTTTCGGCACTGGCTTGCTGAGCTTCCTGCTCTACATCTACTGCCAACGGTTTCACAAACCGTCGCAAGAGTCCGCCGTGATCCACCCCACTACGCCCAACCACCTCAGCTACAAAGGCAACACTACACCAAAGAATGAGAAATACACCCCAATGGAATTCAAGGTACCCAAAAAATCTCTACTTTTGGTAAAGCAGATCACCTATTTTGTAGGTTCATTTATATTTATTCATTTAGCAAACACTTCTGTTCAAGCAGCACACAGTTGTCGCATTATATTTTCCAGGAGTGCTTGTAAAAAGTACCTCTTGCCACCTGTCAGATGCCATGACAACATGAAATTAATGTCCATATATGTAATCGCAGGCAATCCAAATGCTGCATTTCCACATTTAAAAACTTGGAGCACCGTATGTATTTTGGTCACCTATAACACTGCTTTTGCAAGGTGATTTGTTCTGTTTAGCTTGTTTTGAAATAAATTGCACTTTCTCCTCCTACCGGTTCCCTAAGTTTTTCTTAATGACCTCCATTAGGCTGTTTCAATGACAAAATGTTAAGAAATCTGTGAGTTGCTTATGGGTGATGTGGAGCCCATCCACATTGAGTTGTTTTCTTCCTTCTGACATCTCCATCTCCTTCTCCTTCAAAAAGGCCGTCATGGAGTGCTAACCATTCAGTCCCTCAGACACGGGCCTCTAGTACTTTGGTTTACTGAGGTGGGAATAATTGCACTACAGCCACCCTATGGCAAAGCGCGTGTCTGTATGTGGGGAGGGTGGAGCTGGTTGAACATCCTGGAGAGGACATTATTCACCAGATGGCTGCATGTCATGATGTTCTGGAGAAGAGCGAAGCCTGGCTGTAATGAGACTATCAGGAGAAACTTAATTAAAATAAAGTGGAATATTTTTCACATAGCAGCTCAGCAGGCAGCTCTGTCACCTCACAGCCCCAGAGCTGCGAGTTTGAACACAACTTTGTGTGCTTTTAGCTGCATTGTCCTGGTATGCATATTTTGCTCATATCTTCACTAAAACAGCTTTCCCTCAAAACACAATTAGTAGGCACTTTTGTCAGCAAAGGTTTAAATATTACCTTGCTTTACCTATTTATACGAAACGTGTATATCTCACAAAATGGACTTTCATAAACATTTTTCCTTGGTGGACAGGCCTCTGACCTAAAGAAAAAAAAGTGATGCGATCCATCCCATTTTCTGTCCCTTGCAGACACTGAACAAGAACAACCTGCTTCCGGATGAGAGGACCAACTTCTTCCCTTCCCCCCTCCAGCAGACCAACGTTTATACCACCACTTACTACCCAACCACTCTCAACAAATATGACTACCGACCTGACTCCTCCCCCTCCCCCTGCCGGACCTACACCCCCAGTTGAGACGCACTTTTGTTTTCTGTCGCCCTCATTACCATGGTGATTGGGCTAGCGGTGCACATGTAAGCACTGTTTTGGCCTGTTGGGCCTCCGATGAACTCAAGACATTTCCAAAAGCGCAATCCAGATACTGTCTTCTCTTCCTCAAGCAGACCACAGCCTGGTGTTATAAGACGCCCTTGAACTTTTGGGTGGACATCTTGGTTCATGAGGTGGCACTTTATAAAGAGAAGAGGATAAAGCGTCTTTTCAAACAACGTGAACCAACATGCATCTCCGCACATGGATTTCCTCAGATGGGCCACAAGCTGGCATGTTGCATGGATGTTCTAAGTGTCCTTGATGTGGGGGAAAACATTTCCTTATGCTTTTTTTTCCCATAAACTGTTGTCAGAGCCGAGTCCATTTACTGCCTCTCCGTGAAGGTGGCTAAACAGTGCTCCTCTGGAAAATGTGGAAAAAAGGAAGACGCTGAAAGGCTATGAAGAAGCCATTATTGAAAACTGGATCTGGCACGTCATGGAATCTAGATATGGCCCTTGTAAAAAATAAATCAGTGTCAATTCCTTTTTGTTTTCCGTGGTCTCTTGCTCAGTCCATGGGTTAACTGAACACATACAGCCTGCTAGGAAGCAGAATTAAAGCCACCATACAGGAGGAGGGTACATTTAGTCTACATCCAGTGCAAATATAACAAGGAGAAAAAGGAAATAATGGCTGGGTTTCAGGGGAAATACTTAAAAATGACATGTCTACAATGAAACAAGCAAACTGCAAAATATTTCTCGTTTAGCTTGTTTTACTTGGTCATGTAACACTGGTTTTACAGCTATTATATGATTTAAGGTCATTTCAGTTGTTTGCCAACATTATCACATGGTTTTTGGCAGCAGTAAATGTGGTAAATTATTAAGAGCTAGTTGAGAAAGTGAACAGGCCAGGTGTAAACGTGGGCTTACAGGTTAGCCAGTGATTCTCACAGCAGGACCGCCCGGGTGGGGAGAGCTGTCATTTATTTTTTAATTTTCAGAAAGTGTTTAAGTAGAGTAACTGAACACTGCATTTAATTCTAAAAGGTGGCATTCGGTTTTAAAAGTAAACTGGACGCATTTTCACATTGTGTGGCGCACAGTGGCTTAGGTATCCATGTCAAGCAGATGAAGAAGAGGAACAGAACAAGCAGTTCAAGTTCTAACATTTGGCCGTTTGGCTCTAACTTTATCTGACATTACAAACTTCCCCTTTTCAGCAAATTTAAGTTCAAACCAGAGAGCAAAATAAATTTACGTCAGCACGTGCACATGTTTGCAGTGGTTAAATGGAATTGTAATTGATGACAATTATAACAAAACTGGGCTCTTAATGCTGCTTGCTTGTACAAGATCAGTGAAAGAGAAAGAATAATCCAAGTGTTTTTGGAGTTTCGATTCACGTTTCTCACACAATCCTGTAATTTAGACATCTTTAAAGAATTATAATCACATGTGGCAGCCATCGACGCTCTTCATGTGTATCCGTGTTTACCCGGTATACAACAGATTGAAAGTCCTCAGCAAAACGACCATTGACTCTAAAGCCTGGAGCTGTACAGAATCTCATTGATACCCATCATGCCTGTTCTGCTATAAAGATGGCAAATGTTTTGTTAATTCAGCCGAAGTTTTACAGTATTTGTAAATAGAAGACACTGATAAAAAAGTTTGCGTCTTGTTAATGTTTGTTGTACAGCTAACACTGTTTTTCGAAAGCCTTATAGATATAAAACGTGCAAATCCGTTATTTCCAACCACAGAGATTAGGAGGGATGGAGCTTCTTGGTTTCTGGTGTCATCTGCTGCAACGCAGTCCCACCTTCAGCCCGGTGCTCAGCGGACTGTAGGTTATACTGTATCTCGCCTTTCCACCTAACATCATTTGCTTAATAGTATTTAAAATTTATTGTCACGAACCCTAATGTAACCTTTACTCCATTTAATAGAGCCTCATTTTTTGGATTAGAACACACTGGAACATACAATACCTTAAAAACAAATCCCTCAAGGTCCTGCAAATACAACAAAATATAACAAATTCCCTACCTTCCATACTTTTCAGTGCATACCTAACCCAAGAACTCAGTGAAGTAAAAGACTGTGCAGGACCTCTTTCAAGGCTTTTGACATCAGCCATTACCAGAGACTTCCGAAATTCAATGATGTTGATGCTGCCTGTGCCTTCTTCACATAATTTAGAGACTTTCATGACCCCCGCTAGCCTCCTCTTCAGCTTCTGCTGTGTGACAGATTGACTTGACGTGGTCCTGTTATACTTTGTAACTGGCAACAAACATTTGCATGATCTGAGCTCCATCCCAAAAGCTCAGTGCCCTACTATGCAACTGACCTGTTGGCACTGTTGGGTATATACTTGTAATCACTGCCTTTTAGACACTGTGAATTTTGGTACTCTATATTTTTGTATGTTGTACATTGTAAAAATAAAAAAAAATAAATAAAATAATAAACCAGAATCTTGATGACAACCAATCTCATACTCGTATCCCATCAATACTCCTGGTGATCCTCAGTATATGACAGGTTTCCTGGACGCCTCCAGTAATGTTTGCTACAGCTGTCATGTTTAACCACACGCTTCCATATATTTCCATCACAGGATTTTTGTGGAGGACTGTTACTGCGCTGAGCAGTGCACAATAATGTGTTGTAAAAAAGAAAATGACCCAAAGCAACTAAATCAAGTCAGCTGAGAGAAGCTCAGTCTTCAGGTTCCACACGTGTCCTTAACTATTATTCCTCTTGTATGCCATAGTGACGTGCTGGGATGCTGTTGTACAACTGTACATTCACAGATGTAACATGAAGGGCCAGTAAATGTCCATAGAAAAAAACTACTGACAAAATGAACTGAACGATCAACAGTTTTAAGTCTCCCTCCTATGTCTTGAATCACCATACTACATTCTGCAATGAAGTAAATTTACTGGTGCCAGTTTATTGTTTCACTGCGCAACAGACATGTGTACTGTCATCCAGGCCATCCACAAGGACCCATATCCTCAGCTGTGGATCACATGCTGAATGGTATTCAATGTTCAACAGCCCAAACAGTTTGGATTCCTTGTACCAATAAGCATTTGATGCCATAGGCTTGGCCTAAGCGTTTGTCTGATGGGTCTCCCTGTGGTTTTCCTCTCCAAAGCTTTTTCTGGTATTAACCTTTCTGCTGTCCCTGAGAGGATTGTCAGAAATCCTTTCCAAGACCAAGCCAGCTGCATTATAGTTCAACTGCCTCACGCTCCGCCAGCATCTGACTCAGAGTCCTTGTCATGCTCCTAATAGATTTGTATTACTGACCTCAGAGTGTGAGATGGTGAATGGGTCTCACCAGCCCCGTGGTCTTATTGTGTAGCTGGAAAGGACCGTTCAGAAATCCAAGGCAGGATTTCTGTGTGCTTCTCAGAAATGTTGGCCTGCAGCATGCAGTTACACAACTGAGGAACAAAATGGACCATGCAGAAGAACACGGAGGAGCATCACGCTGATGTGTTTACTGACAGTTTAGTTCTGGCAATGCCACCCATGTCAGAGACTAAAACCAGCTGACTGCATGTGAGGAGGATGGGATGTGAAAGGACGCAGCTCATAAAAGTATCTTCTGACTGGCCTCTACTTGATGGGCGTCTAAACGTGTGTATTTCTCTGTAAGCACGTCATGTCAACACTCGGAGACACTCAGTGGTCATCATACATTGCCTGGCCTCACACACCTTACACAATGCTTGTTCTGCTCAGCTCACCTCTGCTCTTGGCTTTCAGGATAGGCTCTACCCCCTCCTTTACTCAAGGGGTTAATTCCAATGGATGGCTGTAGGAACGTTTGGCAACGCTGTGATGTTCTGTTTTAGATTCTATACAAAGTTTTTCTGTTTATTTTAGTCTTGAGTGTGTTGAGCTCAACATTGCTCACTTTGTGCCAGGAAAGAGAAGGCCTCTTCAATTTATATTCCAAAGTGTCATTTTTTTACACTTATGGTCACACAGTGCATAGTGAGTAACTGTAAATAAATTTTTTACTGATTTTGCATTTGTACAGTTGCCCAGTATTAAAATATACCTGTTTCAGTTCTGCTGGCTTCACTGACATATAGGCACTAGGATTGCTACTGCATTCTAGGTGTATATAAATAAAATGCAAAGTTAATGCCTTGTCTGGCCTTACTTTGCCTCTCATAACTGTGTCCCATAAACTAAAATAAACTTTTTCCTGAGTTCTTTTGGCTGACAGTGGTTGATAATGGAGAACGTGGTTAAATGACTTTAAGCAGAAATACATGGACCACTCAAAAAAATCTCATCAAGAAAGCTGAAGGAAGCCATAGCAGCAAAAAAAAAAAAAAAAACATTCAGCCGAATTTTTTAGTTGCCGTTTTTCTCTCTGCTGTGAGCTGGTGGGCAGGCAGTCCTAGTTAAAGGGCAGGGAGAAGCTTGATGGACAGATCCCCACTTCCCACCTCTGCCTTAACTGAATAACAATGACTGACTGCTACCAGTTGAGATGAAATCAGGAAGGACTTTTAAGCAGCTGGGCTGAGGGGGCTGAAAAGGGGAACTTGTCTGATTTATTTGGTGTAATTTGTGAATAAATCCTGTAAGTGTGTTCTGCCCATGTGGCCATTGAGTGTAGTTTGTCATGAAATGTAGGAGTAAATGAGAATGCTGTTGGAATAAACACAAATGTCAAAATAATGAGAATTATGGTTACAGAGATGTGACAGAATCTATGGTTAAGTTAAACAAACTACTGAGCTCTTAGTCTTGTTGAAATATCTCATAATTAAGTACATACATCTCTACACTGATGAATTCATTTACTTACAGTCATTTACCATTTGTTCTGAGACAGTTACCATGGTTCAGAGCCTATGCCAGAGCACTAGGATAACCAGGGTACACCAGGGATGGGTGGCAGTCACTCAGATTAAGGGCAATTAAGAATCATGAATCAACATTTATACACCTGTCTTTGGACTGTGGGAGGAAACTAAAGCCTCCAGAGAAAACCCACACAAATTTATGGAAAACATTTAAGTTCCAAACAGATCAGTGGGTGATGGCACAGCCCATGCACCATTGGTCACCTTCACTACCCACTGCACCACTGTGCCTCTGATAACAAATGGCCCAATTAAGATCCAGAATGAGGTATTTCAACATGTCAAAAAGTGAAAGTGCTTGGCCATTAAAGATGCTGTATATCAATATCAGCACTATTATGTGGTGAATCATATCATGTCAAATATATTCATATTAGACCATTCTCCTACTCAGCATTAATATTTATAACATATTGTCTCTTGTTTTTCCTAGATCACTACACTTTCCCTTTCCTTTTAGACCATCTTTTTAGACAATTCAGCAAAAAATTTATATTTGACTTCAGTGAGAACTAATATTATATGATGTGCAATTGAAAATCAAAGTACTACTCTTGCACCTTGCAGGTTAACAGCTGCTACTGTAAGGTGAGAAAAAACAAACTGCAACACGGCACAGGAACGCCGATGCCGATCAGGAAGCCACGCTGTGGAAAAGTCAGGCCCAGCAGAGAAATTATCGAGGAGCCATGCCCACCACTTTCTTAGGGAAAATATCTGCTTACGTAGTCCTTGACTGCCAAAAGCGACCAACTGACTGTACAGGCTGGATGAAACATGGCAACCCTTCCACACGGATGCAGGCTCTGCTCTCTCATGTTCGCATGAAAGTAACCACTTAATAAAACTACTGAAGATAAAACCTCCTCGCACACAGCAAACATGAGTAACACCACACCAAGTGCCAGAACATTCTTCCACAAATGCATCTGACCTTCTTCAAATGCAACTTCAAATAAATAGAATCGGTCCTGAAAAGTGTGGTTAAAAATGCCATCATGTCTCACCATGCTTTATAGCAAGTCTGTGATATTCACAAAAAGAGCTGACAGGTAGAAGCCGCATCCGTTTTCCTCCAACCTTTGTCAGTGTCTGACGCTCAGGGACTCTCTGCTCCCCGCTGAATTATTAATATGCAGTAGAGCTGACACTTTTATCCAAAGCGGCTTGCAGCATTTGTATGAATATACCAGGTAAGTTAAAAAGGCAATTCCGGGTGAATTACAGCATTAGCAGGCAGCCGAAGCAATAACAAATCCATGTTCTTAACTGTTATATAACTAAAGCAGCAGATTATAGAGAAATACTGCCAGGCAAATTTGACCAGCACATAATACCTTTATTCCTCCTTATTTCACCACAAGTGGTATTACACCTACCTTATTTCCCGTATTACTTTTATATGAAAGCTTTTCCGCTAAGAGCGTCATCTGCCGGGTGAGTCACTGTACAGTAATGAGCAGAAGTGTAGTTTTATGAAGGCAGAGGCAAGAATCAAGCCGCCCATCTTGCTCTGTGAGAGGCCCTATTTTTTCCCAACTTGTAGAGCATGTGTTAACCGAATAAACATACCTTGTGAAATCCAGAAATAACAATTAAATTAGACTGACATTCTTGAGATTTATAAACTGGGGAAATATTGTGAAGAAAAAAAATAACATCTAATTTGAAAGATAAATTCGTAAACCATCCCAAAGCTTTTGGAAAATCCACTCAAGCATTGTAATGGTTGTGAAGCTAATTTAGAAGCCTGAGGTGGGCTGCATTTCAAACCGTAGCTTGGTGAGATCAAAAGCCTTGCCGTTCCCCCGGCAGAAGCATTTCCGCTTCCCTGGTTATAATAATTACTTTTAACTTGGGACATACAGCTTTGGTTAGCAGATATCTCTTGGCGTGAGAGCTAGGCAACTCCTGCAGAAGCAACTGCAAGGTCTTTCCCTCATACAACCTTTTTAATATTAAACATTATTAGTAGGCGGCCCAGTTTTCCTCAAGAGTCTAAAAAGCATGTAAATGGTCAGAGGAAAATTGATAAACTGACAAATAGTAATTATTTTCTGAGCACTATTTACAATTCATATTTCACAAGACAAGAGCCAGACCACATTAATAAAATCCATCTGCTTTGCCCTCATCTGCAGCTCTTTTCAGCTACTTTAAAGCCTTTCGTGGGTGGGAGGAGAAGAATGCTGGAGTAGCTGGGGGCTGCGTCAGGGCACGGCTGCAGACAGCCTTAAGGACAAGCCACCTACTAATGCTGCCTTAGCATGCCAGTCACGCCGTGGAAGAAACATCTGGTATATCCATGCCTTTTTGACCTTTATATCCATCATTGTCTCTGTTTTCCATTTCAGCTTCTCTGAATGAGCACCCCTGTTTCAAATGAAAAAAAGAAATTTCATAAGGATTTCAGTCATCTGGATAGAAATCAGCAAACTTATTACAGTCTTCTAACAAAGTAACCTTTTTCCAGGCTTTTTTCATCTCCGGTAGAAACAGTATGCAGTAGACAGGGGAAATGTGAAGTTAATGTAAGCTTCATACTTCATTTTCACGTAGAAGTTCAAACAACGGTACTGCTGCTGTTAAGGGTTAATAATAGTGCCGCTGATGTTTTGAAGGTTACTTTTAACAACCACAGCCAAATTAAGACATAATTTTGGCAGGGAAACATTGGACCAAACCTCTGGCCAAACCCAGCTGTCAATCACATATAGGCACCCACCTACTTTGGCACCTTTTTTTAACTATCACAAGAGCAATAACGTTTCTGGCCCCCTGTCCTTTTCCGAATCTGGCTGGCTCATCTGGCAGTTCTCTTTTGGCATGAAGGTCCAGTCTGTGTTGGGCATGATCTTGCCTGCATGTGAAGTTGGGCCTGCTGGGACAGCTTGCACCCTGTGATGGACTGGCAACCTCTCCTGGCCTTGCAAGCTTTGATTCCAGGATAGACTCCCACCTACCACAACCCTGGACATGATAAGCAGTTTATGAAAGTGAGTGAGTGAATGATAGTTACTTCCTGCCATTTGTTTGGACCTGGGACATGAAATGGCCTTTTCCAGTGCAGTTTTTCAGATTTTTAGCAGTGATTGAGAGGTACATTGACTGTTTCTTATTTTGTGCCTGAAAAACAATTGTGCCACAATACAATCTATTCCAGTGGCCTTTATTTTTTGGCCATTTCACTGCTGATCACCGTTTTATTCTCTTGTTATCTAAGACGTGTAAGGAATGGCACATAATACTTTTATTCCTCTTTTTTTTACACTTAATAGGTCTTCTGTGACATGAGGAGGTGACAGATCAGACACACACACCTCCAAATACATACAGTAACAAACACACCTTCTGAAATACCAGATACCTCTGAAATACCAGATACAATGTCCATCCTAACTTGAACACCTAATTCTCCATAATCATCACCCAATTGCCATAACAACACTCTTTAAGCTCCTTTTGCCAACAGTAAAGGCACTTATAGATGAAGTGCTAGAGAACCAAAGAAATATTGCGATCACCTTTCCCCTACAACCCTCCCCAAAGAGGCCCAGAATGAAGACCAATAAAACCCGGAGTCTGTGTCTAGGTCCCACTGTTACATGTTAACATCTCTGCTTTACAGATCTTCAGTGACCTCTTAACATCTCTGCTTCTGTCATGTCTGTTTTTTTGAATTCATGGTTGAAACTTTTTTGATTTCTCAAATGTTTTCCAAAACCATTTGACTTTATCTTTTAACTGATTTGTACTGTGTGGTCTGACAAAAAAAAAAAAAAAAAGAATAAAACTACTGTTTTGTTTCATCTGTTACCAGAGGCCATCTCAAATGTGCCTGCTTGAATAGCCTTCTGTAACAGATAAAACAAAAAGGGCAACAGTAGCAAGGAAAAGTGTAGAACAAATCTAGACACATTTGTAAGCAAAAACAACAAAAGAAACATGGAGGCTAACTGGATAAACAAAGTTGAAATGCTATGAGAACGGATGAAAGGCTTTACAGCAGAAAGTGAAGTTGTTCGTCCTCCAGCAGAACATCAAAAGCACATTCTATAGGGGGCAAAACTAAACGCTTCTCATGCTTCTGTTGTCAGCTCAGCGCTTAAGAGAATCGTCATTTGGGGAAAAGATGAGCGTTGCTCCGAAACGGCACATTCTACGTTTTCAAGAGGCCTTAAGAACTGCAGCTCAGAAGTTTTAGCACTTAAAATGAGGAAAAGTATCCACTTTTCCACATAGCCCCACTCTATTTCTACATTTTAAGAACTTAACAATAATTTTGGTCCTCAGACAGAACACTGAGACACATTAATCTTTCTGGGCATAACAGAAAACTGAAATTGACAGAAATTGACAGAGTTTTGCTTCAAAATGAAGCATGCTTATTTCTCCAAATACATATAATAAAAGTTCATAGAAGCCTATTACTCCTTAATTCAGACTCTATAAGATATAAATAAAGCCTGAAATATCATGTCAACCCTTTGTGGAGAAACTGTACTCCACCCTCATCGCTCCTACTTACAGCAACGCTCTGTACTGATGTAACACAGCGTAGGGCCCCCAGTTTCCAGGCACAGTTTCATAGCCTGGTGCCCAATGATTCTGGAATAAGCTGACCTCCAGACCACCATGTCCTTGAGGGTAAGCAGGGAATAAAAATGGATAGATCTACAATAAAATTATAAATTTCATTGTTTATTCATCATACAGCTCTTCATATACAGAGGCAAATATTACTGGTGGGATGAGCAGATCCAGTCACAGACAAGAGAGCTTTAATGAAAATGTGCTCACCAGTGAACTTTAGTGAATGTGGCCCAAGAAAAGTATCCCCTTTCCCAAGGGCATTAGTTCATACCACGCTGCAGCTTGGAGTCTGAGCCAGGGGTAAGCTTTATTGAAAGATAGAACAAACAATTCCAAATTGGGTTCAACATTAGACTTTTTGGTGTTGTAGCTCCACATTTCTTAATTCAGATCATGGTTATCAGTTTCAAGCACAAGGATCTAATACAGTGCTTAAATGATTTGGGCTGGCAGGTATTCTCCATTAAATAAAGGAGAGCAGCAATGACCTGGGTCATCAAATAATAGTTGCGCACCACAGGCATGAAGAAAATAGACACCTAGCAGGGTTCTTTGCTTTTGGCTTGATGTGGACAATCATTTTACATTTTTTTTTATTAAGAACCGTCTCAACAATGCATCATTAATCATCAAACAATAAACGACCAGACAGCTTCTTGGTGTGGAAGCAGGTTAATGGAGTTGTGTTTATCTTGCTTCTCTGTCTCCGTCACGTGCAAACTTCAGTGGCATCAATTTAAATGGAGGAGATGGGAAGGATACGACAGGGTAAAGGATTGGCACTGAATGTTAATGATCTCTGGATGCACCCTGCTCTCTGATGAACAGATTACAGATTTGCAGGGCATTCATATTTTTCATCTGGTTTAAAGGTATGTAGTGCTACCTGACTTTGGACCACAGAGGTCAAAAACATGGCCATTTCCCACCTCTGTAGAAAAAAAAAATCCAAAGGTTGCCAGGTGTATGATCTTATGTGATATTTTTTGAATTTTAGAAGCAACCACTGCGGTCAAGAGTGCTGATATTATTACATTTTTATTGTCATAATAACCTTAAAAAAAAAGAACATCATGAACAAACAGTCTACTGGACCTGAAATGGCTCTGAAAACGAAATCATAAGATGACCAGTTATTTTCTTTCTGTCATTTTCGGACATGCAAATTGCCAGGATGTTTATTCATCCAGATATCAAATTGAGCATAGTATTAGGAGTCCAATTGCATCTGTCATTTCTGCATTCTGAATTTTAGCTAATTGAAGCCTGTGAGGGTCTGTTTGGTGCGAGAGCCCTCTTTGATGTGAAAATATAAACAACTTTGCCACGGCCCCTTGGTGCGCTAAAGCCTGCTGGAGACACGATCTAGGCTGTGGCACTGACCTTCTCTGCGTTTGCTGTTGGTATAAGAGAGAGGTGGGATGCATGAAGGATGCTGCTGATAGGTGGAATTTGCTAAAACCAGTGCATCTCTTTTTGGTGCTGCTGATGTTTGGTATATTGTGGTGTAGTCACAGGGTCACTCTTTTATTTTTGAACACAATAGTGTGGAAATAAAATAACCTAAGAAATGCTGAATGTTTTCCACAGGGGCCGCTTGTGTCACCCTCTAAAGTTGATTGTTTTTCTTTGTGGAAAAATGGGAACAATTTATAGAACTGTCTACTTGAGGGCTGGCTAACAGATGTCATATTTGTAGCATCACTGATGACATTCTGGTACAAGCTCAACATCTACGTCTTCAGATTACTTTCTGGGAGATCATTTGTTGTTGATACTGCAATAAAAATGAAGAACATATCTAAAGATTATGTTACTTTGATTAGGGTTCTCACATATTAGAATATTGCCCCTAATATAAGACAGTCCAGATAATAGGATGACCCCCCTTTTCATCACTCATTTTTGGAAAATCTTATCTTTAGAAAGAAAAATAATATTTATTCATATTTACCGCATTTGCATTTTCAAATCTGTCTTTTTGAACTCAGCATCTTCCAACCTTACCTTACAGTTGGCATCATAACTCCTCAGTCCTTGGATAATTTGGCCTAACTCTGAGCTTTTTTTTTCCAAACCCTCTTCAGGTTTTGCCATCTTTTGTAATTGCTAGCTTTAATTGATCATTTCTGTGGATAACTGATCAGTGACACCACCTTTACAGGTATAGCCCTCAAATAAAAGGCAACCCCATCTTTTTTAGAAGTAATTCCTAGGAAAAATACCTTCTTATATTTGGGCCAAAGCAGTATTTATACTCAAGTTGTTAGCCACTCTCACTGCACCAAAAGCGACAACATAAAAAATTTTAAACCTTTTATACAGTTGTAAACCACTTTGGGCAAAAGTTTACATAAAAGAGCTGCATGAAATCCATGCTTGGAAATATGACTAATTAAATCATTTTCTGTCATTTACAGTAATCTAGTAAAGTGTTAAATCATGAAGACTTGAAAGAAATGATTCTAAATGTTTCACAATATGTTACAGTTTATACTAATATTCAGTTCTCCCTTGATGCTTTCCTCATTGCACTGCAGCTGCATAGCACTGCAGTAGTGCTGAAACAATTCAGTGTAATTCTACAGTACAGTAGTACCTCAACTTACAAACTCTAAAATGGGACTGGAAGTCTGTACATCAGATTTGTTTGACTGCTTTCACACAGTGTCTATAGTTTTAAAAATCTTAATAAATGATTAAGTTCCTTGATTTTTGGTGTTCCGTTAAAAATAAATCAAGCTATACTTACATTACACTTTATACTCCTGCCTCTGTTTTGCAGAAAAGTGAACAATTCATCTCAGAAACAAGTTACTCATAATGTGATCACCGAACCTTAGGATTAGTGCAATAGACACAGTTTATTTGTTAATATCGGCAAAGTCCCAGACATAATGAATACCTGAATAATTTAAGGAAATCCATTGTTGTTAAAGTGTGCTATTGTTACCCCCGTCATCTCCCCCTCTCTTTCTTTCTCTCAAATTCCTTCTAAAAGCATGTTTTGCTGGCACAATGCAGAAACACTGGAATGATCCCACATTCAAAAATTTTAAACTTGCTATAACATGAGGAAATGCAATGCACATTCTATAAATATTTTTAGTAGATTCAGCAATATACAATTCATACTTGTTATATTTTGAAAAATGCAGGTGTTTAATTTGCATAACTTTTATGTATGGCACAGAAAGAGTCATGAGCATTATTATGAAATCCAGTCATGAAAATCCATGATGTATCCAGTATTTTGATATATGTTACATTTCTTCATATGGTTTACTGAGCAATTTATTTTTAAAGGTCCAAATAATTAAGATTTTTGCTGGCTTATGATAGTGTTGATAGGCAATGTGCATCTGTTAAGCTATGTAGCACAATGTGAAGGATTTCACCTTGTCCCTTCCATTCTGTGTCACATCTTCTGGCAGAACTAGAGGGTAGAGTAAAGAAGAGAGAATATTCAGAAGCTCACACCTCTTGTAAACACAACTAAAAAATTCTGTTTGTGGATGCTTTTCATTTAATATTAACCATATTAGAAAACCAAGCTAGCATATGGCTTGCTTTAAAATAAAGCAACAAGTGACTTTCATTACATGTAAACGAATGAATAACAACTGAAGCTCAATACAATTAAAATGACTTTTTCAGCATTTTAAAGCTAAAAGATCATAGGATGACAAAGTTCTTTAGAGAAGTAGAAAAATATGTTCCAAACTTGAGTTCACATACATTATATTGCACAGATTTAAAGTTAACACTAAAAATATGAAACATCTGAAAATTTAATCAATACTTTTTTCAGTAAATCTCTATTTGTAATAGAAGCCATTAAATATATTTGGATCCTTGCAGAATTATCATCAAATAGATATATTATGTTAACTTGATTAGGGTTCTCACATATTACTGTATTGGGCTAATATAAGATATTCCAGATTCTAAGATGGAACCCTCTTTTTCATCAGTAATTATTGAAAAAAAATTATATCTTATCTTTAGAAAGAAAAATCATATTTATTTATATTGACCATACTCATTCTGACTTTTTAAAGTGTTGTTAGTAAATTTTAACAACTCAAATATTGTCTTAGGCTTGTTAGACTTGCGCTTAGTTTTTTTTCTTGATGTAGCTCTCTGTTTCTCTCCAAGTCACCATAGCAGAGCTCTCACTCTGGCAATATTTGTTTTTAATTCTCTGACAAATTAACAACGCATTTAAATGGATCCCTGAAATTCCCATCAACCTTCAGCTTGCCAACAAAGGAGAAGGCAAATGCAGCCAGCTGTGGTTAGAGACCTCTTTAATGTACATCGTGCAACCTAACCTAACAGGCTTAACCCTAAAGCACAACTGCACAAAAGAGAAACCAAGGGTCACGGCTCTTAAATTTGACCATAAGTTTTTGATGGAAGTAACTTGAAGAGAAAGTGTGACAGCATGGGAATGGACTGAAGCACAGTGTTATGTAGGACCGCACTAAACCGTGCTGAGTCCTCTCATCTACTCGTAATCTTCTTTAGAGTTTGGAAAGCATAAAACTTGCAAGAGCAACTTTTATGTGTTGTCCTGGCCCTATTAAAAATTCTACCTGCTTACATATAAGTTTGTGTGTGCAACTATTTGTGCATGAAATGCAATTCTGCTGATAATGGCTGAAAACTTTTGTCATTCACAATTCCAGATGACTGGATTTGAGATGAATATCATGCCAAACACAGGACCATCTCTATAAAACAACAAATACTGACTGAAGGAACAGCATAGAAGTGATCTCATGAGAAGCTTTAATGACCCATTGCAATGTTAAACTTTTAAAACTGCAATATTTTTATGACTGTGTAGCTGCAGACATTATTCCATATTTAACAATACTGATTTATGCCAATAAACACATCGAGCACCAGTGTGTGTTCATACACACAAAAACATCTGTGGGTTCACTGCAGGAAAATATTTTGCCTTTGTGGGTCACACATCAAGTGCAGCTGCAAAAAAATTCAGACAGTAGTCTGGAGACTACAGATGAAAACGTGAAATAAGATTACTGACAGGGGAAACAGATTGAAAAAGTTAAATGAAACACAAATAATAGGGTTTGTTAAACTTCAGCTTTCCAATTATTGCCAGCAATTCTGGTGCTACATCAGCTAAAAATCATTCAGCTGTTTATGAGCTATATCTCTGGAGGGAGAGCAGCTCCAGGCAGATACTTTAGTTGCTCATTTTACTGTAGGTGACCCCCCCCCCCACACCCTCGCATTGATATGCGGGGATAACTAACTTAACTAAACAGATACTTATCTACAAACACTACTGGAAATAATTTTAACCGTTTCATTCTATTTTTAATCGATTCAACTTGTTTATCCAGTTCAAGGATGCTGTTGTCTGGATTCCATTCTAAGAGCAAAAGGCATTATCACGGCAAAATATTCCCAACAAGTGATTCCAATCTTGGTAGAACAATCGCATGCACAATTACGTACAAATATGGGGACACAAGCTGTTACAGATGACTGATGGAAATACATTAACTGTGATGGCATCTGCTAGGCACATAATCACAAATAAAAAGCTGGCAACTCTGAAAATTTAACAGGATAAGAGGAAACAGCAGGGCTTTATTGACATGAACTGAGCAGTACTGTCTCTCTCGCTCACTCAGGTCCTCGCTCTGGTTAGCCATGATGCTCATTCCCACACTGGGTATCTGAGAGTGGTGTTTACTCTACAGCCAATCCATGTGTGAAAATGAGGTCTCTCTTATGCTCTCTGAAGCACTCTTTCGCTATTTGAACCCGACAAATCCTGGCATTGTCACTTGGAATATGAGGGAAAAAATCCATTGATGGTCATTCAGTATATTCAGGTAGTCAGTTGACCTCATTTTTTGGGCACATAACGTTGCTGAACCTAGACTTGATCAACTGAAGCAACCTCAGATTGTAACATTAAGTTAAATCCAGGTGGTGACTTTTTTTTGCCTGGTACTGTACTTATTAGTAGCTCCTCAGTCCTTTTGACTGATCACGCATTGCAGAAAATTCACAATTACAATGTACATGTGTAATGGTCAGAAATAAAAGTATAAATAAGAGAAATAAAAAATTAAGATATATGTTGTTTACCTTAAAGTACAGACAACTGTGGCATTAACATATAGAAATGCTGGACGATGGAAAGGCACTCCTATACTTACAGGCTCAAAATGCATAAATATAGATAGCATGGGATCATCTACAGCTTCTTCAAATCATAGTTCAGTGTGTTCGCTGTTTGTCCACTGAGTGAAACGTATTGCTCTGCCAGCCATCTTTTCATAAAAAATTAACTGGTAAATATTTTTGGAGAGCTGTCTATCAAGGTTCTCCCTGCAGTTGCGATTATAATTTTATGTAGTATATTTTTCATTTTGTTTTCTTCTGGTGTTCTTGTGCACAATAATGTGGTGTGTGGCACAGCTGTTTCATTTTACCTGTGCTTTGGGTGCAAACCTGGTTTTGTTAGCGTGAAGATTATATATTCATGTTTGCTCTGGTTTCCACTGAGATTTGCTGACTAAATTGCTGTTTGGTGTTTAAACTACTGTTAGTCTGTGTATGTGTGTTTTTGTGAATATACACACATTTCTCCACTGAACAAGTGGTTATTCACAAGAAAAATTCTTTTCCTATTTTAACGTAATTTCACTTCATTTTAATTTAGTGTCATTTTTAAAATGCTGCTATTAATTGTAATTTATTTAATGTAGCTGTAATGATTGTAGCATACACTAAGAAATCATTTTAACACTTTTGAGAAGTGGTTTTTAAATGCATTATTTAAAATTATATATAAAATAAAATATATAATATATATAAAGTACAATTAAACAATAAATATTAAAATATATAAAATAAAGATTTTTTGCATTTTATCTTTTTTGCTTAAGGGTTCACTGTTATAATGAGTCATACACATAAGATTTTTGAGCGGTTTGCCTCCATATACACAATTCCATATACATAACTTCTTTTGCTCTCACCATCACCAAGATACATATTTTGAACCGAAATTTTAGTGCTTACAAGGTGTTTCTCATAAACACCTCCATGTGCAAGTGCTCAGGTGCAAATTACCTTTGATCATAATTCAGAATTCTTGTAAAGCAGCTTTCAATATGCTGGAGAAACCTGCACCACCATGCAGGAGCAGATGGATGGGAGATGGTGTCACAGGTTTGTGGGTGTACCCCAGCATTTGGAATGAGGGCCACCCCACAGCTATGCTATCACAGAACTTGTGAAGCCCATTGTACAAGATAACGCATGCACAGCCAAAGCGATTTATTCGCTTTCCCTAAGGCGGTAGACCGATAGGCAACAAATGAATTGTATTAGACGGTCAGTCAACAAACCCCTCTAATGTAATACAGGCATATTTAATCTTTGGCAAATCTGCATCCCACCCTGAGCCTCAGACCTTCATCACAACCATCACTTCTAAATAAAGTTCTAATTTTCCTAATTACAAAGATCAGAATATTAAAATTGGTGGCCATCATCAATTTAAGCTCACCAAAAAAAGTGCGGAACAGACCCAGCAATAAACCTCTATCCATCAACAATGACAAATGCCTCATTCTGCCGACTGGACGCTTTAAGGCCAGCATTTTATAACTGCCTATCCATCCGTGCGAAAGACGTAAGAGACATTATTTGCATTTCCCCTTTTCGCTTCCTGTCACAAATGATTTACTTGGGCTTTAGAGCGAAAATAGATTTTACTGAAGGACTTGGGAGGAATATGAGCTTGACTGTTTGTTTCCGTTATTTAGATAAAATAGCAACTATTCATTCGAATCCATTCCAACAGCTGAGAGGATGGTAAACCTTACGGGAAAATTGGGTATTAGAAGTCCAAGTTGTAAAACTGTGGCACTGTATTCTTTTTGCACAGTTAATTCTAGTGTCTTTTAAGAGCGCATAGATTCCATTTAAAGCTAATTCCTTCATTTGTCGGCTCACCAAGTTTTAAGACATCATTTAGTCAAACTAATTAAAGATCCCATTTCAGTAAGATGCTTCGAAGAGTTAAGGCCTCGACTGTAAATGCACTATATGGCCCAAAAGTGCAGCCCGATGAATTGAAGCGAGTAAAAAAGATTTTTCTAAAACAAATGATTTTTTGGGAGGAGATATCTGGACCACTGTGTTTTGTTTATTAAGTGGACTGAGTTTCAGGCATGAACTTTTCCTCTTGCTTTTCATTTGAAGACATGATGAAAAGACCGTTATCACATGCTATCACCCATTTGGACATAAAGGTGCTGGTGAAAGAACAGAGCTTATCAAGCTTGTATGTACCTGGAAAGATCCAGGTATGTACAGATCAGGTGATTATCAATAAAAATTCTGGGTAAAAATGAAATGTAAAAGCCATCTGACATTGAGGCAGGCCTGTCAGTTGGGAAGTCTCTAAACTAACAAGCAGTGTTCTTCCAGTTTAAAAAAGACCCCTAGTTCCCACAAACATCTTTTAGAGATGCTTCTCCCAGATTCTCATTTTTTTGTTACTTTTAGTAGTAACAGAAGAAAAGTTGGGTTATAATAATACAGTGTAAAAGTACTGGGCAAAATCAATAACATGTATGTACAATACATTGTGTAACTCAAATGGTTGTAGTGGTGCTCATGCTAAGATCCAAAGGCATAACCTAATGTTCACAGTTTTATTCAAGTTGACCCATAGATTAAGCATGAATTTTTTGCGTCGGCAGCATATTTTCGAGGATAGGTACTGCGGACCGTGGCATAGACTGAGGTTTAAATAAAAAATTCTTTTGAATGGTGAAATGAACGTTGTAAGCTTGTAGCCTGTCACTTTCCGAGAATAAATGTGTCAATTCCTGGAGTGGCTTCACACTTAAAAAAACAGCTAAGATTTTCTTGTAAGTATCTTAAATGATGTTTTGGAATAAGGCAAGTTCTGTGAATGAACTTGTAGTGCGAATGATATTCCAACAGAGGCTAACATTCTAGCTATAGTAGAAAATCCATGTACTCATTTACCGCAAAATAATGGTGTAGCCCCGAAAATGGAGTCATGTTAAATAAAAAATAAATAAAAAGAAATAAGTGACACAATGAAGCAGAAAGCAGAAAAGATAGGAGACATCATGATATTAAATCCTAACAGAAAGACAAAAAGTATGAACAAGAATTCTAATTGCCTACAAGTAATCTATAACCATGTGATTTACAGGTGCAGAGTGGATTATTCCAGATTCGAACAGCTCACTGCAATTTTTAGCTGTGCCTCGGCCCCAAGACAAGCAAAAGAAAAAGCAAAAAGCACAACTATAGTCCAGCAAAAAACAAGAAAAAAAAACAGGAAAATACAAAAATTCTGACCTTTTTCTAAAAACCATTCTTATATATTTAACAGTGCCAAGAGTAAATTCCTTAGTTATCATAGTAAACAGAAAAAAGTTACTAAAAAGGAAAGATTTAAATCTAATTGGTATAGAAAATACAAAAATGATAATTATATACAGTACATGCATTTATTTTTATTTTGTAGTTTGTCTGTTTTCAGTTGGTTTGGCTTTCTGCTGCAGGGCAGCTGTTAATAAATTTTGTATAGCCGAAATCCTGTGTTTAGCCTCAGCAGTCAGGTTTTTACAACTATTTGTGCGAATGGTTAATATGAAACTTTATCCTTTTATGGCGTCAATGGTGGGGCAATGCATTTTGGCCTTGGCACCAAAAGCATAGGCTGAGCTTCCATGCCACTGGTTTGGTCAGACATCTTTATAACCTTCATTTGTATCACATGACCAGATGTCTTTCATCTACTGCATGCAGTCACCATCTCACAGTGATATCGTACGAATGGAAGCAGAACAGGAGGAAGTACTTTAAAAACTGCGCACGTACATCAGTAAACCCTATCCCGAAACCTTTTCCTTTTCCTGCTTGTGTCAGTCCATAAAGACTGCCAAAGTAGGACCAGCTTTTAATGATACATGTTGCAAACTGAAATATAGTTGGATTTTCTTACAGTGCATCCTCCCATGGAAAACACCTGGGTCTCATAAGAAAACCTGAACATTTCTTCATTGCTAAGCAAGCAGATTTTACCTAGCTTAATGTTTTTTTTTTTTTTTTTTTTCCATTAACTGCTCTATTACGCTCTAGTAGTAATGAATCAAAGTATCTTCTTCTTCTTCTTTTGGCCGCTCCCGTTAGGGGTCGCCACAGCGGATCAAAAGCTTCCACTTCCTCCTGTCCTCTGCATCTCTCTCCGTCACCCCCACCACTTGCATGTCCTCCTTCACCACATCCATAAATCTCCTCTTAGGCCTTCCTCTCTTCCTCTTGCCTGGCAGCTCCATCCCTAGCGTCCTTCTCCCGATATATCCAGAATCTCTCCTCTGCACATGTCCAAACCAACGCAATCTCGCCTCTCTGACTTTGTCTCCAAACCGTCCAACCTGTGCTGACCCTCTAATATACTCATTTCTAATCCTGTCCATCCTCGTCACACCCAATGCAAACCTTAACATCTTTAACTCTGCCACCTCCAGCTCTGCCTCCTGTCTTTTGGTCAGTGCCAACCCAAAAAGCATAGCTGGTCTCACTACCATCTTATAGACCTTCCCTTTCACTCTTGCTGGTACTCTTCTGTCACAAATCACTCCTGACACTCTTCTCCACCCACTCCACCCTGCCTGCACTCTCTTCTTCACCTCTCTTCCACACTCCCCATTACTCTGGACTGTTGATCCTAAGTATTTAAATTCACCCACCTTCGCCAACTCTATTCCCTGCATCCTTACCATTCCTCTGTCCTCCCTCTCATTTATGCACATGTATTGTCTTAGTCCTACTGACCTTCATTCCTCTTCTCTCTAGAGCATATCTCCACCTCTCCAGGGTCTCCTCAACCTGCTCCCTACTCTCACTACAGATCACAATGTCATCTGCAAACATCATAGTCCACGGTAACTCCTGTCTGATCTCATCTGTCAACCTGTCCATTACCATTGGAAACAAGAAAGGACTCAAAGCTGATCCTTGATGTAATCCTACCCCCACCTTGAAAGCATCCGCCACTCCTACCGCAGACCTCACCACTGTCACACTGTCCTTGTACGTATCCTGTACCACTCTTACATACTTCTCTGGCACACCCGACTTCCTCATACAATACCACAACTCCTCTCTAGGTACCCTGTCATATGCTTTCTCTAAGTCCACGAAGACACAATGCAACTCCTTCTTACCTTCTCGGTACTTCTCCCTCAACACCCTCAGAGCAAACATCACATCTGTAGTACTCCTTCTTGGCATGAAGCCATACTGCTGCTCACTAATTGTCACCTCCCTTCTTAACCTAGCTTCCACTACTCTTTCCCATAACTTCATGCTGTGGCTGATCAATTTTATCCCTCTGTAGTTACTACAGCTCTGCACATCACCTTTATTCTTAAAAATAGGTACCAGTACACTTCTTCTCCACTCCTCAGGCATCGTCTCACTTTCCAAGATTCCATTAAACAATCTGGTTAAAAATTCCACTGCCATCTCTCCTAAACACATCCATGCTTCCACAGGTATGTCATCTGGGCCAACAGCCTTTCCATTCTTCATCTTCTTCATAGCTGTCCTAACTTCCTCCTTGCTAATCCATTGCACTCCCCTATTCATAGTCCCTACATCATCCAGTCTTCTCTCTCTCTCGTTCTCTTCATTCATCAACCCCTCAAAGTACTCTTTCCATCTGCTCAACACACTCTCCTCGCTTGTGATTACGTTACCATTGCTATCCTTTATCACCCTAACCTGCTGCACATCTTTCCCAGCTCGGTCCCTCTGCCTAGCTAATCGGTACAGGTCCTTTTCTCCCTCCTTAGTGTAATGAATCAAAGTATCAATATTAAAAAATACGGTAAGCATAGTGTAGTCCTTATGTGTCATTTACTCTTCTGTAACCTACAGTCACAATGGTAACTGGAATCTCACAGTATCACACAGGATGGTTTGATACTCAGCCAGACAACTTTTTACATAGCATCACCAGTGCTTACTTAAAGAAATTCTTACCCTCTCTGATGACTCTTGTCTGCTGGATGCACAGTATGTCTCAGAAATATTTTATATTTGTCTGGTGAGTACAGAACAAGTCATCTTTTTTAATGAGTCACATTATTTCCTGCCATAAAACTGAAAATAAACTGACAAAAAAAGATCTTCAGTTCCTTTTGTTTGTCAGTTAATATATCATTTCAAACATTTCAAATTTTTGCATTTTATTTGTTTCAGTCACTTTTGCTGAGAGACAAATATCGTGTCAACGAGGATGGTTTGTTCATGCACAAAAGCTGTACACCGAATCTCATGAATCAAAAACATAAAACCAATTAGCATTATGAAAGGAAAGTGTGTCCCTGTAGGTAGGTTCAGCCATCTAGGCAGGGCAGGACTCACAGCCCACATAACTCCAGAATGACTCTGTGCACCACCTATGAAGTTATTAACACACAGCCAGGGGAACAGGTGCTGCATAAATTATGCCTTTTTCGATCGATTCCCTCCAAAGCCGTATTTCTAATAATGTGCTGGGTGCTGTTCAGCGGCAGAAGAACTGTGGCAAGGAGACACACACACACATGCCCATGCATTCAGATCCAGACTGAGCCAGTTCTTTCTAGCATCCTCCATGCAGAATAGCTGGATGCATGAATGTTGTACAACCTGAATCACCTGCAGATGGAGTTGAGTTCATCGCAGTAATTACAGGTGGATGGGAGTCCTGTTTCGCAGAACTTCAGCTAAATGCAGATGCCATTCCAGAGGTCCAAAGCTGATCTGCGAACCAGTGTGTTGATGCAAGTAGATGCTGCTTCCATTGATCCTTCAGGCTGCCATGAGAGATCATTCTCAGCATAACTCTTGGCAGCAGTTGTGACTGGATTTTCAGAAAGTCATCTGGCAAAGCCTAAACAAGAGCAAATGCCACATTGAAGCCTTGTGTTGTACCACGGTTAGTCAGCATGACGATAATGTCATCTTTTGCTCTTATTATAGCATTCAGCATAACACAAATCAAATATTTTAGTAGCATCTGACTATTTTTGTTTGACAGTAAAAACTTTGCACTGCAGTCTAACCTATTTCATACCATCATCTTCTGAAACAGGATCCCTGTAGTCCAACCCTGGAAAGCAGTTAGTGGTAACTGATGAATACATGGATTGATAGAATAAGGTATCTGACAGTGACTCAAAGGACAAAGGTGCTGGGGGGTTACGTACCTTTCAGTTATTTCTTTTTCAAACGGCTCAAACATCACTGCAAATTGCAAAAACAGATTAATTCTTCAACCTGAGTGTTTAAATCAATTCTACAACTGATCAGAGTGACGCATTACGTGCAATGTTATAAGTTTTTTGTACAAGTTTGCTATGACGAAGTCCCTGCAGAATAAAGCAGCTGACTTCTTCGTATGTTTGTAATTTAATTTCAGCAAAATGGCTACAACCAATATTTCATGATTTTCAAGCTTTGTGAAGTCATCTCATCCTTGAAAGCATTTTGAACATTATTATCATTACTAATTTTTATCAGAAAAGAGGAAGAAAAAGACATAAGACCGGTACTGTATACACTCTAAATCTGAGCTTGCACTTAAAATATAAAAAATATTCCATGCCGTCTTCCTTGTCACGTGTTTCTTATCGAAATGATGAACATCCTGCACTCCATTTGTTGGTGTTTGTTGCAAACTACGAGGCTCGGCAGCACACTTTCTTATCAGTCAGCAAAGTCCACTTTCACAAAGTCACCCCCCCCCCTCCCCCCGTCTATCTCAGCAACATGAAACAAAGGAAACTAAGTGGGTGGAGGGAGGGCTTTTGGTGGTTGGGTGTCAGTCTCTCACTGCTCCACCATATTGGGCCTCTTCACAAACACCTGATAGCTGTTCTCCTGCTGGAATTTTTATCCCAAACTGTGGCATGCACGTGTTCCTGAGCAAATTCGTTACCTGCTTTGAAAGAGAAAACAAATGTGCGGCACACCATGGCATGAGAGTACTTGGCGGTTGATGGGTTTCTTTTTTAACAATTTTTTATTCTGTGATTTATTTTTAACTGGTATTCGGGGAAAAACAGATGGCTAACGCCAAAGTTTTATTAGGAGTCAATGGAACTTTCTCGTGAGACTTGTCTTCTCATTCCACTTTTTGCATTTGGGTGCTCATATTCCACCCCATTATTATGCAAGCGCGCCTGCAGATGGTACAAAAAAGTCAAGTTCCATCGCAGTGCTTTCGCAAAATGTTGCTGCTTCGCTGCAGTAGTCCAGCAAACTCATTGCCTGTCTGTGCGCTTGGCCACAAGCAATGTCTACGTTCCAAAGCAGGCTGTAACAGGACCTTTCCTTACCACCGATCATTTCATTAACCTTGCCACACAGAGAAATCGATGGCTCGATATTGCTTGTAGACAAACTCTTGTTTAAAAATTACATTTTGTAGGTAAGCAGGTTTCTCTGTAAGCTGTGATGGAGAGCCACCAAGCCTATGCTGTCATCAGCTAGTCCTTGGCAGTTCTGAATGGAGCACTATGTGTCTGGAATAAAGATTTTTGGGGTAATTCTTTCCCCAAGGTTTTGTTGATTAATAGCAGATAAACTTATAACTGCTCTTTCAGTAATAAATGTCTTGTCCCACTGTATGAAAAAGTGCTCACTGTAAATATATGCCCGGTGTTCTGTGTTACTAAAAGGTATGAGGTTCACAGTATTTTAATTCTGATCTTATTCAGATGTACAAAAGACATGGTAAACAGTCCACTAAACAAGATAAGATGAATAGAGAAGAAATGAGATTGACATACTGGAAGAATAAACAGATAAATAAGATTTGTGCACACAGTCAGTATTGGTTGTGTTGATTAGTCCCCATGCTGTCCAGAAAGAGGTGGTGACAGCGATGATACAAGCTTTCCTGGCATCAAACTTGTTGTATGCGGTCTGGATGGTGGATAATGAAGTCCTGGTGATCGACTGATCAGTCTTCACCTCCCGCTGCAGAGTTTCTGGTCAGAGACAGCACAGTTTCAATATCAGACTATGATGCAAGAGCTCAGGATAGTCACTGTAGCACATTTGCAGAAGCTGGTAAGGTTCGGGCATGAAATCCAGCTGTTTTTAGCCTCTTTGAGAAGCAGAGATGCTCTCGTGCTATCTTCATCAGGGCAGATATGTAGTGGGTCCAGGATAAATCTTTGGTGATGTACAGACTGAGGACCTTAGAGCTGTGCTCCACTGATGACCCACAGACGCACAAACAGTTGTGGAAGGCTTGGGATCTTCTGAAGTCAACAACCATCTCTTTAGATTTGGTTTAACAATGAGAAACAGATTGTTATCCATACAACTGGCTACCTAAGACCTTTCCCTCTTCAGACCATTGTTCTATACAGTATGAGTATTTTTATGCAGACGTTTGTGGACTGTTAGGACGGTATTCTGATGTACACATGCAGCAGTAGCTCCAGGTCACTTTTATCAAGCAACACTAGTTAATATTGGCAAGAAGCATCAGCGACTATTATACTTTGACAGTCTGGCTCCACATGCGCTTCTTACATTCAGCATGCAGCTCATCTAAATATTTATTTGCATGGAGGGCAGCCTATCAGTAGAAGAAGAGATGGCAGAAATTTTCAATGAGCAGCTCAGTCTAGCCGGTACTTGTTTTTCCCTCCTGCTTTCCTTACGGCATTTCTATGCATTCCTGAAACAGCAGTAGCTTGATGCTAGTGCTGAAGGATGGAATTTTCAAAGACTGCATTTCACAGTGTTTTGTTCTTTTAGCTCTTAAAACGGAGCTCTCTGCCCATCCTACCGGAACAGCATGAGAAAACACCACAAGCACCAGGGGTGCACAGCTTTGAATTTTAAATCTAAAAGTCGGCTGGCATTTAAAGAAAGAGATTTTGTCATGGGGAAAAATAATTCATTGCCAGCTGAATGAAAGCAACTAGTTGTAAAACAATGGCATTTTCGTTTCCATTTTCATAATTAATCGTGCAAGAAATTTTTTATGTACATTAAATAACAGAGAAAGCAATTCAGATACACAAGAACCTCTTTTTGTTGATGTTTGCCCTGCAAAAAAAAAAAATAATAAAGCTTTTTGTACAATAATATATTCGAATCAGTCTATTTACAGCACGTTAGCAGAATAAATTTCACTTTCAAACAAAGTATATTTAAAACATTTCTGCGGCTCTGTAGCAAATGCTTACCAAACAGAGAAAAATGATCTTAATAGGCTATAATGATCAAATGGAATTGCTTCCAGTTATGTTTGCCTTGCTGATAAAACAGAAGTTCTGTAGTGTTGACACACAGAGCTTTAATGTGAATTGCATCCTATTTTTGAGCGTAGTAAACTGTTTCCAGAAAACTCACACAATGAAGAGATTCACAGAAGATATACTACTATGATCTAGTACTAAATTCTCCTAAAAAGAACTATGGTCCAATTAGGTTCAGGGCACAACTGGGACTTTTGAATTTGCTAGCTTTTATTATAAAAAAAAAAACCAAACTGTATCATGGCAATTTGTGTTAAATCTTAAATGTAGCTCTTCTTCTAAGAAGTCATTGAGTACACTATGTAGGTTTATAGGGTTGCCACATTCTTTCTTCACTCAAATGGTCCTGATGAAATACATTACCAAAGATGGGTAGTGGCATGAAAAACAAGTAATCAATTAAACAAACTGAAAAAGATCCAAAAATAAAATTAAAAAAATAGATTTTAAAATGCAGAAAAGTATAACAATTAATAAAATAAAAAAACCTTAAATCAATGATAAAAGAGATAAATTCATGTGTTGATTATTGGACGCGTAATGTAATTTAGGTTTTGGCTTTTTCATATAGCAGAAAAATTTTATTTATTGATCAAAAACTCCTCCAGTATTATAGTAGATTTGTATATGCAGATTAAATAAAATGTGGTCCCACTCCTTAAATGACAAAAAATTTCACATCCCTCAGAAATGCTGCACTGATATTGATGCCTGATGAGTGTGATGTGAATGCAAAAGGTAAATAAATAAATGTATGTGAGTAAAATTTACACTGATTTGTTTTATGAATCAAATACAATATTTATGCATTGCTAAGTGTTCTCTGCATTAATTTTTTGTTATTGTTGTCTGTATGGGTTTTGGTTTTCAATTTGATTCATTTTTAATGCATACATCATTTGCTTTATACATAGCAGTCGTTCCCTATAATCCTTAGAGAAAATTCTACAAATAATGCAGTATGTTCACATTATAATCAGGAAGCTTCAGTTAGCTGCTTCTTTGCACTACTTGGTTCTGTACTCTGGGCATACTAGAGAAAATCAGAAAACTGACCTGTGGGCTCCTTGGCCCAGCACAGAAGTTTTGTTAGATGCCTTTCACAGCATACTACACACGTGAAACTGAAGCAAAACAGAATCTTATGAGCTCAGGCAAGGAGCTGTTAATCCTCTTCAGGTTTCCACATGTCTTGTCCCTGGTGACCTCTGGAAGGTAAAACTTCTGTCCCTTGTCTCTGGATCTGCCATACTGTACCCAGATTATATATAAATAATAATTTATATATTATTTATATACATCTGGAACAAATGTGGAAGGTGAAGGCCAAAGTGGTTCCCGTGATAATAGGATCACTGGGGGTTGTGACTCCTAAAATTGTAGAGTGGCTTCAACAGATTCCAGGTACAACAACTGAGGTCTCTGTACAGTTCTAGGAACAGTTAAGATACTACGCAGAACCCTCAAGCTCCCAGGGCCCGAGGTTGAGGAAGGTACACACAAATTCCCCCTACTCTGCAAATATATGTATATTTTTTTTCTTGGCACGCTTTAGGCCTCTTAGTAGCAAATGAGCATTCTTTAAATGCCACAGCCTACCTGAGTGTTGCTGCTGACCATGTCCATCCCTTTATGGTTGCTGTTTATCTTCTGATGGCTACTTCCAGCAGGATATCACAAAGCTCAAATCATCTCAAACTGGTTTCTTGAACATGACAGTGAGTTCACTGTACTTAAATGGCCTCCATAGTCACCGGATCACAATCCAGTAGAGCACCTTCGGGACGTAGTGGAACGAGAGATTTGCATTATGGATGTCCAGCCGACAGATCTACAGTAACTGCATGATGCTATCATGTATATGGGCCAAAATCCCTGAGGAATGTTTCCAGAACTTTGTTGAATCTATGCTAGAAAGAATTACATCAGTTTTGAAGGAAAAATCTCCTTTTGCCTTCAGAACTGCTGTAATTTTAAGCTTTTTAAGCTGCTTGTATATATACATATTTAACTGCCAACTGATTGCTAAACACTTGATAGCTTAAATTTTGTTTCACTTGTTCTAAAAAATGTATATGTATATGTATATGTTACTTCAGTAAAAAAGCTTCAGCTTTTTTAAATGCTCCAATTTTCTGAGTCAGTTAACCAGAACACCAGTTACTCAGCATATTAAAAAGACCAAGTTCTGCGGCAAAATCTGAATTGTATGTTGTCTGTGCTGCTGTGACTCATGCTCTTATGCTGAAAACAGTAAAATACCCTACTTTCCTAGCATCCAGTAATTCCAAGATAGGCTTCAGACTACCATAACCATGACCTCGACAAGCGCTTAGTGATACTGGATGGATGGGTATTTTTTTGTGAAATGAAACTCAATGGTCATTTTAGAAACTGGACTGGGGGTGCAAAAAAGGACAGAGTTGTTTATTTCCAGTATGTTATTTAGAAATAATCAAACATAAAATTTTCACAGAACCATACAGAAACACAGAGCATGGTAAAAAAAGAAAAGAAAATCAAGAAGAATGGTGAAAGAAAGAAAGGGTGAGGCCAGCATTAATGTTCAGCCCACATTATTTTGTGTCCTCCCTAGTTTACCTCCAGCAAAAGGAAGAAAGGGAAAAAGTTACCATAGAACCGCATAGAATAAAACACATCTTGTTATGCTGCAATATCTTCCTCTGTATTCAAAGCATACGGTTTGCTCAGAAATGTTTACAGGAATAAACTGCAAATCAGTAGAACAGAACAAAAAGTCCATGCTCAAAACTTTATCTGTGCTTATACAGGGACATAGATAAAATATAATGTATTCACATTATTCTAAGGGTCTTTCAAGTTGACAGGTGGTTCTGGAAAGAAACCTGTATGATCCTCTAAGAGAAAGATAAAAACAAGGAAATATATCAAATTTGGGGGGTGGGGGGGTTGTGAGTAACGTTCCCACTATTGCTTTTTTTTTATTATTTTTTTTGAGCAACGTTTGGCTGTTAGACACTTTTATTGCAGCAAAACACAAAATAGCACACGAATCAAACATATTTCTGAAAGCTGAAATCCAAACTTCTCAGCTTCATCACACTCAAATGTTTCCAACTGAACTAGAATGATCTTTTCTCTCTTATGCTCATGTGCGACCACAGAACGCGTGTGACGTAATTCAGTTTGGTTTCAAACATTTTGCTCCTCCGTATGTTGAGCAAAGTGTTTTTGAGCTCTGTTTCATCACCTACAGACGCTTCTTGGTGATTGATCTGGAGTAACACACGGAAGGCAGCCAGCAATGGACGCAGATCCGGGACATAAGGTACACGACACAACATGCATGCACACTGCCTTATCTAATATTATCCTTCATACAGTAAATACTTTTACTTGGTTGAATTGTATTCTTATTACAATACCCTCTGTAATAATTGGCTTTTTTCCAGTTTTGTAGTATCTCCCCTTTTTTTTCAGATTCAGACAGCAATTCAAATCATAATAATTTTACTGAATGAAAAATTGACACAAGATTGCTTGTCGTATTTGTGATCTGCGTCTGACATAATACAAACGGACGTTTTAATTCCTAAGAAGCCTGAAAAATCTAAATGTGCTCAGAATCTCATGTGTAGGCATTTCTTAGAACCCTAAAGAATAAATCACATTTAATGTCAAGAGTGCAAAAATAAAATTTATTTGGAAGAATATGGTTTGTTCTGATAGACAAACAAGAGCCTGAGTTGGTAAGGATGTGGAAATAATTAAATGTTTTATAATTTCATTTGTTTCAGAGAAAAAAAAACTACTGTCAGTGATGCTGGAGTTGAAGCTGATAGTTAAAGTATAAAGACCACACTTTATTTGGACAATAAATCTGAGAAAAATGACAAAAGCACGCTTCTCTACGTATTACCGGGTCTGTAAAATCAACAGGCAATTCTGTAATAGATTAAAAATACTCTGCAACACTTCCTTCCTTCCATTATCAAATACCGGAGGTCCAAGTCAGCATCATTGTGTCTGTGGCCTGTTTAAGAAACACAAAGCTTTTAAATTAAATCTTTGAAAATTGCTGAAAACTGGATTAAATCAGAAACACTACATTCCACTTAAGCATCTTCACTGTGCATCACCTGTGGTCCACCTTCATCTTTTGATAATGTCAGCATCATCAATAGATTTAAAATGGCAAAAAATAAAAATTAAGAATGTATTCTCACCATAATCCACTGGTGAATGCTAGCAATTGATTTATTCCACAAGCATGTACAACATTTGGTATCTTGTTATTGATCAGCTACAGTTATGAGGTGTAAACACTGGGAAAGTGAACTGAATGAAGGCAGTCTTGCATTTCAAGTTCTACTGTATTTTGTTTTATATTTTATTTGTATGTCTTTTGCTAGCCAGTTAACGCCTGTAGATTTATGCACATTTGACTTTTGCTCCCCAGGAATTTTAGCAAAGACAACAGTAAAAATTTACTATTAAAAATAACCCTAAAATGTTGAAACTCATACGCTAGTAACACAAGGCCCCTTGTGACTAATGTTTTATTTTTTATGATAAGCACCCAGACAACTACCCTTCAGTGACATTTCCCATGATATATTCAGTGTAAATGAACAAAAACATAATATATAGAGCTGATAATTCAACACAGTGACAATGGGGTGCATGAAAGTCACTGACAATTAAATATACATCAGCATTTTGTCAGCAGACAAATGCACATTATGGTGTCCACAGAGATTTTACGACTGTGAGATAGAACCTAAAGTAATGCTAATTGAAATTTTGGCTATTAAATCACAGATGTAAAAAGAAATTATTTTTATGCATTTTGGCAGTATGATGAGCTTAAAGGGAACAGGCAAACATGATGTAAGGGCCCCTTCTTTTGTGAACATGACCTTCATGTGGTTGTGGGACCATGTGGAGGTTTTAAGGATACCATGCTTCTGGGTACTGTAGGCTGGCAGGTGCCATAGGCAGGTCTCCCAAAAGTGCCGCCAGCTGCTGTGCTAGTTGTGTAGAGCCAGGTTTGGATTGAGGGGTGCTATACACTCTAGTCACACAGCATCACTCTGATAGGCTCCAAAAAATAACATGTATTAAATGACTCCAAAGCGGTCGCATGTTTACTCTATGTACGTCATCTGTTTTTATTCAGCTTTCAATAAGAAACTAGTGTGTCCGTAGAAACTTCCTACACTTTCTGTTTAGATCCAACAGATATGAAAGTGATGGGACCAAATCGAAAGACTTTTTTCCTGAGAAGCCTGAAAATGGGGGGGGGGGGGTGATTCAACTGAAATTTTTGCTTTAGTCCAATTTATCCTGATGAAAGGTTTCTCGGGTAAAGAAAATTGCTCAGGAAATATTAAAGATTTTTATTTGGATTTTTCCCTATTTGGATGACCAGTCTGTTTTGTCTGGAGCTTTTATTTTAACTTGTAAAACTGCCATGGTTGCTATCTGCATAAACACTGGGAAATCACAACAAAGTTCTTTCTTAGTCTTTATTCTGCTGCCAGGATACTACTTTTTTGCACAATTTCCTTTGCATTATCATATTAGAATCGCCATGAGACCCCCAGCACCTCCCTTCTCTGATCCAGTGCTGGGTTGGTGTATACAGCCATCCATCCATTTTGAGTAACTGTTTTACCCCAGTCGCGGTCCTGGCAGTCTGGACCCTAGTGGGAGAATTAGTGGGCACCAAGTTATGAAACAACAACCTGGGTAGGACACCAATCTGTGACAGGAAAAAGTATTGTATTTACAGATTAGCTTTTATCTACGTCATGGTCGACATCTTGACTGGTCTAGTAGTTCAGAGTAAAAATTCAGTACAAATGGTAAAAATTGCAGCTGACTTGGAGAATTTCAAGCTAATTCCTAGAAACTGTGAAACAGACCACTGATTCAGAAATTAGTGGGACGATATTTTGAACCTCTCCGGCAGTTATGTCGCTCACATTCATAGGTTAGTATGCTGAACAACTAAAAGCGGAATCACTAAACTGAAGTCTGCTGGCCAGTTAATCCAACATTACCATCACACCTTATATCATAAGGTTTTAAGCAGCATACAGAACATTTGCTGATTTTGCGAAGGACGAAAGGAGAATTAGAAATTGCTGAGTCACTGATCCTTTTCCATCTCCACCACTGCCTGTATTCTTTATTATTATCGATAAGCTTCATTGAAAAAAAACACATTTATCCAAAGCAGATTACAATGCCAGGTTTGTACTACCAGCTACTCACAGTTACATTTGTACAGGACAGATGTTTTTTTTTTGCTGGTGCCACATGATGCCCGTTTCGAGCCCGATTGCGCTACAGTCACCCGCGACAGCAGTGAGGGCCGCAACTGGTCGACGACATTTGGTGACGTCATCACCGTTACCGAGTCCGATGTGCGGAGGGAGTTGAAGCGCGTTAACATCAGAAAAGTGCCGGGGCCAGACAACATCTCCGGACGTCTGCTGCGCAGCTGGCTGGGGTTCTCACAACCATCTTTAATGAATCTCTGGCTCAGTCCACAGTCCCTAAGTGCTTTAAAGCTTCCACCATCATCCCGGTCCCAAAGAACAACAAGCCCACATGCCCAAATGACTACCGGCCCGTTGCACTTACCTCGGTAGTCATGAAGGTCTTTGAGATACTCATCAAGGCCATCATCACTGTATCCATCTCCAGCTTTGTAGACCCACTTCAGTTCACCTACCGCCCCAAGAGATCCACGGATGATGCCATATCCCATGTCCTGCACACCACCCTCGGTCACGTTGACAGGAAACAGGGGAACTATGTGAGACTGCTGTTCATTGACTACAGCTTTCAACACCATTAACCCCCATAGACTGTTCACTAAACTGAATAACTTGGGATTGAACCACAACCTATGTGCCTGGGTTCTCAGTTTCCTCACAGGCAGCTCACAGGTGGTGAGAATCGGAAGTCGCACGTCCGGCATCATCACACTCAACACTGGAGCTCCACAAGGTTGTGTGCTTAGCCCTCTGCTCTATGCCCTCTACACTCACGACTGTGTGGCCAAGCACGCTTCCAACTCCATCATCAAATTTGCTGATGACACAGTGGTGCTGGGCCTCATCTCCAACAACGATGAAACAGCATACTTGGAGGAGGTGGAGAACTTGGCATCATGGTGCCAAGATAATTGCCTCCATCGGAATGTAGGTACAACTAAAGAGATGGTGGTGGACTTTGGTAGACGACAGCAGCGGTCTTACACCCCCATTAGACTCAACGGGACTGCAGTGGAGAGGGTGAGCAGCTTCAAATACCTGGGCGTTCATTTCACTGAGGACTTCACATGGACTGTACACATCTGAGCTCAGGCCAGTAGAGCAAAGCAGCGGCTCCACCACCTCAGACAGCTGAAGAAGCTGCAGGTCTCTCCGTCGATCTTTAAAACGTTCTACTCTGGTGCTATACAATCCGTTCTGACTCAGAACATCATCTCCTGGTTTGGGAATAGCTGTGCTCGTGACATCAAGGCACTGCATACAGTGACCTGGGCAGCGGAGCGCTGCACCAGATCTGATCTGCCATCACTACAGGATATCTCCACCAGTAGATGCAGGACCAGAGCGACTAGGATCATCGGTGACCTGTCTCACCCCAGCAATCATCTGTTCAACCTGCTGAAATCAGGCAAACGATTCAGGAGCATTATGGCAAAAATGGAGAGACTTAAGAGGAGCTTCCATCCACGGGCCATAAGGCTCTTGAACCTACCACTATCCTCAAACCCACACACAGTGTCCTGTCAATTCAGATAGCATTTCACTGTATGGCATACCTGATTACCATGTATGTGACAAATAAATCTCTTTGAATCTTTGAATGAATATATTAATTATATATAAAGACGACGTTGATAAAAAAATCTAAATTGTACATCAATAAAAGACTGGAGGATCATGTACTTTTTGGTATTTATGTATATATTAAAAGTTAAAATATTATGTTACAGTTCCAGTTTTATAAGCTGATTAAGTCATGCAGTTACAGACTGTAGAGATTAATTTCTTCACCACTGTAATAAGAAACTTTATGAACTGTAAGGCATGAGTACTATATCTCAAAAAGAGTATGATCTTACTGCTCAGCAGGGAAGAAATGTAAGCTCTGAATCAATGTAAGAGAGCTCAGTAGATATGTAGTCATGTTAGTTTAACAATAAAAAACTTAACTTGAATTATAACTAAGTCGCTTGAATAACTTTGCTTCTGCCTTCCTCATTTGGAAAATAAAGGCATTATTTTTGCTCAAAAGCACAGTTAAACAGGATTTACCATTCTGTTTATTTTCTTTTTTCTGATGGTGATTTAACAGAGGCCTAGCAGGATAACTTAGAGGAAAAAAAAAAATAAAAATAAAAATAAAAATCAAACAGAAGAAACAGCCTGCCACTAATTTCAATAAAAATTCTCAACTCGGGGCTATTTGAAGTTCTAACTTTTGTGTGCCCATTAAAACAAGCATAAAACATTTCAGCGCAAGTGGACATGGATTCCTCACAGATTAGCAGTTCTTTTCTTGAGTGTTTCTTTCTGGTGTAATTTTCTCAATTAGTCAAACCATTGTTTACAAGCACTTCAGGCTATGTAAAGGTACTTTAGTCTAACTCCTCCATTAAAACTAAACAAGTGCATTTCAAAGCAAGCTCTACTTCTTAAAAAAAGGAATTTAGATTACTCGTAACCCTAGGGTATTAAAAACCAAAAAGTATGTATTTGTGTTTTTAGCACTGACTCACTCAGCAGATGTAGATAACAGGATTGATGATACAGGTGAATATCATCATTTAGCGTGTTATCACTCTAAGGGGGCAAATATATTAAAACCTCAGGGCCTATAGGCTGTTCAGAACCATAGGCCCAGTCCCCTTTTTCAAATGGCTTTGAGGAATAATGGATAAATTGGTCAGCAGGTCTAGACTGGAGCAACCCCATCTCTTTAACACTGGAGCTTAGCATCAGGTAACCCCATCTCCTATTTAAACAATGCACTGTCCCATGAAACATCGGTGTCAGAAAAATGTATCTGATAGAGTTCAGATCTCCTTATGTTTCCACATGAGGAAAAAAAAAACATGTGTGCAATTGACAAGCTGTTCTATGTTAAATTTAAAACCAGTCCATAGTTATGCTATTTTGGAACCTACAGTAAGCTGCTGCATGGGTCTGTGTACTGACTGGATTGAGACACATTTCATACAAAGAAGAAACACACATCTAACAGCTGTGAGGCAGCAGTGCTACCTGTTGCACCTCCATGCTCCATGCACAATGCTAAAGAAATAAATTGCTTTGACTTTGCTTTATTCGTTGATATCTAGAAATAGAGGCAATTACTACTCAGAATAATGAAAGTTACTCTGTTACCTGGGTGCTTAATTGTTCGGAGACTATAAATCATCAAGTTTAAGTAATGAAATATTAAATATTAAATCGAACATTATTAGTTCTAGCAAGGCATTATTATTATTTTAAGCACAAAATTAGACATTTCCCCATGTCTCTGTCTCTACTTCAGGATGGCCTATGCTGTAACTAGCATCACTGGACCAGACCAATAACCTGAGGCTCAAAATATAAAAAATGTTTAATATGCCAAATGTTTTATAGGTTTAATACATCATTGTTGCCCTTGACCTGGTTTTCATGTCTCACCCTTCACTAAATAAGATTTAACTGTGTCTGCATGGTCCTAAAAAGCAGCTAAAATATTATTCATCCATCTGTACCATCTCATTCCATTGATACCCTCTGTTGCAATGACATGTGTGGCAAAATAAATTTATATTTAATTTTACATTAGAGACAGCAAGGTCCCACAAGAGGTGTGACAGAATTACGAAGACAGGGGCGAAAAAAAAAAAAAAAAACAAAACAATTTATAACCGCACATAAACTGCGGGGTTCAGAGGACAGTTAAAAGTAAAAAAGGCACTTTGAAAGCAAGTCTGATCTCAGTGCTTCAGTATTTGTAGCTAAAAAGATTTCCTTAGGCATCAATAAATAAATGAAAACTCCTGGTTTTCATAATTAAGATGCTAAAGCTGATATTGATGCTGACATAAAAGTGCAAAATTTTGCATTGTCAAAGTTTATGCCATCGTCATTTCTTTGCTATTTCGGCATTCTCCTTTCTAGCAAGAGGATGTCAGCTGCTGAAGTTTTTGTTGTCAGCAGCTTCCTCAGCCTGGCTCCCCAACCTAGACATCCTCCCATCCTTAAAGTGAAAAACATACCTTTAGTCTCTGAAGATCTTCTAAAGTGCTACACTAGAGGTACCCCATGGCTTTCCTGGACCTTAAAGCATTAGGTGAACAACACTTCTGGAAATTCATCAAAGCTGCATCTATCCTTAGGCAAGAATGAGAGAAATAAGTTATATTTACAAAGCACTCAATGCTCAGAGGAGCTCTGGTTGAAACACAGTATGGATTACTCCTATTAATTTCCAATATCTCAGGAAAATTAAGAAAAGGACATAAACAAACTTCATGTGGCAGTCGATTATGTTGAATGGGCTAAATTTACAAAAATTATTTTTTTTTCCATTTACCAGGGAAAATTTGTTAGTGCACATCACAGTGAAACACTTTTCTCCTGAACTCAAAGCAAATGTAAAAGTCGTAAAGTCAAAAACAGACAGACATGGAAATATATTTACACCCTGGTGTGGACATACATTGAAAAGAGTAGTCTTTCAATCTACACAGTAGACAAACAATATAAAAATGCCTGCACCCAGATGTGCACCACTGGAAATAAAACTTGAGGAATCATACGGTTTAAAAAGAGATCCAGAGCTTTGACTTTAATTTCTGAGGAAGGCAAATAAACCCATCTCTGCTTAAGTTGCTAAATACTTTCATTAAGACATGTAGGATCTTGGAAAATTTTTAGGCCACTTGAGCTAATCCAGCTTATCAGGTTAATGACCAAATAATTCTTAACAAAATTCACTTTAAATAGTGAGTGACCGCATAGCGAAACGTGGTGAAATGAGGTGAGGCTCCACATGGCTCCTCGGTTCAGCTGCAATGATTGCCCAGACCCCATTGCTATTATGAAGCCATGTGTCACCCAAGCGTATGTGGGCTCCACTTAAGCACTTTAGAGAAGCCACGTCCCCAGGAGGATCAGGGTGGTCGTTTCATCTCTTTTCCGAGCCAGGATGTCAGCAGTCCTTTGCGGGAAAACCATGGCACCAGCACATTTTCCCGGGGTAACGGAGCTTAGCTGGGCTTGAGCCAGCAAACTAAGTGCCTCACCTCACAAATCCTCAGGACTTCATGGGCTTGGGGGGGGTGTTTTGGAACTTTCCTGACAACAAAAATGGTGTTAAAAACTCTATCAGTCATTCATTCATTAATATAATGAGCCCTGGCTCAGAAAGATTCACGCTAACAACACCTCTTAGCGAAAGCTGTGATCGTTTTGTAAAATAAATAAATCATGAAGCTGTCCTTGCAATTTCTGCTGAGACTTGGTGATGCAATAACAAGAAATCTGATATATCAAAATATATTTAAAATTTTTTTTCTCTGAGTTGCTGCTTTTTTTTGTATCTGCAGTGGTCCAAAACAACACAAGGCTTGACAATAATATAGAATTAATATGGATATAAAACAGTAAGTAAATAATTCCAACTAAAATTAAAGCTATTCCAATCTGGACTATTTTTGTTTTAAATAAGTATGTAATATTTCAAAATAAGACTAGGATTTTTTGAAACCTTACCTGCTATGAGATGTGACACAGTGCTAGATAACCTGGTCCTGAAGGGCTGCAGGGTTTGCTGTTGCTTTGGTTACCTTTCCACTGGGAAAATGCATATTTCATACCCTGAAAACTAACTCATGTAGGTAACCTACTTAAATACCACAAAATACTGAATTTTTATTCTTTAAAATTTATATATTCTTACTCGACTCATTTTAAGTGTCCTCAAAAAGTCACAAGTGAGATTCAAACCTTGGTCTTTCAAGTGCAAGATGGAAACTAACCATCACGCCAACCACTATGTGGTAATAAAATTTTACTTTATTTAAAGGATTCTTGCAGTGCAGTGACCAGCCATGAAGAAATGTCATTTCCATTCTCACTCAGTTTGGATTTTTTGGTCACAAAGAACTTGGACATGTTGGAAGCTATATGATTTAGGTTTATTTAATGGTATTCTATGTTCTATTCAGCTGATAATTTGCAAACAAAAAAAGAATAAACTGAACATTTTACTAAAATATAAGTGTTGGCCAAATAACTGTTTTTTCTTTATTTAGCAGACCCTTTTGACGTAAGCAATTCACAGAGAAATATGGCACCAGTAAATATTAGAAAAATCAAGTTAGGGGATCACTATGCTTGAGTAACACAGACATAAAAAAAAAAAAAAAACATCAAAAGGAAAATAACAAACTAATAGTGAACCTACAGTGAAAAGTAAACACTCATTCATCAGTATCCTACTGTAAGTATTCATGTATTCATCCAGACGGCATTGCATGACCAGTGATCAGTGGGAGGCAGACAGTACACCACCAGCAAAACATGAGCAATATACAGTATACATTTAAGATTCTTTTATTTTTGGTCTTATTATGAGTGGAACTACCTTGGTTTTCACTTTTCATTTTCTTGCCAGTTCCTCTCTCAACCCCTTGTATTTCTGCATCTTATCCTGTTCCTTCTGTCTTAGATTACCATCAGGTGAAATGACAACATCACTGATATTTTCAGCTCCTTATTCAGTACCATTGTACCTGGTTGGCTAGTCGTAACTTGTTTATAAACTCTTTTGACTCTTTATCCGTCTGGATGTGAAAGTCCCACACCCACCATATTGGCTCCGTTGTTCTCCACCACTGTCTGTAATACATCACATTGAAATTTGTGAGTATCCAGGCCATAGTCCTTGCAGATGTTCCTGAATATGATTCCTGCCACTTGGTTATGCCTCTTAGCATCTGCTGTCCCTGCCTGCATTCTTCAACCTGCTGCTAGGTTCTGGTTCATCTCAAGGGCTTCTTTGTACAGTCACCACCTGGGGGTCTTGCCTGATAAATACAAAAAAATACTTCATCTAACTGATAAGTTGCCCTCAGCTGTTTTTATTAAAAAGTTAGTGTTCTCTTGCCCCTGTGGAAGTTGAACACTGTTTTGCACTGTAATTGGTGTTCTTAATAACCAAATGAAAAGGATTGCTACCAGATGTATTTATTAGTTCATTATATCCTGCCTACACCCTTTCTTCTGCAGTTCAGAACATGCTCAGCATCTCTTCAATTTTTAAAAAAAAGGTGGTTTCTAATCACATTTTGAAGATCAGAAGAAAGGTTCTATTTGGATATTTCACCAAAATGTATATAACACAGCAGCAATTACAGTTTGCATGATTAATAATGATAAAAAAACATAATCTGGTCAAATATACCCTAATGCTGTATGTTTAAACATATTTAATAGTATATTTAAGTGTAAATAACTGTACATATGAAACCAAACACCAAAAATAATTGATTTCAGTTTTTTTTTTTTCAATTCTCAACTTTGGTGCTAAAAAGTGTACTGTAGATTTATTACTAATAATCTGTGGAATTAATTTTATTTATTATTTAAAGATGTACAGTATTTGGTTGTCTTGATATCAGCAAGAGGAGAAATAAAGCATATTGCTGTACCTGATTAAGCTTTGGGCAAAAACTCACTGGATTTCATATTCATAAAAGTGTTCATAAAATATTAATAAAAATAAACTAAATTATAAAACATCTCAGTTGTTTTCATGGTGACATCAAGCCTTATACAACATGGACTATTTTGACCTTCAGTAACTTTAAGGCTTTACAAACTAATCGATGGTGTACAGTTTTCAAACTTTTCATTTAATTTGCTTTGTTTTCCTGTCATTTGTTTTGATTCAGCTTACTTGGGGTTTTCAAATAATATTTCTATTTTGTCTACAATTTCGTCCACTCTGAAGTTAGAAAATAAAGAAATGACGAGTGAAACTGTGTCCGATCATCCGCCATTGCGTTGCAGAATTCATTAGGAATACAGCTGCTGGAGGGCACTCAGAGCCAAAATGGCGTACGTCCCTTATTTAACCTTACAGTTTGCAATATGTTAGTCTCTGTGTCAACTTAATACTGGAAACCAGACGAATGGTTGCATTAACGCGCAACAGAAAAACCATCTGAAAGTGTATAAAATTAAAACGGCCTCTTTTCATGTGCCGCGTGTCGATGACGTATTTTATTCGCGACAATTGCTGTGCGTGTAAATGGAACGGTCGATTGATGGCGTGCTTCTTGGAATGCGCAAACTTGGAAGTTATTTGTAGTTTTTTTTTATTGTAAGTTGTTATGTAATGCTCGTGGTGTCAAAGGGGTTTCTTGAGCATGCATAAATATCGTGCTAAAACCAGCGTAGCAATTTTGCTGTTTCTTGTTTCGCTTTCCTTTCGATAAAGCGTGGTCGTCGCGGAGCAATTGGATGTTTTCAGCCAGTTTTCCTTTTCATCTGCAGATTTTCCTGCTGCTGCACTAAAGAGATGATGGAGAGGTCGCTCACATGGAACCTCGTAAAAGTCTGTAGATGGGTCTCCTCAACAGTCTTTTTGTAAAGGACAGCGTGCTGTACATGTATCACTTTTGCTAAAGGCATCTATTTTTTTACTCAGGTAAGTTATAAGACAGCTGCAGCTCCAGCCGATGGTGCTTGGGTGAAATAATATGGAAAAATATGCTTCAAAATGCAGCTTTCGAGTTGCCTTATCCAACATTAAATAATGCCCCTACCCTGCAAAATGTTAAAGCAGAACTGTTTTGTTCTTCATGTGATTTCTTTTTTGTGGCCCAAAATACCAGAGTTTTTCATGTTCTCCTCCATCTTTGGTTGCTTACTGATCTTATTTATAAGCACCCATGATCCAAAGTCTGTAGGTTGGTTAAATTGTAGAAGCCCTTGAGATTAACCAGCACCTAGCAGTAGGTTGAAAGATGCAGGCAGGGACTGCAGATACTGAGAGGCATAACCAAGTGCTGATTCCAGTATGTCAGAATGAGCTCCTTTAGAACTGCTGAATCCATTACAACATTCAAGAAGTGTTTCAGAATGCATGTCTTTCAGATGATTTACCCCCTGATCTCCTTGCACTTCAAAAATTGTGTCACAGCATCAGTTCTAAGGCAGCTGCTGGTGTAATGTGCAGTGGTAAAAATGGTGGTATTGAGTAGACTGTGTTTTGACAACTGAGTCTAACTTCATTTGTCATCAACTGCACTTTTGTTTACCCCATTGCTGCTTTGAAGTAAAGTGTCTGCTGAATGAATAAATATGTTTGTAAATATTTTGTCAGTGCTGTCGCTGGTGCTGCGAATGGATGCTAAGCCGTTCATGCCTGCGGAGGCTCGGGAGATAGTCGAGTCACTTCAGCAGCCGGCAGTCTTCCTCAACATGACCCATGACTGGACAGGTCTCCGTTGGACTGTGGAGCACCTGGCAACTGTGTTGGGAGAAAAAACACTCCGATTTCGCATTGGAGAAAGGGGTGCAAAAACTAGTAAGCAAGGCTTCTGAATTTTTATTTAAAATATTACCTCTAAGGATGGAAGTCTGTGCAGAACAGCTGAGTCTGATCTCTATGCATAAAAAAAAAACTTTGAGAACTTTTATAATCACTATTCTTATAGACATGTTTGTGTCTGACTATGCAGTGCCCATTATTTGCAGGGTCTTGTCATTTCCATCCTCATTTCCACGGAGTTTGCAAAGCAGAGTAGATTTCCATTTTTATCCTTCAGAGATACTTTTTTTTTTTGGAAGAATAATCCAGTGTTCTATTAGACACCGTTCAGGTATTGTAGAAGAAGTGGCACAGAACGAACTCAAACTATTTTTAAGGCAAAGGATGGTTCTACTCCTTATTAGCAGTTTTGATATTTTGCCCATCCCTTTCAGATGTGCAGCATGTGTAAATGGATAAATTCAGCCTAGTTCCATCTTGCTGGACCTTTGTTTACAATTAGAATAAGTGTCTTGATAAAATCTTAAAATTGTTGAAAATGCACTTAACTTTGTATATAATGTGACTACTATACTTTCTTCTGTGTCTGTAAAGCACCACAGTTTGAAACTCAGTGCTCCTATGTGGAGGCCACAGTACAAGACTTTTTGTGCTGGGCCAAAGGCGAGGGAGACACCTCTCTGAGCCCATTCTCTGACTATTCTGTGTCGGAGTTCTGGGCCTACGCGGACTACAAGTACATTGCAGTTCTGTTCCAGGACAAGGTCTCCATGTTTGAGGTATTACGCTGTCACTCATCTACTTTGCCTCCAGAAGTCTCTCACATCCTCTTTAGCTTCCTGTTTATCATCTTGCTTGGAGATAAATGTTGATTTACACTTGTTGGACAGTACAGACTAATGCTCTTTCAGTTTCTGTTCATTTTAGCAGTTTTGAACGCAGGTTTCAGCTCAAAGTCCATCTGTTAGAAGTGATCCAGCTAACTACACATTGGAAATGAACTGCTTATTCTTGGTACTATAAATAATGTGGTGTACACAGTCAGTACCTCCTTTCAATTAAATTTTCTACTCAAACATGATTCTTTGCTACAAATGTTTAGAAACAAAATCAGTCACAGGCTTTAGTGATTATGGATGTTTGCTGTGATGTCTTTGATCTGTTTCTTCCTTCCTATTAATAATATTCAATTTGGTAGGACCACCAAAGAGCATCCATCGTATTAACAGTCACAGTAATGGTAACTAATTTTGCACCATTACTGATACAGTGTTAACAAAGTATGCCTTCCAACGAACAAATGGGTCGGAAGAATGAAATTTAACAGCATAAATCTTAATGTCTGAATATTCATGTACACTTTTCATATACAGTATTCTGTTATTCATGCCTCAGTGAACAAACCATAAGTGAAAACGGCTGTACATTTTTGTTTACTGAATGGTTGTTTATGTCTTAAGAATGGTTTTACATTACATTTGGACTTAAGCAAAGAATTTCATAGTTTTAGTACCGAGTAAGAACATTGAGTAGGGGGCTTGTAGGCTGGGTTTGAAGAGCAGTGTTAAGATTTTTTTTTTTTTTTTTTTTTTTTATCATGTCAGATGAAATTACTTAGCTTAAAAGTTTATAGATGAGTTTTTGCCATGTCCAAAGCGTTTGCATGTTCTCCATGGGTTTGTCTAGGTTTTCTCTGAATTCAAACCTTCTCAGTTTGTCAGATCCATCAATCATAGACATATTATCTACCTTTTATCCTTGTCAAAACCTGATTCTGTGATAGTTTTCATTCAAGGTCAGTTATTCAAGGCTACGCTTTCATTTTTTGAACATGAAGTAAATATTGTCAGTTGGATCAAAATGATAGTCCCTCAAACCCAGGAGATAATTGCTTTTATATTGTATTTTGCTTTATCTTTCTTCCCCATAAGCAGCTGCTAACACATTCAAATCTATTGCTTGTTGATGTCATATTTATTAAAAAAAAAAAGTTGCTGACATGTTTCATGATGAAAGTTCTCTTTTGCAAATATACTCTTTTATGTGACAGACAGATCAAGTTAAAGATCCAAGCAGATTTGTCCAGGTGACTTTGCCTTTGACGTGAAAGTCCACTCTATTCTTTGTCCTTAATCTCCCTATTTAAACATGTTTAGTTTTTTTCTCTAGTGTAGCAGTAGCGATAAGAGTTATAAAGTTAGCATATTTTGTCGCTCCTTTCACATTTTCCCCATAAGATGAAAATAAATGATTATATGTTTTTGACATTTTCTTTGGATCGACGGTGTGAAAAGAGCAGATAAATGATGAATAGTGCCATTTAAAAGTGCTGAAAGCCAAGGTTGCACAGTTTATCATTTTCAGTTACCTGGATATGTAATGATTTTAGTGTCCGCGATGCTCTGCAGAAGCAATTTTTTCTTGTTTTCGGAGAGACATAAAGGGATATATATATAGTCCAAATGGGTGATAAGAATAGCTCACAAAAATTATTTGCAATTTGATTACATGTGGACCAGTGTCATATGACCAAAGGGCTGTTTATGCCCAAGGCTGTCTAGAGTGCACGTGGCAGAATTGTTTTCTTGAAAGCTGTGGTGTGCACTGATGTTTCACAATACATTAATACCTTGGTAAGTGGTCCTGATGCGTTTATGAGAAATGGAGCGTTTAATGAAACAGTAAGATGCCATTAATACAATATATTGCATAAATGGAGCTTGAAAACGGAGCATATGCAGCACAATACCAAATACATGACTTACACCTTTAAGAGTGAATAAACACCAAAAAGTCTTATTGGGGGGGGGGGGGGGGGGTTAAATTTAAAAGATTAAAATTTTTGAATATGTGCTAAATTATGAAAAATTATAGAACGGGCTAAGCTAAAAGCACTGTCATAAATAGTGCTGTAGTGGGTAGCCCCAAACAAGCTTTGTCTATACTTTTCATTTTAACTGCTTCACCTAACCTAATTGTTTGGGTAGTCAGTCACCTTATCTGGTGTATGTCAATCACAAAATAAAATGAATATTATAACATTTCCAGCACTGTGACTCTTGAGGACCAAAGTTTAGCAACCACAGGTCTGGAACAAAGCAAATCACCCTGTATTGTAACTCACATAGAAACATATGGACCAGTAATCTTTATTTATTGCTTAAAATATGCATTCTTTCCTGTGGCAGGATGTAGCTTGGTCAGACTTTGGGTACCCAGGGCGAAACGGCCGAGAGAGTACCTTATGGATGGGCACAGATGGAGCCAACACGCCATGCCACCAGGACTCCTACGGATGTAACCTGGTTTTACAGGTACAAGGCAGGTAATGATGGCTGCGGTGCCTTGAATCAAACAGTGTTGCAAAGTACAGTCTGTCCTAGAGCTCAGCAGTAATGGATTTCTCCATTAGCGGCTGTGTTTCTGTGTGCTCCACTGCCTTCTTCCCCTTTCAAGGGTTGTCAGACCTGAGCTTAACAAACATACCCCCCCCAAGCATTCTAAGCAGTCTCTATTGGAGTTGCCACCGTAATCTAGCAACCTTCTCAAATGGAAAGAGCAGGGGGTATGGAGTGAGGAGCTATTGAATTGCATATAGTGGGGAAAGATATGAAATGTTGACAGTGTAAATGCTTCATCTCTGTGCTGGGTTGGGAAATTGTATTATCATCTCATTTTAATTGCTTGCCATTTCTTTACAAATGAGGTCACTGAAAAAAATTTAAAAGATGGTTTGAGGCAGTAGGTGGTGTGTTGGTTAGGGCTACTGAAGTCCAAAGACAGGATCAAAGTCCCATCTCCAGCTGGTATATGACTGATCAGGGTACTTGTCCTGAATTATTACAGTAAAAATAACTCTGCCACACGCATGGGTAAATAATTGTATGTATTGTATTTTTTGGGAGATGTCCAAGAACAATGTGGAGGGTGACGTGGACGATCTGGAGGCACCGATACACATTCCTGGTCTAATGGCTGAGCTGAACAGTAATACTGAGAACAAAGATTTTGACAGTTTTGGGGATACTGACAAAGTTTAGGGGGACTGTGTTCGTGATTTGAGACAGCGCAGTATTTTGAAATTTAAACATTTATGTTTGTTCTGCTGCTTATGTTTACAATTTTCTACTAGTCATGTCAAGACCTTCATGCTACTGATTTCAACCACTGATTTGCCAGTAATGCGTTATTATTTATAAAAACGGGCAAACTCTCACTGCATAAAGTTACTCTGCCATCTGAGTGATGCAAAATCCATTTTTAATCATCTATGGGGAAGGGTTATGGACACAAATGCATGTGTGGGCTGGCGTAACCTATTCTTTGCATTTTACTCGTACTGGTAGAATACCTGCTATGTGGAACTTTTTTTTTTTTTTTTTTGTATGTGCATTTTTAAGGTGTTCCACTTTGAAGAAATTTATAGTCCAGAAAATACAATAGTTTAGTGCTCAAACTTCACATTTTATATCACCTTGAAGAAAAATGTTAACTAAATTAAATAATTTTTCAAGAATGGGAACATTTGCCGTGTTTAGTATTATGCTATATCTAATTTTAATTAGTGATTCTTTTTACCTTATTGTCTTTTATATTCTCTTTGATGCTGTTTGGTTTTATAGAAGGTTTGAAAACAATACTTTTAATCCACATCTTCTGTTGTAGTTTGAAGTTGCTTCTGTTCTGGAACTTGGCTTTCTTTGTAGTACTTCTTATAGCCCTGTGCATTAAGGATAGATTAAGTTTTTTTTTTTTTTTTTTTTTTTTTAAGTACAATTTGTTTCATATACTGTATATTGTAAAATAGAATAACAGTTATATTGTAGAATAGAATAGCATGAAATTGTTCCAGAATTATTTAATAATAAAAGGATTGATTTGAATGCTTTTCTTTTGTAGAAAAAAGTGGCACCTGTTTCCTCCTGGGGACACGGGGTGTCTGTACCCCACCAGGATTCCATATGAGGAGTCCAGCATCTTCAGCCAGGTGAACGTGGTGCAACCAGACCTCCAGCTCTTCCCTGCTTTCTCTGGAGCCAGGAGGCATGTGGTCACCCTGCACCCAGGACAGGTGAGGGCACTGCAGGCTTGAAGTCTCTGACATGTACCCTCCATAAAAACCACATGAGATTTTCTGCTTAAAAATATTATTTCTGTGACTCAGAAAGAATAAATCTTGTTTCATTAAGAAAATTCAAAGCTGCTGAAAAATCAAAGAAGTTATATTGTCACTGTATTGTTCATTTTTAAATCCAATTGTGAAAAAGGTCCATAAGAAGAGTGTCTATAAATATTCTAAAAGGTAAAGTAAAAATTAAAGCATTAATAATGGACTCAATAATGCATAACTGCTGAGAATATCTTATGAGTTGCAGTGCATTATGAATGAAGTTTAGAGGTGTGCAGCAAAAAGTGGACTTTGTCGCCACTCAGATACACAGTGAGTGGCTGAAAAATCATTACAGTGGAGACTAATTTGACAAGGTGATTCAGGTTTCATGCAGTGCCAAGACAGACCTGTGGTCAAAAAAAGCAATGTACCCTATGTACTGGGGGGGGCAAGGGGCATTAAAAAACTGTATCAGTGGCAGCTTTGCACATGGTGATGTTTCTAAACACAATAGATAGTGATAGTGGTCCGTGTTAGATAGCAGGTAAGATTATTATAGGTAAAATAATGAACCTGACTTCCCATGATGCTCTGGTCTGAGATCAGCCCCCAGGCCTTTGTTGAACAGACACTGTGAGTAAACCAAGCAGTGAATCAATCACAGCACCAGTGGCTCAAGGGCATTATGGGAAAGAAACACATGGCCACATACCCGTCCCATCTCATTTCATTGCAATCTTTAGCTCAGAGGGAAATGACTTCCTGCTAAGCGGGGCACCACCAGGGGGTGCCCATAATTGGATTAGCTGGACAACGCTATCTTGCCGATATGGCTGACATGTTTGGTATGTCCTGCTCATTAGAGGTGTGAGTCTTTCAGCCTTCCCGAACAGCCTCTGTCCGTCTGCTTTCCTCCACATTTCAAGACTAGGGGGGCACTAACAAGAGGTAGGGCCATCCTGCAGTAAAGACTGTGTTGCAACTTACTGAGCTGGTTTGTGTGTTGCTGAAGGTACCTTGTTACAGGTAATCGTGTGAAAGATGCCTCTCCTGTTTCCTGGCAAAGACCAAAGGGAAAGTCTGTTGCTTGGTGGAGGGAATTTAGTTTAGGTACATGTTATTTTTCATGAGTGCAAGTTAAATTGTGTGAAAGAGACATTTGGCCTTTCCTTTCAAATGGAATTTAATCACCCCCTTAAAATTCCTGCCATTCTGTGAATCTGAAAGCTGACTTTGATCCAAAGCTGTAGCTGGACCATTATATTTCGCCCTATACTGTGTTCTGACTGCCTGGGAATATTTGTCATTTTGCTGTATGCAAATGTGACCAAAAGCTGATGGCTCACATTCATTTCCTGATCCAGACTGGGTGGCTGTGGAGCTGTATTGTTGACTGCCATGGTTACTCTGTTCAGAGGTATCATGCAGCCCTTAAGATGATGTATAATGTTTGCAGCCAGGTTGAGTATTACAAGGAGGTAATCAAATATTCATGAAATCAAAGAAACAATGAGTGAAGCGGTTATGATCACTTGCAAGTGGATAGCCAATACGTTCATATGAAAATCTCATACAGAAACATTTGATAGAACATCATCTAGCCCTGCAGGTGATGAGAAAGTTTAATATTTGCTAGCATAACATTTTGTTATGAATTCAGGACATTTTTACCAATATTAAGGTTACTCACTGTAACTTGCATGACTGTAGGAGCTTTAATATACTGTACATTCAGACGGTAATATAATTTTACCTGATTTAGTGTTTCATTGCTGGATTTCGTCTGCTGGTCCCAATGTCTGATAGCATTAAATGCTACTGAATGGAGGGCTGCAGGGGTTTAAGGGCCATTGTGTTAACTGGGTTCCTGTTGGGCTGTGTCACAGTACACAGCCTTCATTAAAAAAAAAAAAAAATCATTCAAGAAATCCAGAGCAATTTAAAAGCTAACCTTTTACTGCATTATTTATTAACAAACTACCTGTACCATACTACACTGTTGTACAACTTAAACAAACCAAAGTTAATGAATTCATTTTGTTTTGTACGTTGAAACCTAAATTTTTAATGCAATTGAGAAGCAGAAGCTTTGTAGTCTGGCCTTTTGTTTTTTGCTTACGTCTGTACTGCCACCTAATGGTAACTCTAACAACTAATAAATCCGTTTTTGCTTGTTTTTAGTACAAAAAATGTTGAATTTCATTAAAATGAGATGATGAAGAAAACATCAGATTTCAATAGCTGGACTTCACAGCAGTGATGTCTCAGGCTTTCAGCTTAATGTGTTTGTGCTGATGCTGAGGAGGAAGGATCAAAACAAATTTATACAGAGCTCAGAGATTTAGAATTGTATTGTCAGATTAAAGGTTTGGAACAGCTTACTCGCATCTTTAGTACCTCTTATGGAGCATCTGGGCATTTGTCAAATATGTATTGAATCAAGGCTCAGGCCACTTTTGGCTTAACTCATGTTTCTTTTAATTTTTCTGCTCATTCTTTCCTTACAGCACACTGAAAAGCTGTCCCCAGACAAATAAACATGATGCTTACTACTGTAGTAGTAACGGGGGTAGTGTGGACATGGTTACATTGTATGTTATGTTATGCTATTCTCTCACGCAAATAAGGACTGATCGATTTATCTCGGCTCAGTAGGACTAACTGTGCGGAGCCTCTGTAAAAAGGCTGATGTCCCTGATTCATTGCTTCCCTTTTGCTCACTGTACAGGTTTTGTTTGTGCCCAGACACTGGTGGCACTTTGTGGAGTCCATTGACCCATTGACTGTCAGTGTCAACTCATGGATCGAGATGGTAAGTGTCCTCTAGGAATGAGCACAGCCATTTACCCTTTTTCTGCCCACCAACTTTAGCGACTGTAACTTGCGGTTTAAAAAATAAATAAATCAATATAAATAAATGCTCAAGTTAGCTAAATAGCTTTATAAGTTTCTTTGGTTGAATTTGAGAAAAATTATCATTTGAAGCATTTCTAAACTTCAGTGTTTTAATGTTTTTATATTCGTCATCACAAAAAATAGCCCCCTGTAAATATAATGATTGTAAATTGCAGCAAAATAAGGACTGGTCAGTCAAGTGAGGGAAGTTTTACTTGTAATGAAAACCTTAAGCTATCCCTTTCTGTTTCTTGGGATTTCAACTTCAAGCTGTGGTTCCTTTTTAGCTCTGGGAACCACTGTGTTGTTCATTGATTCAAACTGACTTTGAAATATTCAGTTTTTTTCCTTATGGATGAACATGTTTAGTGGAAAAATGGAAAGTTTCTTTTGCACCACAAACAACACAAAGGCGTAACTACACCTGATAAATCGCATACACAGTATAAATTTTCTGTAATGTGGTGTTCAGCAGAGATAATGAAGACCAAGATGGTCTTCGCAACGCAGCATTTATTTATGCAAAGCAATGGCAGGAGGTTACAGCCACAACGGCATCATGGAACACCTGAAAGCCCACCTACAGGAGTTGTAAATCACCAGCAGCTACACACAGTCCCATTCTCAGTTTAATACATTCTCCATTTCAATACCAGTTGCTGCTCCTGCATCTCTTATGTTTTTTGATGTTTCTTTTTCACAACAAATTTATCCAGAGGTATAGTTTTTACTGTTACTTTGAACAATATGGATTTCTAGTAAAGAAACACACTAACAAACACACAACTAATAACCTCTGTTAAGTTCAATCTGAGAATTATTAGTGTTAGTTGAATGATTAGTATTATTTAGGCTGAAGTTTTGCAAGATTAGTGAAAGAAAAGTATTAGCCAGTTTTTATTTTTGTCATAGGAAGTCGATGATGAGGCCAGAGTAGGAGAAGCCCTTACTAGAACCATTGTGTGTGCCTTCAAATCTGCCCCGAGTCATGACAATCAGGATGAGTGGCTCAATCCCACTGAGGTATGTTTTTTTTTTTCCTTTAATTACAGACACTTATTGTATTTCTCTTAGAAGACTGACTGTCCATTTGACTCATAGGCACTGTATATTTTTTACCAAATAGACAGTTTTCTGTCTTCCACCTTTGCTCTTCATATAGTGTAGCAATTAAGGAGAAATGCCATGACATCGTCGAGTGACACAGATTTCGGTCTGTTGTCAAATCTTCCTGAAGGTTGACATCTCCTCACATGAGGAGAACCTGCAGGATCTCACTCTGGCTGTGCAGGTATGCACTGACAAGAGGAGAGAGCAGCGCTGCACTGTGGCTCCTTCCCGCAACCGCACTGACTCCCATTCAGGGAAACGGGATGCTAAGGGGCATCCTAAACAAATACAGAGGCCCCAAGGTCACACCTCTTCCATTTCTTTTGGGCCCCACCTTGTCCCTGTGGCCCAAGACTCAAATCACAAGCAGAGGTTATATTGTTCCAAAGCCAATTCATCTGCTATTGGTGAGCCCAGTGTGAGTAGCAGTGAAGGTATAGAAGCGCCATCATGCCAGATGGAGGACACCGATACAGGTAGAGAGGACCAAGGTGACCACACTCGGCACAAATCCATCTCAACAAACAACCTACTGGAAGCCCTACTGCACCCAGACGTCATTGCCCTCGTAGCCAAGCTCCTTCTTGACAGACAGACAGATGGATGCCCATAGCTGGCTAACAGAAATCATTTGTTTATTGAATGGAGTAATAAATTTGCAACAAATGTTTTTCTAATTCAGAATCTGTAAACTGTGTGCAGGTGAAGGTTTGTCAATGCAAATGTAAATTGAAGCTTTAATGTTGTGATGGGAATATGCAAAAATGACAAGAAATAATTTTACTTCCACCACACCAAAGGTCTCCTGATGTTGTGCCAACACCAGAAATGTAAAGGTTCTTTTGATGACAAGGATTTGTAAAGGTGCTTCCTTTACTACATTTTATAATCAGTTATTGTTTATATTTGCAGTGATAAACGTAGAGTACATAGTCACAAATGTATCTGTGGTCAAAAAAAAAAATTCTTTTGAGGCCAATAATGGCCAATAATAACCTGCAAAGGTCCACATGATTTGTAGTCTTTTCTTCAAATGCTTCTCCCCAGATGAATTTTTATGGTTGTAGCCAAAATCCTCTATTATCAGTTCCACATATGTGCATAGAAACCTGGCTTGTTATGGTGTTTCTTCATGATCAAGCATTAAATATTAAATAATAATAAATGAGTATTAAATGGGATAGTTAGGCTAGGACAGGACATACCTATATTACACTGGCTGCACAGTGAGGGTACTGTTTTTTTTTTTTTTTTTTTTTTCACTTTCTTGTGCCTTGAAGATCATTCAGCCATTCCCAGTGCTGAACATTCTCACCAAAAGGAGTATAGAGGCACCTGAAATTCAAGAAACTTGTGTATCATACATCTAAAATGTGAAAATGGGGAAAAAGGAGTGATGTCCAGGAAATGTATTACTGTTATTTATAAAGACTAGTTTTGTGGGGTTTTTTTTAAAAAACTGAATAACTCACAGGGCAGAATTTCTGCTTAGGTGGTATAATAATCTTTGACAAATATTGTGAACAACACAGAAAACAGCTCTGCAGCGATGTACAGTATTCCAAAATCTTGTGCATATCATTCACTTTTGGAACATAGTTTAGTGGTTCAGCATTCAAGATGGTCATTACTACATGCAAATGATGTTTCTAAAATGCTGCATGTTTTAATGTGGTTAAAAATGTAAAGACTCTCAGACGTAATGGTTTAACCATTTTTGTCAATGTTTAGGACAGAAGTATTCTGCTGTTAAACAACAATGTCACTCTGAATATTTTGGTGAGTTAATTTTTATAAAAGCTTTGTCTTTACTTCCCCCAATCTAAAATGCTTAACTATCCATCCAATCCATTTTAATGCAATATATACACTTGCACCTCCTGTTACAAACGTTGAAGTTATGAATTTTTAACATTCAAACATTTTTCAGTTTCCTTTTTAGTTTTTTCCCCTAGTTTTTTTCCCCTTTTTTATTTAAACAACAGTACAAAATATGATACAGACTACATGCAACATATTTAGAAACATTGCAAGGGGTATACATTGTAATATAGACGTCATATAACGAGTTAAACACAGAAACGATTTGTATTGCATTCTTGTTTTTAGATTTCAGAATAGCCCACAAAAAGGTATTCGTGTTAATTTTAAAACTTTTAAACACAAGATTGTTTTCAGATCACTTTTCTTTATAAATATTAAGAATTCAATAATATTTTGGTATGCTCTAGGAAGGCGGAGCTTATTACTTTAGATCTGGTATCAGTATCGGATATATTAATATGTTTGTGATGACATTGTGTGGCGTTTTTCAAATGGTGCCCACGTCCAAGCGTCACCAGCAAATAATAACTGACTTTTCGTTTATAGGCAAATCAATCCGACTGTGGGTTTCGGTTGTATTTTTAGCATGAAGCCAGTGTACCTGAAACGTAGCACTGGTTAAGTGTATATCAAATATACTGTGAAACTATTGGTTTGGTAGATTTTTAATCAGATGTAGGGGTGTCATTTAATTTAAAATATAAAAGTCTAATGTTTTAATAAAACGCTAATATCTAGGGGAAGCCACCTGCTGCGCTAACACCGAACCGGCGCATGCTTGCGTCACGTGGCGCCGCACAGTAAACACGGACTTCTGGGAGCAGAGAGCACGGGGAAAACCACTTCCGCCTGGGAACGCAAATAAGGACTGATCAACAGCCCGTCCGACGAATCGGAGACGAGAAAAAGTCTGAAAAAGGGGGCTGGTCGGAGCGGTGTAGCCAATCGCGGGAAAGGAAAGGAAGACTGCACGCGAGGCTCACGCGTGAGGTGGCCTAAACTGCCATAGATGGTATCGAACGCTAAAGTTTTATGCCGGGAGCCCTGTGTTCGTAAAGTTTCGTTAGAATGAATGGAGGCGCGTACTCGAATTTTGACAACCAGGAACACATTCTTACACTAGGCGAGACTTTTGAGAGACAGCCGAAAAGTGCCTTTCACACGGTGCGATGTAAGTGCGGTTCAGGTCGGAACCCCTTCGACTGAACGGAGTTCCGGCTGCGAGTTGAGCTTGGGGGGCAGAGCTGCGCTGCTGTGTATTCGTGTTGCTCGCTTTAATGTTGTTTTGTCAAGAACCAACTTTTATTTCGTATGCTTGTGTTGTGCGGGACGGTGCGTGGCTGTTGAGCATAAGGAGAAACGTGCTGCCGCGTCGTTTGGTACAACAGTAATAAAAACTGTTCCTGCATGACTCGCCTACTGGTGGCGGTAGTGGGCCGGTACTCCGTAATCGGTACTGGTACTGTTCCGTTTTGCTCTTTTCAGACCCGGGACTTTTTCTTGTGTTTCTTCACTTCTTGAAACCCCCCGGCGCTCTTTTCTGCCCTCGACTGGCCAAATTCTCCAGCTGAGCTGCTCTGCCATTGAAGGGCCGTTATTCATAACAATACGTGTAATTACCCAGGGTGCACTAAGTTATGCTGCAGGTTGGCTCGCGCCATTTTTTTTTTTTGTTACAAAATTTTTGCCCCTTTATTAAAGAAATGCATACTGTGGACATCAACTTTATCTCCATGTTTTTTTTTCCTGCTGCAGAAATTCAAAATTTAATGCTTAATAGTTTGCTGTTACCGACTGATATCCAGACCAATGTACTTATAATACTAGCAGCTTTTTTCCCATTCCAAGCAGTGGCTGGAGCTGCACCAAAGAAAGATCTTATATTATCATTGCCACTCTGCTGTTTAAATTATTTTTCTTATAAATGATAGTAGTAATGATGAATATTCATGAATGCTTTTCTTTTTTCTTTAAGATGACTTCAAACCAGCTTCTATTGACACTGCGTGCGAGGGGGAGCTGGAGGTGGGAAAGGGGGAACAGGTGACCATAACGCTGCCAAATCTGGAGGTAGGAAGTGCTTACTGTTGTAAACTGTATGCTCTTTTTTTTTTTAATTGCAGCACAAGTGTGTTAATGGCTGTCTCAACTCCCAGTCAGTCTGTGTAGAGTTTGCATGTTCTACCAGTGTTCATGTGGGTCTCCTCCTCGGTCTAGAAACATGTTTCAGGTGCGTTGGAGAGTGAATGACTGCAGACAACATGCTGTAATCTGTTTATCACTGTAAGACACATTGGTTTAAAGAAAGGTGTCAACTAAATACTTGAATTTACTTTATGCTTTTTTTTTTTTTTTTTTTTTAAGGGTTCGACTGCACCAGTGACAGTATTCAAGGGATCCAAAAGGCCTTATATGAAGGAATGCATCCTGATCGTTAACCACGATACTGGAGAGTACCGCCTGGAGAAGCTCAACAGCAACATTGCAGTCAAGAAGACCAGGTAGACTGACCACACTAACCCAGCCATAGAGGGCGTATGCTGCACTGACAGGCTTCCAGAGCTAATGGAAGCATTGTAAAATGTAATGGTGTATATGTGTGTGTATTGATTAGGGCTGAGGGCAGCAGTAAGATCCAGTCACGCCTCGAGCAGCACACCAGCCGGTTGAGCCAGCAGATGCGGAGCGGGAGCAACAACAACAGCAAAGCGCCAGTCGGGTCCAAGAGCTCCCCTCCTAAGGAAAAGATGTCCCCAGTCTCACACATGGACGACATTGAGAGGGGTAATTTTCTTATATATATAATGCCTGCCATTATTTTTCCTTGTATAAAAGTTTCATATAAACCAAACTGAGAAAATAGCCAGAATTCCTGTAACTTATTTGAGCGATTGTACAGCTTAATCAGAACAGGTGACTGTAGTGTTGGCACTTTAACCTCTCCATGCCCTGCCAACATGGCATACAAACTATGCTCACGCCAATTCAAACAGTGTAGAGATTGTAGTGGGAGGGAATTTTTTTTTTTTTAAATCTCTCTCTCTCTTTCTCTGTGCGCGTGTCATACAATTCGGAACCCTAGCCAACAGCCTGTGGAAAGATCATAACCCAAAACAGTTGCCTTACTAGACAAAATCTAAAACCGTCCACCTAACACCAGCTATTGTAATTGGAGCAACAAAATGTGCTATTGCCTGTTTTGATGCACCAGCAAGATAAAGTGTGAAAAATTGCCATAATTAAATATTTAACAACATTCTCCAATTTGTTCTGTAATTAATTTAGTTTGTTGCTGACTAAAATGCTACTGTCTTTTCTATACCTTTTTAACCATTTATGTGAAATTGCATAATTGTTGAGCCAAAGTCTTCTTGTGCAATGTGGTCCAATTAACCAGAATCCACTTTATGTTATTTAATTGAAGTGATGTGCATATTACTTTTAATGGTTTAGTAAGTGAAATTGACCTCCAACCATTTGTGAATATTATTTGTGAAAATAATAGGTTACCAAGAATGGAACTAAACACGACAGATACAAACAAATATTGAAAGGATATTAATTCTAATGGAGGGTTCCTCTCTGCGCAGAACTGATGGCAGAAGTGCGAGAAATGGACCAGCTGAGCAGTGGCGACAGCTCCTCTGACTCGAAGAGCTCATCGTCCAGCAGCGACAGCTCGAGCTCTAGCAGCGACTCAGAGGATGAACCCCCCCAACCTCCCGGTCCATCCTCAGGCCCCACCGGTAGCATGCCTATGGTGACCACCTCCTACGGCCGCATGGAGGACGGAGGGAACCACTTCATAAGCACACTCAGTGAGTACTTGCTCTTGGCCACACAGCAGGGTTTAAGTTTCTGCACAACCTTCTTCCATAAGCATGATCATTAACATAATCCATCCCGTTTTGAATGTGGATTTGCATTGAGCTGTGTAATTCATGAAATCTTAGTGTCTCCTTATTCAAAACACATGCTTGGTTCCAGATACGTATTTTATTTTGTATGTGATTTTATGCTCTGTTGTGAATAAATTTGTTTGCTGTGTAATGTTGCCATTCCTTTTTTGCACTTATTTTGTTCTTTGTATACTTACATTGTAGAAAATGACTTGCAGCTGAGTGAATCTGGAAGTGAAAGCGACTGATCATGGTGGGTTTAAGGACCGAAGGAGGTGGCCATCTCCGTTGGCTTTGTCACCTTCAGTTACTTAAGGTGAAAGGTGGAGATGGAATTGATATACTCACACCTTTCCTCATATTTTGTCAGTCATATACATTGCAAAGATTTCAGTTTTTTTTTTTTTTTTTGTTTTTGTTTTTGTTTTTTTTCCTTCAGTCAACACAGTGTGTTGTGATATTATGTATCTTAATGGGCCTCAAAAGACTGAAAGTAAATGTTCAGAGAAAATGGCCCATAGAGAATATCTTTTGTTTTCACCTGTGCACACAATGTCTGAATGTTAAACTGTAAGTTTGAATTTTGTTGGCGGCAGTTAAGGTCAATCAATTTTATCAGATTTGAGATTTTCTTTAGTATTTAATTTATTGTAGTCAGGAAATGGCATGTAATCTTGTCAACATCATTGTGAAAGAGCATGATTTATGGGACAATAGCATGTAGTATTTCCAGGTATCAGCCATGTTATTTTAATTTCCAAACCTTTTATTTAATGTATTGGATCAGTCAGCAAGCCTTAAGAGTGACATATGGTTGAATACCTGCGGAAAATAAGTGCACTAAAATAAGAAATTTTTGAGTAATAAAATATGTTAAATTCAATGAGTTAATGTATCTTTAGTATTATACTCTGTGGCTTTGGAACTTGAAACCTGCAATACTTGAATTAGTCTTGCTATGATCTTTTATAGTTTTCATGTTTATAGATACAGCCAAAAGACCTAGCCTTAATACATTTATAATGTACAAATGAACCAGTGTGTTTTTTGTAATTACGTGGATTGTTAGCTTCTAGCAATATTAAAGTCTTATGTGCATGTTGTCTTTACCATTTCCTGTTTTACTTTGGTTACTGTTTTTAGGAAAAGGTTTATTTTTTTAGTTGCACATGTCTGCCAAAACTAGAATGAATGAGAGGTGTAGAACATACCAGGATGACATTATCATGAAGTATGTAGCATGAAGGACTAGACTGCCATTTCTGTTGAGCTCGTTCAGCACGTTACGGGGGACGGATCCAGTGCAACAGCAGGTTAAGCTGGTACTTCACAGCTCCTGGGCTGCAAGTATATTGTCGGGTTTGCATGTTTCCCCCTGTGTTTGCACCCCTGGTAATTAAACATGCTTACAAAATGGTGAACCACTTCTATTCCTCTTTTGCCATGGTAACCAACTTTGTACCAGGTGTCCCTCAAGTAGGCAGCTACTGACCTCCACAATTATTCTGCGTAGCAGCATCTGCTCCTCCCAGCCAGGACAGTACATTTACTTCGTGTTTGCTGTGTGTGATAGAAGCTGTTTCTCTTCTATTCCTTTCTTTTTGCCCAAAAAAACATTGTGGCTGCGTATGACCTTCAAGTACCATAAGTACTGAACTGTTCCATATATTTACATATTTCCCGCTAGCCGTGGAAGACAAAGATATTAAATGTTTTGTGAAACTTTTCATTCATATTTTTATTCCTCAATATACATATATATTGAAAGTTCATAGCATTTGTGAACTGTGTTCACAATTTCTGCTCTTTGTGGTCTTTTAATAAATATTCACATCCATTGATTTTACTCATTCTTATCCAGGTCAGCAAGTCCCCATGCGAACAATGCAGGACACTCAGTTAAGCACACAGAACAGTGCTGTGGGCTGGTGCTGTGCTAAAAATTTAGCCTTTATGTCCAAATTACAATGTATATGCGCCCAAATTCAAATGGCGCCGATTATGGAAACGGTATTTGGAAGCGTGATTTTTACGACACGATCCAAACTGACAGCTCTTGCTGAAATTCTAACTGAAAGACATTGTCTACTCTGCTGTTTGGTCTTTGTCTGGAATGACATGTCCATTAGCTGAGCATAAATGGCTAAGTGAGCATGAAGTTATTGCAAAGATATTAGAGGTGCCAAGAGTGCAAGATGTAAAAAAAGTTTTACACAGCAAGTAACTTATTACCTGGCCATAAAAAGTCACAGTAATGCAATATTTAAAGAGTTCCAACTACTTGAAACTTCCCCTGTTTTAATATCAAAACATAAGTACTAATGGGGGGCTGAGAGTTGTCATGTGCCATGTAAACATTAATATCTTTGAAATGGAAAATAATAGAACCGCAGTTTTTGCAGCACAAACCAGCACAAATGTGGTACCAACAAACGCACCTCGTTTTATGTGTTTTTACGCTGTTGTGGGGGGCTGAGAGACATCACAGCCCAGAAAAAATAATGGCTAATGTCTAAAAAACCAAAATCGCACAAATTCAAAATTTTTCAGCACATAGCACTAACAAAACATACGGTTTTCTTTGCTTCTTCCATTTGTAGGAGGGGCGGCTTCATGCAGCCATACTAACATTGTGGATTTTAGACATTGCCCAGTTTTAAAAGGAAAAGTTAATGTTTAACTTTTTAAAAGTATTCATATTCAGACAACCAGTTGTCACAGTAAAGTGTACTTTTCACGTCCAAGGACAGTAGTGAAGATAAAAGCTTGGCAATTAAAAACATCTATTTTTAAGCATAATGGGGGTTTGCGCACTGCAACCTAACCATAGTATCTTGGTTGATATCTGCAGCCAGTTATCTAGCACCATCATATTTCAGGTGACTGTATAGATGCTATAGATGTTGTCCTCAGCTGCGGAAGCATTGCTCTCCATCTCCCACGCCAGCATCGCGTGTGACCGGCAGTCTCCATCACTACCGCTCCTGCAAAAACGTGCTCCAACTCTCCATCGCAAGCAAGGGATGCAACCCGGGATTTTCCATCTATCCGCCCAGCCGCCCCCTTCTTGAAAACGGTTTACAATAATTTACTCTTTGATACGGCTGATGAATGTCAGAGGCCTTTAAACCTGACCTTAAGGACTGGTGGGGGGGGGAAGGGGGGGTCACGGTTGCTTCGCAGGGCCAACAATTCACCAGCAGCGCGGAGTACTGAGCTCTTTCCGCCGTGTAAACAGCACCGGAGGTCGAGTGAACGTCCTTGACCGATAAGAGGCGATTTCAGGCGGGCGCTTTCCGTTCGTCCGGATGATAAAGGACGGGGTTTAGGTGAGGGAGGAAGTAAAACATGTTTAGTTCCTCGCTAGAAGCCATGTTTCTGCGGCCGTGTTGGAACAGGGCGGCGGCTGTGTGCCGGGGAACCGAATCCGCGGCCGGGATGCAGCGGGTCGCCGCGGCTCTGCGGCGCGACTCCTCCTCGTCCCCGGCTCTGAGCGGGAGCAGCCTCAAGAGGATGGAGGAGCTGCCCGGGCCCAGCTATCTCACCACCTTGTACTGGCTTTTCGGTAAAGGATTATTGCAGAAAACGCACCAGCTGCAGGTTTGTGGTTTTATTGCACATTGCGCCTTAAATCCGTTATAAAGGCGGTAAGAGTGACCCATGCGGTGGACACGACCGTCGCACATACGAACCCCGCTTGGCTTTTTCCAAATAAATTCATTTAAAAGTCCGTGCTTATTCTGCATTAGTTTCTACCTGTAATTTAATAAAATCGAGAAATTGTGTTTTCCTTCAGTTCTCCGCAACTTGCGCAACGGTTCCTTCGCGATGCAACGGCTTGACGTGCAACAGCTTTTTCGCTTTGCGCGTTTTACTTATTAACTGAAATAAATCTCGGATACTCCACACAGTGTCCCATGTTCTGGGCCGAAATAAGATATGAAATTTCACCGTGACATTTTTTGGAAATATTCGAATAAATACTTTTGTTATTTCACAGTTGTGCAGTGTTTCTTTGTGCAGATTGCATGTGACAGTACTTTTCCATAAACCTGCTGAGCCGACCTTGTGTCAAAATCTGTAAAATAAAATAGTAACCCAAGATTTATAAAACGGATTTACAAAATAAATAGTCCTGTAGATTAAATTATTAATATCTCAAGCAGATTTTTTTACTGTCTTAACATTACCTACAATGTTTGATTTATTATTATTATTATTATTATTATTATTATTATTATTATTATTATTATTATTATTATTATTATTATAAAACAGCTTCCAAAATATCCCAGTAAAAATTCCTGAAACTAGGTATGTAAATATTTTAGACCCTGTTTACCTAAAGTAATTTTGGTAAAGTCTTTATTAAATCATTTTGGATTTTAAGATATTTCTAATCACTGAGCCGATAACTGAAATAAACTTAAACTGAAACTAACATGAAGGGGAAAATATTTGAGTAAAATTTCTAATACTTGTCATTCAAGTAGCTTGACCCTTCTGAGTTTTAAAAATAATCCGCGAACCACATTTGGGAAGAGTTTAGTGTGGATAGCTTAACTGCACATTGAAGACATTCAATTGCAGCATTGCTTTGGTGTTTAAAAAAATCTGACTATTTGTACATGTACTATAACAGTAGAACCTTAAAAAGGAATCAGAACAGATTTCAGCAACAGTATTTGTAATTATTTATATGGCTAACTCCGGTTTAAGTGAATCTCTTATTTTACACCCCTTGGTTTACCGAAGGTTGAGCACCGCGACATATACGGCCCACTTTGGAAGTCCAAGTTTGGTCCGCTGCTCATCATTAATGTGGCAAGCGCTGAGCTCATCGAGCAAGTGCTGAGGCATGAAGGCCGGCACCCGGTGCGTGCAGACATGCTCCACTGGAGAAGCTACCGGGAGCTCCGCAGTCACGCCTACGGGCCGCTCACAGAGTGAGTTGCTCCAGGCCCGGCCCTGTCTCTTGTACATCTGCCCTATTTAGTGTGTTTAATTGCCAATATGGTATCAAAGGTGACTTAAGATCAAGATTCCCCAGTCTTTCAAGGATTTTCCCCATTATCAACCATCATTTACTGCAGCTAATACCTTTACTCAGAGTGACTTGCAGCTTTAGATGTGCAACTTCACCCATTGATAAAGCTGTTTTTTTTTCTTTCACTGGAACCTGGTACTTCCTGAAGAACATTACAGCTGGCCAAGGGACTTTTTACTGGGGACCCTCTGATGGAAAAGTGACAGCCCCACCAGGCTACCTGCTGTCCCCTAGATGGAAATGGGTTTTGTGCCTATGAGTATAATAAAATTACTGTTTGCATTTAAATGCTTACAGCAAAACACAAAGTTCCTGTACAGCTACAAACAGTTTTATTGCACTGATCATACCTACACAGGGTTCCCTGTCTCTATATTAGAATGCCCAAGAAGGGTGGGCAGCTAAAGGGTTTTTGACACTCCAGAGAATAATTTTTCTCCCTCTCTCCATTGGGGGAGTTTTTTTTTTTGTTTGTTTTGTTTTTTTTTTTCTCTCCTCAACTGCCAGCTGACTTATTCTCTAGTTATCTATCACTGCTCACTGGATCTTTGTTCAGCAAACAGTCATTGTATGGGAGGAGTCCTGTGTAATTTGAACCTTGTTAGAATATTTTAGGCAAATCTAAGTTTACATCATTTTGAAATATTTTGAATATTTCTTATTTTAATAATTGATCAGCATCATCCTTGTTTCAGAATGGGACCTAAATGGCAAAGAATAAGAAGCATCTTGAACCCCCGAATGTTGAAGCCCCAGCATGTGTCCGGCTATACTAATGCTATCAATCAGGTGGTGACTGACTTCATCCATAAAGTGGCCCAGCTTAGAGAGACAAAGGGAGGAGGCGTTATGGTTCCTGATATCACAGGGGAGCTGTACAAATTCGCCTTTGAAGGTGAGTAAAATGGAAACCTGCAACAGTGTTCATTGTGGTGTCAAGTAAAAAAGGCAAAAAAGGCTCTTTAAAAAGAACATGGCAGCACGGCTTAGGTTTGCAAAGTTGCATCTGTAAAAACCACAAAACTTCTGAACAATGTCCTTTGGACAGACGAAACCAAAATGGAGATGTTTGGCCATAATCCACAGCGCCACGAAACCAATACACGAAAACCAAACACAGCATATCAGCATAAACACCTCATACCAACTGTCAAGCATGGTGGTGGTGGGGTGATGATTTGGGCTTGTTGTTTAGGCACAGGACCTGGGCACCTTGCAGTCATTGAGTCATTGAGCAAGTATTCTAGAGTCAAATGTGAGGCCATCTGTCTGACAGCTGAAGCTTGGCCAAAATTGAGTCATGCAACAGGACAATGATCCCAAGCACACCAGCAAATCTGCAACAGAATGGCTGAAAAAGAAAAGAATCAAGGTGTTGCAATGGCCCAGTCAAAGTCCAGACCTCACCCCGATTGAGATGCTGTGGTGAGACCTTAAGAGAGCAGTGCATAAACGAATGCCTGTAAAACCTCAATGAACTGGAGCGACGTTTTAAAGAAGAGTGGGCCGAAATTCCTACACAGCGATTTGAGACACTGATACAGTCATACAGAAAACGATTAAGCTATTGCTGCTAAAGGTGGTTCTACAAGCTATTGAATCATGGGGTGTACTTGGTTTTTCACACATGGCTTCTCCATTTCGACTTCATTTTTGTTAAATAAATAATGACACGGTGGAATCTTGTGTGTTTTACATCTGAGGATAGATTTAATTAATTTTAGAACCTGGTAAGGACCAGATGATTTTTTTATTATGTCCTGATATGTAAAACCATAGAACTGGAAGAGGGTGTACTTTCTTTCTCACATGAATGTACACTTGGTTGAGACCAGGCTTGCCAGGGCCTAAGAAGTTACAAACTGGTAGGGATGCATCGTGATATTGGACTCATGTCGATGTTGCCTAATAATTGTTTAAATTAAATTTATAGGCAATGGGCCGACACTTAGGAATTGCTGATAAAATCAAGCTGACATTTGAGGACATGAATATTGCATCCTAGGAGAGCTGCACAGGTGTTTGGGTGACGGTACAGCAGGCAAACGTATTTGGTGTGGAAGTTTTTCAAAGTAAGCAAGAGTGTTATAAACATGTAATTTGTTACACTTCCAAATTTAGTGTCAACAGCGACAGATTGTCCAGTGTGGCTTCTAACATGGTCAAGGCAGAGAGAGAAACAAAATTTCCTGCGACAAGGCAGAGGAACATTTGTTTAGAAAAAAAAAATTCTGCTAAATAATAAAATGATGCACAGGTAGAAAAAGAGTTACTGTTAAATGGTGTTTTTTCTCTATCATATTCTTTTGCCCTTTTTCAATTTTCCTTATGTCAGCAGTTAGGTTTTTTCCATCAGAGATGGGAGGTTGCTAATGTAATTCAGCAGATGTCATTTATTTTAATGATTGTAAGTGATCTGCAAAACCAAAATGTTACACAATGTTGCATTCGTCTGTATATCTATTCCCATTTTTTGTGGATTTTACAAATATATCGCCATCAAACTATATGCGCATAGAAACGTTCAGCAGCGACACAGAATTCTTATATTTTGAACCTCTACAAACTGAATGTTGGACACTGGTCAAAAGGGGCAGCTGGGAAGTTTTTGCATTCATCAGCAAAATGACCAAGGCACACTTCAAAGTTGCACAAAAACAGAAACATTTTCCATTATGAAGGGTTTTTTTTCCAGTAAGTCTGTTCAGACTTTTGAATGGCAATGTAAGTAAGCTGTACGTTTTACTCATTGATTTTCATTTTGAGTTCATTTTAAAGCAGAACTGCATTTCCAATGAAGCCCACCAGCACTTTTCGTTACTTGTCTGTAGTGGAAGTTGTGTTGGATTTCAGCATATGTTTGTGTCACCTGTAGTTGTCATGTTCATACCTAGGGGCCGTGTCGGGATTGCCATGCGTTATTAATTATTATATCCCAAAAGGTCACTTCCTCACTTCCTGTGTTACTTCTATGCCCTGAACGTAAATCTCTGGCTGAACCAGCCCCCCCCTCAATGACTTGCCTTTATTTGGCTCCATTAATGTTGCTCTTGATTGCAACAAGTTTTCGGTCCTCCTGCTGAAAAGAAACCCACGACAGTGATGCTGCCACCAACTGAAAACATCATATTTACTGTATATGGGGGAAATCTTATCCCCCAAGATTTCTTTTTAAATAAAGGATCATGACTTTTTATCCCGTGTTGTATAAGTGTGCATGCTGGCTCCTCACCTTGTAAACTCAACTGGTAGCAGCAATCTGTAACTCTTTGTCCATAAATGCAGTTACTTTTACTAAACATAGGTAGACACGATTTGCAGAATATTAAGAATGAAGATGTTCCTCAACTTATTCTCTCACTCAGATTTACGGTAGGAAAAAATACCAAGTTATCCCATAACCATGAACAGCTCAGGACAGCTTCTGCACACTTTCAACTTTATTATTTATCAGTAAAAACTTGCATACGTGTCTCTTAAGGTTTTGGTAAATCTCCCTTAATATAATTACAAGTTCAAATTCTTCTAAACTTATTTGAAAACTGACTTCAACCTACAGTACATTAACATTAATTTTAAATGTGTGAAAATACTTTTTTTTTATCAGCAAATGCAATTTCATTTCAGATTATTGACCAGTTTGTCCTGTAAATGTGCTTAGGTTGTGTAAAATTCAGCCAGCAGCACCAGATTTGAGCTGTGAGCAGAAGTGAACTAAAGTCATTTCTCATAATTTATGAGTGCAGTTTTTTCTTACCAGTGTAAAAAGATTCGAAGACAGGCACAAAAGTAAGGTTCAGAATGGTAAGTTAGTTTCACAGTCTTGCTGAGATTCTGTTTATGTTCAGGCAAAGCACATTGTTGTCTATATTTGTGGATTTTTTTATTTTTTTTTTGCCACAAATAAGCACTGTGAGTTTGATCTGCTTGACTGTAATGTAAATATGTGGTGCGCCCCCTCCAACTACCTTTACTCTCTTTACTATGGTTGTGTTGAAGGGATCTGCTCAGTGCTGTTTGAAACCCGGATGGGTTGTCTGAGTGAGAATATCCCAGAAGAGACACAGAAGTTCATCTTCTCTGTGGTGGAGATGTTCCGTGTGTCCTCGTTCATCGTATTGTTTCCCAAATACACCTGGCCTTACCTTCCTTCCTGGAAGTACTTTGTGACTGTGTGGGACCACCTCTTTAAAGTTGGTGAGCAAATAAACCACCGCCTGCCTTTTTGGGTTATCTACATTAGTGGCCAGAATTTTGGACCTCTGTATCCTGGCTTTCACCCCAGTTCATTCACTCAGACTATCCCAGATACCCAGAATATACACTACTGGTTAAAGCAACGGTCTTAAATTGTTCTTCGATTTAAAAAAAAAAAAAAAAAATTGCACAAATTAAGTATTTAAATGAAAAACCTGCGCACACATGTTCCTCCATAGACAGTTTGCGACAGTAGTGTACATACTGTGCTGGATCGTGCCGTTGTTACAGATTGATTCGGGTTCAGGTTACTCATTTGCAAAGGTCACTAGAGTGAATTTCTAAATTCACTTGCTTCAGTGTTCCAAACCAACTAATGCAGCAGCTTCACACGTTTCTCTTAACATCAGCCAGAATTAAATGGCATGATCTGGAAGTGTAATGCACATCAGTTTAATGTGATGGTCGCTTTTACTACAGTGAACATTGATAATTCCTGCGTGTTTGTCTGTGACCCTTGACCCCAGCGCACATGTTGGTGGAGCAGAAGATGAATGAAATCCAGGAGAAGATGAAGCTTGGGGAGCCTGTGGAAGGGGCCTACCTGACGCACCTGCTGGTGAGCGAGCAGATGTCCATGCATGAGATCTTGGGGAGCATCACAGAACTCCTACTGGCTGGGGTGGACACGGTAAGGTGGAACAGTTATGTGGTCATGAAAGATCATCCTGTGTTCGTGTTTTAAGCTCTGCCCTTATTGTTTGCCCAAACTAAGCGCAGAAGATACCGCATCATCAAACTCTGACTTCCTTCTTGTTTAACGTCACTTTAAGCATGTGGAATGGTGAGGAAAAGGTTGAAGAGGCTTTCAATTATTTGTTTTGCTGGTTTCCCGAGGTGGTGGTGGGGTTGTCGGCAGTGTCCCATCATCATCATCTTAAAGTACTGTTGAAGATCAGGACTTTGAGAACACTGTGTTAACATATCAGTCAATTGTTAGCAGGAGGACACATGTTCCAAAGATGACGTGATCCAGCAATTCTGCCATACTCCATTCCAGATTAGTGCAGTGGATAAACAACACAAACTTAATATACAACACCAAGCGTTTCAGTTTACCCAAATAAAACTAATGGCACACAGGGTCAGCTGACATAACATAAGGTTAACTATGCAGGACCAGGCAATGTCAAAGCAGTTCTCCATGTTACACATTTTGGAATTTATAGCCTGTATATATTTTTAAGCTGTTAGTCTTACATAATTAAGTAGAACTTGGACCCATTTATTTAGAAGTTCTTTGCATCTAACTTTTTTCTGTTAGCCCAGTGCTGGAGGTGAGCCTGTGCTCAACAGTCTGCAATGCTGGTACTCACACATTTTGCTCTTTGGTCTACAGCGATTTATTTTTCTTTTTTCTCTTATATGTCAGCACTTCCCATAACCTCTTGGCTCTCTGTGCTGCCCCTGGCCAACCGTATTCTGTCTGAGCCACTCTCCTATCCCGTCAATTATAACTGCCCTTGGTATGTTTCATTACCCAGGGTGCAAAAAGTTAGGCTGCAAGTTGGAGTGTGAGCTGCTTTCCTTTGGTTATATATGCTGTGAGCAGCAGCAAAAATCTCCTTTCTACCTTTATTTCATATCACAAATTCAACATTTAATACTAGTTGCTTATACTGATACACACCAGCATGCCAGTAAGGAAAGTCCCGGCACATTTGTTCCCCTACTTCAGCCATCATACAGATGATGTGTCCTATGGTGTGCCTGTGCTGTTATGAGGTCACCACCCTGCCCCATTCAAACTTCCAGACATCCAACACCGCTTCCTGGGTGCTTTACCACTTGGCCAGAGAACCGCAGATCCAGGAGAAGCTGAATCGAGAGGTGAACAATGTTTGCCCCGGTGACAAGGTGCCTGACAGCAGTGACATTGCTAGGATGCCTTGGCTGAAGGCCATTGTAAAGGAAACGTTGAGGTAAGGAAAGAGCAGACAGATTGAGGAGTTGGGGTTTCTTGGGAAGATTCTAACCTTATTGTCATGCTTCTTTGCCACAGAATGTATCCGGTGGTCCCAGGAAATGCACGAATCGTAGACAGTGAAGTAGTGGTTGGTGACTACATCTTCCCGAAAAACGTAAGCTGTGTTGGGCTACTTCCTGGTAGAATGATATGCAGATGAGATGTATGGCAATGTCCAGTACTTTGCTTAATGTTTCATTTTATAAAATGTTCGGGGTTGTCCTATATTTTATTTTCCCAAATAAAAAAATCAAAAATTTATTGTAACTTGTACTGAGTGTATAAAGAGAAAGTTATTTGGAAAATTTAAAATTTATAATTTTATTTGGATGTCTACCAAAATGGTTTTGCACGTTATACAGTAAATCCTCATTTCTGTTGTACAGACATTTTTATATCAGACAGCCCCTCCCCACAGTTAAATTAAATTAAATAGAGCATATATTCTATTTATATAGATTTAAACTTTTATTTTAGTAAAGCACTTTAAATGGATCTCTTTGTTATGGTTCCATGGGGAGATTTTGATTTAGTTCTTTAACCAGCTACAGTACTAAGTTGCTTAAGGTGCAAACTGAACGGCATGATGGTGGTGTTTGGTGCTCATTTGAGTAAATGTGTGGTTGCAGACCCTGTTCCACTTGTGCCACTACGCCGTGTCGTACGATGAGCAGCACTTCCCGCAGTCACAGTCTTTCTTGCCTGAACGTTGGCTTCGCAACGCGGAGAAGTTCAAGCAGCACCCCTTTGGCTCTGTGCCTTTTGGCTTTGGGGTCCGTGGTTGCTTAGGCAAGAGGGTGGCTGAGCTGGAAATGTACCTCCTGCTGTCCAGGGTAAAAAAAATAAATAAATATTTTTTTTCTCTCTGAAACAAGAATGCAAAAAATGTAATGAAGACAAACTGGGAGAATAGCCAAAAAAAAGTTAATCAGGAATTGCATAAAGTTAAAGACAAAAAACATATCCAGTTGAACTCAAAATAACCTCGCTGCTTTGTATATTACAGAAAAAATTTCTATAAACTACAGTAACTAATTGTCTTAAGAGCCTTTTTATTAGAAGAAGGTTTAAGAGTTTCAATTTATGGTTCAGATTCCTTGAGAAAAACAGAAAAGGAGGCTTCTTATTATTAAATTTAGATCTGTGAATGTGGAATGTAGCTAGGCTCAACAAAAGATTTATGATGTATGCTTGTTTCTGTATATGTCTGTCATAATTTATGAATCTAAACAGTATATAATTATACAAAATATTAAAGTCACTCCATAATTTTTCAATAGTAAACAGAGACATCTTGACAACTTTATAGTATAATAACAAAGCCAAAAAAGGTGGGATATAGTCTCTGGATGCTCCATACAAACATAACAGTTAACATCAATGTCTTTCCTGAATTTAGTAACAAAATGTTTAACTGGGTAAATTTTGTGTAAGAGTTTGAAAGAAATTTCCCTAACTTTATTTGTCAATAAAAACTTATGAGGCAACAGTCAAACTTTGTCTCTGTTACTAGGGTGAGTAGATGTAGGATTATCTACTAAAATGTTTCAAATTTTGGTAAGAAATATTTACTAGACCCTCCATGTGTATAAAAAAATGTTTGAGGTTTATTGTTCATTTGTAGCTTTTAATGCATCATTTTCATTAATCTCCTCTGACTGTATTTTTGCAGTTAATTAAACACTATGAGGTGCGGCTGGATCCATCTGGCACTACGGTGGAACCCATAACCAGAACGCTGATGGCTCCAGCCAAACCCATCAATCTGCAGTTTGTGGACAGAAAACCTCTGTGAGATGAGACCCCTGCAGCTGAAGCCCAGTTTTCTGTGTTTCAATTCTCTGCTTTTGCTGTAAAATCACTACACCGCTCTATCGCTAGAGTCTAGACAAGCCGAACCACCATTCACAGTGAAAGAATACACACGTAATTTTTACCACTTTGAATTTTAAGATTATCTTTTTAAAAGCTCTTTAATGGGTCTAAATTAGTGCTTAATTTTGTTAAGGTAACCTTACTTGAAGGCTAGAAAATGTGCAGGGAAATAAATAAATTCTACTTAATTTGTTGCTTAGCATTTATGTTTATCCATAACCACTTATTTTTGTTTTTTTATGTAGTCGGCTGCTATGTGTTCATTCTTTGAGTCTTCACTTGCCACCTGTTACATCTGTTCACTGTAAGAGTCTTCATGTTGAACTGAAATTGAAATATTGATCACGTATATATAGTTCAGTTTTAACTGTATGTATACAGCATAGAAGTTAGCCTGATTTTTGTCTGCTACAGTTTCTCTGGTGGCAGTTGAGGGAAAATGAAATTTTGTCCAGATTTCCCTCTAGTGGAGGTTTCATAGCAATGTTTCCTTTTTTCCAAAGGTTTTCTTAAATCTATCCAGTGTTGGACTTTATTTACTTCTTAATATTTTGCATAAATGTGTCTGTTTAACTTTGTGACTCGTAGTGACACAGATTTTCGGTGAGTCTGACTAAAATTTTAAAAGGTATTTTGGGAAAGGTTAGGCCAACTTAAGTCACAAACAAGCTGGGCTCCCAGGTAGCAGTTATTCGCTTCACATTTATACAGCAATCTTCTCGATATTTTGTAAGTTCTACGCTTTTTGCTTAAAATTAGAGAATGCAAATGATGTAAATATGTAATATTTGCAATGTTTATTAATGATTAATACCAAAGTTGAATATCTTAGATTCAAAGTAATATTTGGGTATTTATTTAACACTGTTGTTCTGTATTCCAAAATAAATATTATTTACACTTTAAGTTTGCATTTGTTTGCAGATGTTTTTTCTACAAAGCAGTGTACAGCTCATATTAAAGTACATGCTTTATGTACAGTTACTGTATGCAGTTATCAGTGCAACTTGTGTGATTCTGCCACCTGATACACAGCACACAAGTAGCTGTTTAAGAAGTTTTTTTTTTTTTTTTAAATTTACATCCATTCTCTTCTTCATTTGTAGAACTGGGTGATTTTCACTACATTGGTTTAGGGTAAATTCTGTCCTTGAGGGTACTTTAACAAGAGCAAGGTTTTGACCTAGGACATTTTTGATTTCAGGGTGATGCTTTCATCACGAAAAAAACAGACATTTCTAAGATGCTAATTTACAATGTAAGTAAACATTTTTGGATGTTTAGATCCTTTTGATGCTACCTTCAAAATTCAAGGTTCACTTCATCCTTATTCTCTGTATAAGATGGAACAAAATGTAGTTTCTTCTGCACCATGGGGCACAATGCAATAAACAGACAGCAAAACAACACAGCGATTCAATAGATATGTAGATGCACAGATAAATAAACAACAGAATAGAAATAAATTAGATAATAATTGCATAGATACAGTTACATTAGAGAATCAATGTCTTTTTGCTTTCCAGAAAGTAGCAGTTTGACAGCCTGCAGGCAAAAGCCATTCTAATAATGTTTATTATTAAGTAATAATATTAGCTTTAATAATGCAAACATTTAATTATGGACTTGAAATGTAATCCAAGAACAGACTCTAAAATAGGCCAAACCCTTCTTTCTCAAGCACCAGTGCGATAAAACCTCATGAACATCTCTTCTTTCCCAGCTATACAAAGCAGATAACAGCATTTACAACCAAATAATCCTTTCAGTCAGATTTCTTATTTTTATTTACCCAAATTCCACAGTGTATAACCATGTCCACCCCTTTATGGTGGGCAGTTCTATCAAACTGCATTTTTATTGATCTCTTTCTCCAAGATTGTCTGCGAGACATGAAGATAGCTCCTATTTTAGTGAGTTTGGTTTTACTGGCGGAAAAAAAATGTGCGGTTGGATCCCATTTCTAAGGCAGGCAGACCCCCCTGTGTATTATTAAATTATTTTTTAGTTTTTTTTGTTCAGGACATACCTTTAGTTAATATTAACAAAGATTTTTATTTAATTTTCAGCTATAAAACTGATAGCTAATTGGTCCGTAATGAAACGTATGGGACAACAGTCCAGATCACCATTGTTTGTTAGTCAGGTAAGCATAGCTAATTCAAATAAGGTTCATTATTATTCAGTTTTACCTGAGGTTTTTGCATGTCTGCTGAATACATATTCCATAGGCACATATGCGTTTCATTTTACACGCTGAAATGTATGTACGTTAGGAAGGAGGAGGTTAAATTCTTCCTGTTTTTGTCTCATTCCTTTGTATGCAGCTGATATGTTGGTATCTAACAGATCAATAAACATTTCTTATCGCTGTATCAAATCGCACTCAGCTGATAAGTACAGATAGAAAAGTTAAACAGTAATTTGCAAGGAACCTTCAGTCTGGCAAAATCCAAATAACATTTTAAATAACTTGTATGTATGTATACAGTCTTATAACAAGAAGTGCTTATAAACGTGCTTATATAAAGTGCTTATATCTGCTCACACAGTACGGTGGTGGAAGTGAATTTAGCACAATAACACCATGTAGTGACTACAAAATATTTAAGACTGTTGGTCAAAAAGGAGATTTTGGCACAAGTTAGTCTTCTTTACTTTTATATGTTCAGTGGCAACACAGCTAAGAGTCACCTGCTGCATTGAATTGAGGCCAGAGTGAAATGTAGTGAATTGTAAGGAAACAAAAGAATATTTCAGAAAGCAGGAAAATATTCAAAGCAGGAAAATACTCGGGTTTTTTTGCACTTAAGCATTTATATTGTATGTGGAATGCAGTGTTTGTAATGTTTCATTTACGCCGAAGCCTGGGTACAAACGTGTTATTTAAGCGGTTTTTTAAAAGGCCGATTTTAGTCCTATGCATGCAATCTGAAAGAGAAAAAAATACAGTCAGAAAGTGCAAACTCTGCATGTATTTGGAGTGAAATATTAACCAAGGGAAAAGAGTTATAAGTATGGGTGTCCACAAAAGCTCGAGTTGATGGTGAGGGAAGTACTCGGGTAGTTGAAAAACATTTGACTGCTGGAAAGGACAAGAATGGCAGGGGATGCAACAAAGGGTAATTTCTTTTAAAATACATTTTAATATAGTTTTCATAAATATGTTCATATGTTGAGATAACTGGATTAGATAAGTGCATTGATATTTTGTATTTGAGTTACATTTATTTATTTATTTTCAAAAACCATGGTCCTTACTCTGATCCTGAAGAGCAGGCATTCCTGTCATCTTTAAACGTCACCTTTAAGTGTTTCTTGTCATCTGGCAAACTGAGATGGATAAATTACTTAAAATATTGATAATAATGTCAGCTTATACTTAAGACTCTGAAATTTTCATCAGTCTACATGTAGAGTGGCAATAGCAGACGAAGACTGGACTCTCTTTTGAGCCTCAGACTTACTAGTTTGTTCTTAAAACAAAAGTTGGCCAAGGTCTTTGAGCATCAAATCCTTGTTTCTGCACAAGATTGTCAGAGACAGAAGCGGTTTGTATTCTAGAACTCTCTGTATGCAGTTTCACAGTAATGCATGTAAGAATGACAAATAAGATTTAAATCATGTAAATATAACAGAGTCAGTAATATATTAGCAAAAAGTAATGATGTTAACTGCGACAAATGCTGCACACAAGACCGCAGGTGTAGAATGATAGTCGTGCACTGTGCTCTTATTACCACGAGCAAAGCAAATTATCCCAGTAAAGGAGTTAACTGAAAATTTGGTTCTGATATTTCAAGTTTCTGCATCTCTTAGTGAAATATCTTTGAATTTCAAGCAGTCTGTTTCTTGAAATTGTGATCCCTAAATGTCAGCTAGCTTCATTCTGTTTTGTCTTGCTTATACTTAAGTCAACTAATTTCTTAAGACATAACATTTCTAACTAAAGGCATAAAAACAGTTATACAAATGCCAGACATCAGCAGCCTAGCCACATTAAAGAAGCACGGTTTACTTTGAACAAGTAAATCTCTGCTTCCACAACATTCCTTTTCCTTAGAAATTAATTTCCTATAGAAAAATAATGGAATCCTAGGGTAAATTGGTGTCTTAACGTTTTACTGTACTGGATTTGGCATTAATAACAGCAACTTTGCTGGAAGTGGAAAAACCGTGTGAGAATTTATTAAAATATTCAAACACTTTTGGTCAGTAGCAGCTACTGTACATATCAGCAAATTTAACAGGTCTGCTCCCAAACTGGCTTTCAGGGAGGACTTTATGAACAACATTCATCTACTGCTCCGCTATAAACCTCTTTCACAGGATGCAGTAAAGTCAACCTGACGCAGCACATCCACTTTAACTGTCACTTTTAATGACCTCCGAAGAGGAAAGACGTTTGCTTATTTTGAATGAACTCTGTATCCAATATTATTTTCATCACATGACAAATCGTCTTAAGCTCTGTGAGTGACGTTCAGAAGTTTAGGAGCTTGGAGGTGGTTCAGCAGAAACCTCATGCGCTATGGGCAGCGATGTGTAAAGGGGAATGGAGTAACAGCCCAGGGTGGGGCTGTGTGTTTGTGTTTCTTCCATGGTTTCCTATTAGGCCTGTGGAGACTTCGAATTGAGATCAGAATAAGAAAATATTTTTTTTTCACATTTTAGGTTTCACGATGGAGACTGCAGAAAAGGGAAAACCAAAGCGTTCCCCGGTAATGTTTCCATTCCAATCACTTTTTCATTTTCTCCACACTAATGAACAGTAGACAAACATCCTCAATGTACAGTAACAATGCAATGTAGCTGCATTGAAGAAGTAGAGCATTTTGATAAATGCCAGTGTACTTTTGCTCAAAGAAACACATTGCAATGCCATACTGAGTTATGAAATACATGCTGCATAATTTATATTTAAAAAAGAGGGTCACCTTGAATAAAGTGAAAAACTTCACAAAATGAGTGACAATACCCACAATATGAGAAGTAATGCAGAGAAATGGCTAGACAGATGAAACTTGTTTATTCGTATTATTCATATTACTCTTCCTCTGTTTTTTTAATATTCAATCTTGTTTTTTCAGAAACTCTGTGGCACCAACTATCCCCTGAGCATCATGTTCATTGTGGTGAATGAATTCTGCGAGAGGTTTTCTTACTACGGCATGAAAGGTAACTGTGCTCCAGCGGGAAGCCCAGTACACGTTACTGTAATGCGGTGAACGAAACTAAAATGTGCACCCGCTGACTGCAAGCCTTCTACTTTCTGTCTTTCAAATGAAGCCTTGCTGACTCTGTACTTCACAAACTATCTACACTGGGACAAGGACCTGTCCACAGCTGTGTACCACGGCTTCTCCAGCCTCTGCTACTTTACACCTTTGCTGGGGGCCATCATCGCCGATTCCTGGTGGGGAAAGTTCAAGTGAGTCAGGCCGGTACCAGGGCCTCTTAAAGAAAAGCTCAAATTTTAATCCTGCGTAAATTTCTCTGGACAGATTTGTATGTCGATAACAATTTCAAGCAATTTAACAGTTTGGATTTATAGTATTGGTAGGCTTGATGTGGCCTCTGAACGCAAATACAGCTCACAAAGCAATATCCATCCATCCATCCATCCATTCATTTCCATCTATTTACCCATCCATCCATTCAACAATCCATTTATCCAACCCTTCATCCATCCATTGTCTATGTTATCCAGACTTCTAATCCAAATATCTGACCATTTTAATCCCATAAATTTGAATAGAAACATCAAACCAGTCTTTATAAAGATTCATAAACTGAATGCAAATTCAGCCTTTCTGTTTTTTTACTTGAACTGCTACAAATGAAGGGTTTAAAATGTGATTTATGAAACATTTGAAACTGTGTAATATGTTTGAAACCTTTTGCATATCTGAATATACTGAATATATGCATTAAACTATTTGCTGATGGACTAAGCAATGTGTTAGATCATTATGGCTGACACATTTCTTGTAAGACTGAAACAACCACAAAGAGCTTAATATGTTACCCATATTACCCAGTGTATGTGTTTAATTCCATGCCAAAGTAAAAAAGAAATCCACAAAACTGGTTGTATGAAACATTTCCCCTTGTACTAGAGCCGTCTTGAGTGTCTTGAAGTCTTGAAGCACCCACTTTCTGTCATCTGCAGAACGATCATCTGGCTGTCCTTAGTATACGTCATCGGCCATATTATCAAATCTGTCGGAGCCATTCCCTTAGTGGGAGACAGCACTGTGCACATGTGAGTGATCCAGAAGGTCTTCAACTTGCCACACATGCACCTCCGAAAAGTGGTTAAATTTAAGAAGACCTCTGGGCAAATCAGTGTCTTTGTTTTCCAGCGTGCTATCCATGGTCGGGCTCGCTCTCATTGCGTTTGGAACTGGCGGGATTAAACCATGTGTGTCAGCTTTTGGAGGAGACCAATTTGAAGAAGAACATGTAAGACAAACTTATTGAATACAAGCCTGGAGAACAGAACACATTCCATGGGCATTTACTTTACCACTGGCAAAGCTAAAGTGTTGCTGAACCATAAACCGTCATACTAACAGTGGTACCCTGTTTTATTATACTGTTTGCCTGAGCCATAGTGAATTTATGTTACAAACTGTAAGAATAACTTTTTATTTATTTTAAGCATGTTCTTTGGGTTTTATTGTGTCCAAAAAAGTCTCGTGTAGAATGAAAACCTTGTTGCTGGTTACCATGTTTACCATGTTTCTCATGCATTTAGTCTGAAGCTGATTGTTAGAAGCTTGAAATATCTCCTCTATTTCAGATAGAGGAACGAAGCAACTTTTTCTCCATCTTCTACATGTCCATCAATGCTGGGAGTGTCTTGTCCACCATTATCACACCAATATTGAGAGGTGGGTCAGCCCCACTATAACATTAACCAGCCTTATTGCTTTTTTAACTGTGCTGATATGCAGTCAACATGGCTGGAACTGTATCTTAAATTTCAATCATTTACAAAGATTTTTTATGCACCTTTGCATGATGACGAATGAGTTATATTTACTAATGTAAAATAACTTAGTTTACTGTGTTATGGCTGTCTCGGGTACACAGGCCAACGGAAGTGCTGTGCTTTCCCTACAGGAGATGTGCAGTGTTTTGGCGGTGACTGCTACTCCCTGGCCTTTGGAGTGCCTGCAGTTCTTATGATAATTGCCCTCAGTGAGAAACTCTCGTCCTTGACCCTGCTGGCACAGTTTTATATGGAAACTTTTCTTATCCCTTATAGCAGCTACATTCTGCAACGGTGATGATAGCTCACAAAGCAGTGCGTGGATTAATGACTTTAAAATCCAGATAAATAAAATTAAAGAGAACAGCAGCTGTATACATTATGTGCTGTACACATTCCATCAAAAAAACTTTAAGAAATGTTTTATATAGCATATATGAGTAATATAGATACAATAATAGCCCAAGCATAAGACAGTATTTTTCTAGCAACTACTTATAAAAAAGATGGGATGCATTTTATTTGAGGAGTTATCCTGTAAAGATTGTTTACTGTATAACACCAGTAGGTGGTGTCACTTAACCGCTGGCACCAGTTATCCATAGAAATGATCAACTGGCGCTAGCAAGTGTGAAAGATGGCAAAATCTTGATATTGTCTGGAAAAAAAGAAGCTGAAAGCTAGACCAAATTAACCAAGGACTGAGGAAAAGTTACAATGTCAGTTTTAAGATATTGTTGGTCAGTGAGACAGAAGTGTCAAACAACTGTCAATCAGCCAAGAAACAGAAGGTTACAGTATGTCATATTCAAAGATGGTCAGTCTTAAAAAAACAGATATGGTAAATATGAATGAATATGATTTTTATTTTGAAAGATAAGATATAATTTTCATGTACCTTTTTCCAAAAATGAGAATTCAAAAAGAGGGGATCATCTTTTAATATGGACCATCTTATATTCAGGCCAGTACAGTATATAATATATTTTTATGTATATAGTATATCATATTTGATATCATATATACATGCCCATCATGTAAACATGATGTTCTCCTTTTTTATGTAGTTGTGTTCATTGCTGGCAGCGGGCTGTACAAGAAGAGCCCCCCAGAAGGAAACATCTTGCTGTGTGTCTGCAAGTGCATAGGGGTAAGTCAGCCATCCTTTCAACACTAGTGAGGTGCAAGAAGGTGCAGGTAGTCTTAAATCAGCCAAGAAAAGCACACATACTAAACCCTTGTCCTGGCAGTCCAACATTTCCTTCCTCTTTGACTTTCAGTTTGCTCTCAAGAACCGCTGGAAGAATTCAAAATATGCCCCTAAAAAGGAACACTGGTTGGACTGGGCTGAGACAAAATACTCGGTGAATGGAAAGGCATTTTTAAATCTTATATTCTAATAGATAAATCTGGAAGTCACTCAAAATATGTTTAGGTTAGTTCGTGGGTGAATTAGAGAAAGGTTGAAACAAAGATGGTTAGATGGTTCCACCGTGACACGGCCTGTCATTTCTCAACAGAAAAAGCTTATTGAAGAAACAAAGATGGTTTTACGAGTCCTTTTCCTGTATATTCCACTCCCTATGTTTTGGGCTCTGTTTGAACAGCAGGTAAGGTTGCAACCATTTGTATTCCTCTCATTTTGTCTGCTTGTTTTATTTATTTCTTATGCCCCAGTCTGTACCCCACAATACAACCTAAAAACTTTTGATTTTACTGCGTTGGGTGCATGTTGTCTGGTTGCGAAGGACTCAAGTAATTCCAAGTTGGTATGGTAGATCAGTGTTTTGGGATGTGCTGTTATGTAGCTTCCCAGCAAACTGAGATCAAAATCTTAAGTCGGACTTTCATCCTCCTCTAGCAATGAATGGTCCAATTAAGAATATATAAATTATTTCCTATTAATGGATATTTTTCTTTTGTTTCATGACAGGGCTCCCGCTGGACACTCCAGGCCACTAGAATGAACCTGAGTTTTGTAAGTTTTATCAATTTTTTAGATATTGTTATAGATATTATATGATGGTCGAGTTGTTCCATGGTATTCAGGCAGGTTCAGTTGACATCAGGTTTCATGAGCATTCTGGCCTCTCCTTCACTATAGTCTAGGTTGAGAAAAAAACATATAACACCCACCTATCCATCTATCCATCCATCTATCCATCCAATTATTATCATTATCTGCTGGACCCATTGTGCACCAGGCTATAAAATGACCCTTAGGTGAGATGCCAGTCCATCATAGGGTCACAAAAAAAAAAAAAAAAAAATTGGGCCCGGTGTTAACCAGTTAGAAGCGTTTAAGTGTAACAGTCGATGATGTTCCAAATTGCTCATCATTTTTTCTGTTTATGATTTATTGCTGTTAATATGTTTAAAAATAAGACTGGCAAGAATTTACAATGTGAGCTTCTTCTCTGCAGGGTTCATTTGTTCTGAAACCTGATCAAATACAGGTAAATGCTCACTGTACCTATCTTCAGCCTCCCCCGCTTGTTACATCTTTTTTTCCAGAAAATTATTACCGTATATTGAACATAAGTATAACAGCATTAATTGTTCAGATGACTTTTCTTGCCAGATGCTGAATGCTTTCCTGATCTTGGTTTTTATACCCATCTTTGACATGGCAGTGTACCCCCTCATTGGCCTTTGCAAGATCAACTTTACGTAAGTTTGACTTCTGCTGACTGAAGGCCTCGGTTCACTTCCTTGGGAACCAGGCCTGGCACTTTTAAAAGTGTGTTGGTTAAGAACTTTGCCTTGCAACCTCATGGATATGCTGTACATTTCAGACAGAACTTTTTTATTTCATTGCATTGCATTGCATTGGCTGCCATTAAACTTGTTCTTTTTTCCTTCTTTTTTTCAGAATTAGTCTCATGACATCGTGAAAAGTGTCACATATTTCTGTTCTGCCTTTTGTTTTTTTATTTCAAATTGCTTAAGCATCTTTGTTCTCCAGGCCTCTGAAGAAAATGGGCACTGGCATGGTTTTTGCAGCCCTGGCCTTTGTTGCAGCAACAGTTGTAGAAATTAACGTCATAGTAAGAATTTTATTGCTCACTAAAGTATTTTTGATTTACAATGAAGTCGTATTTTTCACATTATTGTTAGACCGTCATTTCCAGCTGCCATTTCGTATTTCCTACGGTTATGTGTAGTTCTGAAATATGGACTTTTCCTTCAATACTTCTTCTGCCAGAAAACCGTGGTAGAGGCTCCAGGGTCAGGGGAGAGTCTGCTGCAGGTGCTCAATTTGATGGAGGGTGGTGTCAAGGTGCAAATTCCTGGGGCTGATTTGTTCCCAGATGTCATCACTTCTTATGAGGTCAGCAGAAGATATGCAGTGTGCACATGTGCGAATCCTGTGTCCAGATTTCCAGCTTTTACTGCCACTACTGTTTGTTTTCCTGCTTCTCCCTGGAAGTTGGCATCCAGGGAACTGTGCACAAGCTTCGATCCTATTTCGGTTTGTCTGCTCTTCTGACAGGATCCATGGGAATATCAGAGACTACAGCTGAGTGGTGCAAACCAGAATCTGAATGTTAACATCACATACAACAAGCAGATCCATGACTGTGCCCTAACATTCCAGGAGAAGAAATCATACAGTCTCATCCTTTTTAATGAAAGTACCAGTCTTCAGTGCAAGCTTGTAGGTACCATTTTTCTAGTGCAGTCCTACACCAAATTGCATGGTTTAGGTTTCTATTGTGATGATCAAGTGGAAGATGTCTCACTTTAGATATATTTATTCCTTAGGTGGAAGACTACATTGAGAAATCTGACAAAGGGAATGCATACCTGAGGTAAATGCACATATAATTGATATTTGGAAGGAGGAACAAGGATGGAAGCCATTCATATCTTGGTGTCAGGTTTTGTGTTCAGATGGATATATGCACATTTTATCTTGAGACTCACCTTATTTATTTAATTAGCTGTATTTTGTACACTTCTGACAAGCTGTCAATCAAGTATCATATTGACCCGAAAATAAGACAACTCCCCCTTTTTAAACACTCATGAAAACTTTTGTTTTTGGAACATTATAGCCTATGTTTAGAAAGAAAAATCATATTTATTCACATTTACTGTATTTGTGTATTTACAGCGGTCTTTTTGGGCTTGCCATGACATTATGTAACTTTATTTTTCTTGGTTGTGTGAGAGTTGTTTGACACCTCTGGCTCATTGTTCATTATTATCTTAGAATTAGCATCATAACTCCTGCTCCGTCTTTGGTTAATGTGGCCTAACTCTGAGCTACTTTTTTCCAGTCCATCTTGAGGTTTCACCGTCTTTTCCATTTGCTACCTCCAGCTGATCATTTCTGTGGATAATTGGTACCAGGGGATAGGTGATGCCACCTAGTGGTGTTATACATTATATGACCTTTATGGGTATAATCCTCAAATATAAGAGGACCCCATCTTTTTTAGAAGTTATTTCCAAAAAAAGGCCCAGGATGGTACATCTTTAATGAATTGGCCAGTTGCAGCACCCAATAGCTTGTATTTACAATATGGTTTGAAATAATTCAGCCCTGCAGAACCAGCACACAAAGCTAAACATTTTTATCCTTTGCTGCTAGATTTGTCAACGGTGATAATAAGGCCCTGAACATAAGTGTCAATGGGGAGCTTTTTCAAGCAGATCCTGCATATGGAATCACCCCCAATAAGAGCATAGCAAGAGGAGAGTGAGTAGAACGCAAGACCTTGACGTTACCATCATTACTCAACCTACTTCCACAATAAATACTATTTATTATGAACGATTATGCAGCTATGTTGCTTTTCACAGTCACTGTATTATTTAACTCAGGTACAACGATGTGAAGTGCAACTCAGACGAAACAGATTACTCAATAAATTTAGGCCTTCTTGACTTTGGGGCTTCATATACCGTCATTCTCAAACCAGTAAGTGACTGAGGTGTTTACAGCCTATTGGCACACAAATGTCACTGCTGCTTACACAAACTGTGGACAAATGCACCGTTCCTCTGTTCTTTATAGAATGCAGAAGGGATGGAAGCCATCAAAATGGAGGACGTCCATGCAAACAATGTGCACATCGCTTGGCAGGTTCCGCAGTATGCACTGTTGACAGCGGGAGAGGTTATGTTCTCAATCACAGGCCTTGAATTCTCCTACTCGCAGGTACAAGGAATTTCTTCATCTTAGTGTCACCATTGTGGAATTTCCACTCAGGCTGCTGTCTCATGTGTGGCACTGCGATTCCTTTTGTAGGCTCCGGCCAGCATGAAGTCAGTGTTGCAGGCAGCGTGGTTAATGACCGTGGCCTTTGGGAACGTCATTGTGTTGATTGTGGCAGAGGGGGCTGGACTGTCGCAGGTAAGAAGGCATCGCAGGTAAGCACAGCTGGCAGTTTGGACAGAGCGGACTCTGCTTTCACATCAGCAGCATTTAATGATATATTTGTATTTTTTGCATGGTTTACTTGAGATTACATTTCCTATACCAGCCAATGCATTAACACATGTATACAAATAACATCTAAGAACTAAATTAAAGCACAAGGTCATCAAAAATTTTACTTTCATAAATTTATTACTCAGTAAGTATCATGTGAGCATGTTGTGCAAAATGCAAAAATCTGGAAAAATTTAAGAGCAACTGCAATTTAGTGCAAATTACATGTTCAAATGACACTTAGATGCTGAATAATACATTCATGAACATTCTTGTAAATCACCCTGTATATTGACACATCAAACCATTTAATATGATTATTCTTTATATTATAAACATAAACTTTTAAAAGCAGTTTGTGCTCTTACACATGAGAAAAAGGATATAAAGTTCCTCTGAAAATAATTTCAAGATGTATTATAATTTATACTTTATGTACTTTATTGCACATGGTGGCAAACAGCAAGTAACATTCCAGCTTTTGGATGATATTTTGGGATTACAGGCATGCAGGACCAAACTCATCAGCCAAATAGCTGGTAAAAGGGAACGTGTAAGCCATTAAGAAGGCATTTATAGGCTTTTAAAGAACTTCTTTAAGCAAACAGTAGTAATAGAATTATAATACAAGGAAAGTAAAGTTTTTAAAGACATGTATTTGACTGTGTAGGACAGTTTCCTAAAGTCACCTGAATTATTAGACATAAAATGTGTGCTATCATTTAAACTCTAAAGACATCCCTACCCTGTGCTGACTGATGCCCCATCCAAGGTATCGTTTCATAGCCTGGTGCCCGATGATTTGAGCCTAAGTGCTAGATCACCGAGGCCCTGACCAGAATACAACAATTGACGATGAAGGATGGATGCACAGATAGATGGGATAGCTAGATATAGATGGGTAGACAGATAGATTTTGGCTTTTTCATCCCGCAGTGGAGGAAGTGAATTTGTTGAACTACACTATTTCAAAAATGCCAGCAGATTTTAAATACATGTCTAGAACAAAGGACAATGAATCAAGCCAGCACTTTGCTATGTAGGTAAACAGGATTTACAGTATATATGTGGATTTATATGTGTATAATATTTACAATAATAAAAACCATTTCTATTTTAGTGGGTGGAGTTTGTGCTATTTGCTGCACTGCTGGTGGCTGTCTGCATCATCTTCTCCATCATGGCCCACTTCTACACCTATGTCAACCCTGAGCAACTTGAAAAGATGTTCCAGGAGGATCGCAAGGAACACAACTTAAAGAAGGAGCCAGACAGCCAATACAGTGAAATGTTCTGAGCACAGCAGACAGAAACAACAAGATGTAGCTTTTTTCGCAGAAGCAGATCAAGGTAATGTAACAGTAATTCCCAGATGCACTTTAATACCAAATTCAAATGCCTTGATGTCACCATGCATGTGACTGAATGACCCAAATGACTGCATCAAACACATCAGTCTACTTAGCCAAAATGCACAAAGCTCTGTATGTCAAAATACATTCAATAAATCATTTGCACTAAATTTAAGGGAAAAAAAGAACAAAAAATCTGTCTGAATTGTATGACAAAAATGTATACAAATAAATAAAAAAAATTTTTTAAATACATGGGCAAGTTTTGGTTTAATTTTTTAAACAAAATGACCAATATGTTTTCATGGCAGCAAATATTGCAGTTTTTTTCAATAAAAATGTATTTTCCATGACAGTGAAGTTGAGAAGAATGTTGCAGTGTTGACAGCGACAAGACAGACTTCTGAATAACTACACAGCTGTCGAGACACTGGCGGTCTAACTTTGTCACGAAGATGAGAGTAGTCATGGACTCAAGTATATGTGTACAATAGATGAGTGGTGCAGGTTTGAGGAGACGAAGAGGTGAAGAGTGGAGTGTGATGAAACAGAAATGCTGGGGATGGATACCTGAGGCCTTGGAGGACGAGAAGGAATGGGAACTTGGGAACACAGGCAAGATTTGTTGTAGATGAGACAGGCAGCCCACAGCCAGTAAACACAAGGCAGAGCCAACTCAACCAGTCCAGTTAGGAGTACACTAGTTCCTCTGCACTTCTGCGTAAAGCTGTGCTACACAACATCAACATATGCTGACTGGCTATGTTATTAAGGAGACATAGTTGTAGTTGGCTTAGATTCAACAAGGTGCTGTAAACATTCCTGCCCCACCGGTCAGTGATGACTCAGCAGCGTTTTTTATAGGTCATTTATCTTATTCAACCTCATTCCCAAGGGTGGGATTAACATCTGGGTACTACATGGTTAACTACCAAATGTCACATTTTTAGAATCATCTTGTGTGCTGTGGGATAGGGACCATTAGCTCAAAATTTCCCCGCTCAGCTTCTTAAAGGATGACCGGACTCCCTTCTTGGCACTCCAACCACCCTAACATTAGACCAATCATCATTCCAACTGGCATTTATGCAGCAATAAACAATGAGGTCCAATATTACAAGACAGAAACAAAAAATACATTTATGACCACTAACACAGTAAATGTCCTTTGATTTACCTGGAGCACAGGTTCTGTAAAACTCTGGCTATAACTACAAGCTAAAAACACTATAAAACAATATAAAAAAAGAGTCTTGATTGTTGACCAATGTAACCCTTAAATGTGTGGGGTAAAATGCAAGTGGATGTCATTTATTTACAGTGCCAGTCAATATGAGACACAGAAACATCACAGAGAAGATTGGGATGAAAAAAAAGAAGTTCAAGACTAAGATCCTTCCTCCCAGTTTCTTCTTTATTACCTTTAGCCATGGTTACCATAGTAGTCACAGGTGTCTTCACTCAGAAGATGGGGAAGGGCCACCATGGTGGCTGCCTTTATGGGCAGAGACGTTGGGTTACGATCCTCTATCGTATGTGACTTTATGTCTTTCTCTTAGTATTGAGTAATGGCGAACGTGGCCATAAAAGCAAGATGTTCTGAGTTCAGAAATTTTGCATTTATAATTCAGTTAAACACATCTGCAACAAACTGCATTGGACACCTCAGTGGAGCTGCAGATTACAAGTCTGAGGCCCATTTCTCATGCAAGACCCTGAGAAAACTCAATAGATGTTTTACATTATTTTTGTTTTTGTGGGCTGTATGATGGATTCTTGGTGCAATGAATAAAGGTGAGTAACAGCTGAAGAAGTTAGAGCAGGGAATCTGTTGCAAGGGGACTTTCTGGGTGCCTAAAACAAATAAAATAATTATCCAGGCTGTTTCATTCATGCAAAATGCAGAACAACGCAAACATATTACACTCATATGTTTTTGTATTCATATTTACAAATGGCCAGGGGACTATAAATACTGAGCACCATTCAACTGAGGATACTGAATGGTTTACAGATCTCGATTTCATTTGAGAGCCAAAAAGTTAGATTTCTTATTTGCAAATTTGCATTTACATAAATGAGGCTTAGTTGATATCAAAATTAGACTGAAAGTAAAGACTGTTATGTTCGCTGCAGCAGTGAAAGAAGCCAAACTGCACTTTTCCCGCATTTTTGCCCCTTTTCCCACACTGTTGCTCTGCATTAAAAAGAAACTTGATGTTTTTCCTTACATCTCTGAAGGTGATGATTTGTTGGGAATCAGTTCAAGGGAAATTGCTGTCATCTTATTATTGAGAAGCTGTTTTTGTGGTGGTCTTGCTGCAGCCAACATGTGCATTGCAGCACAGCAGCTGTGCCATAGTAATGGCGCAGTCGGCGGACGTTAGCGCCCGAAATGGCTGTCCTTTAGTGATGTTGCTTTGCCTACTTTCTATGTTACTGCGGCTAATAAAAGTGGTTTACTTGTTTGTCCATGTCAGACACAAAGATAGATTTGCTCTTTCACACCATTTGCTATTTAATATTTTTATAGTTTTTTTGCGCCACTGAACCGAAACAGAAATATAAAAAAATCGCGTTGACATGTATAATCCCGCCAAATACAACTGAGGAAATTGTTGACATTTATAAAATGCAGAGATTTTCAATCAACTGCCTGGTTTTCTTTTTTGCCCATCAATGACGTGCATTAAATTCTGTGTTAAATATGGTTGTTGCTATTAATAACAATTTTGGCATCTCATTTTATCCCCGGGGGTGGCAAATACAGGACCCGCCCCTGGAGAAAGACCTTTTTCCCGAACTTCACTTAGAAAAAATACCTTGCTGGTCATGATAGTAAACACATGATAGTAAATCATGGAAGAGGAAGCCAGCACTGCCAGCTTGTTCAGGTTACCCTGAATTACCCTGTTTGTCCACTGTAGATGTGGGTAAATCACAATAGTCAAATAGACTAGTAGGTTTGCATTAAACACACAATGCCAATAAAAAAGAGCTTGGATTATAAAGGGGATCCCATTTGCCATCTAACCCCGTCCTAACCCCCATGGCAAATCCCACAGCACACCTACAAAGCCGCTACACAATGGCTAACTTATCAAAACTAGCGCCAACTAACTATAACTCCAAACATGGCGTGGCGCACCAATTGTGCGGTATCTCATCGGGGTTATCAAGTGGGCACCTTCCTTCGTTGGTCTTTCGTCGAGTTAGGCCCACGACACCTCCAGAAGGCTCAACCGCGGCTCAGGTGTCCTGGAGCTGCTCCCCTCCACAACCGCGCACACCACTGCCTCACATTACCTACCCTTTGCCTTAGCGTCCTCACACTCACCGCTCTTTCTACCTGCCGTCTCAAACGAAGAAGCCCCTCGCCAACTACTTTACCTTTATTCGCGCTTAGCAACAACTAACCACACCAACACTGCCACCTGCTAACAGCTAATCGTCATCACAACTACGCGCTAACGCTTCGGCGGCATCCACCTGCTCACCGCTTTGCCACCCCGCTACCATCCGTGCTGGTCCTCTTACTCCAAACCCAGAGACTTCCTTGCTCCGCAGCCTGCGACAACTCCTTCACCACCCATTGCAACTTTCGCCCCCGGATACCAAGCTCGCGGAATAATGCAAAAGTGAAATCGGGCTATAAATCCATGGCATCCAACCTCAACTGGCCTCACTTTTGCATTCCAGCCCCGCCCCTCTACTTCTGCCGTTAATTCACTATATCTGAGCTTCTTCCTCTCATGAGCATCGTCCACCGATCCTTCCCACAGAACCGTGAGTTCTATAAAATAAACTATTCGCTGGCTTGCTGACCACAGCGCCATATCTGGTCTCATGCTTGTACTAACTATTTCCTGGGGCACCACTAATCTTCCTCCCAGGTCAACCTGAATCTCCCAGTCTCTAATCCCCCTTACTACACCTAACTCCTTCCTACCTCTGCATCTCCCCCCCTCCCCCCCTTCCCTAATAAACTGTACTACTGCACCTTCAACCTCATGTCCCGACTGTACCTGCTTCCTCCGGTAAAATTAAAGTAACCTTGGACAGGCTGGTCTGTTATTTGTTGTTTTTTAATATTTAATTTAGACAGCAGATTTAAATTATTTGAACAATGTGCTAAATATCCATATTGTAGTGCCCCCCTAGAGGCACCACCACAGAGAGTTGGGAGTCAGGAGCCCAGGAAATTGTTCATTAGCTTCTCTGCCTTTTGACTAAGTGTCAGAGGCGGCACTAGAGGTTGTAGTTAGGGGGCAGAGTGGCATGTGGGTGGCATGACTTGATTTTTCAGTGTTTTTAGAGATTTTAGTGCCTTTTTTGTGTTTTTTAGTGCTTTTATTCAAATTGCCTTGCTCGTCAGATCCCTGGCCTGTGGAGGACATTGGCTGCTTTCCTGGATGATCTTCTGCCATGATGTGGATGAAGGCCTCTGAGATGCAGGCCCTGAAGAACTCCACTTGCTTCCGCTGGAAGGATCAGGGCAACATCGAGGCCTTTCCCAAGCAAGTTCCTTTTGTTCGAGAGGTCGTCTTTGAGCTCCTGGGACTTTTGGCGGAGGACATAGTCTCTGGCCAACGGAACAGGCCTTTGTGCTTCTTCAATGTCACCTTGGTGGCTGATGAGAGGTACTGGGGGGTGTTGGAGGCATGTAGGGTCAGTGCTGATAACAAAAAGCTTCTCCCCTACTCCGTAGAACCATTATGGAGAGCCCAGAAGCGTATGCTGATGGTCCAAGTCTTTGAACCCTTTGTGTCCGTAGTCGTGGTGAGGAATTTCTTGGGGAGGTATGTTGATGTCTTTCTGTTCATCTGCATCTGGACCCTGCAGAGTTTGATGGGTTCTGCCCTCTTCCTGCACATTTTTTCTTGGGTAAGGCTAGGGGCTACCTGTTTTATTCAGGGCAGTCAATCTCATGTTCTCTTTGTTTTGGCCAGGGACATACTGGCCAGAAATGTAGAACCACAAAGCGCCAGTGGTGCCTGGAGCAGGGCCACATGGCCAAGGATTGCATTGGACTTCGCCGCTGCACCAGATGTAGAGCCATCTAGCATGGGGCTGCCTCTTGAAGTTGAGGTATGCCGGAGTGCTTCAGGGGAGGACTGCAACGGCAACCTGGGACAACACCTCGTCTGTGGCGATGGAGGAGCAGCTGGGCACAGCAGCAGGAGGTGCAGTGGCAGAAGATGACCCCGCCATGGCCAAGAAGGATGGGGCACCATTGGCAGTCTCTTCAGCCAGGTCCCTTGCCTCTGAACAGTTTGAACTTCCTGATCACAACATAGACTCGGAACAGAACTTTGTGTTGGTGACCAGGAGGAAGAAGAGGAGATGGAGGGAGGCTGTCTTCTCCGGCGGTGCCTTGAGAGAAGCAGAGGACTCTACCCTCACAGACTGGCTGAGAAGCGAGGTCCTCCTCCCCTGTGGTGACTGTCTGATTCTGTTTTAATGGATTTGGTGGGGGCTCCTCAATACCAGTCAAAGTCCCCTGAGGTGGAGGACGAGAACCTTTTAGAGAAGTTCTTCGACAGCTGTTGATTTTATAGTTTAATGGATTTTAATAGTTTTTTAATATTTTTAACATCCATTTTTAATTTATTAGTGGTTTAATTTTGTCTTACTGCAAAGACATTTTGGAGCAATGTCTTGTTACGTGTAAAGTTTTATGTTTGTGTTTGTGTTTGCTCTGAATGGCTTCTTATATGCCTGGATACTTCTTGTATTTTTGAGTACTTTGATAGTGGGTAACCAGAGTTGTATCCTGACTGGATAACTTTGCTGTGATGTGTCCTTATTAGTTAGATTGTGTTTTCTTTTGGTGTTAAGTTTTTGTTTCTTTGGTGACTTTTGAATTTTACTGAAGTATTTATTGGATGTTAAATAAAATAGTAAAAAAAAAAATCAGTTGTCCATTAGCTTCACCTGAACATTAACCAGCTGCTGGAAGGTAAGGTGTGCAGAAGGTGTGTCCCTCCAACCTGGCTTGTAAACTTTTATGAGCAGGCAGTTTCTTTACCAAACTGAGTCACGCTCATTATCGATCAAAGGTTTTTTCTATCAGGCAATGGAAGGAGTTGCAACCAAGGAAGCGATCCTGCTCTTGTTCAACAGGTTTGTTGCCTTTTTAGCTAAAAACCATTCCATGTCCAAAAAATCTAAAAGGTGTTAAAGGTGTAAAAGATGTTTTAAATTTTCAAAACCTCTCGACTATTTACTGAAACAATAATATTTGTAATTTGGTCTTTTTCCATCCATTTTTTCTTACCTACATTTTGTAGATGTTGGGGAAAACACTGCATTTGCTGAAGATCATAGAAAGTGGCCACTTTTCCTATAAACATGGATGTTACAGGTATGTTCTCATAACGCAGCCTTGCAAACAAGCCATAGTATTTTTTACCATGCTTCATGCTGATGCCAGTATTGAAAGTTTTTGTGTAATGTCAGTTAAAGATATATTTTCCCCGGAGGAATACTAGGCTGTGTCTCCACCACAAAGGTTGTAAATATTTATTATGGAACTTTCAGTAAAGGAAGGTTCAAAGGCCAAACTGATAGTTAATATGCAATTCTGAAACCTTCTCCTTCCGATGGATGTGTTGACTATTACTAAGAAGAATGGGAATAGGAGAAATTATTTCAAGTTTGATTGTGGTGTGAAGTCACAATGTGTTGACAGTTAGACACTGGTGGTTCAAAGGCTTAGATTTTTAATTTTTTTTTAAATGTGCTGTTTTAAGGTGAATTGTGTGGTGGATTGCATTGGAGTGCTCCAGTATGGTCATGGTGATCATCTAGTAGAGTTATAAGCTATCAATATCAAATGAGTGTTGGACAGCTTGCTGTTATGAAAATAATATGCACATACTCATAGCTTGCATATATACTGAGTTGCCAGTTTATTAGTCATACCTATCTAGTAGCATGTGGCTTCTCCTTTGGCCTTCAGATTAGCACAAAAATATATATAAGTAAGTGTGGTTTCCGCAAGATGTGCTGTGTAGGCATGATGTACCCTCCTGAAATGGCTGTGTTACTGAGGTGACACAAACTACTCTATCACCATCACACTGTCATCACCAGCCTGCACTTTCTGCACCAAACAGGGTGGCTCCATGTGTACAGCACTCAGATGTGTACAGGATTTGCAGATATTAAACCAAGGCACATGGGGAACAAGAGTGGTGCCAAAGGAAAGAATAAATCAAAACCAAACAAATCTAGCTGACGTGGTGGAGTCTACTCTAGTTGATCCTAGCAAAATATTTGCTATAAAAGAAAAAAAAAAGATCTTTAGCATGTACAAACTCCTTAAATGGACTACGCTAACTTGCCAACCCAAAATGCATCAGTAACACTCAGTCAAGTGGGATCTTAAGTGGGATTTTTGCTTTTAGGCACAGATCTGCCATCGGATGGCATTTATGCCTATGCTTTGTCAAAGACGCTTGTGAGAGTTGCTCCGCCAGCTACAGTGGGTCTCTATTCATCGTGCCACAGCCTCATTCACCAGGTCCTCAAGGACGTAGAGGGTAAGTGGGCCTAAGCATCTAGTCAATGGCAATGGTTTTGTTTCTTTCATGCCACTTGGTCTGTGGAAAAAATAATGCTTGCAACATAATCTTATCAACAAAACAAACTTTAAAGCATTTCTGCTATAATTTGGATGTAATACAACTTAATCCACATCCTTCCTGTATCAATCATTATATTTGCATATTAGGAGGTTGACTGATTTTCCCACACTGATATTGCCTTTCTCATTCTTAAAAACATTACATATAAACCATTAAAACCAAAAACAATATGTACAGTGTATTAAATTAGCAAGTACAATTTTCAAAGTTTACCATAACACATTACACATTGATCATGCAAGAAGGTTCATCTTTACCATGAAATCACTGCATTTTGCACATTTCTATTGCAAAGGGGACACAATTGGCATTTATTATTGAATAAAGTGTCCTGCTAGGAGCACCATGTAGCATTACTGTCAAATGTCCGATCTTAGATTATCATTTGATTCCAAGATTAAGGCTTTATTTATGCTACTGTTATGGTATGTTATGCATTTTCAGTGATGTAGAGGTTAGTACAAAGCACTTAAAAAAATAACATAAAAAAAAGAATACCAGTTATACAAGCAAAATGACAGAATAATGACTAAAGTGGAAGTAATAAACCTGTTGTATGGAAAAGGAAATTATTTCACAAGTTTTGGTTTTTTGTGTCAGACCTGATTATCCAAGGTCTGAGAGTACAGTATGTGTACAGTATGCATGAATGTGTTCCTTTGTCTTTGTTGCTGCTTAGCTTACATGAACAAAGAAGCCATGCGCAGAGAAGAGATCAACAAAGGTCAAAATTTGCCGAGAACTTTTAAGGGCTCCATACTCAACCTCTCAATACTCCTGTTCAAGTTGCTCTTTTTTGACCCAGTATATACGGAAAAAAATCAGAATCCAAAGAACGTCCGCTACATATTTGTAAGATTCAGTGCCTGGCATTTTGCTGGGAGTGACATTTTGTGGGCTGGCCTAGTGATGAGGCTGTACATGGCTTTTCAGGAACACTTTGGAAGATTTCTCCTCAGCCTCTACCGTGTTACTCAGTACACGGAAACTACAGTTAGGCGAGTCATTGAAGATAAAAATCAAAACTGGAAACCAAAAAAGATCTGCTGCATCCCTGTTTGGTTGTTCACTATTCTGACATTTGTGGGAATGCTGTTAATGGCTGCGCTCCTCATAAAATCTATTCTTCAGAAAGGAATAGACAACACTGACCATGAAGAAGATGCTGGAGATTGGTTGAATGTGATTGAAGGCTTTGCTATTGCCACCCTCGGAGTCCCAGTTATCACTGTTCTACGATTTCTTTTCCTCTTTGGGAAAAACCTCATATTTAACCAGGATCACAATTTACGCAGCATGATGGACAATGAAAAAGTTAGCGATAAACTGGGACTTATGAATGAGATAAGGAAAGAGATGGAGATCCTGTCTTCCTTCATTCACTTCATGGAGGTCTTTGAGAGGAGGGAGATACGAGTGGTGTTGGAGATCACTCATCTGGACCGATGCTCGCCATGGAAAATTGTTGGGGTGCTTGATGCCATTAATATCTTACTTTCAGATGAGGACAGCCCATTTATTTCTTTGCTTGCAGTCAATCCCGAAGTCCTTGCTCAGCAAGTGGATTATGCACGTGATTGTATTAGCAAAGAGGACAAAGCTCATGCATTCTTGAACCGAATCGTAACCTTGGCTTTCACTGTCCCTGAGCTGTGTGATGCCTCCAAGCGCAAGGTCTTCCAAAAAATTTCCCATGGACACCTAGAGTTCCTAAGGGACTCTACTAAGACCTCCTTTTCTTTAGAGGAATCATCAGTGGAAACAGGATCAAACATGGAATCGTTCATTCCTCTGGTCAGAACAACTCCCATTGAAATGGATGATACATTTGTGCTAAATGAGGATAAAGCGCAACTTTTTACAGAATCAGCTTTTGAGTATGTTTATAGCAAAGGGAATCTTCATACTTACATAATGGGAGACACCATGTCTATGAGAAGAATAGTCAACTCAATCAGGGTGTCAGTCATCCTCATGGAGGCCTTAAAGACTGAGATGCCTTCACCAGAACACATTGCAGCCTGGGTGGTGTTGGCCAATCAATGGCCTTGCCGCCTAAGTTGGATCCTTCAGTGTGTGGATGACGACAGACAGAGAGCAAATATTGACCAAGCTTCTGATAGTTCTGTTACCTTTGATACTTCAAAGACATTATGGAAGGTGTTCAGCGAATCAAGGATGGAGCTCCACATGATCCGAGAAAAGGTTCATTCACTTCTGGAGCAGGATGGAGACCCTGAGCTCTTTGAAATGTTCCTTAAAAACGATTTCAAGTTCACTATTGAAGATTCCAAAAAGTTCAAACCCTCCACTGTGAACCTGGACCATTCCATTCAAAGGGAGCTGGCCATGGTCAGAGGAAGCTCCAGGATCAAAGATACAGTTAGCAGGAAGACGGCTGTACCCCTGCATATAAAGTCTGTGCTCAACATGAACACCGAGGATGTCTGCAGTGAGGTAAAGCACAGTTTCTTCTTTTCCTTGTCCTATACTCAAAAGCCATTTTCCAAGCTAACCTTAAACATCTATTCACAGACCAGGTTGCTGCTGGTATAAATGTAAAGTTTTTTAACTACTGGAACTTGATTTAAGATCCTGATATATAATCCATGTTTAGTGGTAAACAATTTTTGCAATAAAAGTGCTAAGATCTGAATCAGGATTGTAACTACACAGGTTCAACAAAATAATAACCACATTTCATACAGATGTTTTTGAAAATTTAATTTTTTATCTCTCTCTCTTTCTTCAAAAATACATCATGAAAACTAAAAGAAAATAAACAACATAAAAGTTTAAGTATACATATCTGTCTCTTCTGCTAGTTCCCATCAAAACAGTCCAAAACACATTTGTACAATAGTGCTGAAATCAGATAAATCATTGAAAATGCATCCATTGTTCATGTAAAGGCATATAAACAACATTACACTCAATATAAAAAATAAAGAGAATTACTGTGTGAGCCTCTTGGACCACGTGCAGAATAAGGCGATTTTGGAGTCGTATCTCTTTCCTCTGCATCAAAGTCAGTTCTAACCCACAATTCCACAGTCAAGCTCTTAACTAAATTTTGGTCATGTGACCCATTATATTTTGCATTAAAGAAGCATGACATAAATCAAACCATATTTTTCGCAAAATATCATCACAGATGGCATATTTTATACAATTTATTTATTTATGCCACATTTTATCATCTTGTTTATTACATTTTTAATCATATCTTTACAACTGTATGAACTTTTGACAGAAAATATAATATAAACATTTTAATGAAATCTGTCTCTGGGACAGCTACAAGGATTGCTGAGACAAAATAAATTGTTGCACTTTGAATAAGAACCAAAACAATCTGTCTTGCTATACTGCAAGCCCATTATTATTTTATATTGTTTACCATAGAGTCTGAAAATATTTAAACTAATAATCTGATTTAATGTCTTCCCTGGTCACCAGATGAAAAAGCTGGGTCTGCTGAACAGGTATGCAGAAGCTGTGCGGGAGAATGCACTGGATGGGCAAGCTCTGGTCTACAGTGACAATAATGACATTCGGGAAGTCCTGCAGATGTCCCTGGGAGACTGGACAGTCTTCGCTATCCACTTCCTTGGCTTGACTCCACCTGTCCCTTCCTGTCTTACCAGCTATCTGAACAAACCAGCTTCAGCTGTTACTAAACCATCACCATTCCCATCAGTGGCAAATCTGCTATCTGTCAAAACATAGAAAAAGTCTCCATGCAAGTCAGGAGGCAAAAGTATGATCAAAAGCAAACTTGTATTGATGGAAGCCCATCATTTTTATTTAAAATAAACATAATTAGTGACTGAACATTTATCAGGACTGTCACTGCTGGTAATATCCATCTATCTATCCATCCATCCATCCATCATCATTACCCTTTATCCTACCCAGGGTCATGGTGGCCTAGAGCCTATCCTGGTATCACTGCGCACCAGGCTTGGAAACCAAACCATACTGGTGTTTCACCTCCAGTGTTACTAATACTAAAATTTAAAGTCTGAGCTACAAAATATATTCACTATCCTTTCCTTTTTAAATAAATCCATACAAATGTATATTAAACACATAATGTGAAAAAGCTCATTTAAGGATAACTGGCATCCCTGTTTGAAAGTCTCAGCTGTGCAGTAAAAAATTTGCACAGTCCTTCGCTGTCTATGAGGCTGAAATTCTTCAGTACCATAGCACTGTTGAGTCAGGGTAAAGTGGACAGTGTGTATGTAAGTGTGTAGGTGGATTACTTTAGATGGCAGAAGCAAAAGCACCTTCTTCGTTCCTAACTGCAGCACAATTGCAAGTTTGTTTTTATAATTCAGAATGGCTTGACTATTTAAAACATTGTATAATGGCGCTGTGTAACTATGAATGACATCTTTCAGTGTTGCTGTGTTACTATGCCATCGATAGGAAAACTTTCAGACAATTAAACATTTAAACTTGTATGCCAAAGAAACTGAAGTACATATAAGTCTGGTTTAAACATCCATAGTTCTGTAGAAGGTAGATTACCTCTGTGATACAGTGGGCATTAAAATATGAGTGTTAAAAAATTGCATGTCAGTTAAGAATTAAGGTTTAATATAGTATGTAACATTACAAAAACTGCACAAGCTTCAGAAGATCTCGCTTGCCTGCTCAGTGGTTTGATGCAAACCTAAGATGAGTAAAAACTTAAGATAAAAAAATCTTGACCTCCACAATCTCTTCTTCAGTGCTGTTGATCTATTCATCATTATATTCAGTGTTCGAAATCCTCTGGCTTTTATCGACTTTTTTGTCCGCACAATCAATGAAAGGTTTCATAGAACAGATATTTCTTGATTTATTTGCCAGTTTATTTATTTACTGAGAGAGGAAATAAAAATATTTAGATGTTTAATTTTAACATTAAGCTATATTAAAATCCAAATGAAGACAAGTACTGTGCTTGTGTTATTGTCTCATCCTAGTGGGTTTTTACTGCCATCTAATGTAGTCAAGTGAAAATGCAGGTCAGTTTCAGGCAAGAACACAGGAGTGTAAACATGACAGAACTGTGAAACAAACGCCCTTAAAAACAAAGAAATAGGAAATGATAAAATCTCAAAAGACTACATTGGATGACTATAACTTTCAGGTGCATTTCAAAAAGAAGTCTTACCACAATACTTGAAGTTCCATTTTTCAATATGCAAAATAGAATAAACAAAAAGGATGGCTGGTTAGCCCATCGGTGCAGGAGCTTCATTGGCAGCGAACAGCTGAATGTTACCCCCATCGGTCTCTTTTTCCTGGGTCACAACCGGTAATATTTGAATAAAAGCAATGGTAGACAAACCGATTTAATAATCGGGCATCTGTGCCTAAAGCTCAGATCCAAAGCTCAGTCAAAAAGTTTGTCCTGAGGGGTCCTGATTTGGAGCATCCGCTAAAAGAAAACATGCAAACGTAGAAGTGGTGCAGGTGGTAGAAATTCGTAGGGAGCATCAAGCATATAACAGTTAACTTATTTATCATTGATAAAGTTTGGCAGATTGTACATAAAAGAGCAGTTACCAGGCTTTCAAATTACCACGTAGTAGAACAGCAAGAAGTTGCAGATGCAGCAACAAAAGATATCAAAGGCAGTTTTATTTATAGTAGTGTTAGGAATTAAACAGTATTTTGACCAACTGTCTATTATAATAGACAGAATAAAATTAACCTCATAATGCAAGCTTCTTGTCCTCCAATGGTTTTCTGTAAGTCCAGTTTCTATTGTCCATATTCATAAAAATTTACCTAATAAAATTACAATTGTGTTTGCATGCATGTTCTTTCTCCTTTTAACACCACATCATACTAAAATACAATGCAAACAAAATACAAAATTAATGCAAGTATGTCAGCGCCTTTTATTGGTACATTTTATTATCACCATGTATGCATTTAATTGATCACCCTTACTTTAGACTAATATATACACATTTAAAATTGAGAGTATACAAGTCAACATAAGTAAACTGTTCTATTTGACAAGTAACAGAACAGCAGTTTCAAGACAGAATACAAATCATTTCCAATTTTCTCCTCTCACAGAATACTTACAGCAGTACAAAGGACCTTTTTTTTTGCAGGAGACCAGGAAAATTCCAACTCAGACTACAAAATGTGCATGTACAAAACAGAAATAGTTCTGAAATATATACAAAAATATATATTTTAAAAAGGAGGTTAAGAGAAGTCTGAACATCCCAATATTTAATTTAAAAAAAAAAAAAAAAGACTCTGAAAAGGTTCCCTCCCCCACAGAAAGGGAGATGAACATACAAATTTTAACTGAGTTTATTAGTCCTTGAGGAAGAGAGCATTGAAATTCCATCTATGCAGCTTTCTTCAGACCAGGTAAGGCTAGCTCAAACCTGAAACGGCAGAAGAAGATGAGCAATGGACCAAACACACAAGGACAGGTGAGATCTTAAGGCAGAATTCAGTCACATGCCACTTTAAGAAGGCACCAGGACATCAATTCCAAGAACACAACAGTGCATCTGGGAGGCTTCTGTTCCCAGTATTTTTCCTCAGAGGACATCAAGTGTTTTGCTACAGTGTCCCCCCCCCCCTTCGCTGAACTCTGAAATAATTACTGTTGTGAGCCTTCCTTTCCAGCCAGTATTTGACTCAAAGGTTTGTCATACACATGCTGTTTTCCTGAAATTGAAACCGAAAAATGTAGACTGTCACAAAAACCCATTATTGTAACAAAATTGGAACCGGAACATCCTTCACAACTCTGTGTTCATAAATCCAAAGCTCCTTTTACTTCTAATTTGAAATTAATAAAACTATTCACTGACTGGATTCATCTGCAGAAACCTCAGGGAAAAGATGAAGATGCATTTTCTGTATAGTCATACAAATAGAGACACAAAATGTCAGTCATTTTTACAACTTCTTAATCAACCCTTATGACTGACCAACTGATCCCTTAACCGATCCTTTATTCCTTCGATTTATTTACAGGTCAGAATCTGTAAATCTTGACAAAAAGCAATACTACACATAAAGGACCTATGTAAATTTATATTTTAAAAATGTATGAAAAATAAATATTCTTGGTTTAACTGTTTGTATATTTACTGTCCCTTTATGGTGTATTTCATGTTAATATTGACCAAGTTGGGTTATTTTGTGCTTCTGTTAACAATGATTTGCTATCCACTCGAGCACCTGCAGTTTATGTTCCCCCTTAGGTTTGACCCTGTGTTGTGGGCTCTGAACTGCTGCCCATTCTGTATTTTTTTTTTTTTTTTTTTTTTTTTTATAATATCAGGTTTCAGCCCAGCCGGAGGCCTTTACTTCTGTAACTACAAAATATATCGGTATTATTCTGAGAAGTGAACTCCCTGTCCCAATGCTGAACAAACCTCAAAGCTGCCTGTACAACTCACCAGTCCGTGAACCCTTTGACCAGGTCCTGCCTGGTTAAATCGATCAGTACCTAGCAGAACACAAAGAAGCAGAAACTTACTAAATAGAAATGACATCTAAACAGTGACATAAATATATTAATATACAAGTCAAAATGCAGTGACGGAGAAAGATGCAGAGGACAGGAAGAAGTGGAAACAACTGATCCGCTGTGGCGACCCCTAACAGGAACGGCCGAAAGAAGAAGAAGAAAAGTCAAAATGCAGGCTTAACAGCAGTACAACATTTAAGGCTTCTTTCCATATTATAAGCAACTACCATTCCAATATCTTTCCGTTCACGTTTGTGGAACATTCCATTGTTCTTCACAGCTATGTCAAGCTTTCTGGTGTTTGCTTCTTCTAGTGGCACAGAAAATTCAAACCTGGGGGGGGGCGGAGAGAAAACCTTATCATCGTCGCCAAAGAGAAAGGGATGACATCCAACAGTTTCAGCCTGTACTTGACACACTTGAAATAAATCTAGCTGTATATTTTACTTCTGTTACACTTTATTTAATTTGGGGAACTTAAAAGTTAGCAACTTTCATCTACTTGCATCCTGCAACAAAATTACTCCTCACCCCAGCATTGAAACAGCAATCATATACAAGCACTAAGGAACCTGCTGCCTCAGGCCACACCTTGGCATCTACTTACTTTTCATTAAAGATTGGATTCACTGTCTTTTTCTTTACTGGCGTCCTCATCCTGTGTTTCCACGACTGTTCGGGGAGGAGGTACAGACGAACATAAACGTCAGAGCCCTCTTCACTGCAGGGAAACAGATTCCTGCAAAAAAAAAAAAAATAAATAAATAAAATTAAAAAATAAAAAAAATAAAAAAAACATGGAGCAACACTGCCGTTGGTGAGCTGAACCTTGATGGTCATTGTGAATTCCGAGAAACAGGAAGATACAGGAAAATGCTATTAATCTTAGGACAGACAACAGTAGAGTGCGAAACCAAGGCTTGTACGAAAGTGCCCTTGTCACTACAGTTAAGAATTTCATCCATATTGTGTAAAAGGACTGCAGAAGAAAGGTAAGAACTTTGCTCTATAACCTGCAATCGTATTCAAAATGCCTACAAGTCAGAGGTTACTGTGCTCCACTCATATTCACTTCTCTACTGCATGTTGTGTATTTGCTTGAAGCTATAACATCACCCTCCTGCTATCCATAAGAAAACACATCAATGTCCAAATATTGTTCCAACAAAAACAGACTGTGTCTAAAGCTGAACTTTTCAGGAATTCTAATACTGGATTGGCTCACCTGCAAGAGTTGACCATGACTATGAGTTTCTTCCTCAGCGTTGCATAACGCACGGTAAGATGGATCTCACCAAAACTCCCTTGATGTTTCAGGATGGCTCTGTTATTAATACAAAAAAAAAGTCCAAAATTGTATCAGAATATGGAAACCATCCAAAGCAACACATGGATAAGTGATATGCAGCACTGAGGCAGCAGAACAGCTACATGCTCCAAAGCAGGAGAGCAAAAACTATTTCCCTTGAATTACTTCACTGACATCTTTGTTTAAGGGGACTTAATGTTAGAAAACGACCATTCAGTGACTTACTCATTTGTACAGGAGGGTATTTTTTGCTTGGGTAATTCTAGATTAGTAACTTTGTCAGCGACATAACAGTTGGAAGCAGGCCTTCACACTACACAGCTCCAGTTACTGTGCAGCCTGCTGCATGGCCCAAAACCTAAAGTTGGACGTGTCAAAACCACCACCATCCCGAGGGCCCCAAAACTCACTCAGGAAACGGGGTGTCGTTGGTCAAGTCGAAGCGGGAGGCTGCTATGGAGTTTTCGGACAGCATACTCTGGGAATCGTATCGCTGTAGGCTTGGGTCCCTTAAGAAATGTGTGGAAGGTGCCAACAGGCGACCTTCTGCCACAGTGTAGCTCCGGTGAGGAATGGCATCCGCATTGAGCTTGCCGGAGTTTGCTAAAGGTTCGCTTGAAGAAACACTGGATTTAGTAGTGGCCAGCTCACTGGGTGGAACGTTGGATGAAGCATTGAGGGGAACACTAGCTGAAGCTTTTTCTCCAGAGGAAGTGACCGGTTGCGGCTGGGGTCCTGCTGGGGTCTTAAGGGGTTGAGAATTGGTACCCTTATGGGGCTGAGAACTGGCGTCGTCGCTCTTGCTCTTTGGCTCCGGCATCTCAGGCTTCAGGATCTACAGCAGGTGGCAAGAGATCCTAGTCAAGAGTGCACTTACAGAACCTGGCAGTGAATTCTGTCCCAACACATTAATTCTCACTTACATGCAGAATTGTTACTCAAAAACACTAGCAACTTCTGCTATTCTGCTGGCCCTATCAGCTTGGAACCTCCTTGAAAAGATTTGGTCCACAGCTTAAAAGAACAACCATCCTAGTGCTTAAACCAGTATGAACAGCTTTCCTTTTTTTTTGTTCTTGGTAAAAGCTATTGTGATTTAATTTGCTGGACTCCTGCTTATTTATCCATTGGCTGCTAGGAAACCACAACATCAAATCATATCAGCAGGTGCTCATCAGCTTCAAACTCGTACACTGCAAGCCTCTAGAACCATCTTGCTTCAACCTTTGCACTCAGTCTGTCTAGTGATGGACTGAATATCATCATCATGTCCTACACACACACACACACAAAATATTCATTGATATTTACTGCCCTCCTGTAATTGTAACCATTTTCTTGAAGGTTCTGAGTTTTATGGTTCCCCACCCACACATTAGCAAATGGACTCATTCCATCCCCTGGGGCATGGGGGGGGGGGGTGATTGCAGATTTATCCTTTAAAAAAAAAAAAAAAAAAAAAAAAAAAAAAAAATCTCTCCGATAACAAAAGACTGATTTTTCCCATTGCCCATTATGAACTGTATTCGCTCGCCTTCTAAACATAGATGGCATCTGCACATCTTTGACAGCACCCACCCTCAGGGTTGCCTTCATCTTGATCTGGCTGTTGGCCCCAGAGTTCTCCAGCTGGAACCGCTGGTCCAAAGTCATGTCTGAGGTGCTGAGGATGCGATGTAAGGGCAATATGAGCATGCCCAACAGTGTTTTCTTCTCATTCTGCTTTACCTACAGCCATCCGCAGCAAGACAGACATTAAAAGTACAGCAGTAACTAAAACAGTGAAGATAAGGTGATTTTTTTTTTTTTTTTTGTTTTAAATTTCTATGCAAACAAATCTGGATTTGATCCAGTAATTTCATTTATAATGGTGTGAGAATCAATATTTTGCTAAATTGTACGTTAATGCAGTAAAAACTGCTCTTTCCACTGCATATATAGTAGCTTCATACATAGGCAGGATTCACACTGGTTTCAATTTTGTCACATTGTGACAAACTGGAATTACTTGGCAAAAGTCTGAAATTAATTTTCATTAAGTGTTTCACTAGCATATATTATAATGACAGTAAATCTGTGTAATAATGGGTATAAAATTCAGACTGGTAAGAAAGGGAAAGGAACAGTTAATAGGGTTTAAGCCAATATAGTCAACCCTTACAATCTTATTACATTAAACAGACTTCAGTACAATGAAAGGTCTACGTAATTGTTTTGTATCTTTGGCTGATTTTGACCCAGGGTAACATTTTCCCTTTCATTTGTTTTTTGTTACTAATGAATTCTGATCCCTATCACCCAGCCAAATAGTGATTTGATGGTGTCTTTCAGATGTAAAAAAAATAGCCTACCTGAACACTTAGGCTATGGTTTATGTTGTGTACAAAGAATGTGAAGCATTCCTCCCAAACAGGATCTTTGGATGCAAAAATCACCTTCAGGAAAATAAGGGTGGGAACAAAAGTACTGTTATGCTCAGGTCTTTGTAGTCCATTGCAATACTATACATTTCTAGTATCTTTAAAAAAAGGGAAAAAAAATTATAAATTTACATGAAATTTTAAAAATTGAAAACAGTAAAGAAAAAAATAACCTTGCTTTTTTGGCTCTGTTTGTTGACTGTAAATTCCACATACGTATCTGGATTGGCATTTCTCCTTGTGAGCTACAAGGAAGAATAAAGCAGAGTTGGAGCTCCTTTTTTAATTGGGCTGCATAAAAAAAAAATGTTAGAAAAATACACATCTTAAATTACATGAGCGAAAGACCAAGTTCCTCAAAATTACTTTCACCTGAACCGGTTTTCAGAATGTGATCTGCAACACATGTACTGCACACCTGTGAAACTTAATATTTACTACATTAAATTTAAATCAAATCCTGTTCACTGGTTGAAGAACCCTAACCCATGCCAGGCCTGAGGATAAATCATTGTTAATTTGTCAATATATGATCATTTTACTGATATTCATAATTATTTTTTTTTTTAGGGTTGGAGGGGGTGTTTCAATTTAACTTTGTTAAAACTCCACCCACTATCAAACCAGCAGAGGCCCTGACAGACAGGAATGCAACCATCCCATTGCCAGAAGGGCCAGTCCGGTAATGCCTATGGAATGAGGGCCAAAGGCCACTGGAGGAAGGGAGGGAGCAAGAAGCCAGGCCACAGGTGAGGCAGGTATGTTCATTAGGGGTTGCCACGAAGCACACACCCCATCCTATGGCTGCTGCTGCACCACAGAGTAAAGCAGGGTGTGGTGCAGAAACACAAACCATGAAACAGGCTTAGATTTTGTAACCTCCCCTGATGCGTGTTCAAAAAAGGTGACTCATACAACTCCACCTGGTGGCTTAGGCACAGCTTTTATCATGATAATCCTTTCAAAATAAACAAAAAAATAAAATAAATAATAATAAAATACTCCTCATATTCTCCTACCCTGGCCTCCTTTGAAGGTTTCCCGTGCTTTTCATTGTGGGTTAACTCACTTTGGTTTTTCTGCAGTGGAGAGAAACAGACTCGGTCAGCTGTCTGAATAAATTGCACACCTGACAAACAGCACAGCACTTCTTAAAACACCGACTTTCACTTCCAAAACAAACATGCCACAAGTAAGAGTTAATACCGGTGATATGGTCAGAAAACCTAAAAATATTGACATGAGGCCAAAAGGGTCAAGCACAAACGCATCAGTGAACTCACAGGCAGGTTGAAAGCACTGTCAAGGTACACAGAGAGCATAGCGCAGGAACAGCTGTCATTGGTCTACAGGGGAAAAAGAACCCAAACGGTGACTGAAACACAGATGCTGCTCTCACATTCGGTTGTTTCCAAACTGAGCAAAGCAACGAAAGGCCGAAAACACTAGTGTGAAAATCTCTGCTCAGCTTGAAATCACCCTTTTTCAAAATCACCAGCATAAAAACATTTAGTTTTTAAAATTCTTCCCCCTCCCTCTCACTCCTGTTCCCACCCATATAGGACCAGTTTCAACCTGATACTGCATTACCCCAGTATCACCCTGGAATCAGTCTCTTCATGTTTAACACGGGTGTTATTCTCCATATTTTATCATTCATATAACACAAATCTACACTTAGAGTGCTGCCACTGCTTGAAACTTTCAATACAGAACACAACATCCACATGAACACACAAAGGCCCAGTTGGACTCAAGCCCATGTCCCAGTGCACAGCCCAGGAACTGTGAAGCACCAGCACTAGTCACTGAGCCACTGTGTTACCCCTATTGTGTGACTGGAGCCAAATAAAGGCTATGCACTTCTCAATGTGTTTGTGTGAATCTAATAGTTTTAAAGTAAGTCGCCACTTTACAAACTTGCAAATATTTCTGCCAATATGGCTACTGCAAGCACATCACAAGAGTACAGGACAATACCTCTACAAGAAGTTTTGGGTCCTTTTGGAGTGACAGCCATTGCAGGTTTAGATGCACCTTCCCATGCTTCACTCCTTCCAGGGTCAACCACTGCATGACATTGAGTTTTAAGTGCATTTTACACTTCATGGATATTATATATAAAAATAAAAGCAGATATAAATTTTTGCCATTTTTGATTTCAATGACAAGGAAAATATGGTGGATTTAGGAGTGTTCCAGATTCAGCAACTCATTTGGTCCACGCACAAAATTTACAGGTTTATGTCAAGACAACAGGCAAAAAAAGTATGTGTTCCTCCTCACTTCTTGTTAAGGTAGAACATTGTACCTTATCTACGACTCGCTCCTTTTTCACTTCTCCAAAGTCCAGGCGAAAGCTACATATAGGGAAAAGTTCCATGTTTCACAAGGTGATCTAGGCAAGTAGCAACTTACTTCTGCAGCCTTTTTCCTTAACTACTTGGCATTCATAAAAATACGACTGGTAATGGACAAGTGGTTTTTACTGAATTAGCTCATATAAATTGGTTGTTTTAGTCAGCATGCACTGTAAGAACACTGGTCTTACCTGCCCATGAAATCATCGTTGTCTGTGTCTTCATCATAGAGTTCCAGCTCCAGTTCCTGCCCTGGTGCTTCATGGATCATGAACTACAAACAGCAGTTTAGCAAAACAACCAAAATGACCAATGCAAGGTAAACAATGAACTCACTCCGAGCTCCCAGAAATAATTCAAGTGGATAAATTAGCTTCCTGAGCTCGTGTGGTGAGATGATGTTCTACCTGGTGATAACATGCCCTCTCTGGTGACATTTGACTCAGTAAGATGTACCGGCTTGGAAATCACCATAACAACCACAGTGTGAGGGATCATCTGCAAGGTTCCACATTAAAAATTTTGGGGTGCTAGTACCAACCTCATACACTTCATTCCAGGAGGGGTCAAGGGTTTCTTTGATGGTCTTGCTACGGAACTGTATGGTGCCAACTCTCAAAATAGCATAGGGGTCTGATTTGCCCTTCACCAATCCCATCATGTAGGTGTCCATGGCTACCAAATCCCGGGCCTCAATGAGACGGACGCGAACTATTCCCTAAAACGCAGGCAGCACAGCCTTAAAAACTCAAACACATCCATGTAAACCAGCCATGGACCTCAGAGTAACTGACAAACTACATGTGACACAACAACAATCTGTGTAGGAGTCATCAACACCCACAGGGACTGACCCGTGGAAGGGGGAAGCGCATCTGGTCCACCTTCACTTGGTCTATCAGCGGGATACACATGCGGTTGGGCAGAACCATGAGAGAAGCAATGACATCAATGATTGTCGATTCTGTCATGTGACTGTGGAGCAGGTAAACAATACATTACTAGATGTAACCGAATGACAAACGTGATGTGAGAAGAGGATTTATTAGCTTTTTTTTTTTTTTTTTTTTTATTAGTTCTTGAATACAGTTCACATTACCACATCTGGTGAATTTAAATAAAAATGCTATTGCTGCTCTTTCACTACTCAAATAAAACTTTATTCTACTTTTTTTATTTCAAGGAAAGCCTTTCACTGTCAAAAAATCTAACATCATCCATACCTTAGTGCAGGGGCATCCAGCAGGTTAGTCACTCCAGTCCAGTCTATTTCCAGGGTCTAAACAATGAAAATGAGAAAAAAGTTAAAAGTTATATACAGATACATGCAATCAAGCAAAGACAACTGTATGCATTTTGCATTTATTTAACAACTACATATGTAATAAATAATAAAATTTATAATAATGTACAACTCACCGGTCGACGTATAAAGAACATTGTGATGCCTCCCACCAAGGGGGACTGGCCAATCAGAGGCTCCAAAATCACACGCAACATTCCGTGAAGCTAGAACAAAACACACGTCATTCTCACATCCAAAGTCATTACAACAGGACAAAACCCATGTCTCGTCTTAACAACTTTGTTTCAGTTATAAAGGTTTTATTTCAAATTTGTTTCTAAAACAAATTAACTCATTATGTTTTCCAAGCTCTGCTGAGACGCAAGTAGCTTAGCAAAAAACCAAATGTCCAACTGGCTTACAAATGGTGAAGCTACAAAAGCATTGGTATAATCTTTTAGGGAAAAAAAAGGATGTTAGCACGAAGGATTTAGTCATAAAGAATGACAAACAATTACAACTGTACAAATTACAAATAAAATCAAAAATTATCATTTGTTCATATAGATGGCATTCTTCTTCCAAGGGACTTACAATGTGAGGTTCATATAATAACTAAATTGCCATTACCCCCCCACTTACAGTCTCTGTGCCCCCCCCACCCCAGAGTAATTCAGGGCAAGTACTATGTTCAAGAGCACAACAACAGGAGGTGGGATTCAAGCCCAGGTGTTTTGACTACATGGTTTTGATTCTAAACAATACGGCATCCACTTCCCCTTGACATATGAAATGACAGATACCTGCAGAACCCAAATTTGAATATTAGCATGGTGTCAGCTAAATAGATCTCACAGCAGGAGCCAACCTGTCTGAATTGCAACATCTGAAGGAGGAAGCCAAATGTGCACTACACATTGGATTGGAACTGCAAAAATGGCCAACTTGTTTTATCCTTTGTTACTTTTTTAAAGTTAAACCAGTCTTGCAGGAGTTTAGCTAGTTTTCTATCACCAAATTGTCGTTTAAAAGAATGAAAAACTTCCTGCTGACTGATACTTGCAAGGACAACATATGAGAACCTGGTGAACTGCTCCACATAAACCAGTTTATAGCTACTTCTCCAATGCATTATGAGCATTTTCACATACAGTACAAAGGAATGGTTCCAGTCATCTGGTTTAGCCAGTTAGGCAGGGGAGGAAGAGGTGTGTTTCAAAAACATTAAAGTCTGACTAGCTGAAAAGGGGGGAGGGGGAAAATGTCATGGGTATGACATTTAAATGTTTACGGGTAAACAAAAGGGTTGCAGGTAGGCACGGTGCCCACCACCGCCCCCACCACACTCACTCACTTGAATGCTTTTCACTCCAGCTGAGATTGGCTTCTTGACATCTGCATCAATGTCAACATCTCCCATGTAGCTGGGGAACAGACAGCTTCCGTAAGTACACGCTTACGCAGCCATATACTGAAATGTATAAAATATCTCCGTGTACTTCTATAATTACAGTTATTTTAAGAAAAAGACAAAAAGGACAAAAAGGAGATCCAGACAGACTATTCTTCCAGCAGTTGGACCGTGACATACCTGAGAATTTATCCAAAATTCTGCTTTAGGTGGTCATTATGGGAGCTGCAGTTGGTCAACAGAGTCTACTAAGTTTTAAATTCTCAGCCATAGGGCCAAATGTTACACAGCACTGAAAGCTGCTGTTTTTTTTTTCTCCCCAGACAAATTTGCATGAAATTTGACTGCAGTTCATGTTGTTGTACACTGAGCAACATCAGTACCTGAAGCGACCAAGTTACGTTTGGGTTGATTTAAGATTAAGTACATCTGAGACGCTCCCGAGAACTCTTTGCCATGTTCACCTTAGTGACTTCAAGTGTTTCAAATGAAGTTTTAAAAAGACACGAAAATGAATCTGTTTTACCCCAAATAAAAGTTTCATTTGTAAAGAATGTACCTTAAATTAAGATCCAAGATGACCTCCCTCTTGTCCACTTCGTCTGTGTACGCCTTGACCCCTGTGACCCTGAGGGGCTAAAACAGAAGAGTCACAGCAACATGAACACTGTTCCATAGTATAATAAAGAGATTTAAATGCTAACATCAACATACCAGATTTCAGATCACTAACAAATGTGAGGGTGAGAACACACAGCTACTGGGGAGGAACAGCCCATTTAAACGCCCAAACACAAAAAAGTTCACTGAAAATACTTAAGATCTTTGGGGTTCTTTGGCACATGTGAGCTACAGAGACCCTCCCTATTTTCTCTGCTCTGAGCCTGAATTACTGATTTTTCAGACGCTGCCACCCTCAGTACTAAGGAGGAAGGTCACTTCGGTAATGGAACTGAACCATTTGTGTTTTAACAGTCCATGCAGTTTGTGTTGGGCCTTTTTATGGAGTTGTATGCAGAGTGCACTGGAGGACGAACTGCTTGTCACACTGAGGTTAGCGATGTAGCCAAACCTTCTGACCGAAGTGAATTTTGGTGAAAGTGAAGGTCTTGAGGGATGGATTGGAGTTACGTATGACAGGCTGGATATTCTCCCTCATGAGCTTCTCCATGAACATTGCGAAAAAAGGCCAGGCTTGTAGCAGGATCTATGGAAAACAGGAAACGGCGACATGCCATTTTGCCAGGTAAGCGGTAAGATGCTCATGTCCGCCAAGCATCTTGATCATTCCAGTTATACAACAGAACAGCTAGGAACTAGGGCCCATTTCACAGGTCTAGATTATCCATTAAACAGATGTCACAGCAAAAAAAAAAAAAAAAAAAAAAACAGGAAAGTGCTGCACAAAAACATGGTGGTTAAAGACTTGGACATTGCTGGTGGATCAAGTGCAGGACAACCTTGCTGTCCTACTGTTGTGCAACTGCCCAAAAGAACATCCAGTTACAAACAAAAATACAGGCAGAAAAATTACTTCATTTTGGATTTGTTATATCAATATTAAAATCATAACAAGTAGTATTTAGTTTCATATCTACAAGTTCACTATAAAATACACTCTACAATACAGGTGGGAAATATTTACCTTGTTTAGCCATTCAGCCTTTTCAACCTCTGGGAAGTTCACCTGTAGGAAAATGAGCAGATTTGTTGCAGCAGTTTATACTCAAGATGAAATCCAAGCAAATCTTCTCAGTTTGCTGTTGAGTGGGTTTGGACATATGGCATGTACACAGCTCTGTTCTCCTGGATGTAAATGCGCCACCGTGCTACACACCTGCAGATGAGTTTTTCATTATAATGTCTAACTGCTCCTAAGCAAATGCGTGATCTTTATGGTCACTGTCCATTTGTCCTGACATCAAAACTAACACCACAGCAACACTGGTACAACAGCACGTAGCGGTCGAGTCAAAAAGTAAAAAAGATGTCTGAACAGTTGCAGGGCCTCCCCGTGCTTAGAAGATCAGAGAACCAGAATTTCTGAAACACTGCAGAGCACCGTTTCCACACAATAAAAAAGGTGCTTTAGACAAAGGTTTGGCCAGAGGACAACATGATAATCACCCAGTATAGGATTTTCCTGTCCAGCAACCACATTGTACACAGAGAGCGAAGGAAGTTCAAAGCTAAGAGATTCTGGACAACTATTTCCAGCTGTGGACAACAAGTTGAATTATGGCAGGGTTCTTCAGGGATGTTCCTACATCATCCCTCATTCCTTTGTCTAGCTTGGACACTGGACAACAACACCTGCTGAACCAGGCAAGGCTGCACATAGACAGGTGTGAGAGATGCATATGGGTCACATCTAGATGACCTCCTTAGCTAGGGATGTTACAAAATTAATACAAACCTCTGCAGCCTGAGCAACTGTTAGATACACCGCAGATGCATATACCTTAGCATAGCAATCATTTTAATGGTTTAAACTTAACAGAAAGTGCCACAATAAAGTCGTATCCGTAACCAAATGTCCAGGGGGCCTGCTGCTTTGTCTCTGACAGTGTTTCACATCCAGCTGGAAAAATCCAGAATGAAATGTTAAATTAAAGTAACAACTTTAGAAAATGGCCTCAGAAAATCAAAATTATAACCGAATCAAGTCAGGACGATGGTAAGGTGCATTTTTCCACCGCGTTATCGGCCCCAAGGGAAAAGATGATATTGTTTGGTTAGCATTCCTAGCATGCAGCAAAGTTGATTTAAAAAGGGCATGCAGGGAATAACAGCTCCATCAGTGTCGGACAGGTGTTCCAGGAACGCTATTAAGCGTCTGTGAAGTGAAAATATGGAGAAAAGAAGAGGTACGAGGTCTTGAAATTGTGGCTAAAAACAAAGTGGTTTAAATCCCACCCTCTGCTGTAGTACCCTTGAGCAAGGTGCCCACCTTGTTATGCTCCATTTAAAAAACCCTTGCAATGTAAAGCAGTAAATAACTGCATCAACAACCTAATACTGGGAAGGTAGTCAGGAGAAATGTGTCTCCTAAATAAATGTAATGTCTATGCCAACAGCCTAAAATCTATTATAGTGCAGTCTTTTCATATCAGACTTCATACCTTGTTCAGTGACACAGCAAAGCACGGACATGGGAAAAGGTGGGCCTGGCTTACCCAATGAGCAAACTCCATTTCATATGCGACAAATTCCATGAGAACACCGAGAGTAAACAGGAAATGTCGTGGATGAATAAATATTAACGCTGTGGCCAATACATGTACACCAATGAGGTGTGTGTATGCGTGTTCTGTGCTTACTAATGCCTGAGCAGTTGCATGGATCCTTAGAGTTTCTGGACATTTTAATCATATTACTGTGACTGTACAGATAAGTGGAGGTTTAATGTTCCATCCATTTATCCATCCTTCAGTAACCACTTATTCAGTACTGCAGTCACAATGGTCCAGACCAAATCCCAGGAGCATAAGACGCAAAGGAAACCCTGGATACATACCAAGGTCATTTTAGATGTTCCTATTCATGTGAAAAACATCTTTGGACTGTGGAAAAGAAACCAGAGCACCTGTTGCTTAGAAATGGTCAAATTTGTTAGGTAATGTTGAGACTAAACCTACTCTGTAATAGATTTTAGGCTGATTTTGGCACAGACATTGCATTTATTTAGGAGACACTTGTTTCGTGACTACCTCAACATTATTAAGTTGTTTATTTACCCTTTTACAAGGCAGGGGTTTTTCCTTTATAAGCATGGTGGCAATAACTACAATGAAACCTTAATTTCATACTGAATTCCATTTTCCCCATCTACGGCATTCTTAAAGCCGAATTTTCTTATTTCCTGTAATGACAATTACATACAGAAATGTCAGATTTTTTTTTTTTTTTTTTTTGGGGGGGGCTTAAAATGTGCCTCTCCATATAAATGTTCAAAGTGGTGGGAAATATGGACATTTTGGAGATTGACATACATTTCAAGAGAAAGCAGTGCAGTGGCAACTTGCTTGTTAGCTATCAGCATAAAAATCACACATTTTTTATGTTGCTGGAAACTTCCCTCTGTTCTCAGTTTCTCTTCCATCTTGTTTCTGGACGAGGCCCACACTGCCAACAGCTGCGCACCTACAACCAGCAGAACTGGCAACCTTGGGGCTGGACAAGGAATTTACTCTGCACAGAGCGCAGCTTGGTCATCATAGCTGCACATATATTTTTGCATTACGGTTGTCATATCCATACACGTACCTATCCGGCACAACAGAACGCACAGCAGGGGCGGGCAGCCACAGCACTCGGACCCCACAGACTTATTCTCCTCCCTTGTGTTGCAGTCTTTTTTTTTGTTTTGTTTTCCTCTCCTCAGCTACCTGCTGGCTAACTTTAGAATAAACAGTAAAAAAAAAAACTGCTATTATAAGTGTAAGGACATCTAACTTTTCTGCTGTCTCTGTCCTTGTCACTGGCTGGACAAGAGCTGCATAGAAATAGAATTAATTTTTACAAGAAAGAGATAAAAGCAAAAACACTAGCCAGTTAATTTAGGGAAACTGAGGTTCGAGTTACTTGAGCTGTTAGTTTAGAGACACCAGTTAGGTAAGAGACACACAAACACACGACCTACCCACGCCGGCATATTCAGGGATTTCAACTCCTTGCTGATGACAAGCTTCTCGTTCTCCAGGAAGTCGATGGCCGTGTCCATTCGGATGTTTTTGTGCGTCTGGTTCTTGGCCCACCAAGTCCACATCAAGACACACAGCAGAATCCAGCTGATGCTGAGCCCCAGGTAGCCGGTCAGGTAGACCGGGTAGAGGACGAGCAGGAGCTTCCCGAAGTGCAGCAGGAACTCGGTGAGAAGTTGGTTCACGGCCGTGGGGCTGTACTGCTTGCTGTCAGCCTCCTCGGCCGTGGGGGGCTCGGCGGGCCACCGAGCCGCCTCTGCCGCTGTCGCCGAACTCATGTTCATCCGTCGACCAGGGTTCAGCACCCGCCTCCACCTCCCTCCCTACGCGGGGCCAAGTTGCACTGCTTAATGCGGATTTAAACGCAGGAATCCTCCGCTATCGAGGCGTGCGGGTGTAGCTTCACTGCAGAGCAGAGCAGTTCGTTCTTTCTATCTTTCTTTCTTCCCTTCTTCTTTTTGACTTTTTGACTTTTTCACTTCCGCGTCGCCGGCGCGGCTTTTACCCAACAGGTGCGTGCGGCCCCGCCCACCTCGCCGCGCCACGCCCACTTGGAAAGAAGCGACGTCGCGGGTGAAGTAAACAAGCAGGACGGTTTCGCAGCTTCGCGTCGCTAAGACAAAAACAAACCAAAAAAAAAATGTTAGGATAAATCTTTTGTAAAATCTTGTGTTTGTATTTGCGCAACTGTGTCATCCGAGCGTGACGAACGGGTTTGGCGTTAAGCAGCTCCACGAAGGATGGGTTCTCCGCGTTCCAGACACTCATCCGCTGCTTTTTACACGAACCTGAGCACTGAGCGGGGAAATACTGTGGTATTTTTTACTCTGTGGAAGCGGCGTGTCGCAGCTCCCGGTCAGGCGTCGGGGGACGGAGCGCTGCGCTTTAATTCACCTCCAGGGGGCGCCCTTGTCGCGCCTCTGGTTTCCTTCACCTGAGGAATTTGGATAAATGACGCAATAACACGAATTTAGTGTCCGCTGCACTTTTGGAATTCGTTTGACAGCATAAGGAAAATCGTGAAGAGTCTCAGTGTTTTGAACACAATTCTTAAAGCTGATCGTTTTGCCCGGAATAACTGAGCGTTCGTGTATAGAGTCACTAATAACTGTTTGCCTGTCCATACAGGAGGGCAAACAAATGTCGTCTTGAAATGTTTTTGATCCCCAAATATCTGTTACTGACAACTTTCACAAGTTCATATAATAGAAGAATAAAGTTGTAAAGTTTTGGCTTGAGATATGAAGTACTGTTTATAGGGCAATTAATTAATAATATTAATTAGTAATATTCTTTTCATATTTCAAAGAGTGGCCGGAAACCCAGCGTGTGGAACAGCCGACCGCATGAGGGCGCTGTTCATCCATGACAAGTGTGCGTGTTGGGGGGATGGTGTCCTAATTTTGCAGCTCAATGTGGTTTAGAAATCTGAACAACAATATAAAAACTGACCAGCACATAAAAAGTAGAATTAGGATAAAATACATTGAAATAAGCTAAAATAACTGGGACAGTAAAACAACATAGACAAGAGCAGCCATTTTGATGTGGAAGACTCGAATCAAAAATTAATGACCAAATAACACTGTAAATAAATAAAGAGAGAAGCCATTTTAAAATTGATGCGTTTGGAAAAGTGGCATAAAAGAGGATAGTTATAAATTAATTTAGCTGGTATCTTTTTTTGTTTTCTAAAGCAGCGTACAAGTTGAATTTTGTATATTAGCCTCTTTCAATGCTTAGTTGACAGTTGTGGTTTTTACTACGGTAAATCAGGGTAAATACTTCACTCAAGGTGCAGCGATTGCACTGCAGGTCTTTTGGCTGGAGGGCTCTGGCCAGCAGAAGACGGGATAACTTCACAACTACAGAAAGGCAGGCCTTCCTATGTCACGCCGAAAATTCCGACTTTGCTCAGAAAAAAGCCAAACCCGAGAGAGAACCTCATCCCAAAATGAACTCTTAGACTGATTAATATTATAGCCCGGCATCACATCATTTTTTAACTTGCAGATCTGCATAAATAAAATTGGAACCACTTGTTCCAGCACCTCCTTCTTCTCCATATTTTGCCCAGATTCAGATTCCCATTCATAATGTTTAGTGTTCAGCTCGAATCTTTGAATTAGCTTGTTATTAACCTACTATAGTCTGTACCTGAGCTAATTTGGGTTTGCTGTGAGAACATGTGTTTCGGGGCTCCGGGTAGCGCAGTGGCTGGCATTTTTCTCCTGCAGTCAGAAGGCACTGTGTTCAAACCCCGGCTGTAGCTGTAGTGCCCTTGAACATAGTACTTACCCTCAACCGATCCAATAAAAATTACCCAGCTGTACAAATGGGTAAATAATTGCAAGCAGCTTATTATGAAAACTTAATGTTGTGTCTCACCTTGACCAAAGTGTCAAGTGAACAAATGCTGTATGAGCATAAGTTCTCATTTCTGTAATAGTTCCTGTAATCATTTTATGCCTTGTTTGCGAAATGCTAAAAAATAGCATGTTTGCGCACACCGTTTAAGCTGCAAATGGAGTAAACGTACCTGTAACAGAGCACTAGGCACTAAGTTCCAACATTTTTAATTCTTCTATAGCAATAACTCAGATCCAGGCTACCTTTCCATGCAGTCCTTGTATGCAGGTTGCATTGCAGAATAAGGAAGGTGCTTCAGCTGGACCACTTGATGAAAACTCTAAGGCTTAAATTTATAAGTGTTTCCGGCGCTGTTGTCCTCCAGCCTTATCTTTCTGCTTTGTGGGTGTTCAGCTGCCTGCAGGGAGCTTGTCCTTGTCCCTGTAATATTCCTTTTCCCTTGAGCACAAAGCCATCATCTGCAGTGCAGGCCTCCTCAAGGACAAACCAACCACCAAAGGTATTTATTTAATTATACATTCAGAGAAGGCATCGGTTTTGAGATCTTTCCTCTGCAGTTTGTATCAGCAGCTACCAGAAGATCTTTTATGAAGTCTGAATTAAAGGCATTCATAATGGCACCAAAAGGTTGTAATGAACTCGGCCGAGGCCGATTCCCTCGCTCAGCTTGATAAATGCGTTTGGTTTAATGGGAACGCGGCAAAGAGCCTCATTCATGTTCTGCCAGGAGAAGAGGGTGTCTGTCCTCTGTGGTCAATCCCCGCTAAGTCTTTCCAGCTCTCTATGTTAATTATATATAAGCTTGATTTTTTGAGGGTGTTAATGCAACCCTGTCGGTCAACCACCGGAACTTTATTAGGTCTTACGAGGCAGTTCAGAACTGCATGAGAATAGCTTCCTCCTTTCTCTACTTTGTTTCTTGGAGTTTTATGTGTGGTTCTACAGCCATGTTAGCTCCAGAGTTCAAAGTTACCAGTCTTGTGCTCATTATTTTGACTTAAATGCTATATTACATTGCTGCACAATATTTCGAAAGCTGAAGCAGTGAAGTATGACGCTTTAAAGGCATGAAGGCAGCTTTGAGGCAAATGAAAACTCAACTTGGGCCTAAAAACCGTTTAGCAAACTAAATCATTGGTACTGGTTTTGACTTAAAGAAAGCAAGTGTATGAAATATAAGTTCATCTAAATCATGCTTTCAATAACATTATCTGGGCTCTGGCCACAACACGAGAGCCAGAATTTAAGGAAAACAAACAAAAAAAAAAAAATGCACAATTACTCCTAATCTACAAGATGCTGTCTGCCAGTCTTCTGACATGAAAACTAAATGATGGAAATCTGAGCAAAAAAGGAAGAAAAACACAAAATATTGTGCACTGGCCCTCCATTAAATGTACAAAATCACCATCACTGGGCAAAGTTAAATCTGTGTTACTTTATCTACACTTTTAATATTTAATGCCATTATAGTTTAATTAAAATAAAATAAAAACATAACTTTTTTAAGTTTAGTGGCAACAGTGTCGTTAGGCAGGTCTGTGTCTCAGAAATAATCCTGACAAGTGTGATGTCTCCTTGGTGCTATGGTGTGACAGCCGGAAGGATAGAGCAAGATATGCAAAAAAAAGACAGTATTAACCCTTGTGACTATTTGGAGGATATCCATACGGGTATGAAGTGACTACGAAGGAGAAATATCTGTCCATCAATCATTTTCAAGTGTTTTCTAGCCACACGTCCACGATGATTCAGAGCCCACCCTAAAAACAGGAATACACTGGGACAGATGTCAGTCCATCCAAGCAGCAAGCAAAACTTGGTTTGCTGTTTGGTGGAAACTTTGCAGTGCGTTGTAAAACACTCCTTAGTTCGAAAAACAAATGTTTGTATGTAAGTTTATGTGTAATTTTTGTATAAACGTCACATCATCGTCTTAAAAATGATCCACGCTGACAACAAACACACACTGTATGGCCGAAAGCATGTGGACATCTGAGCATCACCCCCCCATGTGTGGAGGATGAACTTCCCATTCCAAACCCATGAGCATTAATATAGAGTTGTGGGGAACCCTTTGCTGCTATAACAGCCTCCACTCTTCTGGAAAGGCTTTCCATCAGACTTCGAGCACCGCTGTGGGAATTTGTGTCCATTTGGCCACAAGAACATCAGTGAGGTTGAACAAGGCCTGGCTTGCAGTCAACATTCCAGTTCATCCCAAAGGTGTTTGGTGGGGCTGAGGTCAAATGCTCTGCGCTGATCCCAAGCGTATCGGCAGCTGTCGACTTCTACGTTTTCACAAACAGCACTTTGTGTTGATCTGGCCCAGCAGTCATGATTTTAGTTGGCTTCAGGTTTTTAATGTCACCTCATAATATTGCTCTTCACTTCAACTTTTTGAATTCTAAGGTTTTTTTCAACCTCTCATATTAGTATGGTGTCAATATAAAATCTGGCTCCTCTCATAATAAGTTTGACACAAAGGTTAGAAAGTTAAGGGGTGGTATGCAGCCTCCTGTTCCTCCTTTGCCAGATTGAAAGATCTGTTTCTGTTTCTCCCAGATCTGTTGTAGCTGTAGCCTCCAGTCCAGAGCACTCATTCTTCATGAAAATTTTGTGTTGTGGTTCTATCCATTTATTGAATACCTTCTACATTTTGACATGATGGACATAATCAAAGGCTTTTTGGTACTCAGTGAAACATAGACTCAAGAGTGAAGAGATCTTTATTGTCAGCCCACCCATATTCTAGTACACAGCAGGGTTGAAATTGCATTTTTCTGGGGCCCACGGGGCTTCACTCAGGCAGTCAGACAAAGGACAACATAAAGTGCAGAAAATGACATCACAGTGCAAAAAATAAATACAAAGCATACAACATAAAAACAAAAAAAGCACAATAAATAATAAAACTGCAATAAATTAATGTATTGCAATGAATACAGAAGGCGAGCTCAAGACCTGAGGTAGCTGTTGTGCAAACTACCGGCAATGTACAGTGTTTACAAAATACGTTACAGTGCAGTTTTGTAAAGTGACCATTGGGGGGGGGGGGTGTGGATGTTAGGGACATGGAATGCTGAGAGAAACAGTTCAAGTCCTCCCCCCTGGTAAGTCCGGTCCTTTTGAAAATTTCCAGACATCTGGGTGTCTGTGCCATCCTGTCCACTGTGTACCTTGCTTTGTGCACAGGAATTATTGTACTTGGACCTTAACTCAAGTAATGATTTACACATTCATAGTCTAGGCTGAAATGAGTAGATGAATCTCTAAAGGAATGACTTCAGGAGTGAGTTTGATGTTTAGTCTGCTGAGGAGAGCGTTATAGTTTTAAAAGGAGTGTGGTCTCCCTTGTATGAGGGGATGTGGTGGTGCCTCATAGCTCTTGGGCTGCTTGCCTGACATGGGGTTCAAATCCTGCGCAGGGCTATGTGTGGAGTTTGCAGGTTCTCCTCTGGCAAACCGTTTCCCATCCTTCTTATCCTGGGAAGCATACTAGTGGCCACCTAGGAGTTGGTCATGGCACTTCTGAGTCACCATTGTATGAGTATTTTTCTGTCCCTCAACTCAATCCCCTAGGCAGCACGATGGTGCAGTGGGTAGCACTGGTGCCTTACACCTCTGAAGCTACAGGTTTAAAACCAGCTCAGGACAAATGGGCTTTGCATGTTCTATCCATGTTTACAACCTGGTCTTGTGCAGATAAATGTGATGGTTGTGGATGTACCCTGCCTTAACAGAAAAAGCCCTAAGGGTTGTTATGATTCAAATGTGACTGAATGGCACTTACTCTCCCTATTCAGGCCCAAATTGCTCCCCAATAACCCTGTCCAGTGCCCAGCATCGGCAGGTAACGTCTGACTATAATCTTAGCATCACTGGTGACTTGGGATCATTCCAATAACATGGGAATCGCAGTACTATTGCACCGAAAATCCTAGGAAAAATTCATTATCATCACATTGAAATAAATCTTATTGCATTATAATGGCACTGGCCGCTTAATCCCATTAATGTAACCGTGAAAGCTTAATGTCACTGCACTGACAGTGACGGCTCAATATCATTACAGTGACAATGACTGAAGCCACTTCCATTCAGATGAAAGTAAAAAACTCTTTGTGGTTAAAATTGTGCAGTAATCATCATTAGTATTTAATGCCTCTCTAATACCGTTGTAAATCATCGCTATCGTAGTAAAAAACAACGTACTGACAGATGAGGACCTATAAATCATTCTAACAGCAGCTGACTGTTTTGGCTGTGGAGTATTAATATAGATAATGTTGAAATGCTGTATGATAATTTAGAGCTCTCAGTGTAATGAGATAAAGTCAATATGGTTTTAAAAATTTGTAATGCAGTATTATTTAGTCTCTTTGAGATTGATACTAATATAATGTTGAAGAAATACTTTATATTAGCATATTTAATAAACCATTGTCGTAGTAAAGAACAGCTGATAATTCGTGTCAACTTGTGACACCCACTTCTAAATTTTCGTTAAATGTTGTGTTACAAACGCTGGCTCCTACCTTCACTAACGCAACCGGAACTGGAAGGCCATTAATAACATGGTTGGTCCTCAAAATCCAAAGTTATCCAATAACAGATAAACAATGCAGATGGCACTCGATTTATTTCACTGCTCTGGTTCTATAAAAGCGTTCGATATTTTTGCGATAAAAAAGACTAATATTTTTGTTAAGTTAAAACTAAATTAAAATAAATGCTGTTGAAACGGTCAAAAACAATTCCTTATCACCACACTTCTTTTCAATGCTGACTGTTGATTGATTCATGACCGATTCAACCATGTGTAACGTTTGACACTCAGGCGAGAACTGTAAACACTGTGAGAGTGAATTGAATGTAAGGCGACCTCACAGTCATTTTCTGTCTCCTTTCTGCTGAGTTTGGCTTACTCCCTGGTAATGGTTTGGCACATAATCACAGGTCACATTGGTTTCACTAGCGACCAAACATTTTCCAAGATGTAAGTTTAAGAAAACACACTAATGCATTCACTCGCTATCAATAACCGCTTGTCCTAAAGCAGGGACTCTATTGGAAGGCAGAGCACATCCTGGTTAGAATGCCAGCCTGTTGGACAAGCATTCGCTAATAGAGCCCACACAACAGGAAGAAGCTCACATGAACACAGGGGGTGGTGGTACGAAAACTCTCCACACCGAGCTGGATTTTGATTTAAATCCAAATGCTGCGCTCAGTGCCACCTGAAAAAAAAAAAGAAAAAAAAAAAAAAACTATTAAATGTTTGTATTTCCCAAAAGTCCAAACTCAAACACACTGCATTTAGGATCTGGGTGGAAGCTGTACATGCTGTAAACAGGCCGCTCGTTCTTACCCGGTAACACATTTTCCCACATTTTTACACTTCACCGTGGCTAAATAGTGGGATTTTAACAATTACAAACTCTTATTCTAACTATGTATGTGATGTATGCAATACAGCAAAGATTTTAATATAGTGATTCTTGTGGCTTCAATTATTATATTCGCTCAGCTAATAGCCAAAACCCAGAAAAGGGCATCATTCATTTGTTCATAGAATTCATTTGTTCATACACAATTCATCATCCGTCTCATTATTTTTCTGTGGACATGTCAGCATTTTGACTCTTACCTGTAGAAGACTGGTTAATGTGCTCAAAATATGCTTCAGAATATACAATTTGCCATTTAAACAGACTTTTGGTGTTAAATAGATGCTACTGCACAGGCATTCAGATTATTTCGATTTGTCAAAGACCCTCCGCCAAAATGCTTCGGGATGTACAGTACGTTGGCATTCCATTTGTTTTCAACCAACTTATTATTCTGTGTAAAACGCATCACGCTCGCTGGTAGCGTTCGACGGTCATCCGGGTTTTTCTTTTGCCTAAATCATGGCGTCGCGACGGTGAATCTGCTAGAATAAGCAGCTCAGCTGTTCCCGCCTCAGACCGCAAGTTCCGAGATAGATGGATGCTTCCACCCCTCGCTGTGCAGTGATTCAGGGTGGAAATCATGGCCTCGGCGCTGAATGACTGATGGCGGGGAAAGAGACACTGCATTAATCATGGTTTTCATCAATGGCAGCACGTCTGTCAAGCAGGCCCTCGCGCCCTCCTCCCTCCAATAAACCAGCCGACAGCTCATTTCTGAAAATGCCCTTTCGTTTTGTTTCACTGTCTTTTGTTCTTTTGTGTGGCAAAACAACCTGTCACAAGGACAATAAGCATCTGAGAGCAAGGTAATACGAGGACATTCATAAACCGAACGTTTTCAGTCCCGTTGCACTTCAGCTCATGAACGATTCCCCAATGACTTTAGCTGATAAACGCGCACATTCATGGCATCACGTGGGGGTCAAGGGTCAGGCGGATGCTAAACCGCAGCAAGCTAGCTGTCTGTCTGGCGAAACGGACAGATTTATAATTAAATGTGTGTGGCATTATTGGAAATTTAGTTGAAAACCAAACCGCAGGCCCGGAGATTCCTAGCGAAGTCCCTGCACTTTGCTTTGCCGCCTGCCTTTGTGCCCGTAATTAAATTCCGGTTCGGTTTCTTTATCTCCTGTAACCTTCCTAAAGCGGCCCTCGCCGGCAGACACGGGTTCGCAGCCATCGCTGCTATTATTGGGTCCTGGAGCCAGCTCGGGGATTTTCTGCTTATGCAAGTTTTCAAATTATGCAGAGAAATTATTTAGCGAAGCCACGCATCCGAGGCAACCCGCATTTCTTAAGAAGGGAAAAAAAAAGAAGAAAAAAATAGCTTCGCTTTAAATCCCGGAAAAGCGTCGACAATGAACATGTCTGACATGCCGAGGAATTTAACAGTTTGTTTGGTTGAGGCGAGTAATGACTGCGGTGTCTCGTTGTCAGACTCGGGAAGCTTAATTCCTTGAGTTGAGAAAGCAGCAGAATGAGGTTCGCTGCAGTTTTTCTAGGAGCTTTTTCTAAACACCGTTGCCCGAGTGTTGCTTCTAGGTTCAAAAATAGGGCTGCGACTCTCTCACAACCTATATACGTCCAACCAAAACTGCAGGAAAACAACTGACCTACAGGTTGAGGGTGCTACTTTTTTGTAGCTCTAAACCACGTAATTTTTAAGCTATTTTTCACCACGTCTGGTCCTGCCATTAATAATCCAAATGCACCTATGTAGCTTAAACCTGCTAATAAAATTATTTTCCATTAAAGTCCGACTAAAATGTGCTCCTTCTTAAAGTGAGTGACAATAAGCAGCAAAGATGGTGTTTGTGGCTCATGCAGATGATCTGTTTTTGAATAAGAAAAATCCTAAATGAAATACGTTGGGTTTATTCATTACTGAGCTGAACCACAGTTTTCTAATAGTGAAATAAAAGGTCACCATTAGTCAAAAATAACCACAAAAGACGCGTCGGCTCATCTCAGGAAACAGAGAGGCCTTATCTTCCTGTCCCTGGGAGGAAGTAGCAAGTCAGACGCAGGCATCTCTTTCACTGAGAGAAGGGGGCTGAAGTACTTAGGAGAAGGACGAGGGTGCTACCGCTACCCTGCACAGTGCAGCATGGAGCTCCAAAAGAAGTCCAAACGACCTTCGACCCCGATTCCCTTCTTCTGTCTTAACCCAGCAACGCACATGAACCTCACCCCTTCTGTTCACCACCGATTCTGTATGATAAAAGAAAATAATGACAGCAGCGGGAGGTCAACTGTCTACCTCTTTGTTCTTTCACTAACTTCAGTACTACTGTGAATTCTCACCTTCTGGCCAATCCTGCTAGTGCGAAAGCTTAACACGAGCCTCACTTGAAACTTTCGGTATTCAGATGAATAAATGGGATTGGTGACCATGGGCCTGTAATCCGGACAGACTCACCCCTCAAGCTCAGGTGTGTTTAACAGGTAAGAGCCGACCTGGAGGCACCACGGAAAGCAGCCAAACATTTAATTGGTACATATAGAAAAGTATTCACGTTTGATGTTGCTGGACAGCTTCATGGATGAGCAGGAAATTGTCGATGCTTCAAAGCATTTATTGTTATCAACCTACCAAAACAGAGCCAGAGGGCAGTTCCCACGATTCCTTGCTTGTTACCACTGTGTTTTGTAGTCGCTGTCACAAGCCATCCACACGATTTCTTTACAGTGCATTGTTATCTGTCATGTACTTGTTTGAATGTCTTAGCCTCCCTCTGACGGACAGTTGGAGGAAACTGGAGTGACGTCTCCTCGTGGTCTCCTGTGCGCCGCCGTGTTACATCTGCAATACATTAAAGCAAGAGCAACACAAAGCTTTCATCAGCAGTCATCTCTGTGCCTCATCGTGATGTTTCCCTGCGCACCAGCGAAAGTTCGGGGACTTCTCTGGGAGTCGCTCGCTTGGAAATGACAAAGTCCTTCCTCGGGTGGGCAGAACATGAGCACCGCGTGATAGATTTCCTCCCCAGCTCTAGGGTAGGTGCAGACCACGTTAAGAAGAAGCTTGGTAACCTGCCAGGGTTGATCTGTCAGGCAAAGCGAGTCTGGCAGCAGATCGATATCCCTCACTTTTACAATCACAGAAGAACAGTAGCACTTGTTACATTGATTCTTAACACATTAAGCCCCCCTCGTCCTGGTGTGTCGATGACGTTTTGCACTGCGTAAACGTAAATTAAAACCAAACCCATCGATGAGCGTTGTCTAACTCAACATCCTATTAGCTTCTCCACACGTTTTTCTACAAGTCATTGCCCATGTAAACCTACGGTTATGCAAATAATGCACATCGGCAGCTTTTTTATAAAAGAAACTGGGTTTTGTGTGTGTGGGGGGTACCGTTAATCCCATTAATAATGCAAAAATAAATTTTAAAAAATGTATTAAACATTTAACATTTAACCAGGGAAGCAGAGGAATCCTGACGGAAGAAGTGATGAAAATAAACATTTTTACAGGCAAGCAGCCCCATTCTGTTATATCTACACTACATTTTTTTAATAACCACAAGCTGACCCCCCACTGGCTGAAATGCCACCAGTCTCTAGCAATCACACGAAACTCTACATTCCTATAACACCACCATTTGTTCTTATATATGTACATTCTGAAATTCTGTACTTTTATATGCGTTTTTGAGGTGACCACCCCTGTGGGTTTGGCTGCACATAATGAACCTGAAGGTAGAGAAGTGGATCATGGTCCTACTTTCTACCAAAGGCCGCAGTTCAAATCCCTCCTCTTGCACTAGTGTTCTTCAGGAGGTGCTAACTCCAAATTAATGCAGTAAAAGTTATTCTGCCTTATAAATGGACACGTGATTCTAAATAGCTTAACAGTAAGCAATTTTGGATAAAACTGTCAACTAAATGAACAGATATAAGGAATTATTAAAGACTGAGGCAGTGATCTCAAACATCAGAACACTTCCTGCAAGCAGACACTTCATGTTTTTTTTATTTTATATTTTATTTCTAAATGTTATCTCCTTTTTTCATAATTTTAGCTCTCTAGTGTTTAGGAATATTTAATATCTCCATATCAGATGAAGCTCATTATAATAAGTAATAACCCACAAGAGGAGTGACTATAGCTTCAAAAAGCAGGAAAAGGAAAGAACTGCAAAGAACAAAACCTTTAGGGAATCCCAAAAATGTATTTTATGCTCAAGATGTAAAAAAAAAAAAAACGGCGAGGATCACATTGTCATATTAGCTGAACAGGTAGCTTGAGGTTGAGCAGCCGTTGTCATGGGTGCATTTTTCACAGCCGGCCTGTTTTTGCCGCAAAATTTTCATCTGAAAACAACAAGGAAGTTATTTTTTCACAGCATTAAAGCTAAGTGTTCCATTAGCTCAAAAACCCATTTAAAATCACACACAGGCCTCGCAAGGCCCATGTTCAAGATCCCTATAAATAACAATTTATTTGCCTTGCCAGATGATTTTTATTACATGCTAGGAAGTTACTTGAATTTGATTTCTTTAAGTGTAGCTTCACTGTCTTTAGTCAGAATTTCTTAAGAAATGGAAAATTTATATTATTGTATCTTTATATTGCATTTTAACATCTAAAATCAAGATTTTTTTTACTGCTGACAGTCAACTAGAACAACACAAAACAGACCAAGTGTCTCCATTTTGGTGAAATACATTCTAGAAATCAGATTATTTTATTATTTTAGAATGTATAGACTATTGAGTAAATTAATTTATTCACTCATTTAATTCATTATCAATAACTGCATGTGCTTATGTAGGGTTGGGTGGTCAACTGCTTGTCTTGGAAAAACTGGGTGTGCGACACAGAACGTTCCGGTTACGGCACCAGCCGATAGCAGGGCCATCGCACAATATGGCAGATTAGATGCACCGGTTCACCTCAAACACAGGTATTTGGACTGTGGGAGGAAAACAGAGGCACCCTGGGTAAATCTTTGCAAACATGCAGACTCCACACAGACCTGAGCCTGATTCTACTCACAGCCAGAATGTGCAGCCATACAGAAATAAAGCTGCAAATTGGTAAAAAGCAAAAATAATGTGGGATTGATCTGTAAAATTGCCTTTAGGGAATCATATTCCTTCTATGAGGATTATTGTGTTTTGCAGATTTTCAATTCTCCAATTCCCAATTTTTGCTTCATAAAACCAGCATGGGTGACCTGCGCCAAGGTTATGCTTTCCTTGTAAAAGATGACGAAGTCTTGTGTAAACAGCAAAGTAAAAATATTAACCACTAAATCACAGAATCCTGAGTGCTGCAGTTTTATACCTAAGAGGTTTCATGCACATTGTCATGGTTTTATCTTTGCCGAAGCCTCTTTTCTCTCCTAGCTGGAGCCCACCCTTAAGCTAAAATCTGAGGATCTGAGGTTGTTTTTATTCATTTTAATTTGACTACCTGATACTGTTTACCATGCTTGTGTTGTTTATTAAAACGCTGAACTGGCAACACCGGACCGAATTTTAACTGCAAATGAATTAGGGAAAATGTAAGGGAGTTTGCTTTCCCATTGCTTAAATGCATCATTCTAACGTTTTTTAAAACTAACAGAAAAGATTAAAAAAAAAAAAAAAAAAAAAAAAAACTCCTTTGCATATAACCGCTGAGGGTGGAATTAAAAAAAGATAAAACATGTGAGTTTAAGTTAGGTCTCTGGTTATAAATATTGAAACATAGCTAAACCTTCACATGGAGTCATCAGGGTCCGTTCCAACTGGGATTCTGTGCCTAAATATAATAATTTAATCCGACAGTCTGATTAATTAGAAATTCATAAATACAAATGTCATGTAGCTGGATTTTGGTTTTGGTTGGGGGCTTTTGTGACTGCGGGTTGCGCTGAATGCAGCAGACTGCTATTAAATTCTCTGCAGATGCAGTCTACAGCCAGATGTCAAGGAACAGCTGGTGGTCTGAAAGCACAGAGAAGAGCAAAATGAACTCTTGGTGTTTTTCACACGTCGAAAAATGAAGCGTTAATTTTTTAAGAAGCCGAGACCACCAGATGCAACACAGAATATCCCCAGCAGGCTGAGCTGTGGCAGCGCGTTAGAAAGACGTATGAAAGCGTTCATTTGACAGCTGAGATGCGGAAGGGTGGGTGATGCGTCCGTAACCCTCTCCCGGAAACAGTACAGTCCCCTGTGGTACGTGGATTTCACGGGTGCAGCTTTGAATCTTGGGAATTTTCAACAGACAACTGTCTGTTGGGGCCATTGAACAGCGCGCAGAAAGAAAGTCGAGTCTAGTAGCCATTGAGCAAAGCTGTGGTTTCCATCATGGTGCTGATGTGACCAAACCCTGGGAGTCACATTTTTAAGCACAGAAAAAATAAAAGCAACATCTGAAATAGCAGTTAAGGAAGTGAGCGTGAAATTGAAAGATTGCAGGTTTATTTGTCAGGTTGATCATGCTGTCCTCCTATGGAAAGCATCTTTCTGAGTAACTGTGCAGTAACAATAAAAGTAGGAATAATAATAATTACAGGATTTAATAATAATAACTAATTATTAATAATTGGTTAATTTCCACCATTAATAAATAATTGACTATTAATTATTAATTCTTCTATGTGTTGAGTTTGCATGTTGTCCACCTTTACCTGTGTAGATTTCTAATGCACAGTGATTCCTGGATAGGCTCCTGACCACCACGACCCTGACCAGGATAAGGTGGTTAACAGAAATGGATGGATAGATATAAAATATGTACACAAAAGGTACAGAAATGTAGGAAATGAATTTAAAAAAAATGCATGACTTTTTGTTTGAGTCTTTGAATAATAGCTTAAAATTTCAAGAAAGAAAGTGCAACAGGTACAAGAGATATCGGGGGTAGTAACCGCCCCCCGCTGGACATGCACGATCCTCTCCTGAATTAATGTGCTGACTGCGCTCTTCTGTGTGGCCCAGGAGTGTAAGTGTTCATCGCACACAGATTGCATGCGTGAATGAATAGCATTCATTATTGCTCCATTAAATTACTTAATATTGCAAGTCAATTAGTCTCAACATTGCGTTCGGTCAGACTGCATATAGACTGCCGATTATCTGCAAATCATTTCATTAAGCAAAAATCCAATGCATACGTATTTATTCAAGGCTCATTTCTGCCGCTGAAAATGAAGTGTAAGCCTGTTGCAATACCGGTTAAATTATTTTTTTTTATTTAACAATAAATAGTAAAAATCGTCACGTATACAGGAAAATCCATTCCGTTAAAAGGGTAAAACCAACAAATGTAAATTCCACATGATGGATATATTTTAAAACAATAAAATATACCCCAAGGCTGTAAATAAAAAATAGAAACTTACCTGACAGGTCCAACACAAGAGAGGGGCTGCCCTCCGGGCCTGTTCACTGCAGTAGCTTTAACCTTCAGTTGGTCATAAACATTATGGCACGTCTCTTTTTAATAAATAAGCATTTATGAACAACAAATGAAACAAAAAGATGGCATAACACATAATTAAATTAAATGACAACATGATAGAAAAAACTGTGAACATGCCAGTAGCTTGCATGCTTGAAGTGTTAAAAAAAATTTCTCAATAAAACACCCACATGCAATAAACTAAACTACACTACTCTAGCCAAAGACAAACATTTCACCATAAAACATTGCTAAAATCAAGGCAACGTGCGAGGTAAAATCACAAAAGAACTCTATTGTATGAGGTCAAAATAAAATAAAATAGTATGCTAATAAATAATATTTAAAACCTCAAGCCCTACACCTGTGTCTCAAAACATAACACAAAAAACAAGTACATTAATTTATATATTATTTATACATTAATTTATATTAAAAATAGTCCTGGATGCAATTCTCTCACAACTGCATCCACCTTCCGGGCTTTTGTCATGTATGCAGTCATAGTTTTGATAAGCGTGGTTGTACAGACGCTAATAAACAAATTATTGAAATTCACTGCATGCTTATCTGCTCACCTGTCTGTCTGCTTCGCTGTCAGGTGTGTTTGCTGTTAAATAACGCTGAATGGCAAGCGTGTTGAGGACTCATGCAATCTCATAGCCATCACACCAGATTTGTTTTTGTGGAACAGTAAAGACAGTGGCCGTCATCTATTGAAATATCAATCGCTATTTTAATTTAAAAGTCACAACACACGTACTGATAGTCATTTATTTTGAAATTAAGCAATAATTTATCATGCTTACTCATTCAATGATTGATTCAGTAGAATTCCTTACACTTCACAAGTTCATACCTTTATTCTTGTGTTAAAAAAATATATATATGTGTACTTATAACCCCCCCCCCCCCACAAAACAGATTTCAAAATGTATTGGCCTCCCACTTATCAAATTCAGGTACAACAATAAACAATGTAAGTAAGTGAGCTGGATCCTGTTTAGAAACCTTGGTCAGTGACATTATTTCTACTGGTGGCGCAACTGCCACTGCACTTTGTTCAGCATAACAAGTTGCCATTTTGCACACACTATGCCTCTACAGTTTTATTGCTACAGAACATAAATAGTGTAGAACTGCTGCAGAGTGGATGGTACTGGTGCCTCACAAACCCTGGGCTGGACATTTGGATATGGGTTTGAATCCAGCTCCCTGTGGGCAAGTGTACATTTTGTCCTATTGTTTGCATGGGTTTCCTCCCACAGTCCAAAGACTTGCATTCTGTCAGGAGCTGGTAACCATAAAAATGCCTTTAGTGTGCTAGCAACCACTCAAAAGTCTACCACAGAGCACATGTTTAACTTAAGGAAATAAAAAATTAATGACATAATAAAGTAAAAAAAATCATGCTTCCATCAAAACCCAAAGTGTTCCTAGCAATCTGCATGTGATGCAGGATCTAGATATCAAAACAACATCCTAAATGTAAAGTCTACTCTGTGACCTTCAGAGGTTGTAAGACGGGAGGTAATCCAGCACCCTCCTGTGTTCCTTATAAACCCTGAGAAGTTTTGAATAAACTATTATTTATGCTTCTTTGTATTTAAGCAGCGGCATGAAGGGTGACGCTTCATAGATTAATGTAGTGTAGTTTTGTTCTGTTTTAAACAGCCTCTTCCATGAGCTTGTTGGTTGTTTTACCCATGTATATTTGCTGAATAACTGAGCCAATGGTAAATTTTAATTTTCAGCACGTGTGCTCTTTGTGTTTATTGTATTTTCTGCTTAGGATGTGTGTCATGTCTTATATAGAACAAAGAAGGGTTACCATTTGATGTTTCTTAAATGTGAGTTCATAGGAGGTATAAATGTTTTATTTTTATTTTAGAAGAGCATTATGTTTTTTTAAATTTTTTTATTGTGTTCACTGGTAAGGGAGCCTGAAGTGGCCTTGTGGCTAGAGAAGGTGAAGGGTTTTAAAGTCCACCACAGAGCTGAGGCCCTCCATGCCATTGCAGACTCCGTGTCCTGCCTTTCTCATACAGCAGGTGACCGTCACTAGTGCTCATAGTTTGAGTAAAAGGAGCCCCTGCTGGCTACTGGCCTACTAGCTCCTGGAGTCCACTCTTGCTCTAGACCCTCAGGTGATGGTGTGTGAGAAGATGGCTGACCCTGTTCTTAGAAGACTGTTAAAGGGTGGTTAAGGGTTAGCCAACATGTGAATCCCCCCCAGCCCAGCAGCTAAGACCTTTTACACATAGTGGGCCTGCCTGGCAATTAGAGATGGGCTGCTGTAGTAGAGGTGGAGCAATGTTGGCAGATGGCGACCATGGACTGCTGGAGGTGGCACACTTTGGAACTGCCAAGACTCCAATTTTTGTAGCTAAAGTATTCCTGGGCCAGTTGAGGTAGGGACTTCTTCATTTTGTTGTGTTTTTGTTACTGTAGTCATGTTCAAAAAGTGTAACCCGTTCTCTGCCAACGTTTAAGCCACATTTAAACTTGCTTCATAAATTCATGAAAAGCATGCACTCAATTTCTGAAATACGTTGCAATTTAAGTAAACGCGTCTTTGACACAAAGATCACGAGTCAAGATAAAAGGACATTTCACAAAATATGCTTTCCGTCCTTCATTAGGAAATGTGTGTGGCGCCAGTTAGTAAAGATGAAGAAAAGAGTCAACGATTCAAATTTACTCAATGTGTGAAGAATCCGCTCATAATTTGTAATTTATGAATTCAAATGAGAGTTTTCTTTCAGACACATAACTGTGAGGCACAGTCTATAAAAAAATGTGTAAAAGTCAAACCAAACAGCAGTCACAGTCAAGTCAAAGAGCAGTGAGAATGCACTATTACCTGATTTAATGGTGAATAATTCATGTTAAATGTGTTTGTTTGGGAAGTGGTTTTCTGTCTTCTTGTAAATATTAAGATATTCTTTTTGCGCGTTCAAGACTATGTTGGCAGAAATTCACAGCCGCAGTCTGAACTTGACTGAACTTTCAGTGCTTCTCAGAGCTCAGTTTAAACAATGTTATGCTGCCCTCCTGCTACAGTTCATATTAGTCAAACAATAATGTAACTTTTAATATAATTAATTGTATTCATTTCTGTTATGCAATATAAACCAAAATAAATAGCATTTGCAATTTCAATTTCAATAAATGGTTAAGCCACTGTGGCAGCTGTCTGGCTTTTCTTACAAGAGGACAAGGAGGCAGTAACAAATTTCAGTCAGGCTTTATTTTGGAACTATTTAAGCTGGGTGGGAGTGTTGAGGGGCGAGGGAATCCCAAACTCACAGAGACTCCTTAACTCCTGGCTCTCAACTGTCTGAATCCCTCACTCCAGGCAGAAAACTCTTCTGTCAAGCAGGGTCTTAAATAGGGGAGTCAGAGTGTCCGGCGATTCTAGGATAGGCCCCTAACCACCAGCACCCTGACAAGGACAAATAGTTCCTGAAAAGTGAGTGATCAAACTGTTTAACTTCTAGACGGTGCCGGAATAACATTCCCTCATCATTTATCCTGATGTCTCTTTCTCTTTTGCCTGCTTGCCAGCAGACAAAGGTGTCTGACAACTGACACGTGGGGAAGAGTACACCGAGTGCACGGTATGCCCAGCCTACTTGAGGCTGCTCTTTCTGTGTGATTTTAAGAGTCACAAAAACTACTTTTTGGAGCTGAAATGTATGCTTCTCCAAAGTGTGAACTGGGAACTTATCATGTGAATTTTAAGGTACAACTGACATTTGGAATAAAACTACACTCCAGACCTGACACCAGTTAATCGCAGTTAAATCAATCAATGAAGCTGCCTGCCTGTCTGTGTTTGTCTACATGAAGCTTGCAGTTAGTAAACTTGTTCAAATTTTACATCACGAATTTATCATAGTTATGTCTAAGACTTTTAAAGAACCTAGCTGGTCAGTACACTGAAGCACATTCTAATATTTTTTTAAATTCATACAGATATTTTATTGCATAGATAACAAGTGTAACAGATCAAAGCCAGATGGGGAGAAATATGGCACGTATTGTTTCAAGTTAATAAAAGATAACAATGGCGCCCCATCTGTTGGTATTCTGTGCCTCAAACTGTTTCCAGGGTAGGTTTGGAACACAGGGACTCTGCATTGGATGATAGCTGATGAAGTCTTACGGGGTATTTTTTTTACTCGTTCTAGCTTTATCTGAGGTTTTTATATAAGCAAATCTATGAATAAATAAATGGACATCTGTATTTTTAAGCTTTTATTGATTGATTTACTGACAGTGCTTGGACTTGAGTTACAGACAGACCTCTGGTCCCAACTGTTCAGAAAGATTTTTGAAAGCCGAGTCAACAGCATATCTTAAAATGGAAAAGCTGGAAAAAACGTTTAATCTGTTCACCGCATGCACCATCCAGCATTTGATTTAATGGAATTACAGTGAATTATATTCCACAGAACAAGATCACAGATGTCACACTTGCTTCAGACAGCCGCTTTACACAGCGAGCTGCTCTGAGTGGTCTGCGTGGAGGTGACGGTTGAACTCAGAGACGAGAATCTGAGTGTTACTACCACAGTCAGCAGGCTCAACAAACACAGAGGACACGATGGCCTGTTAGCAAACTACACAATGTGATCCACACACAGACAACATGGAAGCGGTTTGTGATTCTCCGTGTGCATACAGGGACATCGAACACGACTGCCCGTGCTTGGCTTAAGGGCAAGTGGCTGGTGTGTACGAAGGTCAGTTTGGCAGAAGCATTACAAATAAAATGTGATGGAACACTGATACTAATAACACAACATCTGATTTTGCTTGTTAGTAGCTTACTAGTGCTTAAAAAACACTGCTAACTAGTGTGTTACCCTCACTGCCATGTTTTATAGTTCACGCACCTTCTCCGATATCCCGACTATGAATAACTTAAAAGGCGGGGGGTATGGGGAATAAATAAATAAAATCTACTTTCCATCTAAGCCAGCAGTTCTGATGAAGTGGGAAGCAGAGACATGAAGCCTCAATGTGTGGTACTTAAGAAATACTATTAGGACTTAAAGACTATAAGGAGCTATATGATACCACTTACTGAAATTGTGGGCTATAGCAGATTAAAAGTACCAGCAAAAGACATGAAAAAACCCCAGTTATCAAAGTGGAACAGAAAGCGATTTAACATTGCTGAGGTGCAAAGGTACAATCATCTGCTGTTAGCCAGTCATAATTCGTCTTTGAAAATGGACCAAAAAATGGATAAAGTAATTTATTCCAGCATTTCTTAGTGAAAAATTCCAGTTTGTTCCAAGCCCATCCCGAGTCCACCCCAGAATTACCCAAAATGATGTCTAATATCATAATGAATAAGTAGTGTAACACATTAAAACAGAATCAATTCTACACCGAAGTCCTCAATTTTTGCCTGTTTACATGGTTTAACTTCTTTTTACTTCTACATTAAGTCATAAATGAATGCAGACATCATTTGCCATGTTATCATTTCTTCTTTCAAGTTTTCTAGGCCTTCTTGGTAACAACAAGCTTGCAGAAATGTCATTATCAAGAAGGGTGAGTGTGAAGGGTCCGGTTGTATATAAAATAGCATGTGGGCTGGCCTGAGGAAAACAGTCACATTTAAGTAAATGAATGATTAAGACATTAAAGGATGCAAGGACGACATAGGACACAAACACACAAGACTGTATAGCACCAGGATACAAATGAGAGCGTGGGTATGCCGTTCCCACAATGCAGTGCATCTCATAGTCAGTCTGACACGACTACTTGGAGTTTTCAAATGCAGATTCGATTCATCACTACGGACCAAATGCCACAGATCACAAAAATCCAGACGTGTAAATGATATGTGATATTAATAATCTAAGGTGACCATTAGGACAATAGCTGGACTGTAGAGTTTTTGCTTAACTTTGCACAGCGAGGCACAGATTTACAATACAAAATGTAACACAGTTTTACAGTGATGGGGACATACTGTATATGCATAGATATGTAACTTTAGAAAAGCTGCTCGTTTGCTGGGTTTGTGCTCTTATTAAGCATGAAATATTGTGTCTCAAGAACCCCTGTTTGAAGTGAGGAGGCAGATGCGGGTTCACCAGGGGGGTTTAAGAAAAAGGAATGTGCTTTCAGTTATGAGAGGAACTTCTTGGCAGAGATTACTTTTTCCTGGATTAGTGGCTGACAGTTTTTTGGCTGACTGATGCTGCACAAAGAAGAGAAGAAGGCTAAGAGTTCACTGCATCTTGGAGGTACGGTGCTTGGTTTGTGAAGTACATTCACAGGATTAAACTAATTTGCCTGGTGACACAATGCTGTGAGAGCACGAGTCAGATTCTGCTGATCGTGAACCTAAGAATACAGGAAGGGGACTGGAGTAGAACTGGAAAGGTTCTCAGGATACAAGGCTACATGGGTGGCCATGGAGTTAGGTGTGGGCAGGAGTCAGGACCGCACACAGTTCTACAGCATAGGGGAATGAATGCCCAAACTGGACTGGAAAAGGAAAGTTGCATCCTAATTAATGATACAGCATGGCAGTTATATGACCAGGCTCACTCTCAGAAGCCAAAGTCTAACACAATGTCATCCTCAAAGATGGCAATGAGCAGCATGATGGCAAAGCCGCTCAACACCCCTAAGTTCTGGAGCAGGAAGTGGCCTAGCTGGCAACGCTTGTGGTCCTCGCTGTCACCATGGAGCATCTCTGGCAGCTGCAGAGACAAGGACAAAATAATTGTGGCATTGAACACAGAGTATTAAGAGATTTATAAATATTGAAATCACAGTGAAACTTACATCATTATTATACAAAAATATGCTAAACATGTGCATCATTCATTTTAAAAGGAAAACCATTGAAATATCACTGGGAGCTGACTTCAAAATATAAACAATTGTATTTGATAGATAAGATACTAGACAAAGTACGCTGGCACTAGGCAAAGTGTAATCTTTTTTATTGCATTTTATTTTTTACAGTGAGCCTTTACAGACAGTAAAGCGGCATAAAGTTATTTTAAAGATTTTTACTCCACATTCATGTGCCTGAAGCACATGGTGCTATTGTCTATTCAGAAATTAAAAATATTCCATTTCATTTTTCATATCACAAGACGGAACCTCAATTTAGATGATAGGCTGGAGCAAGGAGCAGCATGTCATCTCAAACGGATGTGCTTCGGCAATTTGCAGACTCATTGCTGATGAAGGTCTTTGTCTAAATGTGCCCATACAGTACACTGTGCAGAATAAATTCACAGCTTTTCAGTGCTTCTTGGTGCTGCCCCTTACTATCTCCAATACTGTCTCATAGTTGAGCTTCCAGCACCCAGACTTCATTTGAACATCATTTTTTTTACAGCTGAGCAAGTTGCCCATAATGATAAATACAAGATCGATGGATCAATTTGTTAATTTTTTACCTCATTACTGGTTTAAACTTTTGTAATGAGCGACATTCTTGCTATTTTACAGTAATTCACATCTGCAAGCACGTAATTACATTTGACAATTATATTGCCAGTTATATTGGCAAAGACTTGCAAAGCAGATTAAGAGATTGTTGCTTTGTTCTGCATTTTCTGGGCCAAAGAGGAGGAAATACAGTAAGATTTTACTTTGATTTTAGATTTTACTGTGCTGCAGAGAGCTTACCATGTCCACCAGTGCCACGTAGAGGAACATCCCGGCGGTGATGGCAAAAATCCAGTTGGTGACGTTTTGGGTGTACTGGCCCACAGCTGTGCCAATCAGCATGCCCACGTAAGCCATGAGAGCAGACAGCAGGTTGTACACGATGGCCTGCTTCACAGACATGCCGGCTTTCAGCAGTACGGCAAAGTCTCCTGCAACAGAGCCCGCTTACAGTCAGTGACAGCGTCCACATACACACACGCACGATGGAAAGGTAGAACCGCCACCAGTGGAAATGTGAGAAAAGACGGTTAGAAACAAAGTTGCACAAAAAACATAACAGCGCACAAATGTACAAATGGATGCATTTGCTCTGTATGTCATACAGCTGAATTCATCTGTTCAAGTTGTGGCAAGGAAAGCACCGTGCACATTTTAATTATAAAAATAACGGTGAAGCGAGCGATCCGGAGACTAATGTCCCTTTCTCGTGGGTGAAATTGGCAGGCAGTCCAGCCCCGCTCTCCAGCTGAGGACTCCCTTGCGTCAGTCTCGCTGACAGGAGATGTCATTAGCGCAGATGAACTGTCACTTGTGCTGCACGCCACAAAACTGCCTCATTAAACAAGTTGAAGGTGAGAGGGGCGTTCAAAACAACACCTCGAATTACCACTTTTCACCGCTGCACTGGCACCACTACCAGCCTCCTGACAGGCCGATCCATCCTGAGGCCAAAGACAGCCAGGTTGCGAGGAACACCGCAAAGTCAACAGCCTGCGCAACTGGGGTGAGCAATGTTGCAGGACCTTAAATGTTTTGGAACACAGCTAATATTTTGATCTATCAGTTTCATAGTCAGCCCTGGCTTTCACATGAATCAGTTGCCATCTGACTGACGGGCAACTCCGGTACAGCAAGATGAATGGGTGAACAGAAACATTCTGAGCAGTGTTCATACAAATAATGTTCCGGTTCAGCTTGTTTTAATAGTCCATGTTTAATTTTAACAAGGCCGTTTAGAAGACGCACGGCTTATAAACTGCAGGTAATTATGGGCAGTAGGCTAGGAGACTGTACCCTGGATGGAACACCAGTCCATTGCAGCCAGCCTCACAAACACATTCACACAACATGGGCATTTCTGAGTGACCAATTAACCTGAAACACATGTTTTCGGACTGTGGGACAAAATAGTCACAGACAGATGGAACACAGAAACCTTGCCCAGACTAAGCTGAACTGGAACAACGCATGAACATCCCAGGGCCTGAGAGGCAGCCGGGGTATTTGCTGTGCTATCGTGCCACCCTAGGTAGGTTACAAACTTTTTTGGTCAGTATTTAGCATTTATTTTTACATCAAGTTTAAAATGTGCCAAAGCTTTATCCAATGCATCAATAGAGAGCAAATTGGTTTTTCTGAGGGAGTCCAACATATTTTGAATGCTGTAGCAAACATGAACCAGAAAATATGATCAAATTGCCCCAACTCTAACATTCCTACATAGGTTCTTGGTAAAGTTTAGGACATTATGTTGCTTTGTCACAAAAATCTGAATGGTTTGCCCCCAATACAGAGTGCAGGCTTCTTTGTCATTTTTAAAATGTGTTGACTGTAAACCCTAACCTCACCTACAGTACACTAGTATACACATGTACCTTGGTTATTAATGTGTATGTTAGTTGTTGCATGACTTCCATATATTTGGATTTGTTCTTTTTAACTGCTCAAGAGCACCTTCTTATACAAAAAAAAAAAAAAAAAAAAAAAAGATTAAGTGAAATGAATCACATTTTTCTTTCATGGAACAATCATTCTGTATTTCTCTTCAAGGTTTCCCATACTCTGCAAGAAGTTTATTTTCAGCGAACAGCTGAGAGCAACTGTATTGCCTTTGCATTAAATAACCTGTCACTGATGGCCTTTGTAACTGTAGTAAAAATGTGGTCACCATGTCAAAATAATTTTCCAGCAAACTGAAAGTACTTGCCACGGCTGCACTGCTAACGCTACAAATGGATTTCAGGAACCGGCAGTTTAGCCAAAGCATGTTAAAGAGGCTTTGGAATATATAGGAAAATTCCTTCCGTAATACTGCTGAATTAAATACACACAGAGCACGTGGTCCTAATTCTGCACTAGCAGGCATTCTATAACCAGCGTTTAGTAAACATCCAGCTGAGACTGCCCCATTATGATTATTCATAAAGCAAAACTCTAATTCATGTATTTATATCCACAGGATGTGTCTTTTTATGGTAAGATTAGTGACAATGGGTCCATGACAAGAAGCCAAAGCACAGCAACCGCAAGCTGCATCCTGCACTGCTGAATCACTTTTTACACATATCCAGCACATTTGTAATTTCTAGCTACTTCTTAATACTAAAAATATTTTTACACATAAAATACGTTGTGTAAAAGAACAGGATCGCACTGATAGATTTTTAATTTTTACAGCATAGGTACGGCTTCCATCATTGGCAAACATAAGTTCTCATATGAATGGTTCAGCAGTAAAAATGATGCCCCTTCATTGATCTCGCTGGTAGTTTGCCCCAGTGATTTATATTAATTATGCCCCTCACTGTGTAGTTCCCCTAGTGACTGATTCATGCAATAACTGTTGCGCAGTCATCTGCCATATCCCGCACATCTGCCATTTTCTCCCACTGACTGATTTCGACCGTACGTCACCCAGACACCTTGTGAGTTGCACGTCTCACATTCCTCGTGAATGTTTCCTTCATATAAAGCGTACATGATCCATCTTTACAAAAAATATACTGTTCACTGGTCAAGCCCAATACTTACCCAGCTCGTGGGGTAATTCGTGGCAAAACACGGCCACAGAGGTACTAATGCCCCCAGTCACATTGGCACTGAATGCAGCCCCTGTGGCAAAAAAACCACAGGTTAATGAGAAAGTAGCACAAAAAAATCTGTGACAAATGCATCTAACATAATTGTATACATGTATATAGTGGCCATTTATACTTTTAAAGGTCTCACCTATGGCCAGTCCATCGCTGAAGTTGTGCATTCCATCACCCATAATGACCATCCAGGCAATGCTAGCAATGCCAGCATCTTTCATTTCCTGGTCTGAGTGGCAATTTGAGTGTCCATGAGAGTGTCCATGGGAATGTCCATGGGAGTGTCCATGTTTCTTAATTCTAGCCTGGTGGCCAGTAGAGTCGTTCTCACTCTGAGTCAGCTCAGTGTCATGCTTGCTGTCACATGACGATGCAGAGCTTTCTAACCCTGGTGACAAAGACACCAGTAACCCTGAATTACACACTCTGCATGACTGTAGGCCTACGGTGGAACAGGTAGATAATAAAACCCTGGTGCTTGTTTTCCAGCATCACTAGATAATAAAAACATGAACTTGTAATATTTGAGTGATCAACTACTACAGCATAAATAAGGAACAAGGAGTAAAAAGACTACACAGGTAAAAACAGAACTAACTTTCAAATTAACAAACCAGATTAAAGTTAAATGGAGCATTCTGGATGTATATTCTGACACTGACTGAAATGCTTGTCCTGCACCAGGATGAATACTTTTTCACTAGATCTCCACTCATTTGTCCCAGAAACAATTCAGATATGATCTACCGATAATCTTGTCATGATTCCTTTGTAAGATTTATCAGTCTGTGATGTGCAAGGTTGCTAGACTGCTTGCTTGTATAGGTAGACCCTGACTGTATGCAAATTATGATGATCTGGACTTATGATAGCCACCCCATCAACTCTATTATGCTCTTTTCCAGTCTCAGGCTTTAGCATCTAGAAGCAACTCTGTTTCATTTTATATCTCTGATTCCATGTAAACCATTTTTCTTAGAATGACAAGTGACTGAAAAAAGTGTGTGTTCAGGAGGTGCTATAAAGCAGAAGTGAACAGTGTAATGGCTACCCACAGTGCCGTGGAAGGTCTCAACGTCACCACTCGCTGCAGACGGACACACACACCAACACTTTCAAGCACATTAAACACTAAGAGGGTCAGAAATCGCCCCGTAACTCTACAACAGCTGGTACACATAGCTTATTTATATACATAGAACAACAATGCGTCCTGGGAGGGCAGCACCCCGACTCTGATGCTGCTACATTAGATTTGAAAATGAAAGTGAAAGTAACAATGGACCCTTAAAATATTACTTTAATACTGTAGCGTGTTTGTGTGTATATATATATATATATATAGTATTATTATTATTCTTTATTGGTATTATTTTAAAATAGATAATACATAACATTTATTAAAAACATAACAAAATCCTACTATTTGACAAAATGAGCTTACAACATACTCACATAAACAAGCACTGACTACCTGTATAAAAGGTAATAGTGAGCAAAACACAGTGAGTTATAGGTAAAATGCAAATTATTTTGTTAATGAAGGGGAAATCCTGGGAAGAAAAGCCTTAATTTTTAAACAATCCACAATTTTCCACAGAGATACTATTTGTGAATTAAACAGATGCAAACACTCATGTTAACTGCAGTTCTTTATTACACCCCTACTGTACCTGCAGGCGTTGGGGACTTTAGGTGCACCCACTCTGCATCTGATTGGCGGTTTAGCTGGTGGTCTGGCATCTTCCCACCAATATTTTCCTTTTCCACTTTAGTTCGGGTACCGCACCCCCTTCCCTGGAGATACAAAGGCCAGACCCATGTAAAAATCACCGTGACATACAGAAACTTAAATTTCTAAATTTTACTGTATAAGGCAACATCATTAATCATTATATTTACTGCCTGGGATGTATTTTTCACTTTTTTCATTGTTTGGGATGATTATTTTACATATTTTACTTTGGGAGATGAATGGACGTTTCACTGACATTGACAGCTTAAATGCTCTTGTTGGTGGCATTTGCTTCACTTCACAAGGTTTTGTTCTCTGTCACCGCTGGGGGCATTATTATATATAAACTCTTACTGGTTATTACCCCACCTGGTCCGTATAGTTTTTGAAAATCTGAGGCAGTGTATGGCTATTAGGAGCATGCAGACTCTAACCATGACAAAAAAAAATCATACCCCCTGCTGCTTGTAGTGTTTGAACATGCCAATACAGTGTTCAATGATGAACAGCAGATAGATTCCAGCTAATGCGGTCAGCCCTTTCCACACGCCATCGAAGGTGGTGACAAGGTCAGCTTCATGGTTTTCTGGGCTGTGGTGACTGTGGTCATGATCTCCTTGGGACTGCACAACATCAAAAGAAAATAGGCACAATAAATAAATATATAACAAAGAAGTGTCTCCTCAAAGTAAAAACTATACAAAGCAGCATTACAAGCCTCTAGTTATTGCAGAAGCAGTGTAGGCAAACAGCATTCCATTCATTCATCAGCAGAACAAACTACATATCATCAAAACAGCAATACATCAGTAACTGTAACACTACCCCTTGCAGTGCCGTTTTCTCCGACAGTTTCATTTTAGCCCTTTGAACAATAAACCATAATAATTAACCATATTTTCTTAAAAAAAAAATAATAATAATAAAATAAATAAATAAATAAATACAATTTTATATTCACCTTAAAACAGACTATTTCTGGATTTATTTTTCTATTATTAAAGGTATTATTAAAAATACAAATGGATCAATTTTGCATTATGATGTGCACGCACAATTTTAAAGCTTCATTTATGCAATGTACAGCATTAATGACCTCTAAGTGACCTCTAGAACTGTTTCATTAAGTGCTTCATTTCTCAAGAATGCATCTAGAGTGCTAATCAAAGTATTACTGCACTCCAAGGCCATGACTAATTTAAAATAGTCTTACGGTCTGTTGAATAAATCAAATTAACATTCTGACAGGTTTCCTGATACGCTGTGAGGATTAACTAACTACCTGACTACATGAATGAATCCAGATGAGAGCGGAACCTTTATTACTGTAATACTGTACTCAAAGCCAGCCAATCAGATCATCTGCGATCACTCTGAAAGCTCACAGGCAGCCAGGCAGTATGGCCACAGTGAGGTTCGTTGTGTGTAAGAATGGAGTGGAGAAGACAGTACTGACGTGTGGCAGAAGGTGGAGCAGGGCATCGCCGCTCAGAGTTCCCACAGCCAGGGCCACCAGGAAGGTGAGCAGAAATTTGAAGCAGGATTGGTTGATGATTGGGACAAGGACAACTCCCATCAGGGACAATAGGCTGATGATGGTGATGGACCCGAAGCCCCACACCCATGTCCATACTGTAGACAAACCAACACACAAGCACAGTCAGAGGCAAATACACATACACGCAGAAGTACAACATTTGGTGCTTATTTATGTCACTTTCACATGTTTAAACAATGCATTTTTGAACGTATTAGTGTTAATTGCAATTCAACAGTGTGCAACCATATGATAAATAAATCAGCTTTCCATCTGGCACAGCATTATAAGCATTTTTTTTAAATAAAATACACAGAGTCCTTAAAAATATATAATCTTTTCTTAACCCTTTGCTAATTCCTATATGTCATCATGTACTTTTCCTCAGCACACAAAAGACTGAGACAAACTCATTTGCATGAAGGACAGTCCTTCTTCCTTTTAGAATCCAGGCGAGAAGAAAAGCCAGGAAACATCACTGTGCTATAAGCAGAAAGCCAGAAGTGAAATGGATCAAGACTTGCCGTGTAGCTTGAGGTTCCATGCGCAGGTGTTCGACTGTCATCTTACACTACTTCTCCTACAAGCTGGCACTTGGCTGCTGTCTTACACTTCCCTTCATATTACAGTATTTCTCCCACAAGCCAGAGCTTGGCTGTCACCTTGCACTACACAGTGCTTGGCTTACACCAGCCCACCCATTGCCTGGAGCTTGCCTGCTGTACAGGCCACCCCACCTGCAGGTCAGCTCCTACTTATCATCTTGGACCACCCAACCCATGGTTTTGTGCCTGCCAGTTCTGTTGCCCCCCTCATGTTACAGTTCCACACCCACAGTCCAGTATCTGGCTGTCATCTTACACTATCAAATCAACCAGCAGAAGCAGGAAGCCTTTCCACATTCAATAAAAAAAGCATTTAGCTTGCAGAACTGAGAGAGGGGTATGCAATTTATTAATTTTACTCATGCTTTTGACAGATAGTTTTCCTCAATATATGGTCTGTAATTGTTGTGTCAAATGAAACTGCAAAGGACATCCCATAAATCATGTGCTATCATAAGCAATCCGTTATGAAACTGGGTTATTATCTGTTAGTGCTAATTCCCCCAAAACAAAGGTACAAGCATCCTTTGAGGTATGACTCTTTGGCATATGAGTTGGACGTAAAAGTGAAATTATTTACATTTTGATGCAGATGTTTAGGCACCTCAGAAGTATGAATATTTTTCAGTAAAAATTACATTTGGGGAAAGCAGTGAAATATCGTTTTTTCAACCAAACAATAAGACAATGGTAAAAACTTAAATATGTCTCAATCTGTATATATTGCAGCATGGATACGGCACATGGTTTGATGTAAGTACTACCTGGTGATGATGTTTTGCTCGGTTGCTACAGACAGTGCAGTCAGGGTTGTATTTTTATTTTCCTATGTAGTTGGAAAGTGGTGCTCAACCAGCCTGTTTGGTGCTGCCTGAGGAGGTGACCTCCTGCCATAGCCAGACACTCAGAGAAGAAGCCATCACCACCAACTTTCTTTCTGAAATTTGCGTGACTCAGACAGTCTCTCACTTGCGGACGCTGTTTCGCACTCAAGCTATTGTTCATCTCTGCTATTGTTGTGCATCCCATGCATTTGTCCTCCCTTTCCTTCCACTTCCGATAAGGTGCAGCAGCAAGTCTGGCTGTTAAACCAAAATACACACATTTGTCGACTTATCCATATTTAACACCGATTACAGCCCTAAACCCCTTCTTACTGACTTCAGTTGACAAATGCCTTTAAAGAGTTTATATCCTTTATCAAGTTATAAACAAGTATAAAGCTAATGTTTTACATTTACAAATAATTTAAACACAGGAACCAAATGCTTAAGACAGAAAATTGGGATCAAGGATTACTTGAGTTATTTGAGGAATCACTTCAGTCCTACTTCACACTCAGTGTCACTTATTATTCACCGGTTGTACAGTGGCTCTCACTGTCACTTTGCATCAATCACTAGCTGACACCATATATTGTCACTTTTATGCCATTCACGTGTAATAAAGACAAATTTATCCACTTAGACACATTTTATAAGCAATTTGTGAATATACTAGCAATTTGTGACTTGAGAAATATCTGTTTCTCTGAGAGTATTGCAAGCATTTGTAATTTCAAAGAAACTGAGTATCCTGAGAGTGGCTGATAGTATTTTTGATGGATGTGAGCCAGAAGATTATGTTCTTATATAATGGGGTCCTGCAACAACAAAAAAACAGTACAATGCTGTATTCAAAGGCACATCCTCATTATGCATCCACAATATTTTACATCCACGATGGGCCTTTTATTGGATGGATGCATCTTGTATCAGATGACTTGAAATAGTGATACATATTTGGTGTCTCAGCCCAAGTTTTTGCTCCTCGGTAGTGCTAGTCGGGCTAAATGTGGTGTACTAACCACCAAATTGGCCCATAAAGAATGATCACTAGTGTCTAAGAAGGGTTAGAGGGGTGGACTCTGGTTTCCTTTCTTTAAGCATAGACACTGAATGGAGGCAAACATTCCTAAAAGCATCTGATTAACATGTCAGACATTTTCCATAACCAAACCACTTCTGCTTTTCCTATTTCCTCGCTATCATAATGGCAGTCTTAACCAATCACACTGAACTGTATATTAATTCGATAGAGTAAATCACGAGAACAGTACATTCCACTACAATTTTTAGAAATGTAAGAGAAAATAAATATGCAAATAATTTACCAGAATACTTGAATATCCTTACTTTTGTATAAAGTCTTAGTCTACCGATCAAATGAAGATTTTCTAGCTTTGAAACAGTTAATAGCACTTACATAGGACCTCTCACAGCTTACTCTCAGAGCAAAAGACCTAGAGCAGGTATCTTATGAACTTTACTTTTTATATATAATAAAAATATAGGGTAGACTTTGGACCTCTATGACTCTGCACGTGACAAGCAGTTACTGATAATGACTGCAGAAATGTAACATTCAAAGTCAAGCTAGAAATAATTGTTACACGTATTATAAAATATGTTGGTGTTAACATTTTATTTTGGTATTTCAATTAATTGAAATTTTGGTATTTCAATTAACTTATATATAAAAATTATATTTGAATTATACATATTTATACAGCATTTATTTATACCCACTGTACAATATTTTTTTAAAATAAGAATATATGACAATTCGGTTATCTCACAAGTGGAAATTAACCCAACAGGGCGATTACATGCAATAAATGAACCCCTTTACATGAGGGAGAGATGTATCCAATATGAGGAATCCAGTAGACTTAGCAGGTTTATTATTATTAGGTTTATTATTATATTGTGCACTATAAAAGGATAAATAGCAGAACAGGTTGAGGGATGAGTTCAGCTGCTTAGTCCTTTAGCCACCAGTTACTCAGTGTCAGCAGTGGCTCAAGGTTTCATTTCACCTTCCATGTGCTTTAGTGCCACAATAATCCCAATAGGGTCACCTAAAAACACATAAGATAAACCACAGAAACTACAGTGAGTTGAAGTGAGAGACTCCCTACCTGAGTGGGACGGTTCTAGGGCGGAGTGTTGGACATCCACATTATGGTAGTGTCGGATGCAAACACGACTGTCGATCTGGTACAGCAGCGCTGGACATAGGTATGTAAACTGGGTTGGGGAGATGAGGGAGTCTGGACTAAGGCCGTAATGGTGAAGGAGCTGGGTCAGGTTCAGACACTGAAAACAAGGAACAAATGTAAAAAGCAGTGAGAGAAGAGCACACAGACATAAAAAAAAGATGCAGAGAAATATAATTCAAGATAAAGTGCTAGACCCCTAGTAAATACATGCTTAATATGTGACCTGTAGAGGAATGTTAAAATATTTCACAGTGAAAGCAGTCTCAATGGTCTGTAAATCATGAAAAAGTATGAATTTAAAATGAAACATTGATATGAAGCATGCACAAAGGATTAATCCATCATGACAATCCAGGCCGAAAGGTAATGACAGCTTTTCAACACTGCTTTCATATGACCTTGTGGCCCCTTTCACCTGGGTTATGTGGGCAGCTGCTGTGAAATAGTTCTCCAAATCATGGTCAGCACAACTGTTTTTCTTAACAGACACAAGCAGCCATGATTTATTATCGGTGCATATGGTTTCACTCTCTAAAATGACCAAACCACTCATTTCTCATTTTCACTTGCTTCTCACTACTCTGCTGTCAATAAATGCATGTTGTATTTTCTCTTAATTTTACAAATGTTCCTAGTTAAAACAGGTTTATATTTCAGGTTGATAATCTTGTCCAAGGGGGTCTCTTCCAGCAGAGCGCTCCTTGACCTCTATTTCAACCAGCAGTCTGTGTCCTTCACTGTGTACTCTCTTTTCGTTTCCATATTTCGCATCCGTACATTTATACCTCCCAAAAGGAATGTGGTCTAAAATTTTCATTATCTATCCCAAATATTCCTTTCCAAAATAACATACATTTTACTTATAAATAAAACAGTTCTCAGTTCGAGCACCCAGAGGAAACACGGGGAGGACATGCAAACTTCAAACAGACTGAGATGAAATCAGTCACATCTGAATCCACACTCACTCCACCTGTTCTGCTACCATGCCACCCAAGAAGATATACATATTCTTGTGCTATCTTGAATATATAACAAAACAAACAAGTAAGGCATTAATTTCTCTGTATTACTGCTGTATATACCAGAATATATGCTAAATCAAATCAGAAAGCTATAATAGACTTCAGTGAAGCAGATAAGTTACAGCAATTGCTCCTAATATTCTTCTAATATTCTTCTTAACATAACATAAGGGTGTATAATGTAAAATTGTGTCCACTACTTAGAAGGTAAAAAACAACCTTGTGACTCCATGAAAGAGACTATGCATAAAAGCATAATTTGTGTTTTTTAATTATGCAATAATGAGATGTTAAGAGTATATTTTAAACATAACACCCTACAGTCTACAGAGACCCAAACAATTACAGCCCTGTGCTTTACAACGATTCCATTTAATAGTTCGTCTTCCCTAGTTGGTCCTACCTCCTCGTGCTGGTGGACCACGCCCACAGGATGACCATCCTGAGACATCCCCCCAGGGTTTACTGGCTCATCAGGGGTTGCCCTCTTCTTAATTTGGCCTTTCTTGTGTTGGGTGTGAGGCTCATATCCGTGGTCATGGATGTGGTCACTGTGTTCATGGTCATGCACATGATCGTGTTCATGCACACGCTCCTGTTGATCCTCAGTCTTGGAAGTTGTATCCTTACTGCCATGAATTTCAGAACTTAGTAGAGGGACAGGTGTTCCAAAGGTGCTGCCTTTGATTTTATCGTGAAGGCCTTTGCCCTTGAACACCCTTCTAGGCCTCTTAGTCCTACTGTCTGGGGGTGAAGTTGCTGGGGACAGATGTTGCTCTGACTTCTGCTGATCTGAGGAATCCTGTGGTTTTAGATGCTGAGCTGTGTGGCTCTCTCTTCCATTTTTCTCCTGGTGATGCTGAAGGTGCTTGTGGTGTTCGTGCTGCTGAGGTGTTGAATGGATTCTAACACTGTCATTTATGTTTCTGTTTTTGTGCTTGTGGTCATGGTCATGGCTATGATCATGTTTGGGACTGAGATTGTGACTGAGATCTTGAAGATGGTCGTTGTCATAGCTGTGATCTTCTTGTTCTACCATGTCACTGTCGGTGGTCTCTGTTGCCTTTGGCTTGCATGGAGATGGCTCAATGGTGAGCTCATTTTCTTCTTGTTCTGTGTGAGACTGGGGTTGTGCGTGGCTGTGTGAGTGGGATGATCTGTGAGTGTGGTGACCCTCTTGAACTTCCAGAATGTCGAGGTGGGCCACATGGTCGTGGCCCAGGTCCTCATGATCCAGATCCAGCAAGCGGACCTGCCCCAGCCCAAGGTTGAGCAATAAGCTTTGGAAACCACCAAAATCTAGCCGGTCCTGTTGGCCATAACGGCGGAACAGCTGCTGGATATAAAAGCGCTGCTCAGTTAAGGCCTCATTCAGACCCAAGGCTGAAGGGGTTGGATCACTGGGCCCTCCCAAATGGGATATTTGTAGACCATCAGGATGACCATGGGAGTGATCGCCATGGGCATGGTTCTTGTGAGCATGCCCGGGGCAGCACTGATGAAGCACAACCATGACTGCACACAGGAAGCAAACTCTGGAGTGCAGGCAGACCTTCATGGCTTCCTTGCTCCCAGGCATCTACAAATTCAGAATGGAAGTCAGGGCTTAAGAATGGCTGACATTGCAGTTTGACAATGACTAACCGTACTAACACACATTACCTCCTTTAGTCATGTACACTGAGTCTCACATTAACCTGCCATTACAGGTCTGGGGTACCAGGGTAATCCATAATCAATGATGCAAACAATATGAATTATTTAGACAGACTTGTAGAAAACAGTTTGTGGCTGGTAGGGTCAAGACTTGTTTATGGTGGCTGTGTCATTATTATTTACTTTATAATGCCAAAAGTTAATTCACCTTGGAGTTTCCTCTACATTAGGTATTCAAGTTAATTTAACTCAGGTTACTGAATGAATACACACATTGAAATGTTTTTAATTTTTTGCTGATGATTTGGTCCAGAGTCAATTATAGAAACAGGAAAATATAAACAAGTGTACCCAATAACAGATATACTTGTGGACACATTTTCTTCCTGCAAATTTAATTTGCTGCATTTCAGTAAAAATGGTCCGATTACATTGCGCTCCAAAATCTAAACCATACCGAAAAATACACAACAGATTTACATTTTGTAATAAAAATATCAAACAGCATTCTGTTATGTGAAATAATTTTGTCAGGTAAGAATTAAGAAAAAAATTATCTAATGAATTTAGGCACTGTGCAATTGAGTAATTCCAAAATGTTTCTGCATGAAGTAAAAACTGCCTTAAAAATGCAACTGTCAAGTGTAACTGAGCCCACATAAAGAACAACCTGAGAAAATCATTCAACAATCCACAGCAGCACGTGAATGCAGCGAAACAAGAACAAACAACACGAATCACAACTCATCTGCATAGTTGTAAACACGGCACAACCTTGTTTTTAAGCATATTTCCTCCAATAACACATTAATATGTTGACATGAGAACTGATATGTGAGCAATACATGGTCTGGCTAAAGTACTTACTTTAAAAAGTATTTCTGTTCCCGTACAATAAACTGGATGATTACTGCAGTCTGAGTTTCAGTTTCAAACATTTGCACAATTACAGCCCAACTTGAGAGCTCCACAGTGTTTATAACCTTAACTGGCTGAACTTTAACCCCTGAGAGAAACAAATTCTCGATATGGCTCATCCTCTTTCAAGATGTTCACTCCACACAAAACCATCCCTGTATTTTCCTCAATATACCCTTTGTTGATGCCGAGATTTTTGCAGCAATGACTGAAAAAAGGAATCACAATGGCTTACATTTTATGTAATTATCATGTGACAATAACTTCAATGCGCAAGCTCTTTTTGAAAAAGAAAACTAACACAATAAATCATTGGGGAAAAAGAAAAAACCTACAAATCTCATTTTTTAAGCAACAGCAACAAGGATTGGAGAATTTAATCCATATTAAACAATGATGCATCTTTGGAAAAACACACAATGTCAAAATACATATAAGAAAAAAGGATTTGCTTAAAGTTCTGTATGCATCATGCCCAGATTGTTTAGGTATGTCCTTCTCAACCAGACTCATTTGATTAAAAATTTTAAAATACTACAATGGCAAAAAGTACTCACACCCTACTTGCCAGAACTACCAAAAGCACAAATGAGAAATTACATTTTTTATTCTGACATAGGAACAACTTTGACAAGATGAAAGCTGTAAAAATAATTCTAAGTGAAATATTTACATATGAATATGTGGTAGTACAGAAGCCTAACCTGAAATCATGGTACATAAGGCTGAAGAGGGTACACGACAGGACAGGACACCAATGTATTTCAGGGTAGCCATACAGGCATACATTCACATAATACATGCAATTTCACCAATTAACCTGAAACGTGTCTCTGAACCGAGGGCAGAAACTAGAACACCTGAAGAAAACCCAAATGGCCAACCAAATTCAAACCTATGTTTGAACAGCCAAAGCACTGTGAGGTGGCAGTGCTACCTGTTGCACTGCTGTATCAAATCAGACAACACTGTGCCATAAGAGGACATGGCACAGCGTAGTATTTCCACTGTGCTGGGGGGGAGTGGGGAGCAAAACAAGAATAATTTTTAATAGCACGAGAACCTGGAAACTGCATGGACAATGCTTGGCTTTGTGTTAGTGGTTATAAGAGTCAGGAGTAAAGGATCATCCCCCTCATGTGTAGTGCAGAACCCCAAAAGGGCACAGTTTGGTGCCAACTGTACAATGGATCACATTGAGACCACTGCTGTACAATTACTGTATCTTCATCCTTATTTGCATAAATAACTTTCAAATGGCATGCAAAAGGAAAGAAGAAAATCAAAAATGTGAAGTTTTATTTTAAATTTAAGGGTTCCAAATGAAATTCTTGAAGCAAAGCACGTTTGCTATTAGAACAATACAACGAGCAAATTGTGCAAAAATTCATTCAAACAAACATAAAAACAATAAAAGGAAGTTAAGAACTTCAAACGCATTAGTGTTAACAAAGCAATGCAAAAACAGAAATGTTTATATCATACCTCATACAAAGCTGCAGAGCAAGAACCACCAACTGAGATGCTGGAAGGAAACCTTTGTTCGATTCTCTAAAGGTAAGGCACCAACAGAAAAGGAGAAAAACCATGTTATAAAATCAAATTTGTTGGAGTGTTCTGCCTGACTGCCCTATTAGGCCTCGCTGGAAACAGCAGGAGGCCAGGATACACACGACACTGAAATAACAAGCTAACAAGCCGGCATGTCTTATATGAAGCCAGAACCTCTCTGCAGGGTCAAGTACCTGCAGTGCAGACCCAGTGGGGGGTAACAAGCCAACTGAACAAATGCAGCCCAAACCTGTACCTGTAACAGAAGGGTCCACACACGGAGAAGAATTCTGTCTGTTCAATTTGGGGAACACAATCTCAGATCAGTACACACAAAGTTCCCTCTTTTCAACACCACATCTGATGACTAAGCATGACACAACATTTTGACACATGAGACTTGTTCTGGTTTCATTCCTGGTCATCCCGATAAGTGTGAAAGTTAACGTAATTTTATAATTTTGTCTAGCAAAAATGATAAGTGACCGTTCACCAGCACTAACATCAAATTACTATCACAATAAATACCATGTCACAGCATCAATGTCAAAGTTGTGAAGGTGAGAAAAACCTATATAACAAGCTCAGAAATCTGAGAAAGGATGACCCAAAACCAAACACTTGTGTAACAAATACGAAAACGTGTTTTTCTTCTGCTCATTTCAATCCGTGTCTCAGATGATCAAAGTTTAAGCTTGGCTAAAGGAAACACACACACACACACATACACACACACACACACACACACACACACATTGACAAGGAAAAGTCAAGAAACATCCTTCATCCAAATCACTTCACCTGGAAAGACAACTTGTAAAGAAGCTGAACTTTTGGCATGTAGGTGATATATAGCTGTAATGTAAAGACTCAACTCTCAGCAGTGAGCACTGCTTAGCAGTAAGGTTCCAGAGGATATACTGCTCTATTATGACTGACCCCTCATACCCCCCACCAAGCAGTCTGTTATGCCAGAAGGCCTGATGCTCTATCATATGATTCTCACATGGCTCTGGTGAGGAACTGGGTGTATCCACAAGGTGATGCACCATCTGCTCCAAACACCATCATTGCAAGCACAAAATTGCGCCTACCATGTATGGGATTCCTTACACTGATGCATTCCTAGTGTAGAACAGTGGACTCTAAAGTGATCTGAATGTCTGTACACATACTCTTTTTACTTGAATTTTGAGTATTTTTAAGCTTTTTTTAGCTTCCAGGAAGCTGCCAATTATGATGGCTTGAATTCCTGAAATAAAACCAGAGATTTGCCCTCCTTTGTGATCATGTGTAGAAACAGTTTTCCTTGACTAACAAAAACTGACAAATATGCATTCCTTATATACTGTATGTAGTTATGTCAGTTCATTGTCTTGAATATTACATGGTTTGTTTTGTGTTAGCAGGCATAAAATTGATGGTGATGGGCTAATTGTTATCTTGCAACCTTGTCAGTATTCCTAAGAACATTTTTGCCTTGCATTACCTTATCCTAGTGACTTGCCTCAGACAAAAGAAGCAGCTAAACAACAATACTAAGAGCAAATAATAAAAATAATTTGTAGCACATGAGGAGGACACACACACACACACACACACACACACACACAACTTGCAGATGCTTACCTTCTCTGTGTAACACTATGTCCCCCTAACCCATGACACTGGATATTGTTCTGACACCTGTGGCCATACAGATACATCCACAGGAGGAAGTAACCACTCTCACCTATGCTTTATTTTCTAACTACTTACATTTTAAATCTCTCGTTCAGTAGTGTGATGAACGAGAACATGGAGTCAACAAGACCCTCCTAATTCTGTAGCAGAAGTTTACACTGGTCAAAGCTTCTCCTATCTACCATTAAAAGACCTCGCTCAATCACCTCCAGCAGTCCTGCACCTGTCATCCTTGTCCCAAGTGCACAATAAAAAGCACTGATTTATGTCATAACTGCTGCCTTAATGTCATCCTGCCCCTCAGAAAACTCTTCTTGTTGACACCATAAACAAACATCTAAATACCGTGCTTCTCAAATTCAAACCCATTTCACAGTGAAAAAGAGTTTACTGATGTGGTCACATAAAGAGCGCAACCAGAGACTACAGTTCTGCAGTTTCAGTCTCTGCCACACACTTTCCTTTAATTTGTTTTTGTGTGGACTACATTCTGGTCCTGTATTCCTACAAATAATCCCAGTTTCTGAATTAAAAAAAAAAAAAAAAAAAAAACCTGCATCAAAGCATAATCCCAAGGGGAAAATTCAATTGCAAAACTGCTTCTGAAATCCAAGATCAGGATTGACAAGACCACCATAGACAGCATGCAGATGCTCCAGTTTCTTAACCAAATCACAGCACAGTACTGCAGCAACAAGCAGAAACCACTTTCAGTGACAGATGTGCAGACTAAGGATAGTTCTTATGGTCTGTGTAAATAAAATAGACTAATTTGATGACTCTCTGTCTTGTCCTTGATAAGGTGATAAAAACAGATCAGGTTTTATTCAATTAAAGGTGTGGAAGAAGCCAATGATAAACCACTTCCATGGTGTCTCTACCACGAAAGTCACACAAGTCATCACGACAAGTTAAGTTCAACCCAACAACTCTTACCCTACCCTATCCTACCCTGCAGCCATAAGAACCAGGGTTTTCAGGCTCAGATAAGTTGTTACAACGGTTAAAAAAAAAAAAACTAAAGATTATGATTTCTAAGTAATCCATGCACATAACTGGGAATAATTATTGCACCTGGTGTTGACATATGGGGAAGTTCTCCAAGCTTCAGTGGGACATGAGGTGACTCTCAATGCGGTAACTTTGGTGCATGTATTGCCTACCATGCTACACACAAAATTAAGATATGATTATAGCCATTCTCTTTTTTGGAGTATATACACTGTGATGTTTCATTAGCACAACTATACAAGGCTTTTATTCAGCAGGTGAGTTATAACTGTGTATTCACAGGACATTCTATAACTGAGCAACTCAGCTGAGCCATTGAACTACTAATTTGGGAATGGCACAGTGCCACTTTGAAAGTCTTCCTACAATCAGATGTACACTGAATGGCCAAAAGTGTGTGGACCCCTCCCTTCTAATGATAGACTTCAGCTATTTAAGCCACACCCATGCAGCATACAAACACATTCTAGACAACTGTGTGCTTCCAGCATTGTGGCCACAGTTTGGGGAAGAAGCTCCTTGCCTGCTTTGGCATGACTGTACCCCTTTACACAAAGTGAGCTCCATAAACACAGGGTTTGCCTAGACTGATGTGGAAGAACTTGAGTGGTCTGCACAGAGCCCTGACGTCAACCCCACGAAACACCATTGGGATGAACTGGAACACTGATGCAAGCCATATCTTCTTGCGCGACATAGGTGCCCAACCTCACTGATACTCTTGTGGCTAGAGCAGCAAAGGGGGAACAACTCCATATTAATGCGCATGGGTTTGGAATGGGATGTTCAACAAGCACATGTAGGTGTGATGCTCAGATCTCCACGTACTTTTGGCCATACAGTGTATTTATCTATCAGTGTATTTCAGCGCCTACGAATCTTAAACTATATCTGTGAGGTGGGTGAGCCAGTACCAGGATGTAGGAGAAGCAAATATCTTTGCTGTCAAACTAAAAATATCAGTTTAAACTTTTGTTCTTGAATTAGCTTCATATTTTTCCCCAAAAAGTATTTTTTTAAACTGACCAATCTACTGTAATGCTTATTGTACTAATAGTTTATTTGACTGTGAATAAACCTATACAAAACTTATTTGACTAAGTCTAAATTACTGTGATAAAAATTTTACAACAATTTAAGACAAAATCACGCATGCTAAAATCAGGATAACAGAGGTAATTTTGTGTGCTGCTGCTGGGGATGATGGTTATCTGTAACCAGACTCAAGGGAAGCCCCTGAGCAGAGCAGCTGTACAGGTGGTAGCACCAGATGGTTGTGATATTGTGTGACACGGTCACTATGGGTATGGCCCATGGATGGCTTTAATGTCACAACATGAGAATAAAAGTAGTAAATGCAAGCAAAATGGATCCAAATTAGGAACCACCACACTGACACTGTTGTGAAGAAATAGCTGAATCCAATGATCCAGTAGATGAACTCGAAACACCTTTACGAGAAGCATGCTTTTTGTAATTATTAATTTTGTCTAGTTTTCACTTGTATACTACGTATCACAGTGCCTTTCTCCTGTCCCATCCCTCCACTCAATTCCCCTCCTTTCCCCACATCTCACCCATTCTGCTATGTCCTGATCCTAGACCAGGTCCTAACACATATTAGTAAATATTTGCTCAGGAAAATTCAAATAAGAAATACTTAAAAAAAACAGATATGCTTACACCTAATTACAATTAATGTACACTGGACAAAGATGTATAGATTATAATGGGCCAGTGCATCATGTCAATATAATGTAAAAAGAGGAAAATATATGCAAAAGACTATATATGGCAAAAGTCACATGGTGAGATCAAGGAGCAACCAGGCGTGTGGAAAGCATGTGCAGTCTGTGTTTGTGTACCGAGTGTGCGGTGTCCTTAGCGATAACCGTTTGTATAAAACGTAAGTGGCTTTTGTGCTCTTGTGTATGAGGAAGTGTGTGTGTGTGTGTGTGTGTGTGTGTGTGTGTGTGTGTGCGCGCACATGTGCGGCATGTGGGGTGGTCATGCCCGACTGCATTTGTGTCTGTGAGCATGCTCGTGTGTGTGTCTCTGTGTGACGTTAATATGCAATGTATGTGACGGCTATGCAAGCCTCGCCAGAGACCAGATTCTATGTTTTCAAAACAGAAAAGAACCGTTTTGAACTTATGAAAGCAGTTTATTTTAATTTGACTATGCAAAAGCCCCACTTAAGGTGAGAGGTACCTTTGTCTCAAATTTTATGTCTGTGCCTTGAAAAACAAAGCTGTACATAAGGAACAAACAAATGAGCATTATAGATATAGAGATATGCTCAGAAAATGCTCATGCAAATGTCAACAAACAAACTGAAATGGCACAAAATGTATTATTTCTTCTGTATCATTTAAGAACCAAAGCTGCATTTGTACGCTGTGAGCAAGTCCAATTTGCAATCCATTTATTTAATGCATAACCAGAATACAAGTCCAGGGCCCTTTCATTTTATCACTGCATATACTACAGAACCACAGTAAAATCTTCATATTTAAGATAAAAAAACACCCATTTATGTAAAATAATCACATTTCCAATGCATTACTTCTCAGAACAACTATTTAATCTTGACAGCCACTGAAAGCTATAAGGTAGGCCTACACAAGCTTCATAATGAACACTACACACTTACACACACCCTCCCTGATACCCTACAAGTGTCCTAAACCAAACCTCACCCTAAAATCCAATGTTCACACTTCTGCTTCTGTACACGCACATGCACACACACAACTAAAATCACTATGCACAGCTGGATTTTCATTCCACATTCTCAACTGTCTATTTAAGACATAGAAACAAATAAGGATTTTCGCTGAGAAATGAGTGACCTTCTTCCTCCCAAGTTAATTCCTGAAGCGTGAAATTAAACATCCAGTAACATCCACAGTGTAATAACTGGGTCTGCAGCTGGCAGCAAGCACACAAATCAATGTGATGTCTCCACAGGAAAAGCACACCACCCGAGGAGGGCACACTCACAATGCTTGCTGCCTTGAAGGCATGCGCATGAGACCTTGGGAAAAGCTCAGCACCAACCAGATAAACATCAGCCCTTATGTGAACCTACACTGCAGTGATATGGCAACGTTAAAAGCTGTGTGAATGTTGGTATTTCCCACAAAAGAGCTGACCTTTATAACCAACAAAGTACTGACAAGGATTCAAACCCTTCACATCAAACTCTGATGTGGAGTATAGGCTTAAGTTAGGCAGTGTCACTAAAAAAAGAAATGGGTGCTTTTGTATTATGGAGCAATTGGATGTGGTTCAAGATTTTTAAAAAAATAAAAAAATTTAAAAAAAAAAACAGATTTATGCAATATGTCACCAACAGGTCACACATGTGACAGGTGGGTAATTTAAAAGAAGTCTGCAATAGTCACACAGGTTGAAGGGTTGAGAACCTTACAAATATAAAACCTTAAAGCAATAAAAAATGTAATGTGAAACATAGCCTGCACACTATTTTCTATGGGAAAAAAATAAGAGTGCAGACTTGGAAGAAAAAAAAAATAAAACTCCCGACAGAGGAAGAAGTGAGGGGTTGGGAATATTCAGAATTTAGTGTAGTTTCTGGTGCCTTGTATTATTTGCATTCAGCTTTATCAGTTACTAGGCTACACCTCAGAATTTGAATGGATCGCTAGCAGCTTGGAAGAGCATTAAATGCGGATGGGGGAAATCGATAACATTTACGTTTTGTAGAGCATTGCTCTTTAACATTAATAATGTAAAGCTGCATTTGCCTTCTAAATGTATATAATGCTGCAACGCATTGGCTCTCATGTAACACCGGCTGTTATTTCAAAGTAAGACAGACATCTGACCAGGAGTAACAAAGCAACGACACAACCAAAAGCACAAAATAGCAATGCAGTCTAGTTTCTTGCCCAGCAAAAGCATGACTGCGGTAACACAGCCCCCTCACAGCCCTGCCTTACCGCATTACCACGTCTTCTTACCTGGCTTTGCTCACAAGTGCGGCGACTCCTTTTTATAACCTTCCCACCCAGGTGTTGTGACTTGCCCCCCGTAACCTGACCTCTGGACGTAGTCGTTCAAGTCAGCGTTGTCCTTAGGTGCAACAAGATGATAGTGGGAGGGGAAGTAGGGGAGGGGGTGACCCACCAATCTTCAAGTCAGCAACGCCAACTGCATGCAAAGATTTGAAACAAAAACGTCAGTACAGAAAACATTAAACCGCACACGATGTTTGACACGAGCCCTTTCTTCAATTTACTAACATGCAGCAACGGATGAGTTCGTGTCCTCCATCACTGCCATCAACACCGCCATCATTAACACAAAAGATGTGAATAACTGCCATCATTGTTGCATCACACAACCTGTAACAGTAACTCGTAAGTTAGTTGTCGGAATGTGAAAAACCCATAGATGTTTGAATTCCATCTTAAATGGGCAACTGTGATCTGATAATGCTGCAGAAATTTTTGTGAGGCAAAGCCTCATCTCCGTTCAATTACTTGAACTAAAAGTTTGGCTACCTTTAGAAAACCAGGTAAAAATGCTTGCTCTGTGTCAAAGGCTTTCTTAAAGCTTCGCCATTTACTGTTTGGACAAAACCAGTGAGACTTTAAATGACACAAACAGTACTTTTACGCTACATTTTGTCAACTTTACTTCAAGTCCCACCTGCGTGGATATTATAGATATTGTACGTTTATCAGTTTAGGTGGAGGGAACAACTCTGTCACCTCACAGTTCCTGGACCGCTTGGGTTCGAATTCAGCTCAGTCTGTGTGGAGTTTGCATGCTCTTGCGGTGTCCGTAGGGGTTTCCTCCCACAGTCCAAAGACTTGTGTTTAGCAGAGGCCACACTTTTCATGGCCATGAAAAGTGTCGCCACAATACAACATTTTACACAAGACATTTTAATATCACACCTACAGTATAGAAATATGTTAAATAACTGGTCAGGACCGTTAACTGTATAAACACTACCTACATTTAGACCTAACTGTCTTCAGCCATGTTGTGGAGGCGAATCCAGCAACTACGCATCCATGTCCATCGGTTGTCGCTTCTAGAAGATAAATAAAGCATAAATAATCCGTTTATCTCAACTCCCAGCATAATAACCCATTGTTCTTCTCTGCCTCTTCCTTATTGTCTTGAATTGTGCATAAATAATGCCACTACGGCGGGGAAAGCACTCGCGTGTGCTTCTGTCGCTATTTTGCTAAGGAAGCTATCGGAGTGCTTGCGGCTAACGACGAGTTTGGCGCCCAGTTCGCGCGGACACGCCGCGGGCGTCGCGGGAAGGGAGGGGGGCGTGAGGGCTGCGGGAACCGCGTCACGCCGGGCGCTCGTCGAATGTCTCCCCGCGCGGTTAAGCACGACGACGAACGGAGCGACGATCTGCCGCAGCGGCATGGCTGTGAAGAGGAAGCGCAAGGACGCGTCGGAGACGGCGACATGTCGCTTCTGCCCGTGGCCAAGCCGGACCCGCAGCTGGCGCGTTCACTCAGCTCTTGCGCGTTGAAGTGCGCGCGCACGAGGGACCGCGCTTCCGCAGTGAATTCAAATAATAATGATAACAGCAAATAAATAAATAAATAAATAAATAGAAGAGCGCGGAATTCCGACGCGGCTCCTAAGCGCGCGAGCACGCCGCTCCCGTCCGACGCTCGCCCTCGGTCCCGCCAGCCACGCGCTTTACAGGCCCGTTACCTCAGTCGCGTGCCGTGCGCAGCTCCCGGTGTCGCGGTGCCGCGCAGCCCGATCCCGGCCGCGCGCTCTGCGGGAAGGTGTCGGTGCGCCGCGCCGGCGGCCCCAGCTCTCGCTTCGCCTTTTTGCTGCGTCGCTTTAATGCGGAAGACGGACGCAGCCGAGGCGCTTTGAAGTCAAACCGACCGTTAAGCGAGCCGGACTTTGTCTGCGCTCCCGGCGCCAATTCATTTTGCGAAGTCGTCGCCGTGTACAGCAATTTGCGCAACTTCTCCGGTAGTAAACTATCGCGGAGCGCAAGCCACGGTTATAAACACATTTACTGAAGTGTGTAAGCAACTTTTTTTCCTTTTTTTCGTTCCCGTTTTAAAATATCAAGAAATGAAACCTTGGCAGAAAAAACTGGTTTGGAAATCCAGTTCAGATCAAGGTGAAATGACAGCAGTGCCATTGCTTACTTCCCAGCACATGTGCGATTTTACTTAACAGTGCCCCCCTCCCCATTTCCAGAACATTTCTGTTTGCCTTTACACTTTTTATTTAGCAACGAAATAATTTTACTCTCAGGTGCTTAGCTCCCTTTTTAGTCATTTTTTACTTGCGCACATGTAAAATATTAGTCCGGTCAACACTGCAATGTATCTGGCAGGTGCCAAACTTCCAGAAAGCATTAAACAAACAAAAACAGACAAATAAATAAACCAGGTGTTACCATATTTCTGCAAAGTATTACTGTTCTTAATATTACTATTGTTACTCAAAGTTATATGCTAGATTTTATTTGGAATCAGAAATACTTAAAATGTATTTCAGGTGCACTAAATATAAACAAGTACTTGTGTGAAGGACCGTGCGGCACTGCAGTGCCCTGGAGTCGCAGCCCTGTGCCTCCGCACTGGAAAAATGCTTGGACGGAGTGATGGATCGATGAAGTTTAACCAGACAATAGACACAATAGTTCACTTGTTATTGTTTTATAGCAGGCTTTATGTAAATAGTGTTCTGCTTTTCCTGTTGCTCATCTGCTCACTGTTTCTTTTTGCGCATCAGTCCATCTGTTTTATACACTTTTTTTTTTCTCTTTTTTTGTATTTAATTGAGGTACCGCATTATTTTATCCCAAAGTTTAGGTTGGATGATTTTCAAATTCACAAAACAGCCTTGAACTACTGATCTAAAATCAAGGCCACTGCTATTACTTTCGAAAAGGCAGTGACCCTCCTCATCACATGACCCAATTCCTAATTTCGGACAGCAGACTTACCAAACTAATGAGGTGGCCTATTAAATAAGACGTGCTCAAAAGCAACACTCACTTTCTTATAAGCAGCTAACTTCTTAAGACTTCTGGAATCTTCAGTGTTTGAGGTCTTGTGATCAACCTTCCAGCTGCGAGGGGTTTATATATCCTTTACTCTTCTGACACATATTGAAATTTATATAATTGTTTATTGTAGTCTAATGTGTTTTTGTGTACAGCAATGACAATGACAACTGCAACAATAGCAACAACAATAATAATAGCCTGTTTATATGTGTATTGATACAATGGGCTGAGAGGGTGTCAGGGTGTAAATATGCATATCTCCATAATTTTAGCTGTATAATATTTACACTGCTTGGCCATAGCATGCATAACATTTGACATCTAGGTTCCTATGCAATGAAGACAAAATTATAACACAGAAGTCTGCAATTTTGTCATCATATTGACATCGATGTATGTTTGTATCCTGCTCTTTGCTGCAGTTTCGTAGCCTGCTGCTTCCGGGAGAACCTCCAAACCCTCGTGACGCAGACCAATGAAAATGGATGGATGGATGTTCACTATGTAAGTAGGTTTGGAAATTATATGCATAATATATATTTTTATGCTGTTTGTATGTAAGATGACACTTTCTAGTAATGGAACCGTTTAATGGTTCGCAAAAAAAATGTTACCATACTAGTGCACAAGGATCGTCCAGTATTAGTTACTCAACAGTGTATTGGGTAATTGGTTGTTGTGAAAAAGGGAGTGATTGTTTCATTTATTAAAAAGGAATTTATAAAACAGTGTGAACACAGAACTCTGAATGCGTGAGGACTGAGCTGGGCTGTTGTTTTCATGTGTTGTTAAGTCAATTTCAGCTCAACAAGCATATCAATACAGGGCCTCCAGAATGTTTTCTTTCACTTCCATTCTTGAGCGTGAAAGAGTGCACACTGTGATCTATCTGTCTGCTTGCTGGTTCTTCTTTCTTTTCCTCCAACTTTTCCAAAAATTACCATCTTTTCAAGTGAACCCCGTCTTCACATGATATAGTCACAGTATGAAACTTTCAGCTTAATCTTTTGTCTTTCCTGTGAGAGTTTTGCAAGCTTTTATTGAGGCTGGATGTATTTATTTTTTTGGCCAATCATAATATCTTTACAATTCTCAGACACTATCATTCATTCAAAGAATAGTATTATTCTTGTCTTTCAATGTCAAACTTGCACATCCATACACAAAGTGGCAATGCAGCACTAGAACAACTGTGATTCATTCTTGTGAATATGCTGGCAAATTTAAGGATCTTTTCAACATCTTTCATTGTGTTTCTTGATTGCTAAATCTCTTTTACTTCATCATTGATCCCAGGAAGAAAAAAGTTCTCAACTAGTTTAAGTCTTTGTCTCCAATCCTGAAACTTGCTTAACTTGAATTTTCTTTAGATTTAAATGTTCTTTATTTGTTCTCCAATTCTTTTTACTAGTGCCTTCAGCAGGCACTGAGCTACTCCTGGGTGCTTATTCTACTCTCACTTTCCCTGAGAAATTATATAGTTTGGCTTTTAGGCTTGTACATTGTGCTGTAAAACTGTCTACTGAAGCCTTGAACACCTGGTCATGGCATCAACAATAGTGATCCTCACCACACTTGTACTGCTGCTGAGGATGTCCTCCAATGTCTCTTGTAATGAGCATGACTTTTCCCCAGCTGAGGAAGTATGATGGACTTGACAGTATCAAGAAGTTGATTTACTGATGTTCTGCTCCCCTAATCTCGGCTGAATAGACCTTGCATGCTAACAGCTGTTTCTATTTGGTCTCTTCTCCTTGCTGCTGCATCTTTTACCATCTTAGTCGTTCTTTTTTCCTTCACTGTTTTGCTCACCTTCTCGTGAAACTTGCATTCTTATTTTCCTAGGCCTTGTTATACCCCTGTGAAGGAACATGGCCCAAACCAGTCTTTCCAGATGCCACAGAGTCCACCACCATGCCGTGGTGGATTCTCGGCCTTCCTGGCTGTAACCACTGCATACAATTTCTTTCCTGTCCTCACTTTGCTGGTATTGCCTACATCCTTAGGCTCTCTCAAGTCTCTCAAGCATTTCCCTTGACTGTGGTTACCCTAAACTTGTCATCTAGGCTCCTGAATGGTAGTTTTAATTTGTTATTTTGCGTATGTGAGGCCATGCTCCAGCTTAGAGGTAGACAAAACCTCTTACAGAAATAACAGCTTATCTGTCTCTCCAGAGACTTAATTGCTGAAATTTGTCTCATTTGGTGAAACCAGTAGGGGCCATAGAAATTGTGGTATGATGCTGAGCTGACAAACCCATGCCTTAAATTTATGTACTGACTTGTCCACTGCTGCTAGTTATGTCTGCAACATCTCTAACAACACACCTAACCTATTTGCTGGCTTCTCCCAAAATCGATGTAATAAATGCATTTCTTATGCCTATTGTAATGTTTCAGGTCTCCATACTTTGCACATATCATTGGCAATCTTGCAGTATTTTCTTCAGGTTGTTTTCATTGTCTGCATGGCTACAGCAGCAGCTGGAGCTCTACAAGGCTTTTCATACAGCTGTGTGAAAAACACATACAGACCTTGGAGTATGTTTTGGCTTTTGCTCTATATAGTGTTGATTCCCTTTGGTCCTGGGGGTCCCTTCTTATGGCACTGTATCTGTCTTAGTCCTGGTTTATATCAGATTGCGGTTTTCTTGGTAAAATAGAGATGTGGTACTGCCACTGTGATATGAATGAGATGGGGGTACATTACCACATTACCATTTTCACTGCAATGTTAGCTCGTGGTATTGCCGTTTCATCTGCTGGCAACAAAGCCTTATATTATCCTTACATCCCAACTTCTGGGAAAGCAGTGTCACCAACAGCAGGAGTTCTGTGGTTTCAAGTTTCATTTACGCACCCAAGCTTTCTCAGCAGCATAAGGGTGCTATAATGTGAAGAGCCAGGAGTTCTATATTTTTAGATGGAAAATTAAGTGAATAATGTATAAAGTAAAAGCATAACTGTTTACTGTTGTAGGAAAACCTCCATAGTCCATAATATCGTAATGCTGATTATAAAAAAAATGTGTAACAAATGGCATTACTTGAGACTGTATTTTTTTCAGTCATATTAAATGAACATAATTTTAATTTAGCTTAAAATTAATATTAAAATGTAGATCTTACAAACTTTAATTGTAGCAATAGCTGAGAGTTTTAGAGACCTTAACAGCTAAATAAAATTAGGACGATGTCTATTATTAAAATATCATTGAGCAAGATTATGTTTTGAAAGTGAAAACGTTTATAATCAAAGCAAATTACAAACAGAGGTCCAAACCAATTATGTTTATACACCGGGGAGCAAGTACACTGCAAGTCACATTGCTAAGATGTCCAACGGCTAGAAGCAGACCTGTTGCCAAGTAACATTGTTCATGATGTGTTCACATTTGCTAAACCATTTTCCTGGATCTGCTATTAATACAAACATATCTTATAGCTGTAGTTCCACTTGTTATAGGACTACTATAGAAGGTTGTGTTTTTAGCTGAAACTAAAATAAAATCTTCCTTTCTCAGTCATTTTTTTTTGATCACCACTGTGTTTGAGTCACGTGAGTAAATTGGCTCTATAAAACATGACTTGTTTTTCTCTTACCTGAACCGAATGCACTCGAACGTCACCTTTATTTGTGTCTGTACCTTATTGCCTTCTACTGTAAATTGGTCATAGAATTTTGGTACTGTGATACAACTGTGGGAAAGCAACAAACATAGCAGTGAACTGGCATTTCCTGGCATAGCACAGCAAGAAAAAGACAATTTGCACCCTCTATTGAAATTGAGGTTGACCTTTGAATCAGATACCCTGTAAAAACATCAGTTAATTTTTAAACAGTGTAAATATAATTTACCTTCAAGATATGAGTTTTGTTTTGAGTAATGGACTGGCATCCTGTCTAGGGCATATCTCTCCTTGCCTTTCACCTAGTGATTCTGGGACAGGCTGCAGATGGCTTTAACCCTCATCAGGATAAGCAGTTGCTGAAAGTGAGTGAGAAAGAGAGAGTGAATATTAATGGGGCAAAGTGTTTCAACAGAGTCTTGCATAAAACTTAGAATGTTGCTCCAATTTTGTCTTCAGAAAACTTGTAACAGATTTCTCTCTAGTATTTCCCTGTACTTTACACTGTCCTTTTCTCCTTCAGTCTTTTAAATTTTTCCAGTCCCCGCTGATGAAAAGCAACCCCATAGCATGATGCTGCCACCCCCTATTGCAGAGACAGTATTACCGGAATGATGCTTTGTGCTGGGTCTGTCCCAAATATAACTGTGTGCATGAAGTTGAAAAAGTTTTATTTGGTTTTATGTGGCTACAGTACCTTTTGCCATTTTTTACAAACTCTAGTTTTGATATGGTTGGCTTTAAGCAATGGCTTCCTTCTTGCCACCTTTCCTTGCAGGCCCTTTTCAAATTCAAAGTTTAATGTGCCAGGTACCTTAATATTACTCCCTGATGTGGAAAATGATTTTGCAAAGTGTATGCTAGTCCTTATAATTGGAATGCAGTAAAATAATTCTGTGTTTTTGCTATGCAGTGTCTGAACATTGAGATGCCTAATGTGTTGAGCAGTTCTGCATTTAACATTTCGAAGATGTCTATAAGTGAAGCGGCAGTTGTAGATCGAGGCAAAAGAAGGAAGAGTGTGCTCTGATCTTGGATACTGTGTGTGCAAATCATTTAAACTGTATCAACACTTGAACCGTTGTGTTGAAATATCAGTTATTTAAAACTGAGTCATAGCTTCTTTCTTTACAGCCTTACTTCCTATTGGACCAATGATCTGTTTTAGACATTAACGCTAATTATTTGCCCCCATTTTCTTATCACAATATTGCAGACTGAGCTGTAATGGATATACAGGATGCAGGTAACAAGAGCCATAGGATACTGATACTGAAATAAAAGCACAAAGAGATAGCATCTTCAGCACAGCTACTGGCACTGGGAACTGGGAAGAACGTAGCTGAATACCAGACAGATGTTTACAGATATATTGTTATAGGATTTTAATGAATGAGGGTAGGTGACATCAACTTATAATCATTCTAATAGGTTTTCTTAGGTACTTGGACCATCCATGGCAGAATAATTTTCACTGCTTTAGACAGCGGAGAACAATGATCAGTAAGCCATAAATGAGTTGGCAAGTGCAGTATTTCATGCTCACAATACACATCAGTGGCGGTTTTATGTTTGTAATAGCTTCTTCCCCTCATGCTCTGCTATGTTAAACTAAAGATTCAAGTGCTGCATCAAACCAGACTTGGTTTGTTGACTGCCTTAAATAAATCTTCAATAAAATTCATTACAGGTCTCAAAGGTCATTAATGTGGGCTTTGTATTTGACCTTGTGATGGGTAGTCATCTTGGTTCGCTGTTTTTCGTATAGTTTGAACCTGTCCATTCAAAGTCAGTCGTTCTCTTGTCCGGTCCTTTCTTTTTCTTCCGTCATTTCTTCCTACTTACCATGTTAATATGCCTTTAAACCAGCGCTTTGCAGTGCTGAAAACAGTCAAGAAATTCATACAGCAGGTAGCTGTACCAGTATATTCATCCAAGTTTCCCCAAATACAGTTCAGCCAGTATTTTCAAAGTCACTAAATAATACTGTTTCAAAGCCCCATGCATGGTTTTATGGATGTTAGTTTTATAGTACCTTATGAATTGTGTCTGCTGTACCTGTCGTTTAAACACAGGCAGAGCTTCCTAAGGTTGACACAAGTAAAATCATCAAGTATTTCCTTAGGCAAAAAGCTACTGAGCTGCAGTAGTAGCCACAGCTATCATGATAATGCAGGATCAGTGTTGATATCCGGTGGTTATCAGCTTCCTAAAATTCTTTGAATGACCAGAAGAGAATTACATTTTGTCAAAAAAAGCTCAACATACAGTGCCCACATTTTCATTGTTCTTATTCATTGGACTCATGTTGTGGTAGAGGTACAGTAGACTTTTATGGGATTATAACTCTAATTTCAGACATTCAGTGACAGAAAATCATTCAGTGATAAACCTGTTTTTAAGTTTTTGCTCTAATATTACCTCCTGGGCATGATCCCACTAATGCGCAAACCCAAAGTGTTTACATGAAAGAAGCTGGAAGGAACATGCTTAGAGGAGAAAAATAATTTATCTTTAAAGTAAATTTGAATACAGATGCCATGAACCATGGGAAGTCAAGAAAGCGCAGTTTACACATTACCTGTGCAATGATGCAGTATATCCTGTAGCAACTACTCAAAATAATGTGGAGTCAAACTGAAAATCTATCTCTCTGGAATTCTCAAGATTAAACCTCAGTGGGAGATAAATGCAAAATAATATTGAATTACAGTGGGCCCACATCACACCATTTGAGAAATTGTACTTTAGAGGCATGAGGAGAAAAAATAGAATATCTGTCATTATGCAGTAGAAAGAAAAATAACTAAATTGCAAATCATCAACATTATTACAATGGTACACTGTAAAATTTGAGTCTAACACTAGAAATATGTAGTTATTTTTATGTGATTTTACAGCACATAGGCTTAGCAAGTAGTGCTGCCACCTCACAGCACTTGGGGTGGTCAGGCAACATTTAGAACGGTCTGCATGGCTTTCCTCCAGGTACTCTGATTTCTACTCACAGGCAAAAAATGTGCATTTCAATTTAACTGATCAGTTTAAATTGCCCATAGTGTGTGCATGTGTGTGTGAATGGGTGCGTGTGTGTTGCCACCCTATGATGTACTGGCATCCCATCCAGGGACAGTTTCATAACATTGTGCTCTGTGATTGTGGCTCTGGACCACTGATGCTGCTCAGGATAAGCAATTAATAAAATTCGATGGATGGATGGATGGAATTTTATCTCGCCTGCATAACTTGTATATATGGGACATTCATTAATCTGTTAATTAAATCATTTCTAAGTAACTGCTTCAGGTTTTTCTCATCCTAAAGAGATGTCATGATCACACAGAGACTGGTGATCAGGTAAACTCAAGTGCAAAGCTTATTTACTGGTGACCAACGCATGCAGTGATGTGAACATCGGTCAAAACGGAGAGCAGCTGGGCTGAGTTTAAGTGAAGATATGGGGACTTTGAGACATGGGACCATAGAGATTTGAATACTTGGGATGTGGAGACAAATGCTACTTTAACCAGTGGAGTCTTAGAGGACAAGGTGACTTGGGTACACAAGGAACTGACAGTCAGTTGCAGCTGATTGCAGTCAAATGATCAGAGCATGAAGCACACAGTCTGTTAGAAACCAGGAACAGAAGTCACTAACCCTTAGCACAGAGAGAACAGAGATCAGAAGACAAACTGGTGAGATGTTTGCTGATGCATTGGATTTTGCAACCTAGCAGCCGTCTTTCCCTCTTTAAAAGCCCTGCTTGATGAATTACTGACTGGATTATCTAATGGTGTGGCAGGTATGCTGGATTCTGCTGGGTTGCTGCAGGGTGAACCTCTGATGATTACTGGGAGGTACTGATTCCCAGGTTTATGACAGGTGAAGTGCAGATATCACTTCTCTGGTAGAAGTAGCTTGAATCCTTTTGCGTCTTAGTTTTTTAATGTCAAAAAATGTTGTGTGTCATTTACAGAATTCCTACGGGGGTATTGTTGACATATGTGGTGTATTGTATGAAAAGCAGTATAATATCAAGGGAAATGTATAGAAATATTCCTTTATTGGTGTAGATTCCCCAGACTCTTAACTCTTAAGAAACTCCCAAAAGATGTTTTCAACATCTTTCATTGTGTTTCTTGATTGCTAAATCTCTTTTACTTCATCATTGATCCCAGGAAGAAAAAAGTTCTCAACTAGTTTAAGTCTTTGTCTCCAATCCTGAAACTTACTTAACTTGAATTTTCTTTAGATTTAAATGTTATTTTATAACTGTATAAATTAACATTGTCTGAAACAGCAACTATACTAACTTTGAAATTTCTTATTAGAAATTAGAGGTTTATGAATCAATATAAAATAGAAAACTCATGCAGCTCCTGTTTTAATTTCTTAATCTCCTCTTTTTTACTGCATGAAAGAATGTCAAAGACTTTCAAGCTATTTAATCAAACTAATATTACAATAAATTCTTCCTTTAAATGATTTTGTGTATTCAACCACAGAACAGTCCCTTAGCAATAGATTTATGATTTCATAATTTATCATGATTGTAATTCATCTGAATATTTTTGCATGAGCAAAAATTGTTAAAAGGAACTTCTCTGATATACTGTACATGTAGCTTTCATGACTACCTTCAGCAGAAGTGATGATAATACACATTGATTGTGAAGGTTTAAAAAAATGGCTTGAATTGAACAGCATCTTCAGCTGAAAACTGACTAAGATGTGATTGATATTCTTTACTGTGTACAATAGATCCATAGCTCCTTGACCCCAGCAGAGATGGCAGGAAATGTACAAATAGCTGCAGAAGGTCAGAAAAGAGAGATGTTGAATATAAACCAATGAATAACTTAAATGTTTTACAACTATTTCTTTTCTGCTTTTTAAGATAACTCCTAGGCGGCTGTAAATGTTTTAACAATTTGCTCTAAAAGAAAATTTAATTCACAAAACGTTCTGCTTCGTGAACCGACTTGGTTTTTAACAGGTAAAGAGAACCCAGTGAGAATTACCGACAATATAAAAAAACATTATCTCTGAATTACAGAAGGTCATGTTTTGCTTTGTAACTTTGGAGTGAGTGACTGATGTATATCTAAATTTGCTTTGTACTGAAGGGGTGGAAAAAGCAGAAAAGAAACATGAATAGAAGCTTTATTTGATTCAACTTCAAGGGACATTAGTTATGCGTGAACTGAGGTGCTAAGGGACAGGATTGCTGAAGGTTTTATGCTAGAAAGTGTAGCACTGACATGGGAAGATCAAGGGGAGAAAGCAGCAAAGCACTCATAGCGTGAAACTCATTAATATTTTTCATAAATGTACAAAAAAACGCACAATGACAGTCACGCATCAACATGCCTACAGCCTAGTTCATAAACTCTGGCCTTGCCTTTTGGACAGCGACAGTATGTCAGAATCAGCATCATTTTACTGAACATTTAAATGATCGACTACTAGCCAAGGAACCGGGGAAAATATACATTAAAAGGCTTCTTGGAGCTGCAAACAAAAGTCAGCATTCCAGTTGTGCATCTAGGATAAAACTTGATTCAGACTGTAAAAGACAGCTACGTTTTGAGTCGACTCTTTGTACCCAGCGGGTAGCAGTTGGTGTATTACAGGCAATAAGCTGGGGTTGTACAACTGATCTGCTGAAATGCCGGTTTCATAACTAAATACGTTACCTTGTAATCAGAGACAACCGTTATTGTCATGAAAATAACCCTAAAATGGCGGCGAGTGGGTTGTAATGACCCCCAGTTGGCGCAGGAAACCAGCTGTGATAGAGACACAGAGCAGGTGTTCAGTAAATCCAAGCCCAAGCCTTCTGAAAGATCTGTTTTTAATTCACACCCAAAGGTGTTCAAGGTTTTAATGTGCATGACTGTTCATAACAACGGGTAATGATTTAGGGTTTGGATTTTCGAGGGATGACTCTTCTTCAAAATACTTAACTGCTACAGTAACAACATCTGACTTTATAAATGAAGAAGGTATAATTTTGTAAGATGAGCAAGATGCCTTGGATGTCACCCGGTAGAGACAACGTTGGTCATATTCCTACCATCTGAACATTTGTCCATCTAAATCGATTTCAGGTTCCCAATTACATTTATAAAAATATCCTGGATCATATTCCCAAATTAACTATGCTCTTTACAATTTCCTTTTTCATTTCAAATTGTCAGTGTTTGCTAGTAGGGCAGCGAACCTACTACAGTCAGTCTGGGTTTGTTTTAGTGATGTGACATACAGTACCATGCAGTGTATTATAGTAGCTTAACTGAGACTGGGCCTCTTTCAGGCTTAGGCACTCATCTCTTTCTTTCAAATAAGTGCAGAGCTGTGTGTTTAATGGTGTTTAAGTGTTTGTCTACTCCATATAAATAACTCAAAGTAGATGTGTACTCGGGTACTGCCATGGGCATCACGTTTTGGCTGTCTGGTGGATTACCACTGAATAGCAACAGTTAAAACACTTTCAACAGTGCCATTAAATTTTATCTCAGTTAAAGGAATTTTAATGCAGTCCTGTGTATTTAAATAGCAAAAATTATCACAATGTATAGTAAATAATCTGGTATGCCCTTACCCGTGTGTTGGTGCTCCAGTGTGAAACTGGTCCCAGTAGCTTTGTCATTTATCCTGGGAGGTTTTAGAAGCCAACAGAAGAGGGAGCTTGTGCCCTCTGAATAGGAAGCTCAGCTTGTACTGCAGTCATCCAGTGACTCCATGCAAGCTGTCATCTGAAAAAGTTTAGCAGAAAGGGCATCATATTATCATCTAGTACAGTGCAAATGTTCTTATACTAACTTCATCCTTATCTTAGGTATCTATACAGGGCATCATATACTAATAACTTAATCTTACCTTTAGTTGCAGTCTCCGTGAAGCCAAATATTTTTTGCAAAACATAGGTCTTAAAAGAAGTAAGTTTCTGTAATAACAAATTAGAATAAATTGTACCATGAAGAATAACAAAGTTGCCAAATTCAGTCCTTGATTCTGAAGTTTCATTTGGTGATGTTATTACAAAGAGGAATTAAAGTTAAGAAGGAAAAATGTTTCCCAATGTTTTAAAAGTAAGTTTCATTGCTGTTCATCATTACCTTGGTATGTATTGTAGTACTTTGCTCAAGCAGGGGGAAGGATTTTTGCAATTCGGTGGGCCCAACCATTATACTGGCCGTGGTTCCTGAAAAAGTGTGCTGCTGTGAATTACTTATTTCGGGTGAAGTTTTGTTTTGTGTTTGTCCTTCTGGAGGTGCAAAACTTATAACAATAAAAACAGGAATCCCATCCATTGTCAAACCACGCCTGGTCACTTCCTAAACCTGATGTGCCCCTCCTGGTCACATTGTTTTATTGTTTGCTATGTTTATCACTGTATAGCTTCTAACATACAGTAGGTGTTTGCAGAATCTTCATCTCAAGCCCAATTGTCATAACTATAAAAAGGAATCATGTCTGATGTTGTGGGAAGATTTAGCATCTATAAACTATTTGTGTGAGCTGTTGATAAAAATAAAGAAAACTCTTACAGTCAAATTTTAATTCATTGCAGCTTCATATAATGTTTTCAACAGAATTGAACTGTAGATACCGTAACTTGAACTGTGTGATTAAGATAACATTGATTGGGATGTAGTGGGTGGAATTACAACAATGGTCTATGAATGGACTTCTGGTCAGAGTTGTGCTCATAAAATGAGGTACCATTGAATTTGTGTCCTGAGTGCATTTTCTTAATAAAATTGTTTTGATTTATGTTGTTCAATTTAGAACTATGTGTTAATTCTTAAGTGATTTTTTTAAGTTGTTTTGAAAAAGTGAATTTAAATACACTACATGGCCCAAGGTATCTGGACATCTGAGCCTCACTCCCATACGTACTCATTGAAACTCCCATTCCAAACCCATGGGCATAAAGATAAAGTTGTTCCCTCATTTGCTGCTGTATGAGCCTCAACTCTTCTGGGAAGGCTTTTGTGGAAGCAAATTAACACACCGCATGCATGTAAGCATTGAAATAAGCTTTGCAGACTCATTTTGAAGAAGGTATAAGATATACGTTTTAAAAGGAGATGATGTGCTTAAAATTTGTGAATCATGCCGCTCAGCAGAGTATACCTATGAATGTGACTGAAAATATGCAGCAAAAAAGGGAAGTCATACTATTGAAGGCGAAGGCACGGTTTCTGCAGAAATCGGAAATACCTTGAGACAGAGGAGTGTAACTAAAATTCTCAAAGTACACACTCGCTGAGCTATTATCAGACAAAGAACATCTTGTGACATGTAAGTGACAGACTGGACAGTCAGAAAACAAAGGTCAACAGGTCCTGTCCCACGCAAGGATGGATACCTGCTTTGGTAACACAAATGAACATATTGAGCTGGAAAATTACTGAAGAAATGTCTCTTATGCATATGTATGATGTTATGCTTGCTTGTAACAATAAAAGAGAATGTGTTGGGCTTTTCTGGTAGATACCCTGGTCTAGAGAGGTTCTCCGATCAGTGCTGACATGTAAAAGACTATGTCACCCAACTTTTTGAGTCTCTGGTGGGGTTCTGTCTTGTTTGAAAATTTGTATCAGATTTTCCACTAAATGTTAGGAATTTGTGCCCATTCAGCCACAAGAGCATCAGTGAGGCTGGCCACCAATGTCAGCATTCAAGTTCATCCCAAAGGGCTTCAATGGGGTTGAGGTCAGGGCTCTGTGCAGCCTCTCAAGTTCTTCCATACCAACTTGGGCAAACCCAAATGTGTTTATGGAGCTCACTTTGTGCACGGGGGGGCACAGTCATACTAGAGCAGAAAAGGAGCTTCCCCAAACTTGGCACAAAGCTGGAAAAGTGCAATTGTAGAGAATGTGTTTGTATGCTGCATGGGTGTGGCTGAAACAGCTCAGTCATTAGAATGGGGGTCCACATACTTTTGGCCATATACATAATATATATCGTATTTGTTCAGGTTGTGAATAACAGCAAACTAGAAAACAAGTTTTGGTTTAAATACTACACAATCAGTCTTTAAAAACCTTTGCTTTTTATATTGGTCATCATTGGAGTTTCTAATGTTTGATTATTTTCACTAAAATTATTAAAATGTTTCAGCTCATTAAACTCAATTAAGGTTATTATAGAAATAAAAATGATCAACAAGTAAAAACATAATGCAACATCTCTATTGGCTTAAGTTTTGATTTTTGAGACATCCCAAGCTCAAAATACCAGTCCACACACAACAGCAATGACAGACAAATGTACTCCATGACTGCCTGAAAATTAAACATTAGAAACAAATGTTGCTTCGATACAGCAACGGTGTAATGACAACAGAGCAGTATAATCAACAACATTTCTGTTTAAGCAATGCAAAAATCACATTACTAATAAATAAATTATTAGTTAAGTATTTTGTGTAGACATGTAAATGTGTGTATAGTAAATATAAAGTAATGTGAATTCTTGTTCCTCGCTGTGAAGTTTCTACAGATCCCACTATTTTGTTTACAATCAACCAAAGTGACCAAATTCACACTATAATGCGAATTTATAATGAAATTGTTTTTTATTTATCCATGTTTCAATGAAACAGTTAAGGAAAAGTTATTTGCTAAACTAGATTTTGCTCATAAATTCAGTGAAATACCTTCTGGAACTAGAATTTGTCTTTTTGCTCACTGTTAAATACATAAAAGGCATAATAAAGTTAGATAAGGTGACTTAAATGCTCTGATGTTTCCATTTCATATTCGAATCTGTTTCTGAAGTAACGGACAAATTATTTGTTTATATTACAAAATTATTTCATTTTACACTTTGGCTTAGATTAATAATTTATTTACTGTCAAAAACAGCTATTACACTCTGCAGAATATACTTTAAATAAATTACATACATACAGTATGTTTATCTTAGATTGCTTAGTTGTACAAAAGTCCTTTTTGTGATTTACATAACTTACTTATAAAATATATTTAATTTAAAGTAATAGTTATGACTTAAGGCTACAATAGCATGATCCTTCTTGTGACTTGAACAAAGCTTCCCACATGCATATAAGAGTTATAGACATTAATCTTTGGCTCATTATTATTCCATAAAAAACTAATATTAGATGCACTACGCAAATTCCATTCCCAGGGGGTTTTTTATTTTCCATTTTTATATTATAAATGAATGAAATGTAGGCCATATTAGCTGCATACATATAAGGGTCACAATGCCTGAACTTTGGCTTAACATGATTCCACAAATACCAATCTGGAGCGCTATTTTTTTTTTACATTGCTTTTGTATTATTATTATTATTATTATTATTATTATTATTATTATTATTATTATTATTATTAGTCAGTCTGCAAACAAGATTGAATGTGCAAATAATAAATTAAAAGGTGAAATACTTGAATATATTTGAAGGATTATCTACATTCACAACATTGCATCATGACTTACAGTTTGCCGGTTTTAACCATATTCACCGCTCGAATGGTTTGAAGAATATTTGTGGTCTGAATTCAGACATCACACAGAGGGCTGTGAAATGTTGATCTAATAAACACCAAACCAAGATATTTCTGTAATAAAAAAAGCACCCGTTTCACCCTTCTGTAATGCATCTGCTAATTTAAGAGAACACTGAAACCACAGGTGGAGGGGAAGTGCTGAAGGCTTTCAGCAGCACTAAACAGGGCCAAAGGGAGAAATATGCTGTATCTACACATATTTTTTTAATATACCAGAGGAGGCCTTAATTACGAGCAATATCAATCACAAATAATGATGCCTGTCTTTGATATTTGGTGAGAAACAAGTCTAACTTTATTTGCTATTTGCGGAGCCATAGTGATTTCACCAGTTCATCTTTTAGGCAGTAATGGCTTTTCTAATTTAATGAATGGGTGGCATAACAGAGTTAGAAGAAAAATCAAAAAATGAGGAACAAGTACTACTAAAACAAAACATGTAAGTTAATATGCAGTGCCAGAAACTACCAAACAGTACGGAAATATAGCGATCAGAATTACAGTCAAGACTGAAAGGTAGGTGTAAGCAATAGTTTATTTACCTGGATGGTGAGAGCGAAGGTGGATCCAAGCATAGAGTTTATTTGCAGTGAAGTAGGTGCAATCTTCAGACATGGCGAAGTTTCAGTCAAGATGAGAAGCAGCACACTGAGGCAGGAACAGGGGAATCCAGAGTCACACGGTGAATGGATCTTCTAGGATGTGATGAGTGCTAGAACTCACTTCAATGTGACATCCCCTGGGACATGGTGGCAAGCAATATGAATAATCTCTGCTGAAACTACTAAAGAGTGAAGAGTCTAAGATGTCATTGGAGGGCACCCAGGACTGCTCCTCCTTCCTACTCAACCATCTGACCCTCATGTCAGTTGCAGTGGAATGGACCAAGAATCCAGGAGAAGACATCAATGATAACTGGAAGAGGAGCGGGGAGTTCCAAGTGAAGAGTTCCAGAAAGCACTTTAACAGAATGGAGTTAAATAGTGAACTTAGAGATCCAGACAGATAGCTAAAAACAGTATACAACAGGGATCAGTTTCCTTATAATCTTGAAGGTAACAATGGACCTAGGACGTTATTTAACAAGAGCCTTAAGTTTATATACTTTGCAGACAACCAAAACCTTTATCCTAAAGTAGGAATGCGATCACCACAGGGTTGATACCTTGCACTTGGTGCATCTACATGGTCCTGCCTGCTTACCATCTATCCAAATCATTTGGGACCTTACTGTCCTTTGAGCAGTGATGTGACCTGACCTACATACATACCTACCAGGCTCCTCTTAAAGTTTTTGTCTGCTACTGGAGCATCGATGGACTCTCCAGTCTACAGGAACAGAGAAAGCTGGTAACCTAGGACACACCAAAATGGCATTTATTTCACGCAGGGTTGGACTGGTGAATTCCGAGCGCACTCTGCCAATGAATGAAACTAACTCTGGTTTTCCTGTTTCTGACCATGGCAGCCACTTAATAAAAATAAATAAATTAAAAAAAACATGCAATGTTCTGATGAAGCCACGGTCAAATTCGGACATGTTTGATTACTTTTAGCCATCAATATAGCAATTCTCATTTTCTTCAAGAAATAGCCAGATCTTCAGCAGTCACTCACGGATGCCTCAATATCACAGGATTGTGACTGAATTAAATAAAATTAGATTGTCATAGAGTAGAAAAGACACATGCAGATTCAATGGCCAGATGACCATTAGGCAAACCACCTAGTTCTTGTACCCTAAAAGAGGTTGTATGCTGGTGTACTGGACCTCCTCCTTAAGACTGAGCTTGACAACTGCCCCAGAAGAAACGGCTGAGCCTGATAACCGTTCAGGTCATAAGGAATCCAAACTGGAAACAAAAACTCATTATGAAAAGAAAGTGAGAAGAGCTTCATCAACCAGCAGATATTTGTTGACATTTGATGAACTGGTCAAACAAAGACAGACAGAAAAGAAGGGGCATTGTTGGCTGCAACACAGTCCCTCTTCACGATGTCACAGCTTGTTCACAGGCCCTCCTTCAGTCTGCTGGGGTTCGCTGTAATCCAAGTTTGAAAAAGAAGCAAAGGGCTGCTCTGTGGGACAAATTGCAGAAACATTAGTGCAACTCTTTCTGAGAACAAATGGATACAAGTGACAGTCAGCCAGCTCTAGTTCCTTTGAAATTATCCTTAATTGTAGTGACAAGCACAAAATGATGAAATATGAAAAACAAAAGTCTATAAAAAACCCTTTCGATTGTTCAGTATGATATGTTACTTGGTGGATCTTTGGTTGCCATCAAATGCTTCATTCATTTGCTTAGAGACATTAAGGAAGTTAAGGATGAAGAACTCTGCAGATAAGACTGTGGGAGCAGTAACTTGATGTCTGAAATAGCAGCACTCATTGGGTAACAGCAGGCCTGTGCCAGAAGTCACCATGCTGTAGTCCTAGACCTATGAAACCACACTTCCTTCCTTTCCCCTTCCCTTCCTTCCCTCCCTTTAGAGACACTATGCTTTTATTGAGATTTTTATTGATTTCTGCAGCTAGGCTCATTATCCCTTTTAATAATAAGTCGAGCTGTCAATCCAATTGGCTGGGAACAGACATAACTTGGCTTGCATCATATACGCTCCTTGGCCAAAAATGTTGTGGCTACCTGAGCATCACCTCCATATGTGCTTTTTGGACATTGCATTTCAAACTCATGGCCATTAATGTGGAGCTGCCGCCCCCCCTTGCTGCTATAACAGCTTCTACTTTTCTGGGAAGGCCTTCCACCAGATTTTGAGAATTTGTACCCATTCAGCCACAAGAGTGTCAAAGAGGTCAGGCGCGAAGGTCTGGCTAGCAGGCGGTGTTCCACTTCATTCCAAAGGTATTTGGTGGGGCTGAGGTCAAGGCTCTGTACACTCAAGTTCTTCCAGAACAACCTGGGCAAACCATATGTTTATGGAGCTCACTCTATGCATGGGGAGTGAGGGACACATTCATACTGGAATAAGAAAGGAGCTGTGGTCACAAAGCTGGAAACACACAGTTGTCTAGAATGTGTTTGTATGCCACGTGGGTGTGGCTGAAACAGCTCAAGTCTATCATTAGGAGGGAGGGGTCCACATACTTTTGGCCATACAGTGTATTTTTGATATGTAATGCATAGTACACAGTTATTTATATTTTTCAATAGTTAATTTGCATTAGAGTATATACTGTAATGCATTATATTTTGCGCCCCCTCCTCCGATTTGGTACATTGTCAGTCCACTCTGTCACAACCAGTTATCTGACCACCCACATATTATCTGTTGGCAAAACAGAATAAACTTTATCAATGTGAGATTGTCATTTTTATGGACAGCCTACATATATCCATGAGCATTTCCACATTAACAGACAATATTTTCTTCATATTTGTTGCTTTAATCAGTATTTTCGATGCTTCTGATACATAAGCTTCTGGTTCTCTAAAAACTGAGGTATAGACACACTTAAGGAGTTTAATTATTTTGAGATGAAGGCCAGAGTTGGTGCTAGATATGTTGGTCTCTCGTTGTCAAAGGTGGCAGCCATTTTTGTAATAGGCTTCTGTCAGTGGAGGACCATTGTTTTATTGAATAGATTAATGGTTGCACCCGATGGCTAAAACAACTATTAATGGTGGAAAAATAGCCTTTGCTCATGGTTATAGGTAGTGAGAGCCAAATTCCCAAAGGGGGGAATGTACCACCTTTCAGCACCTTGATTAATGCATATGCTGGCTACTGTTGCACTCAAGGCACCCACAATGCACTGCAAACCCACATCTTCTTTGCCCCCTTGGTGGCTGGATTTCATTTCTCTGTGGAGTGCAGGCAAGCCATTACTGAAGTTCCTCTGGCAATGAATCAAGTGTAGTTTTGGGTGAAGATCAAGGTCTTCTGCCATCGTTCACCCCTCAGCAAAAATTAATTTTACAGGTAAACATACTTTAATTGGGTATTATAAGGTCACGGGGGAGAGTGGATCCCCCACTTTTGACAGCAAGCGATAATAAACCAATATGCCCACCCGGTCTTGTGGGCGAGAGAAACCTTCACCCTTTAAGGTTGGTCAATTAGCCTTTTAGACCATAAATCTTAAAAATATTACTAGGCAGGTAACCAGTTTCAAGCCCCAAGATCTTTGCTGCCTTGAGATCTGTATTAATAAGCACTTCTGTGAGCTTAAAGAAACAATGATTGGGCTGATTCTGAGTTTCAAATGCATGGATAACCTCAGAACACTTAACATAAAGGATGGCCGCATGGCACGGCATCAATGACTGTAAATGCATTCTTGCAGGGAAATTACATTAAGCCATTTACTGAAATACTCAATTATCATTAGCTGTAAAATATATGAATATAAAATAATTGAAATGGTGAGTATACATCTCCGTGAGCAGGCTTTGTTGCCCTTTCTCTTTTTCAATAACAATATTACAGGCCAGGAAAACTGGGTACGGAGGGAATGGCAGCCATCAATATGGTCATAATATCATTGTGCAAAGCATCACAGTCATTATGGGGCTGCCAATCTGGTGTCGTTATTCACAGCAATGGCCAGGATGCCAAGAAAATGGATTTTATTACTCAGGGGATAAATGTAACAGTCAATCAATATCGAAGTGGTAGAAATATTCCGTGGGTACTTTATGGAGCCTCCGTAGGAACAGAGAAACACTTTAGATGTGAAATCCTGTGAAAAAGTAAAAAAAAAAAAGAGAAGAAAATCAGAAAAGTTTGGATAACCCAGGATGTATATATATATATAGTACATTAGGATGGATATATTCATACTTCCCCGTCTCATGTCTGCTGCGAAAAGTTCAAGGGTGTAAAATAATAACTTCCTGTAACAGGATTCCCCTTGTAAGATAATTCTGAAACTCACGTAACTACATTTTGCCTTTACTATTGCAAATGGCAAAAAATGTGCAATATGAAACAATTTGCACTTTCCGGAGCCAATATCAAATATGATTGCCCATCTTCCTTTCCTGCTTTGGCTTCTAATGAGATGCATAAGAAACATGGCACAAGCACATAGTTTTGTTGCCGGAAGACATTTTAGATCATTAACAAATCCCTGGAACAAAGTTTGCAAGTGATCATTTGTTTCATGTTGCTTTTGTCACAAGTCACATACCCACTAGCTGTATTTTAGAATAATTGACATACATTTGCATATATTAGTATCAGATCCTATGTCATTGTGGCATGACTGTCAGTGTCGCAAAGAAAAGATTTTCACAGGATTTCAGCACAAAGCAGCCATCAGCCTGGAAAAACAGTTTTTGACCCGAAGTTTCACTTCTAAGCAAGGACATTATTTATTTTCTGTATCTGTCGTTCACAAAGATTCTTCTTCCCAAGGGAGGGTGAAATAAAGGATTTCTTTTCTTTAAGAAAGTCTCATCGAGGAATGGGTGGCCAAAGCTGTTGCAGTCTGCGGGATGTCTGTACTTTAGCTCGCAGTCGGCTGATGGGAGAAACGATTATCATGCAAATATACGGGTCGGCATGTAGGCGAAACAAGACGGAAATTGAAACTCTCTTTTCACATTCTTTTAAAAAGGATACATTTGCATGCAAGTTAAAACTGTGTGCAAAATAAAGCACAAATTAAAATTTGTTTTTTCTAATCTCATTTGTCAGTAACCAACATTTGGACTTTAACTGGCCGTTTTGTTGGGTCATTAACCGAACATGCGGACCTGCACTGATGACCATTTACAGCTGTCATTTTTATGGAGGACAAGGAATTCCATGTACAAATAAATAAATAAAATAACAAAGACAATTACAACAAATTGAAACTGCTCCTGAATTAGGTTTTTTTTTTCATTTTTCACATGGCATTCCTTGTCCTCCATAAAAATGAGCTTGGTGGTTAAAACATTAGTGACCTCAAACTTTCACCTTCCACGCAGAGGTCCATCGTTGGGCTCCAAAATTTTAGGTGCTCCATGTGTAACAAAGATAGACTGCGTTGTAATAGTTCTTTCTTCACAGTTAGAATCAATATTCTGCTTTTGTTCAGTAATGTTCTATAGATTGCAGACAACTTCTCTCTAAATGCCTATAGCTGAGGACATGACTGCTGCATCTTCCAAGTCCTCTTTTGTAGCTTTTAATCTTTCCATGTGTCGGGAACCGGCCAGGCAGAGCCCGCCTTCCCGACAGAGCCGCATCGAGTGAAGTCATCAGCATGGTGATAAAAGGCACAGGATGGAACGGCACCGGCACGGGATTTTAACATAGAAGCACCACGACTCGCTCATGTGTTGTGATCCTCGCAATCCTGAGTACTCTAAATAAACCTTGGTTACCTTACCAAACCCTAGCTCCTAGTGTTGTATCCGCAGACTTGGGTCCCCTCCCCAGTCCCTGGAGAGTTTGACACCATGTTTTATTAGTCATTTTTTTTGTTCCACTGGAAATGACAAGGGTATTTGCATCTCTCATGGCCCAAGCGTCAACTGCTGCTTTAGTTTTGTGCTGAAAGCCCTCCTCAGCTACAGGTTCAGTTATGTGTCTCCTAGACAGCACAGACCACTTTTAGGAACTTGCCTGGTTTATGCATCAGAGGGAGATCACGCATCTGTAGTTTCACTGCGTCCAAAGTGACATTTCTTTGAAATTCTTCATAAAAAAGTTCATCATGTTTGTCGTGTTTCTATTTCTGTTTGTGGCAAGCTGAGCAGATACGAGTGGAATTTAATTGTTTTTCTTACCTAATGTGGCCAGTTGTTGGGCAGTGGCAGCTTGGTAAGAAAATTCTCTGTAAGAATTTCTTCTTGCTTTGGAATCGACTCCTTTAGCATGCAGTCAGATCTTTTGGATCCATTGAGATGCACAGAGCGTTATTATTTTTCTTTGCAGAGAGCACTGAGTTAGTCCATAGCTTTCTCGTCTCTTTGAATTGCTTTCACGGCTTATGTGGTCCTCAAGCTTTTAGGTTTGCAAAAGTGCATTTAAGTCATTCAGCCAAATAATTTCATTGTAGACTATGTCAGTCTTTCCTTGGTACATACTTTGCACGTTCATTCCATAATGCGACTGTCTTTACAGCTTTGGATTGTTCCTCTGTGGCAGCAACAGTGGCTGGGTGCCCATGTGGCCTTAATCCAACGGCCTCATCCACACCAGCAGGACTTGCAATGAGCATTTCTTTGTTACTGGTGTTTTCTTTCCTTCAGCAGCACAAAGCAAAAACAAAACTATTGACAAGACTGCCCCAGAAATGTCATTAAGACTGTGGTTCACAGACAAAATAAGGAAGTTGTGACAGCAGGAGGCTTTGAAGTAGTGATGAAGAACAGATTTGAAGTTTGATGCTTTATTATGCAACATCACATTAACCTCCGTGAGGTTATTGATAATAATGTCCAGAACTGAACTGTTTGAACTGTATTTGCTTTGGACATAATAATGTTTGCCATTAAGTATCCCAGAATAATAATAAATATATACATTTAAAGAGACAAACTGAACTCATAGATAAAGAGGTATCCATTCACAGCTGTGACAGTCTTTGCCTGTGAGGGCTAAAATAATTCTTCTTTGATGCTTAGAAAGTGGCAAAACAGTGGCATCAGTCAGTTAAAGAAAAAGATTTTTATTCATATTTGTTTCTAGGGTGTCAAGCTTAATAAGAGGGGGAAGCTTGGAAAACTGAACTGTGACATTTATACAACAGGTGCGTACAGGTTTCAAACACTGCAGACATAAGTGGCTGAATGTATTTCTTAATGCTCTTTGGGTGTAATAGCTGTGGGGTTAAATTGGCTTCATTAATAAACTTGTAATGTTCCGTTTTTTGTGCGCAGTTCCACAAAGCCCCCCAAGGTGTTTCTCCACACTTTCTCCCAGTTTGATTTTACACTTTTGCCTGCATTTTGACATGCATGGATTTGAAACGTGAAAACGAGAAAGCAATTTACCATAAATCGTTTAAAATATTCTACCTGTTATGGGACAAACCTTTTTCTCTACGGATGAGGTTTAATACTTGTGGGCTGGGAGAATCTATAGGCCTTCGGGCCTGCTCTTAATTTTATATGCAAAAGGAATGAGAATGAGATGAGAAAACTCCTTTTTTCCAACCCAAGAAGTCCTTCTCATTTTAAACATATGTATAGTGTTTTAAGACAAATGCCTTGTTATCTGTGCTGTCATAAACAAACTTTTGTGCCAGTTTAGCAAATGGATGTTAGAAAGAGCCATCGTGTCAGATCTGACTCTAGGCAACCACTAGTGTACTTTTCAAGGCAAGGAGGAACAGAAGTGTTTTGCCATTACCTTCTTCCAGCATTTTTTTTTTTTTTCCCTTAGAGGAATGCATACATGAAGGAGCACCCGCAAACCCCACACACATAACTGAGCTGGGCGTGAACCCCAGGAGCTGCAAATCACCAGCACCGCAACCCGTGTTGCTGAATAGTAAAGAACCCTAAATACTCAGCAGTGGATCACAATTTGTGAGAACATCATGGAATGCAGAACATTCTAGGCAGAGGGAATACTAAAACCTTCACCGTTAAGTTCAGAAAGTTCTAAGATTGACCACCCTGTGGCTAATCTTAGAATTTGTTGTGTGCCAAGTATGATACAGCAGGGTAATATGGGATCCTATTAAATGTTCCTTTAACACCTCTCATGCAGTGCAACCACTGCATTGTTCTTCCTAACCACATCTTCAAGGACACTTTTAATTAAGCAGATATGTTAACGCATTACATTTTTAGGACATTTCTGACAAATTTTCTGTAAATATCGACAGCTGTTTTAGGCTTCAAGGTGATAATTAGAATTTGCAGGTACAACACAGTACCTTTGCCGTTATACAATGCTGTGGTACGTATGTAATAAAATTTCTCTTTTTTTTCACTGAAATGTGGGAAAAAAGTAATAAGAAATGTATCGTATTTTTGTATATTCTGCCATAGATGCTTGTGTTTTCTATGTTATTGTTATTTTGTTGCTACTTTGGATAAATATTATTTGTAATTTTTTTGTAGTATTATTATCTGTTATTATAGATTATTTGTAATATTTTATATATTTGTAATTTTTTTTTATACAGAGCATCTACGACCTTTTATTACAGTGACAGCAATAAATCTGATCTCCATTTGGATAATCTTACAATTTTATTCAGCATTAATTTTTAAAAAATGTTTAGTCAGTTAACTGAAGTGCCTTAAGCCTGATCAAAGATATGATATTGCAGCAGCGCTCACCTTCTTGCCTCTTTTAAGTCACAAAAGGTATTAAAAATGCATAAAAAAGTTTCATCTGGAGGATTGCTGACCATAAGAAATAAAAGCACAATTCAACCACTGGGATAACTGTGACAAAGGTCAAATTAAGTCGATATCCTCACAGACCTTCCAGAAAATCCCACTAACCTTTGCTGGACAAAACCGTGGACATTTTTCACAAATTTTCCATAAATATAAACAACCGTATTCCAGCTTCAAAGTCATGACTAGAGTTTGAGGGTATGACACAGTGTCTTTGCTGCTCCTAGGATGATGCCCTTCTGATAATACAAACATTTTAAAGTCCATCTCTTTATATTTGTTATTTTTAAGTAATATTTTTGTGCACTGGTTTAATTAAAAAAAAAAAAAAAAAAAAATATCTAATCTATATCGCAAAAAAATGATCACGCATCACCATCTTCATTAGTCTTAAGAGATAAAATGACAGCAGTTCTTTCAGGTTTTTCCTCAACACGAGAAGCAATCAAAGTAGCTCCATGGTGTCATTTGCATTTAGATGTATTACTTACATTTGCAATTTGTGCACAATATTGTTCTGCCTTTGATGCAATGATAAGAGGAATTATATGCACGATGAAGAAGATAAATGATTCTCTGTGGTAAAGGCAATTGCTGAAGCCGGAACCAGAGCATGTGGCATGATTGATGGTACAACTAGGGTGAAACAGGGTTCATTTTACAAGAACAAAACACTTATTGTTCATAGCGCACTTTAGAAAACAAACTATTTTCTGCTATAAGGAAGAGTGACAAATTGGAATGAGAAGTATTACAGCGGAATGACTGAATTGGCTTGACATTTCCTTGGTTTTGGTGCAATCGTAGGTGTGGAAAAGTAATGGCCTGAATACGGGCAATAGCTGGTTGCACCACCTTTAGGCGCAATGACTGCAGTTAAACACATCTTGATGGTGACTAGGGTCTGCCGTTGCTGTGAAGAAATTCCAGTCCAACCTTCATCGCAGAACTGTTTTATCTCAGCAGTACTTGCAGGTTTTTCAGCATGAGGCAGTCTTTTCGGTTCACATTTAGATGGATTAGAACATTTACTTAAAATCAAAATGTGTTAATCCAGATTTCTTTACAGGGCTTCACATTTCCTGGGCTGTCTAGGCATAAAATTGAATTTAGTTCAGTCTGTATGAAATTTGCATGATTCCCCTAAATCTGCATTTCCTCCATGCGCTCTGGTCTCCTTCTCCAGTCCAAAGACATGTGTTTCAGGTTAACTGGTCACTAAGTTTCACTTTTTGTATGGAAGTGTGAAGCTAGGCTGAGACTGACTGGCATCAAGCTTAGGATACACCCCTCCTGGTCCAATGGTCAGTAATCTTGAGGTGGATAAGCAGTTGATAAACATAATTTTTCTCTGCAAAATTATTTGAAAAGAGAAGCTTCTACAATACAGACATACAGTCTGACCATGCATTACAATTGTAAAATAATTTGTTAATAAAAAAAACATTCTTCATAAGGTGATTTCAGATTACCTGAAGATCTTACTACCACTGATTTCAATACTTGAATGTCGAAATAAATTCTTGAGACAGAATATTTAAATGTATGCTTAAACATCATCATAAAATCAAAATGAGTATAAAATGGAATGGATACAATTACTTCAGTCCTCAACATCAGTTGTCATAACACAACATCACAAGCCAGTTAGACTTCATTAATTTAAATACATTTAGCAAATGCAAAAATAAAACATACTTAGATGCGTTACTGTTTCTGTAATAATTCAAGCTTTAATGCAATAATAATAATAAAATGGAACCACAAACAATAAAATCAATGCAAATGAATCTGTACTCGCTGAAAAAGTTGATTTCATTGGATGGTCCAGACAGGGGCCATGGTTACCATTTTGGGATGACGATAACCAAAATTATAACTAGACACATCGGCAATGTCAGCCGGAAAATGTATTTCTAAATTATGCACATTTAATTTCAAAACAGATTCCACACTGAGAACATGACAACAGAGGAGCTCCATTCCACAGACAGTGATGCTCAGGAATGAATGCACATTAATACGTTCACTAGACTTAACCCCCATAAAAGCTTTACACATTCTGTATAAAATGTGTAAATCCATACATTTGGAAAATTCATTTATTCACTTTTAGCATTCCTGTATTTCAGCTACCATTTTGCCTCATGTCTAGTAATAACAATATGAGTAGAAACTGACAGTTGCAGTCCGAACTTAGTAGCAGTTCCATTCATGTAACTAATTTCTTATCTTTTATCTTAAGCATAGTGCATCTTTTCTTTATATTATCATACCAGACTATGCTATACCTGAGATTGTTGCTTAATAGAAATATTAATATATGGACAGACAAAAACCTTAATTTCATATAGTACTGTATAGGTCTAAGAAACTGAAACTTGCTAGATTTCTTTCTTGCCTCACCTGGGTTTCTATAAATAATATCTAGATTTTCTGTCCCTCTGTTGGTTTTTGGTGATCTATGGTATGGCTGATTTTGGCAACGGATAACAGAGTGTAGAAGCTGCTCACATACTGTACCTGGATGCAGCACAGCCCAGTTGGCCGCGCCATATTTGCTCTTGGGAAAAAGGATCATTACTATTATTTTTATCTGTAAGGGCGGTCAAGGTGAACTACCTGGATATATGGGTGAGGCGTGAAGCGTGATTAAAGGTGTAGAATGAAAAAGGGTGGAATGCAAATGTATGCTTATGTACTTCAGTGATGTGATGAATTGTGCTTTATATATTGCACACCTGTTTATACTGCTCTGGAGACAGTTTAAATCTGATTTATTGTACTGCTTTTATAATCACCTATTTTGGGTAAAATAAATGCTGATGATGGCTGTAAATGGATGATAATACTGTGTATGCACTGTAACACAGCAGCTACCTCCTGTGCTGTGACTTTATCACGCAGTGCCTGGTTTGGTTGGGAGGAAGTTTTGAACCTGTCTCCTTCTGTGTGGTGTTTGCATGTTCTCCTTGTGGCCATGTGGGCTTCTTCTGGGTGATCTGGGTTCCTCCCAAAATCCAAATACATGTGTTTCAGGTTAATCGTTCAGTTGAAATTGCCCACAGTGTGTGAATGGTTGGGAGTGTGTGACCACCCTGGAAAAGACTGGCATCCCACCCATACCCCAGCACGCAGTAGTTCTGGGATGGACTCTGAACTCCTGTCACCCTGTTCAGGATGGTTGGATGCACATTGAATTTTACTCTTACTACTTGTCCATCAAGACTTGGACATCCAAAGGTTCCCTAAAAAAACCTTGGTGGCAGTGGACTGAGTGAAAATTGCCCACCCTTCCTGAGCATCCTTTTGTGCTGCATTTGCTCTGTGTAGACATATCCATGTCTACTAAGGTAGAGTTGAGGACATTAATGGGTTCATAGATTGTTAGATAGCATTTAACCACAGAGCTGGACTTGACTGACTGGACGGGGGTGTCGAACAGAGGTAAAAATTTGCCTGTCTTTTCTCATAATTCTGGAGGGTTTATAAGAGGATTTTAAGCTGAAAGTCTTCTCTATAATGAGAGAGAGGGCTTTCTCTTTCTGCCTTAGAGTAGCTTCTGGAGATGTGAAGGTCCTTCCTGTCCTGCAGAAATGAGCCACCAGAATTCTCCATAATTATCACAGGGGCGTTCTGGACAACCTCTTTCCAGTTTCAAGGAGGTCAGAGGTTTCCTCTGGGACACAGCAGGGAAGACACGCTCTTCTGTGTCCCCAAGCAGGTGATTAAGTTTTATGGGCAGAGAATTACCTACTCATATTTCTGAGTTGTCAGTAAGTGAGTCAGCATCCTCCCATTGTGCTGGAGATGTTTGTGGGGAAAGAAGTCTATGCAGGCAGGCTCAAACTTTACTTTACAAAAGCTCAGCCACCAGATCCTCCTGGGAGATCCACAGGCACTCACAGTCAAGCGACGCAGTCCCTTTTATCTGTGCTCGGTGTCCTGACTTCTCCTTCCAGTGTAATGTTCCCAACTGAAAAAAGCCAATAGTAAAAGCTGACCTGGGTGCATTCTTAAAAAAATGGCAGAAATTACCTCAGCTGACTTCTACTGAACCAGAGAGCAGTTACCTGATAGCCAAAATCTCCATCCTGTCATGGAGAGTGAACCCAGCAATCCCGTGGAGAGATCTCATTTCTTGTACTAATGCGTGTGAAGTGGAATCCTCTTCTTTTGGTCATTAACCAATTCTCATGGCCATAAAGCAAGATGAGGACGTGCACTCCGGCTTCAGCAGCAGAGATGAGCATGGTGCCCACGCAACTGACCACGCACTCCAAGATTCTGGCACAACAGATAAGGTGACTTACCCATTGCATCTCCAGATCAAACGGTCATGTTTTATTTTCAGGTGACCCACAGTAATCGGTACGTTAGGACATCTTGGTCACAACGAATTTGTGGGATCAGTTTTACTGGCTGGGGACTCAAGGGGTCAACCCACGTGGGTAGAGGTGGAGGAACGCGGCAGTCTTGCCGAGGTATTGGGAGTGATTGGAGCTTTGAAGTATCAGAGAGAAGATCCTTTGATCACCTTGTAGGCTGTAACTAGAGACTTAAACTTGACGCTGACAGCCATGGGAATTTATAAGAGCGGGAGATACATGGGAGATACACAGGATAGACTGAAAATGCAAGGTGTGACACCAGGGCATCTGTTATAGCAGAATCAAAAATAGGTTTTTGTTACCCTTCATTATTGGCTCCTGGGTTCACCCTCTGTTAACACTATGAAAATATCAAAACACACATTATGCGTTGGGTCTGGGTTTGCTACTGCTTTTACCAAAGGTGATCTATAAGCCCGTAGCTGCCACCGACTTCCTCAAAAAGGGCATTAGCGCAATGACAACTGGCCTGTCTTTGAGATTTGCGGGGGAGCCATTTGAGGTTGGAGGCCATGAGTGATCGCCCACTCGTATTCACGCTTATTTATTTAGACCCTGAGCGTAGGAATGGAGCCAAACATAGTTTGCATAAGCGAGGAAACAGTCATTTTTTTCCCAGTGAAAACAAAGATGATGAATTTTGCTTGGCTCAGTTTCTCACTTTTGTTTGTTTTATTGTTATTTTGTTTAACAGAACCCGTAAACATTTTGAGGGGAAAATCCCTGAAGGCCTTTAAGTGTCTTTTTAAGTGCCTGCTTTTACTTTTGGAAAAAAATGAAAGAAGTTTCCCACTCCCGCATGGCCGAATCAGCTGTTACGCAGGGCAACTCCAATGTCCAGGTGTCACAACAGCGCAAATGTGTCGAATTTGGCACAATAACAATCTCGGCATTCGGAATTCTAGGTGAAAACTGACAAATCATGTGTTGTTAATGTAGATGTGGGTGTCCAAACTGTCCCAGAGGCATCTGCCTTAAGTTGCAGTAAGGAAGCACCATCATGTCATACATTTCACACTTTCAATGCATTTCGTGCTAAAATTTTTGACTGCAGTTACTTTTTTTGCATATTTTTCCTTTGGTTTGAAGTTTTGCACATTTTGCATTTTTGATTAACGTAATGCTGGAACAACCAGCAATTTTGCCAGAGGACATTGATGTAAAGATATACTTAAAGCAGCCAAGAGATGGGGACATACAGAAAGCAGTTTTTTAGGGGACTTTGTTTCTACTTTTAAACAATACATCTAACAGAGAAAAAAGCCTTTTTAATGAATGGAAAGTCTTTTTATGGGGGATGTGGCAGCATGGCAGGGTAAGCTGGTTCCTTACAATTCCTGGTCTGCTTACCTACTATTTGGTTCAAGTCCAGCTCACGTGTGTGTGTGTGTGTGGAATTTGCATGCTCTCCTATGTGTCTGCACCCTTCTAAGAAAAAAGTATGCCAGGAGAAGGTAATGGCAAAGCCCTTCTGCTCCTCTTTGCCTTGAAAACCAAAGCTAGTAATAACAGCACTTTTTAATTCTTTCTGGCAACAAATCAATGTTTTTGTTACTGCCTACAGGATTACTGCAATATAGCTAAGCAACTATATGTTACTCTATGCTGGACACAATAATGTACCTGTATGAGAGATTAAAAAAATCTTGGGAAGCTGAACAAAGTTTGGGTGTGTTTATTTATGAGAAGGGGCTGGGACAGAACAGTGCATTGTGTAATAGGGTTGAAGTCTGTATTTCTTATTGTTTGCGGTTGTGGCTTGTGTATGTGGAGTTTGTGAAAAAAAATGGGTGGAATTTCAGCCAAAAATACTGTGCAAAACCCTACACACCCTTAGTATGACAATAGTTTGACGATGCACAATTTTTTTTCTTGATTTTTTAAGATAAAATGTAAAGTACTAAATAAAATCCATTCTATACTTGGCACTTCTTTATAGCTTCTGTTTTGTTACTGCTTCTTGTGAGTGGAAACCCCACTTTGGTGGACTTCTCATCTTGCTGAGGGCTGATGATAAAAAAGACAGATCATCTCCACCTAAACTCATGTATGGTCCATGCAACACTTACTGACCCCTACAAGACTTTGCAACTCCTAAAAGGCCTACTTTTAAGACCTACCCTGACTTACGAGGCCTCCTTATCCATTAAGACCTACTCACTCATGTGCAACCTACTTTCCCCTTTAAGGTCTTACTTCTGCAAATCTTGCACACTGATTCAAGGTCTAGAAAGCCTTGAAATATCTAATGCCCCAGCATTTCCTTATTTTCCTCACAATAAATTAAATACCCCGAAAGTCTTCTCATTCCTTAATATGTTCCTCACTTTTGCAAGCCCTCCTCATCTCTACAAAATCTGCTTAAGCTCAAAGGGTTTTTTTAGATAAATTATGAGCACCTTAAGTTTTCCATCTATAAAAAGAATTGAAGCTGTACCTGTAAACCAACTTTTTAAGATCGCGTTCAAATATTTCAGCGAAAGCTGTGTCCTCGTGTGTGACAGCATGCATAACTAAAGGTTACAAATCCAAGTTATAGGATAAGTGCTAGAAGTGCACATAAGATTTCAGCTATGTTTAGCGGTGCGGGAGGGGTCATTTTTGACATGTCGTCTGTTTCCGGCATCATGTGTTTCCTTGGAAATGCTACGCTCATTCCTCACCCCATACAATCATTGATGGTACAAGCAAATTAGGTAACCAGTTTTTTGCTTTGTTTCTTCACGTGCAGAAATACAGCAGTTGCTTTGCATATGACTGTGGAAACATCAGTATTTTGCTAGATCTGGTGTCACCGTTTTTCTTTTTATACAGAAATTCCTCAAAACAGCCCCACTACAGGCCTTCCGTATGGGCTGCCTGCCATACACTTCTTGACCTTAGAAGTAGAGGGCGCTATAGCACCATTTAAGCTCATTTTCCATTCAGTTTTACTGTGCACCCATAACTGTCCTTCACATATTTGAACATTTTTTTAAATAACTTTGAGGAAACTTTTCTGTCTCAGAAAAAACATTTTGACCAATTATGGAAAAACTGATTTTTAGACAAAATCTTGTTTTATTAGGTTGTGGTTAGACGGTTCAAGTTCTGAACCTATTAAAAACAAATAAATAAAATATTCTTACAAACCTTAATGAGCTTTTCATAACAATAGTAGCAATAATTGAATTCAGACCATAAGCAAAAATAAACTAAACAAAACAGAAACAATAAATGGGCATCAACATTACATTATGTTACTTTCATACAGTGAGAAAAGGAAGTGGAACTTCTTTTTTAGTCATGTAGGTGAGCTACATCTGGCCTTTGCTGAATAAAGTAAATATCCTTATATGAGGTCTGCTGAAAACATGTCTGGACTGAAAACACTGGCACTATATGATGCTATGATTTGGGATTCTAAAGCACAGCATTGTGTAGCAGCAGTAGATCCAAGGACCCATTGGGTGCTGTGACCACTGATGGAGTGCAAGTGGAGGTAGTGGGACCATACAGGTACCTGGGGTGCACTTGGACACCAGTCTGGATTGGTCTACCAGACTCTGAGGTTCTCTTGTGGAAGAATTTTATTATTGAACAAACAAGCCAAACTGTTCTAATTTATACTTCAATAACACTGAACAACCATGAGTTTAACTGTAAATGTTTAGGATTCCTTTTTTTGTGTTAAACGTACAGGAGCGGTACAGGAGTGGACCAGACAAATGAGAAATAAGCGTCCTTTAAACCAACTAAAACAGGAATATAACAAGGAAGTCCCACTCACACTCTGGCAGGAAAATTTAGACAAGGGAGAAACTTGAGGGCTTCAAAAGTTATTTATGATCGGTGGGGGTTAAACAGAATGCAAAACACCACATAAGGAAAAGAATTTTCAGCCTAGAACTAAGCTAGAACATTTTCTCCTTTTTTACAGAATAGCAAGTGATTCAGTTGAAAGAATTTTTTTAAAATTCTTGATAAAGGTTGTTCCTCCACATTGTACAAGAGCCACAGTTGCTTTTCTTTTTGACTAGACTTTTCGATGTGCAGATCACTGTTGCACGATGGGGAAATTACATCGTCACAGCTGATGTCAGCACATTGATGAAACAAATCAGCAGGTCTGGCTTTATCCTGGGAGTTAGGAAGTAGTACAGAGATGGACTGAACCAACTCCATGTCACCGTAGACAATGTCTTTCACCCTCCTGACTGAATAGGGGAGCACACAAGCTGACCGGTCCACCTGTATGTTTCAAGGTGCAGTAACTGAGCTCATTTCTCATAGCAGTTGTTAGATTACCATATGTAATAAGTCCCCTTATTGTTGGACCTCACTCTTGGTCTTGGACCAAAGCTGACCTCATCATTTCTATGTAGTTGTAAGCTTTATTTATTCCATATATTTATTTACTCCTGTGCCATTACTTTGTTGTGTGTGTGCTGCTGTAGCCTCGTGCAGTTTCCTTTGGGATTACTACAGATTTTATCTCTCATCTTCTCAATCTATCAGACTTTAGAGTGACCTGAGCGAGAATCATTGAGGCTTTCTAGGCTACACAGCATGCAAGCAGCATAAGGCTGTACATCATATGTGCTAAGTAGGGCAGCATGCGAGATAGACGTTGTTATACATCATGGTGACCATTAGGCTTACATATTACGTAGAGCAGCTAGGGCAAATTCTAGTCTATATAGGGTAACATGTTGGCAAGGAAGGAGGTCGGATGTGGGAGCTATTTAGGGTAGCATGTGTGCTAAGTAAGGCAACATAAAGGCTAGAGAGGGTTGTGTGGCAATTGTGCTAAGTGTAAACAAGGTGGAAAAATCCTGCAGATATTCGCAGGTACTCACAATGTGGAGTGTTAGTGATACACAGAATGGGAAATAGCTAGGAGGTAGAGAAGGGGTTACTGACATGAGGTGTCTGGTCTCCAGGTGCCTTTAAAGGGCAGTCACAGAGTAAAGGGGGCTTTGACTCGGGCAAAGGCAGTGAAACGGAGACATTTCATTGCAGATTGACCCAGTGGGATGCCTTGCAGTAATGGCACAATCTCCAGATTCGTGGTTAATGTACCGGTTTTTATACAGCAGACCCAGCTGGACCTCCAGGCTCTAAGTTAGGAATGGGGACTGAGATGAGGATATCAGCTAGCAGGGTCAGCCAGGCCACTTTTCAGTGATGAGGGGCATCTCAGATGGTATGGTAACAGCAAGGCCATGAACAGGTTTTCCAAATGTCAAAAAAGTATGAAATGCATAAAATATTTTTCATAGTTTATGACCTGTTTATTCTAACACTGCCTAGATATACAGAATTTTTTTTGGAGTGCATCCATTTAGTCATATTTATGTAGCAAATATGCCAAAGACTGTACATGTATACAGAAATTAAATCAATATGCATTCTTTAAAAATTCTTTTGCATTGACATTACATTTTACAGTCATAAAGTCATAAATTAAACATCAGAGTAATATGATTGTATTGCTGCCAAAACAGCTAGGACATTCTAGACTTTTCCCATGTGCTCTAGATACCGCGGCCGCCTTGTTCACGCTGTAGAATTTACTGGATTAATTCTAGATTATGTGCTCTTCAACCTCTAGAGGGCAACGATTGCTGTGTTGTGTTTGTTCCACGAGGACATTCGTAGCGCCAAACTAGGGACTGATTTTAGGTGGCAAAGTTTATTTTGAATAACACCACTGTAGCAGTTGCAGAGATGTAGAGATGTACATTAATTGTCTTATGATGTAAAACAGCACGGTGTTTTCAGTTTGTATTGTGCTTCATTACAGTTTTCTCAGGTATCCAGAGGTCAAATTTATAGCTCAGTGCACCAAGCATGAATTAGTTATTTAGTTAGTTAAGTAATATGAAGTGGTTATTTTCAAATGTGAATCTACTATGAAAAAAGCAATTCATAAAGCTGAGATATATATATATATATAATTTTATCGTAAATGTAACTCAAAGGCATTTTTTGATTTGCTTATATCTTATAAAAATTAGAAAAATATTTATGACTTGCATTTATTGTGCACGGTTATGCTTTCGAAGCAGAATATTCATGCACTAAGAAAATGGCCCCTGTTGCCAACACTCAGACTTCTTGTAGATATGAGCAAAGTGCTGTAATAATGACGAATGAAAAGAGTGAGTCAGAATTTGGGGAATTTTTGAATGTAAGCTGCCTTTACTTTGTGAAAGTGTGAGTGAATGAATAAGTTCCCATTCAGACTGCACACCTTCTTACACCCCATGTTTCTCAGGAATGGGTCCAGACCACTGGAACCCTAAACTGGATAAGCAGTTGCTTACAGTAACTGAATGAATGCTGATAATATTTGCATCCTTCAAAGCATGAGAATAAAACAAATGCAGCATGGCAGCCTTTTGTGCTTTCAGACTGCTGCCTTGGAAACCCCTATTGCCTTCTTTCCTTTCTCTATAAACTGTGACACATAAGTAAACGTGGAATAGCTCAGATAACCAGCGACAAACAAGATGTGATGGTTGTGGTTAAATTATGTGCAGAAGCCATGCAACAAAAGGCATTGTTTTATGTGATTAAAATGGAAATATTACTAGTTTGGGCTGACTGAAGAAAGTATCATCATATTTTCCAGTGAAATAATAAAGCTGAAGAGATAACAACTACGATGCCGTAAATTATGCAATACAAGAAAGAAAAAAAACACACACACACACACACACACACACACACACACACACACACACACACACACACACACACACACACAGGAAATTATAATATTCTAAGATCTTTTTGCATTGTCTCTTTTAAATACACTGCCTGGCCAAAAAAAAGTCACCACCTGGATTTAACTTAGTGTTATGATCTGGGGTTGCTTCAGTTGCTCAGGTCTAGGTTCAGCAATGTCATGTGCCCAAAAAATGAGGTGAGCTGACTACCTGAATATACTGAATGACCAGATTTTTCCATCAATGGATTTTTTTCTTTATATTCCAAGATGACATTGCCAGGATTCATCGGGCTCAAATTGTGAAAGAGTGCTGCAGGGAGCATGAGACATCATTTTCACACATGGATTGGCCACCACAGAGTCCAGACCTTAACCCCACTGAGAATGCCTGAAATGTGCTGAAGAAGACTTCATGCAGTGGTCCGACTCTCCCATCATCAATACAATATCTTGGTGAAAAATGAATGCAACTCTGGATGGAAATAAATATTGTGACATCGCATTAAGCTTATTGAAACAATCCCATGGCACATTCGTGCTGTAATCAAAGCTAAAGGCGGTCCAATGAAATATTAGAATGTGTGATATTTTTTTTGGCTGGGCAGTATAAATAAAGACAGTCTATATATAAAAATGTTTTTTGAATTACGTTTGTATACTTTTAATTGCATGGCTGAACGCTGTCTTAACACAACCCATACTTACAACCATCCCACTTTAGGATGGTAAAAGCTGAAGCTTGAGAGCACATTTATATTTCAGCAGACAGTAACTCATAGTACAAGGTCAAAGCCATAATGGAATGGCTCAAGAACAAAAAGGTGAATGTCCTGCAGTGGTTCACTCAAAATCCTAATCTCAGTTCCACCATGGATCTGTCACAATGCTACTACTTGAAACCCCCCAAACATCATGTTCCAACATATATAACCTTGGGCCAAGAATTGTCAGAATTCATTCTCAAAGTGTGTGCATATTTGCCCTATACTGTAAGTCTTTAAGTTATTGATGCAGCAAAAATTATCCATCATCACAGAAGAACATTCTTTACCAAGGTAAAATGTAAAAAATGCAAAGTTTAGTAACAAAGTTTGTCAATATTATTGTTTATATTTTTATTTATTGTTTATATTGTTTATATTTTTGTTCATATTATTTTTTTCCCCAGTTGACTGAATGCTATGCATCACTTGGAGGCATCCACGTACTGTACTAACAATCCTTGTGTACGAAATGCAACCACTTTAATAGTCAAACAGTTTAATGATATATAACATGTTATTACTTTTTACCTTTCAACTGCTACACCTTTATAACCCAGAGTTATGCCAAATGACATAATCATTTGTGGTAAAAGATAGTGAATGCATCCATCACAAATAAAACTGTGGATTATAGAAAGTATTTTTTTTTTTAATTTGAGAGTTTTACCCCCTTTTTATTGTGAATCTGCAGCACTACAAATCTATTTCATTTAACAAAAAGATACCTGTTCTATCTAATAAAATATACAGTATGTACATTTCATTATTGTATAAATGACAGAGTTCATTCATTCATTCTTAATAACCGCATGTCCTAATGCAAGGCCATGGTAATCTGGAGCCTTTCACAGAAGCTGTTGACATGAGGCAGGGTGTAACGTGGACAGGAGCTCATTGCAGAGTCACCACTTAACCTGAAACACATGGCTTTGGAATGTAGGAAGAAGCTGGAGTGCTAAAAGGAGGCCCACAGAAACCATGGGTTAATATGCAAGCAGCACAGGCTGAGTAAGATTAAAACACATTCCCAGGACTGCGAACCATCAGCACAACCTGCTGTGTCATGTACTGCCCTAGTAGCGTATATACTGTATTTACAATATTAGCAAATACCAGGTCTTAGTTTCAAACACCCAGGAACACAGCCTCACAGTTTCTACAAGTCAGTTAAAGCAATTGTGTATAAATGTGATACATTCATCCCCATAACTCCTATATATTTTATTCTGTTTGGGACAATAATTATTGCACATTGTTCTTTTATCTGCATTTAAGGAGCATTAATTTATTTATTATCCATAGTTGCTTGTTCAGCACAGGCTGCAGTGTTCTGAAGTCTATGCACCATGATTTATATGAATATATACCAGCCGCTAGCATCAAAGACTCGCTTAGTAAACTTTATAGCCGTAGAAAAACACACACCCAGGCGGTCTTTTTATTGTTGCTGCCAGTTTCATCCAAGCTAATCTTAGGACAGTTCTACCTAAATTACAACAACACGTCCTTTGTTTGACAAGTGGGCGGGGGGGCACACCAGACCTTGTTTACACAAACATCTGCAGTGCGTACAAGGTCACCTTCTGGACCCACTTGGGACAGTCTGACCACATCTCTCTGCTGCTGGTGCCTGTTTACAAGCCAGGCCAAGCCAATAAGGAAGCCAAATCACCCAGAGGATGCAATAGCACTTTGTGGACAATGACCTGCGTAGGATGAACATTTCAATGGTGGAAATGTGTCTCTGCCCAATGAGCTATGCCTAGTATGAAGCCCTCAGCATCAGCAAAGCCATGAATGTGATGCGTATTGTCTGTGGCCTTAACTGGCGTGTACAGACCACTGGAGAGAGTTAACACACATAAGGCTCCAGGTCCTGACAGTATTCCCAACTGTGTGTTAAAACTCTAGTGAACTGACAAAGGTCTTCACTGACATCTTTAACACCTTTCTGGCCACCACAGTACATCTGGCCCTGACCCATCAGGGAGATAAAGACTTATGTCAGAAAAATGTTCACTGGCTTTACTTCAGCATTCAATACCATCATCCCCCAGCAACTGGTCTGTAAACTGACCTCAGTGGGTTTAAATACTTCCCTGTGCAATGGGATCTTGGACTTCCTGAGCAATAGGCTACAGGCCACGAGGATCCATGACAACACCTCCTACATCAATGTTGTGAACAGTGCTGCACCGCATGGTTATTTGCTCAGTCTTCCTGAACACAGCAGTAACTACATCATCAAATATGCTGACAACTCCACAGCTGTGGGCCTCAACACCAACATGATGAGTTGGCCTACAGAGACAAAGTGAAGTGGCTTGTAGCCTAGAGCAGGGACAACAATCTGTCTCCTGATGTGAATAAGACCAAGGAGATGATCACTGACTTCAGAAGAACTCAAGCTGCTTACACTTCTCTGTGCACTGGTGGTTCGGCAGTGGAGCTGCTGCACAATTTAAATTTCTGTAGAGTGCACATCACAAAGGACCTCTCCTGGACCCACAACACATCTCATCTGAAAACTACAGCACAACAGCATCTCTACCTTCTTTGGAACCCAAAAACAGCTGAATTTCCATCCCCATGCTTACCAGCTTATACAGATGTGCCATAGAGAGCATCTTAACCTCCTGCATCTCAGTCTGGTATGAGAACTGCCCTGCCTCTGACTGGGGAGCACTATAGCAGGTAGTAAAGATTACCCAGTTCTTCACCTGGACCCCACTGTCCACCACCCAGAGCACCTAAAATGTGTCTAAGAAACGCTTGAAAGCTGAAACCCCCTTCACTGTGTCCATCATTTGTTTTCACCGCTACCAATGGAAAGACAATATTACAGCTTATAGGCCAACAACATTGGGATTGAGGAGCAGCCTTTCCCCAGAAGCTGTTAGACTCCAGAATTCTGGACAAATTAGGGCCTGACCACCACAACCATTGACCATTTCCCACAGTTCCAACTAAACCATCAGCAAATGTATTTATTTGTTTATTCTTTTCCTGCCTATTATTTAGGTTTCTATCATACCGCAGTCTGTCTGGGTCAGTTTTGTTCAGTGTATGTTTTGTGCTTGTTAAATGTATTTTGCACCATGGTCCAGAGGAAATTACACATCATTATCCTTGTACATCAGAGTGCAGAATGCCAATAAAGTGAACCTTCAACCTTAACACCAATATGCTGTTAAAAATAGCCCATATTGTCCAAAAAATTAATATATAGTGAGTCAAAAGCCCATTGTGTTAGCCAAACCTATCTTCAAACAGAGCTGTACCAAATTTTCTTCCTGTGTGATGGGTTCTGGTCGTAAACAGTGTATTTGCTATTCAAATTTTACTTCTGTCGACAACTGCTCGAGCAAGTCATAGAAGCAAACTGGCAGCATCAGACAAGCTGTGCTTCGATAATGGTGTGTTTGCATCTAAAGATCTTTCTTCTTAAAAGCTCTTTTATACACTGCAATTTGCATGTTGCTTTAGAGAAAAAAATAAATCAATGCACGCATAAAGGTAAACTGACTACTGCTGGATTCCCTTGAGCCAGGAATTGGGAAATGGCACAAGTTGTGTCTTTGAGTGCACAAAATCATGTTCTTTTAATAGTTTAACAACAACAACACTCCCCCAGTAGTTCTTTTGTAACAGATTTCACCTTAAAACTTTGTGAGAAGCAGGATAATATGCAGATAATAAACACAAATATATGATTATCTGTTGTTTTTGTGGACAGGGTGGTGGGCATATACAGTTGCTTTTGTGTTGCCCAAGGTAGCCGGATGAAATGGACTGACCAAGATTGACCAACACAAGACACATCAGTGTCACCTTCTGTGATTCGTAAACTGCCAAATTTTAAGACTCCTGGCTTTTTTCAGCTGGTTTGCACTGAGTGACAGAACAGCAGTAACAATGCGGTACGTTTCCAGCTGCTGAAAAGCCCATGACAAAGAATCAGGATGCATTTACCAAAGAACTGTCTGACTAATGAGCTCAGTAATAGCTTAAAACTGCCTTGGTGATATGTTTTTATGAAATAAATTCAAACATCTGTGCGTGCAGCATAGGAATTGTGGGAAAGGTGTATTTATAATGCAATAACCATTGCTGAAACAGTAAATTCAAAAATACTTGTTTGTACTTTCATTCAAGACACCCGCTTCTAGCTCCTTGTTCTTCGTCTGCTGTAAATCCTGACAGGTTATTCATACTGTGGCACAATACTTTCCTTATATATTAATAAATTACGCATTTTTCTAATAAAACGATTAACCGCAGTGATTTATGGATATTTATGTGTGAAAGTGAAACACCTTAGTTTGCCAGCATAATAATTCAATGAGGACATTTGTCTCAGCTGTTCAAACTTGGTCCTCATTATAGAAACACTACTGGCTTGTATTTCTATACATACTTGCTTTGAGCACAACATCGAAAAAACTGACAGCTATGGTGAATGGGAAATATCAGTATTGATGGTTTGGGCCCCATATGGTCTGGAATGTGTTTCAACCAAAACAGAGTGGAAGCATGACTCAAAAATCTAATTACACATTATTAAAAACGCCATCTTGTCATGACTTTTGTAATGTTTAATACACATTCCACTGAGGAAAAGGCTTATTGTACTTCCCTAATTTCATTCAACTGCTTTCCTGTGGAAGTGAGAAAAGTGGCAATTTTGCATGTGTGAGCATGAAGCGGATCATCCTGCTGATCCCCCCCACATGCATTCTTAATGCCACAGTATATGCTGCTTCCTTTGAGAATTCCTCATTTTTAACATCCAAAATCTATTTTTTCTGTTTTTTTTTTTTTTTTTTTTTGAAGCATTTTGTAGAATCGCTGACACCCACTGCCATGAAATTTGATGAAGACTTTGCTCACTAGCTGCAGTCAAAGTGCAGATAAAACACACCATTATGGCATTATGGATTCAGATCATGTCAAGATGAGAAGTTCTCAGAAGATGGAACACCAAAAAGAGATAAAGTGGGAAAAAAAAATCCAGTGTAAAGCTCAATAAAACTTTTGCTATTGTATTATCAAATATTAAAAATGTTTAAATGTATTGAAACATGTTAGTTTACTAACATTCACCAGTCACAATTCACAGTCTGCTGGCTGTAGAACTTATCAGTTTGCATAAATAAGAAAGCCCAACAAACAGCTCTGGCGCAGATTTAGAACGGGGTGTTTGCCCTCACTTGCAGCTCTATTCATTTTTTTGCCCAGTATGATTCATACCCCACAGGTTAACTAATTCCCAGTAAGTGTAACAGCAAGAAATAAAAGTGTAAGAAAGTATTTAAAAGAAAATGTAATCTATGTGTTATTTACCTTGAAGCACAGACAACAACTTTGCATCGATGCAGAGCTGAACGTTTTACACTGAGGCGGAAGATGACAACACGTCGCTGACAACCCACACTTGTTAGATGCAGAAGCTACAGGATCAACGACAGCTTATTAAACCTTCTATCTGCTTCTTTCACACCTTTTCTCTTGTTCGGAAAACTTTAGGCTGTGCATCAGCACTTGATTTGTATTGCTGTCTTCATATAAATAAATAAATAAATAAATAAATAAATACGCAAAAAAGATCGTATCAGTTAAAAGTTAAATAATGGACACTTCATAATGTGGGAACTTGCTGTGCTGTCACAGTATGTTGAGCTGAAGTCTGGTGTTTGTGAGGGCTGATGATCAATAACAGGATGACTCTTGTGCATGTTTCTGGGATAAGCCAGTCAGCAATATACATTACAATAAATTGCCTTGTGCTATAAAGTAAACATGTCCGGTACGTCTTTAACACGCATCACAAGCACAAAACAATTAAACATGTACAGCACTATTAGTTATTATTTTATTCACCAACAAATATTAAGACTTCACTTCCCTTTAACCCTGTTGGCTTCTGTGGTGCTACTTTCTTAACAAGCATCTTCAATTTGCCAAAAAGTGAATTATATTTCCCATCCACTTCACTGCATTTGGCATTTCTGTTTCAACTTTATAATCTCCAGTCAGCCAGCACTGTAATTTCAGTCTTGTTTCTTCTGAGGTAATATCTGTTTACTTTGTACACATGAGCAAACCGAGGTGGTCCATCTTGGTGGCGTTACATGCACGAGTACAAGAAAAAAAAGTTTAAATATAATGATTGCTTTTGCATTCAGTCCCAAAAGTGTAATATTTGAGGGAGCACTGGCACCAGTTACAGTTGCATCACACTGGTCTCTCCACACCATCAGCAGCATTTACTTTTTAACCTAAGTTTAAACATACAGAAGATACAGTGAGAGGTTTCCATGGCACAAACCAACCAACCAAGCAACCAAGCAATGAAGCAAACAACCAAGCATCCAAGCAACCAAGCAATGAAGCAAACAACCAAGCATCCAACCAACCAAGCAACCAAGCAAGCAACCAAGCAAATAACCAAGCAACCAATCAACCAAGCATCCAACCAACCAAGCAACCAAGCAACAAACCAATCAAGCTACCAAGGAACCAACCAAGCAACCAGCAAACGAATAAATAACCCTTATCAAGGAACCCCCCCCCCAAGACACTGGGGGTCCTTCATATGTTGATTTTTCAACACTTCTCCACCTCCAGCCATCCTAAATAAGAAAAAAAAAATTACAAGTGAAAATTTTGCAAGAGGCACCCCCAGGTAAGTTCTCATTACTGAGAACTGCTCTTTTTCTCAAGAAGCAGCCAGTAGGCACACCATCAAAAGGCTGTGATGGACACTTTCCCCATTCATGTTTTTTTAGAAACGACAGAAAGAGGAGAGCTGTCCAAAAAGTGTCTCCCTCATATATAACTGTTCACTGCCACAGGCTAAATGTATGCTAAACTTACAGGAGGGTGCTGAGGGAATGCCAGCCTTTTAGTGGATGTGCTTCATTCAGTTGAGAGAAAAAAACAAGAAGAAATAGAGGAAATAGAAGAAACAGAGAAGGAAAATGTCAGCTTGCCATAGCACCTCTGTATTATCAGTGGGAAAGTCCAGCTGTCACACCTTAACACCAGAAGATATTTTCTAAAAATGTTGATATCTCCCCAGTTTAAATTTTCCCAAAATTTTTGCCAAAATATAATATAACAGATTACATTTTGTCAGTCAGTTGGTTATTCAGTCAATGCTGGTGGCGTCATTTTGAGCCAAGTATTTAAAATACCGTTAAATATTGGGACACAGCATCAGGTAAAATATTCAGCTTTTAAGATGATTGCACCCCATGTCACACTGCTGCCTTTGTTATTTTTTTTCCCCCGGAAGCTAGTAGATGCATTATATATTCAAATATGATGAATTTTTAAAGTCTTCTAAATGTGCGCGGAAAGGGCAAAGCTGTTCTTAATTTGGCGTCGCTATAACAAAAATCCTTTGTCTCTGAGAAGGCACAAAAATAGTTTGCTGCGCTGTTTGTGGAAACAGAGCTTTTGTCTTTGCCAAAGACTGACTAGTTGTCCTTAAGTTGAGCTGCTGTCCCCCGCACCCCACATCCTAATGGTGTTTACTATGGTAGTAAACCCAGTATTCTCAGACACTTGTCTCCAATTCTCAGCCCTGCAATACCACATATCTGGAATTACTTACCCACAAGTTTAGAAGAATGTATATTCACAAATTTTGTTATTTCTTTTTTCAGTTAAATTAATATTTCAGGGCAGTTTGTTCATGGAGGAGATACTTAGGCGTGATTGTTGTAGGAATGCCTGCTGGGTCTCCTGCATTATGGCTTTACTGAAGGGTGATTTATGTACTTGGGAGGCAAACCCAATGAAACGGTTCCTAATAAAGCCTTTAACAACACCCACAAGGCATAATGAGCTTCAGCAAAACCTCAGTCAGATGCCAACCCATCCTCCAGTTTGAGCTGATGCCGTTGCCTTTTGGTGTGGAGTTTATTAAATTTTAACTGGGTAATTGAAATGCCAGTTGGAATGTGTTCAGTCCCCCCAACTTCAGTCAGTGAGGAATTAAAATGCTAAGAACAGGAAGCACCCTTGGCTCCAGAACATGAAGTGTGGGAAAATTAGGACTTAAAATTTGCTTTAGGAGGCGTTTACGGTGAAACAGTCGTCCTAAATCTCTTGTTAACCTGCACATACTTCTGTGCCAGATTACAACATGAAACTTTGAGAGTGTGTTTTCCAGCCTCTAACCAGGATCCAAATAGTCTGACAGTTTATTACTATTATTTATTGTATTTATTTGGTAACATTTGCACTACACTCCTTTGTCTTTTCTCCTGCTGTACTGCGTTGTGTTGCACCAATGGTCCTGGAGGAGCGTAGTCTCGTTTCGCCATGTACTGTGTAGATGGATGAAATGACAATAAACTCCTGCCTTGCCTTGCCTTGCCTTATTTCATTCATAGATTGACCAGCAGGTTCTCTGGTTCTAACCTGAGCACCTCAAAAGTGTTAGCTAGACACCATACTGTGAGTATTGAGAAGAAAGAAGTGTTTTTTTTTTGCATGGTAGGTGTCCTCCAAAGGTGTGTCTCAAGCGATAGAGCAAATAAAAATGGGCTTCATGGCAAAAAAAAAAAAAATAATTCATTGCTCCTCTCAAGCAGTTAATAACCAAGTAAGCAGTAGGTAAGTTAAATAAACAAATAAATAAAGCTTAATAAATCCCAGGAACATCAACATAAGGATGGATCACCTTAATTTCTGCCTTTACAGGCTTGCGGTACAGAAACACCATCTAACTACTTTAACACGAGGTGGAAATACCAACATTTATTCCTTATGTCAAGCCCTCAGTATGATTTATGACAGTTTTCTCCACCATATAAAGGTTTTTGATATAAAATTATAAGAACAGAATGTTTTTTTTAAGTTAAAAATATTCACAGCCAAGGCAATGTGACACTGGTGCCATGTTTTCACCGAACACTTTGATACATAATCCTGTTTTGCTCAGTTTGAAGGAAGGCTACGTGAAAGTGAACGGTGTCCCAAACCATTGTTATTTTCTATATATACACTTTTTGTATTCTTTCAGCTCATCCAGTCCCTTATAAATAGTTTCCTTTTTGTACCAGGAAGACATGAAGACTCTACCAGGATGTTTAGAACTCCCCAAGCAGATATGAAGGTGGCCATCAGTTCAGCCTAAATAAGATCAAATACAAAACAAAGCAAACAGGATGTCTGCAAAAATAACTGTTGCATTCAGAATTCTATGTCCAGAAAACATCTTTCCCCACAGAATCCCCTGTGACTATGAAATAAGCTAAAAACATACAGTGCAAATTAAATTTCTAAAGTACCAATATTTAAAAAAAAAAATATTTTAAAAACTTTTTGGATGAGGACATTGCATCAGAAGTCATGGAACTGGGAAGTTCCTGAACAATTATAGTAGCACAAATAAACGTCCATATGTATTAAATGGCATCCATTGAGTCTTCTTCTTCTTTCTGCTGCTCCCGTTAGGGGTCGCCACAGCGGATCAATTGTTCCCACTTCAAATAGCATCCATTGAGTAACGTTAATATTTTTACTGTGGCAAACATAAATGGCACAGAGACACATTAATGCACAAAATTCAAGTGCTGCCATTGGTGGAGATGCAACGGGCAAGTAAAGCAAAAGATGGTATTTGTTACATTCTGTGATGAAACACCTCAGCCTAATGGTTATAAAACTGCTGTGTCAAAAGTTATGCAGTGCTTGAGCTTTTTCATTCAGTGAATAGATCTCTCTGAAGGGGGTTTACAGTGTTAGATTGACATTAATCTGCTTACAAAAGGCCACAAGTTTAAAGCATTTTATAATTATAATAGTAGCTGATTTACTTTTTAGCACAGTTATTAGTAAAATGCAGTGCTGTTGTAAAATAATTAATTTACTGAACAAAAAACAAGCCAAAGCATTCTAATTCATGCTTTAATTATGCAGCAGAACCAGGAGTGGAATTGTGAATGTTTGGGATTCTGCCTCTCCAGGGCTTGAAAGCCCTTATATAAGGTGTGAAAATGTGACATGCACAGTGGAGGTCCTGACCAATGAGAAATAAGCATCCTTTAAACCAGCCAACCAGAACAGGAACATAACAAGGAAGTCCCACCCACACTCTGGTGGGAAAACTTAGACAAAGGAGAAGCTCGAGAGCTGCAAAGGTTATTTATGATTGGTAGCGGTTACAGAGAATGCAACATACCGTACAAGGAAAAAAAATAGCAAAAAATTGAGAAAAAATCCACCTTTTAAAAGTAAATGCCATTTAGTTCTGTTCCTCTGCACAATGCTGTGGTGAAGTGTGTACTGAAAATATGTATCCATGGCAACTCTCTAATGCTATCATCACTGTGGGACTGCAGGAAGCTTTCTTTAAACAACATTTAGATGGTGTGGCACTCATTATGGCAATGTCCCATTCCAGGTATTAAGCTTTTAATTAATATTGCTTAGAGCTATGATGCAGTCCCCAGTCACATGACACATCATTGCTATTTTGCATCTTAAACAATGGGTAAGCGATTCGCAGGAAGCAGTTAGGAGGCCGCTGAGGAAGCAGAGGGGATGTGAGCTGTAAAGACGACATGATGATGCAAGCAGAGCGGCAGGTGAAGCAGGTAGGACGTAAGCAGAAGCGTTGAGGTGTTACTGTAAGACTGAGTGATGGACCTCTACGATGCTGCAGGAAATGCAGTCGGAAGAAGTTGCGCAGAAAGAATGGGGCTATAATTAAAGTAATTGGAGAAAGATAAGCAGGTTCTATGGGTTGAGAGTAATTTAATGTGGAGAAATGAAATGCTCAAGATTTTCGTACTAACAATTTTGTAGGCAAAAAAAAACAACATTTTTTTGATGATAAAATCCGTTTACGGCAGAAAAATTTTGTGTATTGTGCCTTGCAAGTCACAGAAAGAAAGACTAATTGCATGCTTTGTTTATTACATCTGCATAAGCAGTTAAGGGCATTTAGCCCAACATAAAATAATAACTGCACTGATGTGTGTTTTCGCTGCAGTCGAAAAAGTCACAGTTGACTTTTGCCACTGCTTACTGCTTGTTGACCACACACCATTTACCAATTTTAGATGTGATTGCTATGAACTCATGTGCTGTCTGAGGTATTCTGTAGTGCAGCGCTAAACAATGACTCACAAATGCTTGTCGAAAACATGACAATTGGGGAAAAGTATAGGTGCGCGCTCCTGCAGGGATGTTTTTCACAGCACTGAGAACTCAGGTATTTCAGGATTTTTTTTCAAAGCATTGCTCCGGGCTGTGCTGTGCCTGGATTTCACAAACAAAAGAAGCGCCGCCATCCACAGTCTCAGATGTTCATTGGTCTAAAATCATTCCATCACCCCTGTTGTTCAGCTGAGAGAGAAAACAATACTAAGGAACACAGAATATTGAATAAAACAAAGTGTCTTCCATCTGTTCTTGAAAGAAATGTAAGAACTTAATAAAATTATTAATTTACTTCACAAAACCTTTACACGCCTATACAAAATGTAAATCTTTATGGAGAAGGATAAGCAGATCATATCATTAATGCTTGTGTTTGGATCAAATTACTTTTTTTAAAAATAATATTTTACACAGTAAGCTTTTTGGTTTGGGGCATCTAATCTCCTGCACGTCTCAGTTGTCCAAATACTTATTTTAGCTTACAAGCAACTTTAATTGCTTGTAATCTGTAACTTTTATAGTAATGGTAAGCCATTAAAATCTATTAAAAGAAAATTCTAAAAGTTTAAAAGGAAAAAAGTTAGACAACTAGGCCAGGACAGGATAGGACAGGACAGGTCAAGATAGAATAGAATTGTCAGGACTCCGGCCTGCCTGGGGACATTTTGTGTACTGCAAGGACATCTTCTGTTTACTTCTGTGTGCTCCTTGCCCCGCCTTCCCCACCTGATCACTATTATCACCATCATTATCGTCTCTTGTACTCCCCCAAATAGCCTATCTTGGTAGTTTATTGCTAAGTACTGTACTTAAGTACTCTGTTTCTACCTGTTCTTTGTCAAATTGTGACTGTGGTTCCCTGTTCTGCTCTTGTGGTCTCTGTTTGTTTCACTGGTTTAGACCCTGTTTCTCCTGACTTGCTCTTTCCAGCTAAATTGGTGTTTTTGCTGATCGTTTCTCTGGTTTTTTGACCCTATTCCTCTTAACTTATTTTTGCCAATGTTTTGGATTGTTTGCTGTCTGTTTCTCTGGTTTCTCGATCCTGTTTTCCCTTCTCCCTATGAATTGGATTCCCCTGTAATAAATCTCCTGTGCTCCCTTGAGTCTGCTATTGGGTCCTGACCTGAAAGCCTGACAAGGGTAGGGGATAGGATAGGATGGGATGTGATATGTAAATAAGTAGACCATTTTGTTCAATATTATTGAAATTCAACTTTATTTATTTGCTGAACTGAGAACAGGTGTGGGCGGTAAGGAAGTAGAGTGCAGTACCTACAGTGAGACAGGCAGAGTCCCAGCTCCAGCATAGTATGCTAGTGGACACCTTCGCATCTGGAAAAGCTCTTCTGGGAAACATTCCATCATGGCAATATGACATGGACAGGGAAGGAAACACAAGTTGATTTAGGAGAAGGTTTGCACTGCAATAGAAGAAGTAGGGATAGGAAGGATAGTCAGGGTGCAGTAAGTGGGTGTCAGACATGACGGGACGTGACGTGATGTGACATGACACGACGCGAATGGGGACCCGCCACCCACCAGCCTCTGATGACCCACACAGGCAGAAAGGCGGCCGAGCCGACCAACACCGATGCGGGACCTCCACTACAGTCCGTGATGTTATCTTGCCTTTGTGTATTAAAGATGTATCCAGATTAAACCACTGAGGGTTTGCACCCTCTGTCCCGTGTCTCCCTTCTGCATCTGGGTCCTATGCCTTGTTGCCGATCAGGTTCCTGACAGTGGGAACCAGAGCACAAAGTCTCATGGGAAGAACTTGGGAGAGGAGAGCCTCAGAAATTCAAAGATTTCTGAGGCACCAACCCATGATCTGCTGCCGAGTTAATAAAACCCCTGGCTGGTGAGTGAAAGTGTGTTCACCATAATTTTTGTTTGAGCTTACGGTTGCAAGTGATGAAAGCTTGGAACAGACCAGTGAAAGGATGAAAGTGAAGTGATGAATTGTGAGCAACTGGTAGAACAGTGCTGCGTGGACAGCTGAACTGCAAAGTGTTTTCCCATTAAAGTAACCAACTAGGGCTTAGCGAGAAAGTTAATGCGTAGGGCCAGGCACATTGGTTTTATCATGAAAATCAGACATTTGTGACAAAACTCCGATTTACCCTGACACAATGCACACTAAAAATATGTCATTTTATGGAGAAGATATGGGAAAATATTACTGACACCACTGACACTCTCTATTATATATGTAGTTTGTACTTTTTCAGCGACCCGAAAAAGTGACAAATTGACTACAAAAATAAAATAATATGCTTTCAGTCCTTTTTGTGGCTGCCATTTTAGCCGAGACGTTCCCCTCATTGTTGTGCCGTGCTCAGAGCCGTATCATCTGGGATTATTATTGTACAGTCTGAGCCGCTTGCCAAGTTATCCATTATACGCTCCACAATATGACCAAGATTGCACTTGAAAACAAATTAACCTCTCCCTTTACTCTGTGCAGAAAAGGTGTTTTTTGACTCCAAAAATAAATAAGTAGAGATGTGATGCCAGAGGGAGACAGAAGAGGTATATTCTTCATTCTCCCCCAGCTATCAAAATGGAAATGAGCTACGTTCCAGAATGACCCATTGGGAACCTGGCTGCACATGGCTGTGCTAGACTAGGGAAAAACTCATCTTGCTGAAATAATATTCTATTAAATATTTTCTAAAGCAAATTGTAAATAATTTATGCAAGTACTGTTCTAAAGCAAGAGAAAGTGGCATATCTACACTAGACATATCTATATATCTATAACAACTATGTGTTGTGTCCTTTCTATGTATTCTATAAACTGTTCACCCACTGATGTGCCTACTTTATGCAAAATCAAAATCAAACCTCATTTTTTTTTTTTTTTTTTCACGTACCGTATGCTATGTAGACTAGCAAACGTGTTTCTACTCTGCAAATAAAAGTCCTTTTCGACTGCAAAGAGCTAATTAGCTCCTTTAGTAAATCTCCGGGGTGGGAAATTCTGCGTTTCATCATGAAAAGCAAGAGTCAATAAAATAAGAAGCATTTCATTTTGTACATTGAAAATGCTTTCCAAAAAAAACAAGCATTTAAAGTAATTAAAGTGTAAGCCACTACACAAAAAAAAAAAAAAAAAAAAAAAAACACTTTGGATCTGGCGGGACATTTAATATGTTTGCAATATGAGTTTCCTTTTTTATTAGAATTATCAGCAACATTAGGCCACAGTCACATACAACATATGTAGTGTTTCTTATGAATAAAACCAGAATTTATGTTGACTCTTGAGTTTAAGAAAGTGTAAGTTTTCAACAGAGAGGCACTTGTCAGAGGGTTGGTCGGTTTGTGAATACATAGTGCAGTCACATTCTAAGATTTGCATTTGTGAACCTGTTTGCTCTTGTATTTCACTTGACAAACTGGCTGAATGTAGTGACATGGTGAAGTTCTCCAGAGACTATAATGAATGCATTGAGGTGCATTGTTTGAAGTACAGTATCTCATTATAGTGTGGAACGCATCATATGTTCATTCAAGGCCCAGCTGTTGTTAACTGCTAATGTATACATAATACAGATGTGTTTTTGATCATTTGTCAATGAGTTGTACGTTTACAATAAGATCTCAGAAGTGTTTTTTAAGCTTCTTATAAAGCATTGTTATGCAACAAAGAAACCTTCAGGGAATTATATAGAGGCATCTGATTTCATTTAGTGCAACATTATTATAAGTTGAAGTGATATTAGGTTAAAGAAGAATAGCTTTGTTTGTAACTGGTTGAATGTGACCACATTCGCAACTCATTATAAGTTTGTGCAGACCAGGGTAAATAACAATGTGAAAATTGCAATGATTTGTAGGACAAGAGGAGGCTGGGCTGCTGCTTTCTTGGGTTTCAGTACTTTATTTTGAAGTCACAGGTCAGGGTAAACAGTTGTCAGGACACAGCTGTACATTCAGCTTCTTGCTTCAGGGGAGGAAGTCAAGAAGGGATTAAATAAGAATGTCACGGCAACTATGTATTTGTTGACCGTAACAAGTCTGTCTCTGTCTCTTGCTACGGCTCTGGATGAATCTGATCTCCCTGCTCTGAACAGAGAGGTTGGTGCACCTCGTTTCCTTCGTGATGTAATGCCTCGTGCGTGCTGTGCAGCCCAATGCTGTGGATGCTACAAGGTGTTTCACAGTATTTTTGAGATATATAAAATAATCAACAAAATGTAATCTACTCCTGGAAAATACTGTAATGGCATGTGTATCTTCTTATAATATGACAATGTGTTAGGAAGGAGTAGAAAGAAGTGGAAAAAATGTAGATTGGCCTTCAGATGCATAGGTTGGAGACTTCCTCTATCAGCTTCCTCTTGCAAAAGTCTAAGGAAGCATCCAACTTACTGGAGCATGTAACCTCAGCCAAGTGTGCCAAGATTTCTACTGTACTAGGCAGCTTGAAATGTTCTCTTTTAATAGCCTGGATAAGGTCCCTTCAATCTAAACACAGTCTCTCTTGTTCATTTTTTCTCTACAGAAACAAAAGCTACATCCACTCTTTTGACGATTGTAGCACACATGGGAAATGCATGCATACAATGTGTAACGCACAGCTTGCCCGTGATGTCTAATTCCCCTGACAGCTCATGCACGCTCAGCTTTCCCTGACACCCATACTAAAACAACCCTTCTGTTCACAGAAGGAAGATCAGAACTGTCCAAAGATGTGAGTGAGAGATGGCAAAGGACTAGGGACTCCACATTTCAAACTCGTTCCAGAGTTCAATCTCCCACATGCAGTTCACATTCCCATCTCCCCAACCTGTTGTTCCACAACTTTAAAATAAAGCACTGAGAACAACAGCTTGCATCTGCATTTCCTTTTGTCCCAGAAACCAGCACATTTCCCCACAATATTAGCAAGTTCTTGATCATATTTTCTCTTTCCATTTATCTCTCAGTGCAGATGCTACACACTTTATGATGCACCACAAGTATGACATGTTTGCCTTTGCACACTAAATTTTCCCTAGGTAAGAACTATATACTTTTGAACACTTGTTGGCACTCTTCAAAGAGCGGGGAATGTTCTGAGTGCATTTCAACATTTCCCATAAGCATTCTCGTCAAAATGCTGTGTTTTACAAGTGCTGATGGTTAAAGTTCTTCATCTGTTCATGTTAATAAAATATTAATTTTTTAAAAACATTTCTTTTATGGGAAACTTTTATGTTTATGCATAAACATTTTTATGCACTTTAAATTGAAATGCTTACATATGAATATTGTGTGCAACACATTATTTTGTATTTGTATGGGCTATGGGAGCAGGACTGAATTAGTCACTTCGAATTGGTAGTCAGATTAATTTTTCATGGTACATTGTGAGATGCTGAATTTTCAGGTGTATTTTTATGGAAAAAGTCAAAATGTGATGAAAATCATATGAGATACGGTCCAGGCTCTAAAACATACTGATTCCAGGTTCACAGAAACCTTCCCCGGGGCATCTTTGGTGGAAGGACACATCTGACAGATATTAATGGATATGAAATCTGGAGAATCAAAAGGTGCACGAGGTAGGCCTGAAACAGAATAAAGTACTTCATCATTGCTCTCTAGAGCTATAAAGTTAACTTAGAAGTACATCCCACACTAGATCAGCTATCAGGAAAAACAAGGTGCCGCATGAAGCATGGGATTTATTTGGTGTTTCACACTCTTCTTGGTTTGCGTTACAACTGCAGGAGCTTTGGGTGGCAGCCTTTTGATAGTAAACTACTGAGCAAATATTCAAAAAAAATAGTCAGAATAACTTTTCTACACAAAAATGTACATTAATTCCTTTATGTAAAGCAGGGCAAAATCACAAACTTAAAACAGATTAATTATCCCAAACATTCAGAAGGATAATTCTTTGAAATACAAACAATGAGAAGAGCTGTTCTCCCAAACATTATACAACAAAAACACTCCGCAGATGAATTGCTCCAAAACACAAACTTTCACAAGAATAATAAAGCAAACATATTTGCAAGAATACTCTCCTTAACTTATTATCTGAATGCTTTCTCTTCTAAATGTTCAGCAAATTTTGCATCTACAACTGAAAAGAAAATATTTCCTTCAAATGGTCTGCAGATGTTTACTTTCTGTTTCATTCACAGTGAAGAAAAATTGCTTTTTCCTGTCCCCCCCACACACACACACAGATCGTAGGCATAGACTGATGCATGGAAGGAACTGCTGTTGAAGACCCATAGTTCACACAGATCATCTAGACTGTGGGGTTCCTCCCAATTCTCTGACATTCAACCCTAGAACAGGACCATGCTCTTGGACTTACTTGTTTTCAGGAGATCCCTGGAGTGAGTGAATTTCTCGCATGAAAATGAGATATTGGTAAGCTAAGCTGCTCAGCATTCTGAGACTCAGACTCTAGGGAAAGGAAGGCTTAACCTTCGGCCACCCAATCTGGTCCACTGCATGACCAATGAAGCTTGACCTTTGGAAAGATTCTCAGAAGTCATAGCTCTTAAGCGACTGAGAAACCGTACATTCAATAAACTTTATTTTTAAAAAGAGATCACGTTTTGTAACAGTGACACAGTTAGACTATTTCGGTTTTTAAGAGAGATAAATTTAGCAGATGCTGTGCACTGTTCATAGGGGCCGTAGTGGCAGAGCAGGTCATTCCAGTGGGTCACAGCTCCTGGACTGCTTACCTGGTGTGGCATTTGCATGTTTTCCCCACATTTGCACCCCACAAGCATGCTCAGAAGAAGGCTATGGTAAACCACATCTGTTCCTTCTTACTTCATCTTGTCTAAGACTCGGATTTGACTCGCTGGGACTCCTACACACGTGTACAGTCCATGAGAATTATTTTTTATGATCCCCAAATTTTAAGTATGCGTTTACAGCGACATTATTTAAACTCTTCAACCTCACCAAATTCCTCAATTCTCTTTCACTTCTAATTTTAAAAAGCAAAAAGCATTTCTTCTCATGCTCAGTTCCTTAAATTAAAATCCTGAAAGGCAATTCAGAAGACATTGCATCATAATTTGTGCTATTTTTTGAGTGCCAGTCTTTGCAAACTGCCATATTAAACTAAAGGGTAATATGAAGGTATAAAATACCATATATTCGCTAGTATCGGTGCTTTGGATAAATTAAAAAATGACATGTTTACACTCAAGGCAGCCGAATAAAAGATTTTGGGAAGACAAAAGCAAATTTCGAAGAGAGGAAAATGTGTAGGAGTTGCTAGCTGTTGTTTCTTAAGTTATTAATGTTGCTCTTGTGTGCTTTCATATGCCATCATTAGCGCCATATCCCGCAGATCAACAAAAGCCTTTGTGCCTTTGTTGTTCTCTATTCCAGCATAGGCCATCTTTCCAGGCTTTATGGATTTGCGCCCAGGGAAAGCAATTAAAATGTTATTGATCAGGTAGCCATTTAGAGAAGCTAAGACGCTTTGTAATAATTCTATATTACTGGGTTCCCAGGGCTGACCTTAATTCATATTTTGTCAATACCCCATTAAGTCTGTTTTTCTTAAGGGTCATATAGAACGCTTTGTTTCTGCAAACATATATCCGAACCCTGCAAATTGTTAATGCTGCCACAGCGGCTGCCCTTTAAGATCGGGTAAACATGGGACACCGAGCAAATTACTTATCACCCTGCTGACTGAGAAGGATATGATGTAACAGCTAAGTCAACTACAAGGAGATCCATTAGGATTATGGTTGTCTTATTGATGTTTTTTTTTACTGCAGGACAACTAATTTGTCACTTGTGACTATACAAGGAGCTCAATCTATGAGCAGAGGGACTTGACTGGGATGGTAGCTTGAACACATTGCAGTTTGCTCTTCTCATAGTAGAATAGTTAGTTTTTTTCACTTTTCACATTTCCCAAATAGAATGGGACACCATTATATTTGTTTTTTTTTTTTTTACTTTATCACTAACATGCCCAAAAATAAACGCTTCCTGAAAATCCCTTGGTTTTTCTGGATAACAGCTACACTCAACCCCTTCCTTCTCCTTTTCCCATTTTTATCTTCAGCCCCTTCACCCATTAGCATCTGAATGAGCCTAACACCAAGAATAGGTCATAAAAATTAAGTTATATTAGTTATGAAATCATTATTTTGGCCTGATAAAAAATTCTGTTAAAGGGGTTGTAATTGCATGAAATTTTTAAACACATCTCAAAATTATTTAGAAATCTCAAAGATGCAAAAATAGCTTTGCACTAAATAAGGGAAAAAGGGGAATACTGGGGGGGGGGGGTTCCCTGCTGTGAAACCTATTGTGTGGGTCCCTGGCCCTGAAGCAAGTGACAGACACCTGCATATATGCATTTATCTCTGCACAGCCATTGCACTACATTGTGTCCCAGTCCAGGAATCAGAAGATGAGAAAGAAGGAAAATTGGTTTATTTGTACTTTACATGACCTGGTATCACAGTGAAGTTGCATTCATTGATAATTAATGAATAAAGGAATTAAACTTTTGGAAAAACTGCCTTGCTTTTGTATATCTGACAAAATGTAAAGAAGTTGTCAGTTTTGGTTTAAATCAGTTTTTCTTTTTCCAGCCTAAAAAATTATATCTATGGCTTCCTCCAATACTGGATGACAAAGAAAGGGGGATGTAGGCAAAGCAATGTGTTTTCCTATCCAAAGTGTAAGTGTCTGAGGAACAATTGTATTTTCATTTTTTTTTCTGAAAATTGTGTTTCTTTTCTTTTTTCTAACTTTTGTCACTGCTTCTACAGCAGAAAATAAATATCAGATTTTTTTTTCCTTACTTATTGTGTTAAAAGGTACACAGAGTGAAAGGTGAGGGCTTGTAAGGTGTAATGTAGAACAAACAATACATGAAGGGCTGCTTTTCAAAAGTTATCTGATTGACATTTTGGCTTTGGAGTGTTTTATAAATATAAAAATAAAGTATACATCCAAGACAAACTAGATTTTTTTTCCCCATTCCTCAGTCTGGATGTAGTAACATTCATAAAAATTCATTTTATAAAACCTTTCTATAATAAACTGTATATGCAAGAAAGCAACATAAAAATGACACAGTGCATCAGTACATTTCAAGAAAGTGCTGAAAAGTCACAAAATGACCAGAAGACTGAGGATGATGCTGTTAAATGTTTGATTGCAGGATCAGAGCAGACAAACCGTTTATCAGAAGAAATTCAAATAAGAAAGGAAAAATAGTTAACATGCAATATTAACCTGCTAAAAAGATGCAAAGGATAAGCGTAGGGTGAGACACTAAGAGCAAATAACACCGGAGACATGTGTTGTATTCAGTTTCCAAACAGCAAATGAATCCCATACTGCCTTTGAGATAAATAAATGCCTAAGTGCCTTGTTATTTAAATAGGTACATAGTTGTAAAACACTTTAAATAAAGGTATCAGCTAACTGGAAAATGGATGATATAACTTTCACCTGGGGCAGCAGGTAAGCATAGTAGCAACAGCTATGAACCTTGCAAGCAAAAGAAATAAGGTTGAATCCCATTGCCTGATGTCACATATCTTGATCAAGGTATATGCACTGCTTCATATATGCACCTTCCTGTGTAACTGTTTAATTTTAGGTGCTCAAATATACAAACCTAACATGTTTAGTTCACTTGAAAAGTAGTCTGTTAAGTAATGGTTAATAACAGATAATATTTAATTTTATTTGCCTAAGGATGAAATGAAGATCCAGATAGTCCTCCTTCAGATTTTAGTTGGAGGCATGAAGACAAGGGTTCTTACCCTTGGTAGTTGAAAGGTGGAAGGGGGAGTAAAGTGAATGCCAAGACCTTCACCATTAGCTGCTGTATGTATATAAGTGTCAGACTACTGTATGGCATGCAACTGTTAGGTCAGGTGGAGGAGTGACATTAAAGGAAATTTATGATCATGACCATTCTGCAGAAATAAAAGTTCATGGGAAGACATGACTTGTGGTCTGCGACACTTCAATTACATCTTGATTTCTTTGTTTCAAAATCACTGTGGTTGTGCGCAGTTGCAAAATACTGAAAATTGTGTCATTGTCCAAATACTTATGGATCTGACTGTATGTACCCTGGGGTCACTGGGTGTTCAGGACAGTTCACTCATGATATTTAACTAAGATTGATCAGGCCCCAACTTGAGTTGTGCTGCTTTGAATACATGGTCACCTCTACAGATCCACAGAACAACTTTCATATCCTTCCTCTTCAAGTTTCCTGTGAAACCTGACACTATAAGTCCTGTACAAAGACTTCTTCACAAAGCCCTCAGCTTTTTCAATGACCTCCCACTTTGACCTCCAGCCTTTTGGGTAGCATTGCTCCGCCAGGTCTTCATACATTTCCATCTTTCTTCTGACAGCAACTTTAACATATTGTACTTACAGCTGTCCTGATTCTTCTTAAAGTTATAGAAAAGGAAGGTTTTACAGACAAGAATATTTATTATCACCAATATGCAAAATAAATAGCAGTCACTTTGCTTACTGTTATTTCAGATCAGTTTGGGTCTTACATTCCACAGCTAAGTAGCCTGCTGATGGCTATAACAAAGTCAACAAAAAGTACAGATCAGTTTTGTGCTTTTGGAAGAAGGTTGCTGTGTTCGTGCTGTTGCGCTCTTGTAACCCCGGGTACATATTGCAATGGACCCTCTGTAATGAGATATCTGAAATGACATTTACAACCTGTGGGGGACCTTATTCATCAGCTGACAAAAAGGTCTGTAATACCTCCTCTTTTATCCCCTTTCTATCCCTGGTCATTGGTAACATTCAGATCACGGACACCTTTGTGCATGTTGCTTAGGTAACTAAATGTCTCCCATCTCCTTGTACCCAGCATGAAAGCTACCTCACCCCTGGTTGCCTGATTTAAATTAAACATGTGACAAACTGACATTCTAGGGGCATTTCAATTTGGTGGCAGCTGTGCTAAAAGACTGTTTGAAAAAATGATAAAGCACAAAATATGTTCTCTTGGCACTGGGGTGTCTGGAGAGATAGGAAATTGAATCTGGGGGAGAAAATAGCCTTTTTCACCTGTGACCTGTTTGCAAATGCAATTTAAAAGGTACATGGAATCACATTTGGGGAACACACAAACTGTACTCAGCTGTATTAAACGGACGGTGGATTCTTGTGACCACATTTTCATTAACAGTACGGCATATAAGTGTAACCCTCCAAGGGTTGGAAGTTGGAAGTTCAAAGTTGTTGTGTTTATCATAAACATATTTGGCCTGCTGTTGAAAGGTAATAGCTGATGAAAATTTTCCACTCTATTCACAGCTTCCTTTAACGGTAACAAAATATGGGGGAAAAATCTTTCTGTCGTTTTAACAATCCCTTTATGAAATGGTGTAGTCTAAATAATTTGTCTACGCTAATGATGGAGTTCGATTTTTAAAACTTGCGATAAGTTGAAGGCTATTTCTTTACGGAGACAGTAATTGACTTTAAGCAGACAATTTATACATACCGTATTTATGTGATTCTTGCATTAACTGACAGAGCATGTCTTCCGGAAAACTGTTTCTACCTCAGTACATCAAGTATTCAAACACAGTTTTGGCTCATAGTGGGATTTAAAAAGTATTGTCCTCTGTTACTGCCCTCTTTAAACTTTTCCCTAAATACTAAAGTTCACTTGTTAAAAAAAAAGGTTTGCCCTTACACTCAATTCATTTAGCAAACACTTTAGCTTAAAATGACATGCTTTAGAATTGTGGAAGGATTTAGTATCAAAAAAGAACAGACAAGCTAGTTTGTCCAATTATATTTTACTTTTTTATTTAGACATACACAATTTACACCCATGCATAGATGAAAATCTGTACTAAGATTCAGCCTCTTCTAGACATGAAAGCCCTTATATAAGGTGTGAAGGTGTGACACGTACACTACAGGACCCGACCAGTGGGAAATAAGCATCCTTTAAACCGACCAACTAGAACAGGAAAATAACAAGGAAGTCCCACCCACACTCTTACACGAAATATTATCTGACCTCAGCTACAAAGCTATTTACATTCAATGGGGAGCCTGGTTTAGACAGATTGGACCACACCATACCGCGTATTTGGTTTGGCAGATTTTTACACCCCAACCTTCCCCCACAGAATGTGAAAAGAACCATTCAGTTGAAACATATAAAAACCAATTGCTTAATAAGAATTTTTCTTCTGTAGTGTTTGTTATCTTCTATTTCACTCGCACCTTTGCCCAAGGTGACCTACAGGGTTAGATAAACTGCACTAAACTCCCTACCACAATTTACCCATTTATACAGCAAAAGATTGTAACACAGTCACTTACTCATACTTTATGCATGCTACATGTAATTTGGATCCACAGTTCACCTAAAACACATTTTTGTACCATGAAAGAAAACTGAAACAAACACGAAAACCCACATGCATACAGGAAGTACATAAAACTCCAAACATACAGTGAACCAGACCCAAATCCATGGTCAAATACATAGCCCAGGTGCTGTGAAGCTCTACTGCTATCCACTGAGCCACTGTTGTCTAACCATGTCACCATGTACTCAGTACGGTACCATCAACACACACTTTATTTTTGTAAATCGGTGAGAAAAGCAGACTTAATCATAAACTTTTCCAAGGTGAGCAAAAATGTAGGGTTTTGCTAATCCTGACCTCTAACTTTTAATGAGAATTGTGAATTTCATAAACCTTGGGATACACAAAATCAATAAATGGGATTTATAAATATCCTTGAATATAAAACTTTATTTTATGCCTTTTTCATTTGCAAGAAACCACCTTTGTTCTTTCCACATATCTTTTTTTCAGCCCATCCCACAGCATGGGTTTCCTTTTTTCAACATCCAAAGAGCAATAAAGCTATGAGCTCAAATCCAGGTAAGGCTAAAGCTCCTAGTTGTCTTCCCAGCCCCCAAGATCAGACACAGGACTCTTAGACACCAGGACTTCTCTATGCATCTTGCAAATGACAGAAAAACGTATTAAATTGTCTCCTTTCCTTTGTGATGGGTTTCAACCCTGAAATTTGCAAATGCTACACTGTCTTAATCCAGTCTTACACATTCTTCACTTAACTATATCTCTCTATCTTGGTCAAGAACAAAGTGCCCTTGTCTTAGTCCTTCTAGGAAAACTGAAGGATCCATTCCAGTTTTGGGGGTCACAGTTATTCAGGGGACAGAACTGGTGCCTCAAAGCTCAGACATGGGTTTCAATCCAACTTTGTCCGTGTGGATTTTGCATCTTCTTCCTGTGTTTGCTTGGCTTATCTCTGGGTGCTACTATGTCCTCCCACACAGACGTGCTGTCACTAAGGAGGTGATCCCAAATTGTCTGTGCTGTGCTACAGTATGTGTTATGTGTGGGTGAATGTGTATGTGTAATTGCTCTGCAGGGGGCTGCCATCCTGTCCAAGGGGTTCGCAGCTCCACAGAGTGTATTTCAAGGATATACTCTGTTGTTATTGTTAAGTGCTGTCGAGTTGGTGTCGACTCATAGCGACTCTGTGGATAGCTGTCCTGAAAAGCATCTGGTCTTCAGCAAGTCAGCTAAGACCTGAGGATGGACTCTAGACCACCACAACCCTTCAATGCCCAAGTGGCTATTGATTAAGGAATGCGGATTTGTATGGTGAAATTCATTCAATTAAAAGCTAAGTCAGGCCTAATGAGATAAGAGCTCGAATGGAAGGAGCAACATTCTTAGTCCTGCCTGCCAGGAAGACTGACAGAAACTATTGGACTAAATTTTCCTAAGCGTGCAGCTCTGGGAGGGAACGTGTCCATTTGGAAGGCCTTTGTAATGGTCCAGCGTTTTCCAGCTTTGGAGCTGGATCATCACAGTTCAGACTGGGGAAGCAGTAACTGAAATGACTGTTTAGATGGATGGATGGCCTTGTTCTTATTAATTCTATTCATGCATTTTTTATTGATGTCGTAATTATCCAATGAACCCAGCGCCACACCTGTCTTCTGCTATGTTGTCCTTCACTCCCTCATATCAGATCTAACAACTGTAACCGCCCTGGACAATAATGCGACATAATGCCAAATAGTTTGGTTCAGTTTGTTTTTACAGAGCCTCCATCTCACCAGGGTGACACAAAGGTCTGAACATGTTTTGGTGAGGATGTGCACAAAAAGCAAGGTTCTGCCACAACTGTTCATCCATCCATCCATGATTCTTGGCAGCAAAACTTCATTATGAGTTCCACCTGGTTTGGCCAATGAGGTACAACTGTATAGCTTAATATCTGGGGGAGGGGAATGCTGGTGTTCTCATGATGTCCTCGTCCTAGGTCATGAAACTGTGTATTCAAGACGCTTCGAGAAGCTTCAGATTCAGCAAACTAACTGCTGGAAGAGTGTACAGCTCAGTAATGTATAGAATAGAGCTGAAAGGGCCATGGCCTCCTCTAAGCCAAATCTTCTGCACCATTTAACCACGTAATGGTCTGGTTTTATGACCTCATTATTTCATGCAACCATCAAAAGTCGTTCAGGATTTTCCATCTGTTTATTGACTTAACGCATCAAATGGCTCTCGGTATGACTTCTGAATGATACAGACAGTATTTTTGTGTAAACAATGCATTCTGCCTGTTTTATTTCTCTTTCAAGTTATCCTCAAACAATGCCTTTACATTTCATTCTGCTATTGTTACAGAGTTTGTTATAAACACATGCAAATATTCCACCTGACAGTTGCAGAGGTCAGATCTCTACAGTTCATCTATAAGTCTCTATGTCTGCCTTTTTCTTCTTTGTGCACAGCTTTATTTTTAAAGCCAAATTTGGCACACAGATATTTCTCGTCCTATGTCAGATATTTCTTCAGTTAAGTTCACTAGATGTGAGAAAAACCATGTACCATTATAAAAATTTTAAATCCTGTGTCTGATATCGCTAGGCGTGCTGGTTCTAGTGTCTCCCAAATGGCTGTTGTTCTGGACTTTTCACAGACAATGGTTTCAAGGATTTACTTGGGGAACAGTGCAAAAAGAAAAAAAAAAGTGATTATGAGTAATCTTTTGGACAAAAACGACATCAGAGGGGTCAACGGAGAATTGCGCAAGCAAACAGGCTTCTCAGAACCAGGCATATCACCGCCAAATTCAACACTGCTGTGCAAAATGTCATGTCAAAACATACAAGGACTTGGGCTTTGTTCCGAATGGACTACAGCTGCTGAAAACCATGTGGGTGCTGATGCTGTCAGCAAACAAAAGGATACCATGTGTCCAGCGGCTACATACAGTATATGTTTATACAGTATATATCGCATACTGTGTATTTATGCGTTGCTAATTCGTTCACTTTTAGACTGTTTCAATTCGTAAAAATTTCTTATGTATTCCTACTACAGCTTTTATCTCTGCTGTGAAACTTTCTAATATTTATGATGCCCTGACACCATCAAAACCTTCAAATCAAAATATTACACTGTATTCCTTTTTTCCCAACTGTTTACCATAGAGTTTACAATAATTGCTAAATGAGATTAGATAGCAAAGTCAAATTATTATTGATTCCCGGGCATAGGCATTGATTTGGTTTTCAAGGCAAGGAGAAAAAGGCGTGGTTGGCTGTTGCCTTCTTCCAGGGGTGCAAACACAGAGGAGGACATGCAAACTCCACAGCCACCCTTGAGCTGGACATCAGGGAAGCACCCCAAGAGCTATGAGGTACCAGCTTACCCCACTGCACCACTACATCCCCAAAAGCTAAATGTCTGCTCAGAAGTGAATAATAGTCATTTGAAATATTTACCTTTGTAGCATCATTCCCAGACTTGCTCAGTGTGTGGTTTTAGAGCAAAATTTGCCCAAGAAGCTGGTCCATATTGATACCTATAGCTTAAAGACAACATGAATAAAATTCCTAGCGCATAATTTGCCACCAAAGGCCACTCCGTTGAAGCGTGTCATTGACTTTCTCAGCTTTTTAACAGCTAATGTTCAATAAGGGAAAGAACTCATTTTAACTAAACCCAGATTTGAAAGTCAAATTTGCACTGATGTTTAGCTTTATGGTCGTAATTTCCCATTCCAATAATAAGCCGCAAAGCACTTTGCACCTAAAGCAGGTGTGGGAGTGGAAGAAGGTTTGACCCAGGAGGGTGATGGAGGCCATGGGATTGATGAGAAAGAAGGAGATTAATCAGAAAGGTTAACTTTTCTAGAAGTAGAAGAACAGAAGCTATGACAGCTTCCCTTTTTGTCAAAAGGTTTAGCAGATCAGACTGAAGGCCCATTGAATGCTGTTGATACTTCAAAGTTGGCTGTCTGTGTGGAGTTTAGAAGTTCTGTCCATCTTCCTTTCAGTTTCTAGGTCCTCTGGTTTCTTTCCACAATCCAAAGTGTTTCGTTGTTATTCGCTACACTAACATGACATCTAATGAAGTTCATTGACTGAGTGAGTGAATAAGTGAAGAGTGTGCTGTGGTCCTAAATGATCTGCTCTAAATGAAGATATTGTGAGCGATTTTGGGGTCTAGATGACTGCACAAGCAAGACAAATGTCAGCAGCAGTGGGTTTTCCCAGCAAAATGTATCTTTTATTAACAATAATTAAAACAAAGTAGGGATTTAGTGCCTTTAAGGCATAACGGAAGCAACAAAAATCCGATCAGACACAAAACAACTCAACATTGGCATCTCAAAACACAACTTTGCCAAACTACTGGAGGTGCTTCTGCACTCCATTGTCTCACACATCTTCAATCTCAGACTACTTAAATGTGGCCATTGATACTGTAAGTCTCTTGTTTTTAGAGTTATTCCATATAACAGTCAATAAAGCAACTGAAAGCTGCTGAAAAACTAAAGCTCCAGAAATCTCTTGATGTGAATTTTAATATTATGTGCTCTTCCTATCTATTTTAAGTTATGTTAAACTTTGTCACACACAAAGCTCAATTTACAGGGCAAGAATATAAAAAAAACCCAAAATGTATGTTTTCATCCATCCATCCATCCATCCATCCATCCATCCATTATCATAAACTGCTTAATCCTGGTCAGGCTCATGGCAGTCCAGAACCTATCCTAGAACCCCTTGATCAAGCAAATGCTAAAATAATTATGCTGTTACAGTTATATTTATTGTTTAGGTGTGGCATGGGAGAAGAATATTTATTGCTTTTTTTCAGGGAAAAATTTTACCTTGTACACCTTAAAAAAGCACACATACGGACTGCTGGACTTCTGTATTTCTGGCATACAAGCACCTAGAGCCAGTGAGGGCATCTCACAGCACCTCAGCGATCCAGTTGAATTTTGGTTCGGTCCTCTTTCAGGCTTTTCCATGGGTTTTTCTTGGTTTCATTGTCCACTTTGTCCAGAAGCAAAAGGAGGGGACAACCTTGACAAGCAACTAAGGGTCGCTAGTCCACCTCATGCAAAACTTTGGAGTGTGGACAGAAACCAAGAAGAATCCACGGACATAACCCAAATTGGAAAAAATTCGAAACTCTTTTATGTTTCCGTGTTGACCCTGATTATATTTAGCAAAGAGTTTATTCTATTAAAGCAATATTTTTTTTCCATTTTGCCTCAATGTCAATGTTATAAATTTCAGTGATCTTGTCCCCAATTTTTATTTTCTTGACATGTTCAGGTATGTTCAGCAGATCTTATTTCACCCCATACACCCAGACAAAACTGTATTTCTCAGCTCTTTTATTCCTCACACGATTTGAAATAATTTAGCAGACACTTTTGTTCCTCAACTGCAAATCATCTTCTGGCTACTTAATGCAACGGCACTCATTTGCCCCATCCTAGGATCACGGGGGTCAAGGTAAACATGAGATAACTGTGTTTGTGCAGTATCAGCACCAATGAATTCCAAGGATACTTAGCGATGTATGATAGGGACTGTGTGCGTGCGTGTGTGCGTGTGTGTGTGTCTGTGTGTGTGTGTGGGGGGGTGGATTACAGAAATACAGGCTCAGATGTGAATAATCGATGTGGAACGATTAGAATTTCACTTGTGGGAACAAACCAACTTGCGAGTGATTTGGCATTCATGGAGATTCAGCACTTGCGCTTGGCAGGTGGCTCTGCATTTCTGTCCGCACGTGGAGTGATGAAATGGTTTCGTTTGTTATTAGAATTTGCCAAATGATAAGTAGTTTAACTGGCAGTGCTCCTAAATAGCTTGGTAATAGCTGGCGGAGTGAATTACATGCAGACATAGCAGGACTGTGCTGGACACTTTAAAGAAATATATAGATGGTTTGTGAGGATTTGTTTAGGCAGAGATGTGTGGAGGAAGAGTTGTTTTGTTTCTCTGTGTGTTTGTCTAGGTGGGGGCAGAACTAGGACATCCTGACAGAGAAGGATTAGAACAAGACTGGAGAGTTTGGAAATTTAAAGACGTAGGGTGGTAGGAAGATTGATGCATTCCTAGGGCGTGGAAGGGGGACATCAGTGGGAGTCAGGATGCGGGAGCAAAATTGGGGAGATCATGAAGACGTGGGAGGCAGCCATCCTTCCTTCTCATTAGTGGTGACGGGAGTGCAGTTGGGGACCTTGTTATTCTCTGTCTCACGTGGTCCCTGGGCTCCGCGCAGGTAGCCAGACAGCCTTTTTGCCGGCAGCGCACCTGTCTGGGAATGCAGCTCTGATCGCCTCAACTGTCTCGCAGCAGGAAGAAAGTTAATAAAACCAAATATATTCCACCTAAAAAATTCTAATTAGTATATCAAAAGGCAGTTTTGTTGGGTGGCAAGACAGAAAATGCCACCATAATGAATCACAGCAGAGAAATGTCACCGGTGTGAGGCAGGTGAGTACACAGAGTGGACACTCTCCCTGGTCAGAACACCTATTGTACACAGGACTGTGAACCTTGCGGATGAGTGAGCATTTAGAAGCCAGGATCACAATCCTTGCTACTTAGGTACTGGACATCCAGGTATTTATCATTATTTTGTTGCAGGCAACAACATAAATAAGAAAAATGTAGCTGGGGAATGAGATACTCCCAGTACGGGATTGATCTCTGTGCTCAGAAGGACAACCATCTTTCCATCCCCAGACCCCTAACAACACAATTTTCATGTTTGCTGTCTCCAGGGTGCTGGCAACCATCTGAAATCCTGATTTTCTGAACTGGGAGCCTTTATTATTATTAGAACACATTGTTGGCCCATGGGAGGAAACCAGACTGTGGAAGACGCTGAGGTGAGCAGAGAGACAATATACACATGCCTAATCTCTCTCTCTCTCTCTCTCTCTCTCTCTCACTCTCTCTCTCGCTCTCACACACACACACACACACAAACACAAACACACACACAGAGGCAGGATTCCAAACCACGTCCACACACAGCCTAAACCCTCTGAGGCACTTGTGCTACCTGCTGAGCAAAAGGATAGGCTCAATTCTACCACTTTACTGCAGTCTTCCTGAATTTCCTTCTAAATTCCACGCTCCAGCAGTCTGACAGCTGGATTTTGCTTCTCATGCTACTAAATGTTATGTAAATATTCAAATTTATTTTTAGTTTATCATCGCCCATTCTCAATATCTCCTACTTCCTGTGTCCCTGTGTATTTCTTTCAAATATATGTTCTTTGTTATCATCTTTGTTTTAATGTGATTTTACAATATAATATCTGCCTTATTTACTATGGTGGAAAATTCCTCTGTCAGAAAATGACAGCTGTGGATGGTTGAAACCTGTCCACACCCACACACACCATGTAGGAGCCACTGCACACCCCAGGCCAGAGACAGGAGGCTGCTAACAGGCTCTTCAGTTGGCTTTTACTTTGTTTTGTGATCCTCTGTTCTGGCTGTAGTGTCACCGCTCTTTATCGCTTAGTTATGCCCTTCTCTGATGTCCTGCATCTAACTATTAGGAAGAGGAATGAAGAGTAAATCCTCCCGCCCTTGTGCGCACCGTCTGGTCACTCCCCACAGCTACGTGCACTGCAGTGTCACAGTATTTGCTATACAAAAAAGGTGAGGATGTTCTACTGTATGTGTAACTCTCAGTATGCATTAGTGCTGCTGTTTTTAACAAGGATACAATTGTGTAAATGTATGCAGCTCCATAGCTTTTTTTCTTGCACTGGAATAAATGTTATTTAAACTTGAGTAATCTATGAGCCAGCGTAATTGTTCTCAGTTTAAACAAAGGTTTCAAGGATAATTCCCAAGGGTAAAGCATAGGATACCTGTTTATAGTAAGTGAATACTCAGATAATACGGTAAGTTCAGAGATTTTTAATAAAAGGCACTCCTTTCTTGGGCTGCAATATGCATGTAATGAAACGAATGTAGATGACAAGAGGCAATTTTACTTTAATACAGTTGTTCATGTCGCAGTACAATTATGTTCTCTGTACAGCAAGTTGTATTTAGAAAATGCTGTTTGATGCCCGAAATGCTTCGGTTTGGATGTATTGCTCACTTCCTGAGCAGTAAAATGCTAATCTTTTTTTAATGAAATCTTCCAGCATTTTCGGCAGTTAGAACGGGAAGAAAATGGGCACGATCCCCCTAATCTGTCATAAAGTCAAAGAGTATTTTCGGACATCTAGATTTTAAAATGAACACTGTTTTACAGTCCTGAGTAAGACATCAAAATTGGGCATGCAGCCATCTGGTTATGACTGCATTTTTATTACGTGTCAAACTCTGCCAGTGTTAGCAAGATTCTGCTGCCATACATTGTCTTAAGCACCTGTGTCCACCACCGAACATTCAATTTCCTGAGTTTATTTATGACAGCTTTGACTGTCTGTCAAGAAATTGAAGAAATACTCAGATGTGCCCATCAAATTTGACTGCTGTAAATTTAAAGCTTACATACAATTCTGCTCAACATTACTAGCACCCTTGCATTTTAGGTATATTGTACACTATCCTCAGAAATAAACTTACCAACTTTGACTTTTTAGGATTTCCAAAGCTATACAACAAAAAAGATGGGCTGTAAAACATGATTTTTTTTTTTATGAAAAGAAAAAGGAAATATGAGCTGGACAGTATGAAAGGCACCCCTCCCTCAGTGGAAAAGGTTTGTGGCACAAATCCTAGGGGGCCCAGTAGGCGAACCTAAAAAAAATGCCTCTACAGTGCTCATGGTGCAAATGAGACAAATCTGTACACCGTGAAGGACGGCGTTAACTGAATGTCAGAAACTTTTCTACCCATTTTGTCCAAATGAGTTCAGTGTACCTAAAACTGAGAAAAGTTTAGAAGTTCAAAATGAGAAAATGGCAGTGGGGCTCATGCGCACTTCCCCACATTTGCCTCCAGTCATGAACAGTGAAGTTTCTCTTCCCACCTGAAACTTGTCTGCTGATCAAAGATCAGCACACCAATACCTACAGGGTCACTGACTAATGTCAAACATCTCTCAGCTGCCTTCATAGAGATGTCACATACATGCCATGACTGTTTCATAATGTAGGCGTCAGACAGGAAATAATAATGAAGCTGCCGCTGAAAATTTGTGTTACCTGGGAATATTTATTTGACAGTGCCTTATGTCACTTTTCACAAAGTCAAACATAAAAACGCCAGGTGTGACACAAAACACCAACATCATGGCCACAGAAAAACTGACTTAACATCATCTCGCATTTATAAAATTATGAATTTCAGACAGGTGATGGGCTTGGGTCCCCTCCTAGCCGGATTCCTAGTGGTTCTGGTAGAGGCTCCAGACAACCACAACATAAGGTTCTTTTCTCCCTAAAATTTCTCCAACTTTCAATAGTAGTTTAGTGTCACAGTGGTATGTGGGATCAGGTAACACAGTCAAAGGTAAGTTTTTAGCCCCAAATATTTTACTGCTCATTTTCCTGTTTTAAAGAGAAAAAAAAGTGTTACTCAGTTTACTTTTTTTTTTTTTTTTTTTACATTTTTCTTAATTCATTGTAGCTATTTGGGAACAAAACTAACATTAATTTTTGTGCAATTGCTTAATCACTGTTTAGATGCTGAAACTACTTTTGTTAAACATTTTTTAAGTGGTTGGGTATCAGTTGCTGTGGCCATCAATACGTAATAAATTTTCCTGTAAGCTATAATGCAAAATATCTTTTTCCCTTGATTTTTGCAAATGAATTTAGTGTTAAGCGAACAATACCTGCATTTTGCTTCTGTCACTGAAAGCATAATTTTGTAATAGCTTTGAGAGCGCTGAAATGATTTTGTGTTTTTATTTATCAGCTCCACACTTGGACTGGTCCCAAGACCAGATGTTCACTGTTGTGCCAAGTGGAAGGATCATGGTCATTCAGAGATGTGAAGAGATGAAAACTTGAGCGCAAAGTTTATTTACAGGTGTGGTATGTAGTCCTGTGGAAGTGCGAAGACCTGGAAACAAAGTGAGGCTTGAGGATGTGTCGACTGTGGGATTTGGGTAACCAGGAATCAAAGATTTGGAGACAACAATGACAGAAAGATGTGGAGAAATGCTGCAAGGTGATGTAATAAACAGCAGAGTAAACTCTGAGCTAAAATGCTTTTTCTACAGTAGTAGGCTTTGTCCATCCATCCATCCATCCATCCATCCATCCATTTTCATAAACCGGTTATCATGAGAAGAGTAGTGGTGGTCCAGACTCTATCCCAGATCCTAAGGGCACTAGGCTGTAAAAGCTTCCTGTGGATGGAATTGCAGTCCATCACAGGGTGCTGAATAATATATTATAGTATTCCTTTAAGAAGGGTGCAAAATAATTTTTTTTTTACGTTTATGCAGTTTATATTTTTGTGTTCAGAAAGTGCACAGATTTTGAAGGCATTTGTCATATTGCACCATAAAGTTTTTTCTAGCAATGCCTGCAGAGCACATGCAGGGCAATCCAAGCATGTCGGTGCTCAGCAAGCATCCTACTGGCATGTGAATGGCCCAACATGGAAGTCAGCTTAGCTTGGGTTTAATTATCCTCTGTGTTCAGAGGGGCAGCATGCATTCTCTCTTGCTTAATATGGTGCCTAGCAGGAGGTCCTGAGTGGGGCACTTCTCAGACTTCTTCATTATCTTCTTTTCGTTTCCTTTCTGGAAATGCAGCCAATGAAGGGTTGCTATTTTCAGAAGGACAGAACCTGAACTTGTATGAACATCACAGCATTACATTCTGACCCCAGGGTCTCATACTGGTAATAAAATGGTTTGACTCTCTGGTTACAAATGGTGTTAAAAATATTCAGTTGGTGGTAATTTGGTAGTTTTTCGATCAATGAGTCTCTTTAAAATTTCCAGCAATAGACTAAACAAAATAAAAGAAAAACACACACAATACAGGGAAAAAGGCATTTTAGCAGCTAAATACGTCAAATAAATATTATATATTTACAGCATATATACAGACAGCATCTATGTACCAATTGAGCTCATGCCAGCCATTATTTGGTGTTTTGAAAGTAAAATACTGTAGATTTGTGTAAAAGTTTATATTTTTTTTTGCAGCTGTAAAATGATGACAGATTAAAATTATTGGTTAAATCTATTTGGCCACTGGATGTTAAACTTTCGTATTTTGCGGAAATTTATATCATGTTTATTTATAGGCCACTATGCAAAGGAGGTTGTTAGATGTCAGATAATTTTAGACCAAACTGTTACTTATAGTTTTAATAACTATTACATGCTGTAGTAGCATTCATTTTACATACAATTGTTCTTGTTGGTTTATGGTTAAGGGCCAAGACAATGAACCACTTGACACTTTATTCTTCTTCTTCTTTCGGCTGCTCCCGTTAGGGGTCGCCACAGCGGATCAATTGTTTCCACTTCCTCCTATCCTCTGCATCCTTCTCCGTCACACCCACCACCTGCTGGTCTCCTTCACCACATCCATAAATCTCCTCTTAGGCCTTCCTCTTTTTCTCTTGCCTGGCAGCTCCATCCCTAGCATCCTTCTCCCGATATATCCCGAATCTCTCCTCTGCACATGTCCAAACCAATGCAATCTCGCCTCTCTGACTTTGTCTCCAAACCGTCTATCCTGGGCAGACCCTCTAATATACTCATTTCTAATCCTGTCCATCCTCGTCACACCCAATGCAAATCTTAACATCTTTAACTCTGCCACCTCTAGCTCTGCCTCCTGTCTTTTGGTCAGTGCCACTGTCTCCAACCCATAAAGCATAGCTGGTCTCACTACCATCTTGTAGACCTTCCCTTTCACTCTTGCCGGTACCCTTCTATCACAAATCACTCCTGACACTCTTTTCCAACCATTCCACCCTGCCTGCACTCTCTTCTTCACCTCTCTTCCACACTCCCCGTTACTCTGAACTGTTGATCCCAAGTATTTAAATTCATCCACCTTCGCCAACTCTATTCCCTACATCCTCACCATTCCTCTGTCCTCCCTTTCATTTATGCACACGTACACTTGCCACTTTATTACCCAACAATAAATTTAGTTGTGTATTCCTAAGCAAGTTTGTTAATCTCAGTTAGTTCACAAAATATCTAGGTGTTATGTCCTTGGACAGGTCTGCTATCAGAGTGGTTCTGGTTCATGCCCATCATCATCTGCCCTGCCATCACTTCCTCCATCCGGACCAATCATCCCCAGGCTTTGCCACTTTAAAAATCCCTACACTTCTGTCTGTTTGTTTTTTTGATTCAGTTTTGTTCTTTTTTGATTTGAAATTTCCATTTTGGTAGTTTTGGCTTGTGGTTTGACTGGTTTCTAACTTAATGTATTAGTAAATAGATTTGTGGATCAGTGTGTTTCGTGTGTAGTTTTGAGCAGTGATTTGTGTGTTTAGTATGTGGATTTGTATAGAGAGCAGTGCTCTGTTCCCAATTCCGTGTTTTGGTTTGTTAGTTTAGAACAGTGTGGTCAGTAGGAGCGGACAACTTTCTTTTGGGTTTGCCTTTTTATGCCCGGTATAAAAGGTAGGTAGTTTGTCTTTTGCTCTTCCCACAGTAGAATAGTTTTTTTTTTTTCCTTCACTTGGGATACCTCAGAGCACAGCACTACTATATTTGTATTTTTTCACTAATGTACCCAAAAAAACCCTTCCCAGAAATCCCTTGTTTTTTCTGGACCACAGCTACGCTTAACATTTTCCTTCCCCTTTTCCCATTTTTATGTTTGACCCCTTCACTCCATAATACCCAAAGGAGCCCAATGCCATGAAGGGGTTGTAACAAAGTGTATACATGGAAAAATTTGCACCAGCATTACAAATATCTTAGTTAATGCATACTTGATAAATCTGAGTCAGTTAACTAATCCGCAGCACCGTCCACGAAGAAAGTAATTCCACAAGCGGTTCAGACTGGGCCAATGCCTCTAGCTGCTCTTTGAAGAGTCCTGTTTCATGTGGTAGCTGTTGTACCAAGTCTCCTAGACTGCAAGATCAGTTGCTTTTGAAAAGCAGGCTTTCCTTTCAGAAAGTGAAGAATGCTGAAGGTGTCCTTCACTACAGGATGAGGTGCAGTTGCCAAGGCCCTTATTTAATTGGACTCGGAAATAATTTTCAGGCTTCTGCTCTAGTTTCGCCTGGCCTGCAGACTGACAGCTTGTCCTTTATGAGGTCCCTATTAGTTGATGTGAAACACTGTTAGTGTTTCATTGCTTAAAATTTAAATAGAAAATGAATTACTTACTAAGGAGATATGGATTTAAATTTAGATGAATAAAATGCAAACCCAACACAATAGTGATTCACCCCTGTTACTACATTGTTTTTGTGAGGAAGGTAAATTGGTCCTAAAAGGTGTTTTCAATGAAGTGGAAAATTTATTTCAAGTAGAAAACCTCAGACTAACATCTTTAAGATCCACAATAATTATCAGTGCAGATAAATTTTCAGTCATAGCATAAACTGAAAGTCATGTATCATTAACATCGCATTAACAGCATGCTGATTCCCAACCATAATTCTCACATTTTCCCATTGAACGATGTTTTCAGTGTGATTGTTGACATGACATTCAGATCCCCGTTGCTGAAAAAGGTAAAAAAAGCAATTCCAGTGGCAGAAATAAAAAAAAAACTAAACTAAACCTTCAGGAAATAATATTGGTAGTTTCGCAAAGTCTGATGTGACAATGGAGTATCTGCATCCCACTGTGAGAAGCTCCAAAGCAGAAAGAGACTTGTGTATTAAAAATATATATATGTGTGTACACACATGCACGCACGCGCGCGCACACACACACACACACACACACAGGGGAAAAAAAGCCAAAAATGGGGTGTTAAGCAGACTTTTCCATAGCTATTTATGACATAATAGATTTCAAATCCTCCTCTAGCACAACAGCAGCAGCAGAAATTTTTGTAAATGCAAATAAAGACTAAATATTTGAAATGACTGCAATTAAAAATAGGATTTACATTACTGGCCACACCTAGATGGTACTGGTTGTGACCCTCTTTTTTCTTTCTAGATCAGCACAAAATGAACTACATGGTACTTGAATGCAACAACAAAGAACTGAAAATATGGGTTTAAACATAGTTCTCTTTGAAGTGGTCATGTTATGTGAGATGCCCAAACCAATAAGATGATCTGACAGGTGCTAACATCCCTTCCCAGCACAGCTGATCTAAATCATTCAGTCGTTCAGGTGTTTAATGTAGCAACTAAGGATTTAAAAGGGAGAGCCGGGTAAGAGGCATATTGTAATTCTCCGTTGTACCTGCCTGCTTGCGTAGGTCTGCCTAACGCTTGTGTATATCCTTGCGTTTTGCCTTCTATCGCTTCACTGTGTCTTCCAGGGCTCCAAGCTGTTGTGTTCCCCAAATCTCCACTTTCTGTGTATTGGAAGTCTTTTTCCTTCGTGCTGGAATCCACAGGTCTTCGCTGCACAAACTGTTCACCTTTTCTGTTTTCACTTGGCACTTGAGTCTGTGAATAAGACACGATTCTCACTAGATTGCATTTAAATTACACCTTAAACCTTATGTTTTAAACCTTAACCAGAAATTTTCAGACTTCTTACAAATTTAAAATGTCACATTTCCTTATAAATTTCAGACTTCGTGACAAGAGGTAGCAAAATGTTTCCATTTAGAAAACAGTCAAAACAGAACATGACCAATTTCAGGTATAAGCTAAATCAGGTTAAGCTAAATCAAACATGAAAAGCAACAATGCAAAATGGACATCGCCGCTGGAAACCTCTGTCAACAACACAGATCTGCTCTCTTTCTTTCAGCACTCAGACCTGCTTCCTCATATGCACATGGAAACCGCCTCTAAATCATCACCAACTCCATCTTTAAGCTAGACAGAAGAAGACCCACCCAAAGCCAGAGAAGCACCTGTTAGCATCTCACACCAAAATGCATAAAATACTGCTGAGAATCTTCATAGAAGTCCCATACTTCCTGATCTTCTTAGTGAGAATGACATGCCGAGTGCTTACATTTGTACAAACTGTGCTTCTGTCAATACGCTTATTTCCATTATTTATATTCAACATTCAGGATTTCTGCTTCTTGGTATTTGTCATTTTGACGTGCACGTTTAGCAACCACTCAGCAGACTGGTTTAACACAAATGGCAGCAACGCATTTCTTTTACTGCCGCTGCAGCAATTCTACAGCTTATCAAATCTAATAGCTGCAGCTGTCAGATTCATTCATCAAGTGAATAATTCATAACTAATAAGAAATATATTAACATAATCTGAATAATTTTGAGCCATCGCAAAAGCAAACACTTTAATTTGCTCATATGACATTTAATTTTGGGATGCTGAGAATAATTATCTCAGCAGCAAGGATGCCTGCTTTTCTGTCCATCTTCTAGATGACACAACGGTCCACGCGCTACATTCCATACAATATCTGACTACAGTCATCACGCCACAGGTTTTCATGTTTTACGTATCGTTTTTCAATCCCTTTTGCTAGTTTGTGATTTGAACGAATAGCCGTGCGGTTCTCTAGATAATCAGCTCTACACCCCCAATAACGCCCTGTATAGGTTCAAGCACCACAGGAATTTTTGACAAAGGTGCTGCTAAAATAAAGGAGCACAACATAATAAATGCATCATTCTGCTTTCAGTAACAAATGGACCAATAACATTTAAGCGGCAACCTTTTGTGGCAAAATCTATGCAAATGTTCGTCTTTGAATAGGCTCTACCCTAGTTTCAATACTGCCATGGATTATTAAACCACAATAGGAGCAGGGAGCACATTGATCCTAGCCCACATTAAAGAACCCCTGCTGCAAGCTAATTAAAAATCCTCTACCAGAGACCTACTTAGGGCAACGGAGACAGAAGAATTCTCTCCCCAGCCATGTCTGAAATATAATCAAAGACTACTTGAACCTGCAGTTAGAAGCGTTAAAAATTGGGCACTGAAAAATGCACTAAAGTAGCTGGAAAATTTGCATGAAGAAATTGATATGATATGATATGGAGTCGAGTATTTGAGCGGTGAAAAATACAGTAAAGGGTTAGTTTGCATGTGCTATTCCAAAGGGTAATCTCAGCAATCTGTTGATGAAAATTAATTGAATATTAATTGAATATAATGCTGTTCCACTATTTTTCTGTGTGCTACTTCAGAAAGAATTGAATGTGCGAATTAAATGAGATCGGTACAGCTCAAGCCTAAACTCAGCCATAGATAAATAAACCAGGCAGTATTTTGGAACACCATTTTGAAAAAATGTACGTTTATTTTTAATTCTAGAGGAATGAAAATAGTTTCATAATATGTGAGCCGGTGATGTTCTGTGGAACACTGTGATCCTCTTCAGCGCATTAGTTCCATGTTTGGTAAAGTAATACTGCTTGTGGTCTGTGTTACAGCAGTCCTCTTTGCGGTCAGTGTTACCTCTTTTTTATTCACAGGGAGAAAACTGACTGGACTTTTTTTTCCTGCCCACGTGACACCTGAGCAATGCTGTATGTTGACCTTGTGCACAGACAGGCTCTCCATTGAATAAGATTGGTCAGAAGATGCATTGCCATTCTGTATTATGCGCAGCCTGCCATCTGTGATCAGTCACACCGTAAGCATACAACCACAAAGTTTTTCAGGACTAAAATAAACTCTTGCTGACTGACAGATGGGGAGAATCAGTTTTTTTCTCATTCAGTTGCTTTGATGTTATGATATATTTAATATATTGAAGTTATCAAATATATGCAATTTCATAACACTTACAAATATGTTATTATAATTATAATACAAAAATAAGTATAATACTATATTGTAATAATATTAAGCATACCCAATAACTGAAATTTCATAAAAATCCAGAATTCAAGCAGATATTCTCACAATATTAAACAAGGACAGCTTAACCTGTAAACTCTGGCAGGTATCCTGTCCTAGCCAGCACAGTTCTGAATGTGGGCTGTGTGCTCTCTCTATTGGATCCTTTCACACTAAATTCCATGCTGTCCTTACTGATCACTTGCTGTGCTGCGTCGCAAGTGTCTGGAAGGAAGTCCAGATGATCGGGTCACTGGGGGCCCCAGTCTTGCCAAACAGAGCCATCTTAAAAATAAAATCACGGGCAGTTCCTCATTAGCTGGCATACATCTAATTCCACATACAGTGGTTGCTCGAATCTTCCAGCCATCCAGGTTTTCTGGATGAGCAGATGAGTATAATTTTATGAATCTAAACACAAGGTGGCTGGCTTTCAGTTCAAATGAAAATGAGGGAAAGGGAATAAAGATTCACGTATGCACCCTGATTTGTCTGTATTAAAACAATGGTCCTGTTTCAGGCCACTAACTAAATTAAATTTAATTATTTCAGTTAAATGCCTACATATAAATAGTGGTACTGGGCCCTGGTTCGTATTCATAACTGAAAATTCAAATGATTTAAATTGGAGTGCCACAATGGTGCTGTGCAGCTGAAATGAAAAATTTATCTGCTTTGCAGTTTCTATGCTGTAAGTACTGGCATGGAAAGTCACACCGAGTGAGATCATAAGACGATCCAAATGGCTAATGAGGCCCTGTTCAGCGGTGTCTCCACTAATAAGTCTGTTTCTCTCCACACTAGAGGGAAGACTTTAAAGGAAACTCAAGAAAAGAATCGGTGACCTAAAAAAGAACCTTTATTTTAATCAAAACACTGAAAAAGCCAGTTGTTAGTTTGCTCCATGCATTTGAAGTCCCTCTATGACACTGGACACAGAGAATAAATCACTGCAACCTGCATGCTCCTGGCTGAACTCTAGGAGGTGCTAATATTTCAGACAGAAGCAAAAAAAAAAAAAAAAAAAAAAACAGGTAAGTACACATAACTTTTGTTTTGCCATATTCTATTTTCTGTCTACCAATATAAGAAATTTTCTCTCCCCAAGTCTTCCCGGCTGGTGACCACTAGTGAGCATTTAAAAACACATTGCAATATCGAATATATATACAGTAGACTGTGCCAATAAACTGGAATTCATTTCACCAACATTTTGATTACAAGCACCCTTTAAACAATTATCGATTCTAAATTTGACATTAAAATTTTTCAAAGTTTTACAACCCAAGGATCACTTAAACTGAATGACGGACACAGTAGACTGCCTATGTCCACCTATGCCTAAAATAGGTAATATTGAAGTACATTTTAAGAAACCAGCTAATTTTTCCAGGAGCAAGAGTGCATCTTTTGCAATTTTTTTACTAGTTAAAAAGCTAATGTGAAAAACAGAGCTGCTTTTCTTGAGCAGTCAGAAATGTGATATCTGGATCCAAGCTGGACAACTTCAGTTTCTCGTTGAGCTTCACGTTCAACCCATATGTTGAAAATCCAACCTTACAACCGTAAATAGTAGGAAATGGTAGCATTTCCAGTACTGATCTGCCAGCCCTGCAGGACCTCTATACCCAGTGGTGTAAGAAGAAGGCCCATAACATTTTGAAGGACTGCAATCACCCCAGCCACAAACTATTTTCCTTGCTCCCGCCCGGAAAACGCTTTAGAAGCGTTCGAATGAGAACAGGCAGGTTCCGGGACAGTTTTTTCCCCCACACAATAATACTGTTGAACCACTGAACCCTCCTTTGGACAGTATTTCATCAATCAGAGTTTCTGTCTGTATGCCCTGTGTGTTGTTGGTTTGGCTGTTGTTCGTTTGTTTGCTATTTCTTATTCACTAACTTTTAACTCCTATGTATATTTATAACGTCTATGTATGTTTATTTACATTTTATTCCTTATTTATTTTTCTTAATTTCATAATTTATTATTTAAATTTCTTATATCTTATTTATATATCTTATTTGCTGAGGATGCCTGGAAGCAACACTTTTCATGGTCATAAAACTGCTATGCTGCTGTTAGTGGACCCATGACAAATAAACCCTTGAAACCTAGATGCTTTAGAACTATGCCACTAAGTCCAATATACTCCAAGGGTAGATACGTACATCCAAAAGTCTGTCAAACTTTTTCCACCGATACATCTAATAACTTCTACGCAGAACTGTAGGCATTTCTTGATGAAAGCATGAAAATGGGAACATCGATTCAAGACATCCCAGTCTGAAATCCATGTCTACACCTCACACTCACACCTGTGCAGTTCTAAATCACAGCATTCGGGTCATAAGACAAAGTCCTCCCGGGAAAAAGTGGTTAAACAAAAGATTATTGTTCAGGCAACTGAGTGCAGTTGGACTTTAGGTTGTGGTTCGTCCCATTAGGCTGCAGCAGTTTGCTGTGCCACAGTTTTTGTGTATAAGAAATGTGAAATCTTCAGCACTATTAGTTAAGGACAAAGAAGGTTTACGTGTGAGGTACGGGCAACAGAACTTGAACGTTGTTTGGGGCACAGTGGGTAATTAGATATATATGGTAGTTGGCTCCTTCTGACAAAGCGTTTGCAGTGATTTATGTTGTTTGTAAAGCCCTTTTTTGAAAGGCATTTATCAAACTGGCCGACATTTCATATTTAGAAAAATAACACATTTAAAAAAAATGTTTTGGTTCCTGTTGTTTTTTGCCAGTTCATCATTACCCACAACTTAATGAAAGAAACTGGCGTAGCAACTTTTTAAATATGGTCAGCCACAGCCTTTTTAATTTTGAATGCGAAACAAAAGCTATATTCACCCGCTAGGACCAGACAAGCGGGTTTTTACTCGATCAAAGGATGAGCCCCTTTATGGCCTGCAACCCTAATCAAAAGCATTGTGGTCCATTTTCATTAGGCAGTAGGCATGGCACGAGTTTTTGCTGGACCCGGTTAAATAAAACGAATTCGTATTCTAACAAGATGGCATGGCAAACTTTGTGCAAGGTTCATGCGCGCAGAGGATTCAAATGTTGAAAGAGCTAAAAGATCACTGCGAAGACAGCTGCACAGGTGAGAAAGTTAAAAAAAAAAAGTAAAAAAGCTAAAAATAACATTAATGAAGGGAGTAAGGTGCTGACAGGGACAGAACATGTGGCAAGACAGGTGTGAAAAACCAAAAAACAGTTGATCTCATAATTTTTCAGAAAATTCAACCGCCGCCTCTGCATGCGTTGTAGGCCATGAACCTTTCAAAGCTCACATTTATGGTAAGGCACATGTGAGTGTAATTGTAGGCCAGTCAAGGGTAAATTTTCAATTTCTTCTGTGAATATCTGTTTAAAAACTAGTTTATGCTGTAAAACCTCAGAGTGCTTGTGCTCCCCGAAATGGTTAATGGAAACTTCTTGTGATTGGATAATTTGGCTGTAATCCAGCATGACTATGAAATGCCAGATCAGTGTTGAACCGCAATGTCTGTCTGTCTGTCTGTATGCCTGTCCCACCTATTGTGGAAACCCATCTGGCCACAAACATATTTCTTTGGTACTTTTTGTTGTTGTAGGTTTAGTCTGTAGTTGTAGGTTTGGTTATTGTGTGCTGTTGGTTTGGCTGCTATGTCTTCTTCCCCCCGCCAATCCCTGATGTATATCCCTTTCCCCACATACCTATCCTTATTTATTAACTGTTTGTTCTACTCTTTTATTTATTACTCTCTTTTTTATTATTATTTATTGTTCTCCTCTCCCGATTTTTTTCCTTCTATCCTGTGACCTTACTTATTTATACTTTACATATGACGTCCATATTTGCACTGAGGATGCCTGGAAACAAAACTTTTCATGGGGACAACACTGCTATGTTGTGTTGTTCACCCATGACAAATAAACCTTTGAATCTTGAATCTTGAATCAATGGGGAGGTTGCAAGGTGTGGAATAAAGATGGCTGTTTATATTCTGGCTTCCCACCAGACACACAATTTGTTTTTTTTTTCTTTGCCATACAGACATTTTGAGAGCAATTTTTGAAGAACTGCAGATATATCTTATTCCTATGGCAGCAAAGATTATCAAACGCACTCAAAGTTCAGTAAAGTAACTGAAGTGGGAGCTGAGGAGAGAAATTTATGGCCTCGCTCACTCCCCTGGGCACGTTGCTATGTACGTTGCTGGGGACACCATGGAAAACATGGAGACAAGTGCATGGAGCCAGTTAAGGGTCTTGCTAAATGAAGACGTCCTACTTGGATGAAAAAAATAAAAGATCAGATGAGCAGCACAGAATCTCAGCACATAAACCCAAAGAAGCTGGATGAGGTTAAGAATGAGCTGGAACAGCTGGATAATGGTGAAACTAAGCTATGGGTTGTCGACACAAACCTACAGAAGATGTTGGTGTCTTAAAATTGCACACTAAAAAGCTCACACAAGTAGACCTCTCTTAACACCTTCTGCATCCACTGACTACGGCCTGCCCAAACACTGGATGGAGGAATATAGTGTAGTTTGGGGCCGTCTCTGATGAAAAGAACAGTCTAAGAGCTGATGAATACAACTCTTTTTTAATTGCTAAGTTCATACCTGAGGACATCTGGGATACAATGCAGCCAACACCTTCAGGAAACATGTCAGGGCCAGATGGTTTCCCTGTGAAATTTTCAAAGAAATTCTGGCCGAAATGATGCCCTGTATTAATACCAATTAACAATATCAACAAAACTCTTAAAAGGGATCACATTCTTTGTTCTTGAAAATCCTCCTTGCCCTTTGCTTTTCACACTTACGACTACACCCTTGTCAGATGCTATGAGAAGTGAAGAGGACATCACATGGTGTAAAAATAGGAAAAGACCATCGTATCTTTTCTGCATGCTGATGATGCACCCTTGTACCTGAGTAACCCAAAATGTGAGTACCAGCAGTTCTAAATGGTGATTTACATTCATAATAAACTTTCAGGTTATTAAATCAATTTCTCTACATCTATGGCAATACAGCTGATTATCCCTCAGTTCCAATTAGTCTTCCCCTGTAAAAATTGAAAACTTGAGTTTCAAGTATTTAGGGATTTTCATCCCTCCTAGTCTTACTGACCTGCTGGAGACCAACTATTCTCTACTAATCAAAAAGTTTACCGAGATCTCAAGTCCATCCTGGAATCAATGTACTCCAGGCTATGAAACTACTCCTGGATGGGATCCGAGTCCACCACAGGGTAGCCACACAGGAAGAACGTGGAGAACCACCCCACAGAATGAGATCAGTTCACACCAGAATAGGCCAGCAGTTATGGTGCATCTTATCAAAACTGAAAGAATGGATGGAGGAAATGCAGGAAAATACTGCAAGCAAACCTGCTTCAGTCTCCTAAGAAGCTGAAGATTGGGAAAAAGTCCAAAGCAATGTTGGAGTGACTCAAAAACAAAAAGGTGAGGCATGGAGATCTCACTCCATTGAGAATCTGTGGCATGTTTTGAACATTTCAGTCCTCAAGCATCACACAGGCAACCTGGACATCCTGCTGCAGATTTGCCAAGAAGTGTTGGGTAAAAATAACTCTCAAATGGTCTGCAACGCTGGTACATACTTAACCCAATACATTTACAGCAAAAGGTGGCTCAACCAAATTGACTGACTTCTGAGGTTTGAATATTTATGCGAACAGCTTTTCATTTTCCTCAAAATGTCTGAAAACAGTTCGGCTCTGCCGATTTAATGTTAGAGCATATGAGTTTACAGTTAAAATACAGATTATAAAATATGCGCAAACATCATTTTTAATCCAGGCCATATTTACCACTTTCAAGGGTTTGAATATTTTTAGAAGGCACCGAACATGTGCCAAACTTTTCCCTGTCTGCATTGGAAAAATTAACAGTAGATGTTCACGATGAGGTATTGACCTATTTGTGGTGGACTTATTACAAAGTGATACATAATCATAACTAATAAATAAACTGTATCCATCTGACCCTTTCCCCCATGTTCTTTGTAAGCAAACGTGCAAAGTTTCAGTCTACTGTCTCTGCCCGTATGCTACTGTAGCATAAAATTGAGCTCAGGTCAAACATCTAAAAAAGATCCATAATGAGTCCTTCCTCTGAAAATTAGGAAATTGTGCTTATATATGATGACTGAACACATTCTAAAAATAATTTATAGGTTGCGCTAAAGATTTTTACTGTGTTGCTGATCAGTATGAAAGATTAAATGTTTTAGCCAAGGATACTGCAGCAGATAAAGGGGTTTCAAACTTGGGTCTTTCAGATCCAAAGCCAGCGGTGCTAACTGTGAAGCTGCTTGGTGGTCCTATTAATAATTTAATACCATATAGTCTATTAAATCACTCACTCACAAATCATTTTAAAAATGTTAGAATAACATAAACAAACATGAAATTGAGCTCAGCCATCGCATAAGTTAAGCTAAATTTGTAAACACACCTGCTGTCCCTTCCAGTGCTTTTCTGGTACATCAGCATTCACCGAGCTATTGAGAGATTATTAATTCATTGCTCCAAACTAATGCCATCTCTATTATTGAGCTTGCCCCCAGTTCACAGATAGAAAATGAGACCAAAGCAAAGCAGGGGTGGAGCACTGAGCTTTCAATTCCGAAGAGGGCAAGGCAGCGTGATTCATCTTGGCCAAGAATTAACAAGCAGGGACTGAACTAAAGAACCAGGAGTTAGCAGGAGATAAAGACATCTGGAATCAGACATGGAATTATGCATTTCTTTTTTCATTGATGTTTTCAGTGCTGGTTATGCTTTGGGGGGTCATAACTAAGCTGTTGAGCTTTATTGAGCAAAGGTATTCAAAATTTCAATAATAATAATAATAATAATAATAATAATGCAGAATGTTTAATGGGGAAAATCATTGTATGTCACTTTGAAGATAAGCATCCGTTAGATGGTAAAAATTCATAAATTCGCAGTACATTATTTGTCATGATCATCTTTACATTTTCTATCATCTGATGTAATACGGACCCATATAAAAGGTAGCGACTGCTATGAATTATGTCTGCAGCTATAACTTTTGTCCAGCATGTTGCGCGGTGGTTAGTAAAAACACTGAGGAATTCAAATTCACTTTTAAATCCCCTTCCCCGCTGTAGTGTCCCCGGAGCAAGCGGCCTGCGTTAATTTTTTCCAGCCGAAACCAGGCAGCTGTACGAGCAGGTACATAATTGTTGGTAGTTTAACACTGTGAGTCACTTTGGATAAAATTATCAGCTAAGTGGATAAAAATTTTTGTCATTTCTACCAGATGGCCCCAAAGCTAGAGAAGAGTCACATGCGAATGAGCAGAGATTAACACCCAGACATGCACATGGCTTGTTGGTGTGGCTGCAGAGGTCAAAGGGCAAATTAAGGAAAACCAGACAAAGCGATCGCGGCTGCGCAAGTGTGACATGGCTGTGCCCCGGACCAAGGAGCTGCACAGCAAAGGTGGGTAAAAATGCTGGCATGTCAACAGACACCCTTATTGTAACTGCTGTTATTTTGGCTGACAGGACTTTTTACCCAGCGGCTTACAGCGGCAGCCTCCGTCCACTTTTACAGCTGTATATTTATCGCAGCAATTTCGGTAAACATTTTTACTTTAAGGGCGCCGCAGCATTACAGTCCCTCCTGTTTGCTGACCTTGTAACCCTTTTCTTTTAGTTGCCATACCCACACCGTGATACTGGAATGAAGTTCACTCCATTTTCCCAGTAGAATCATAATCTGTCAGTTTATCCCCAGATAAATAAACAATGTCACGTTATTCAATTTACCGTAAAATATGCCAAGTTTTGGCTTTTTGTGTATCTCTATTACTGAGGTCACAAACTCAAAGTTAAGAAAATAAAGAAAATATTCAGAATCCTGAGTATTTTCTCAAACTAGCATTTAAGCATTATTATTTACAAATTAATAATCTAGTAAAATCTTTTGAACACTGATGAATCTGAAGGGATGGGCATGAATTAAAAAGAATAGAAATTAAATGGTGCAAAAAGAACTCCATGGAAAAGAGATCTTGGTGGTTTATGGTTGTGCACCTGGGATGCGGTCTGTGGAAACAAGACTGCTTCTAGGAAAGGGAAACACCTGGCCTGACCACCATCCAGCCAACAGCCTAACGTCCCCTTAAATTGGAGCTTAATATAAAGTGAGTGTTAGTACTCAAGAGAAACATAATGGAAGAAAGAAGGGAGTTGAAGGGTATGGGGTAATGTAAGATGTAAGTCGATGAAGGAAGAAGAAAATATTAAAATCTGACAAAGTTAAGCTGATGAGAATAGCAGGGAAATGAATGCATGTTGGTTTAGCCTGGTACCTGACACCAAAAAGTGGAGGTTAAACAGTCCAAAAGTGTGATGAGAAGAGATGGGCATCCTTCACACATCTGAAAATGAAAAGATTAAGAGCAGATCTGGGGTCAAGAGGAAGGTCATTCCACAGTTATGAGCAAAATAAACAGACCCCACCTTCAAATTTTGTTATTCGCCACAGACATTTCGCCTGGCACATGCAAACATCACAAGTAATAACTGAGAAGGAATAAAAAATACGAATATCACAGATTCTGAGAACAGTGCAAAATGAATCTCTGCCATCGCTAGAGAATGACCATGTCCACACACACCTGGACACTGATGCTTCAGTCATGGAGAACAGTGATGTATGTGTACTCCAATGTGCAATCTTGTTCAGTGCGACCTTGACAGCTGGTCCGTTCCAGTTTGTTTCCTGCTCATCCTGCTGGTTCATTTCAGTTCCTATTCCTAGTGATTTCCTGTGTCTCAGTTTCAGCTGTGTATGCCTCTTAGTTTTATTTGCTTTTTTATTAACTGTAAATAAACTCTGCCTTTGAGTCCAACAAAACACAAATCCTTATCCTGTGTAAGGACAGAAGATCCTGCTAGTCAAATGTGCACAGATTTGGATTAACGGAAGACTCGTCAATACAAAGTACTCAGATCTTTGAATTTAGATACAAATTCTTCAGAGTGGCACTGCCAATGCTGTCCCTGGTGCAGCCAGATCTTCACCACCACTGGCACATACCACCATAGTGCCCACTGCAAAGGAACCCAAACCTGACTTCCCTTAACAGCATTACAGCTCACTTAAAAGATCTTTATTCTTCAATAACATCTAGTCCTCTCCAGTCAACAGATGTGACAAAGACTGCTGCATCACCAGTCTTATGCCTGATCTTCCTGGAGGAGTGCCGGAGACTGGAATCAGAAAGATCATGTTGCGTCCTGATAGAAGCAGTTCCTTCAATGGTCCAAGATTTGACCCACCAGTGAGACTCCACACAGCAAAGGAAAACAATCAGACAACCCAACAACAGCTGAGTATGCAATGTACTTACCCATTCAAACCTGAGCCAACAGCTGGATCAGTGTCACTGTACATTCAAGGTAAGAATGCTGGACAGAGACTAAATAGTAGACTTGTTCACCAAGTGTTCCATTATGCTCCAAAATTTCCACCAAAGATGGACAAGATCTTTAACCGTGAACCCAGCACAACTCGTTGACTGATGCCAAAGAATCTATGACAACTGGCAGAGGGCACCCAACCATGGAGGAAAACAATGTCAGTACCAGAAAGGATGATGCCTTTGCTGCAAGAAAGCTGATTATTTCCAGGGCTTCTGAACATCCTGTCCTCTCTGAAGACCTGCAGAGTCTCCATTAGTGGTGAGTAATGTATGAAAAGACACAAGCTGGTAATGGATGTCATTTCACTTTAAGTCCTTTGGTGTGCCATGCATCTCATATGTGCATTTGTTACAAATAAGCACCCTTGATGGCAAAACCATAGGGTCAGTCACAGTAGAATTTGTCACTGTGGCTCTAAAATGAAATCTTACACTTTCACCTGACAAAGTCGCCATATATTCCAGTCATTTGGAATATATGATGCAGGACACTGTTTCTTTTATGGAACTCTGAGTGAATTTTATTTCTTAGAAGACCAGTGTGCAGCATTTTGCCTTAAACTCCCATGCTGAGCTACACCTACGGAAAGAACTAATGCCACTTCACCAGTCCTACAGAATTTTGAGATCTCGCTTATGTTCATCGCAAGAAAAACAAGCTTCTACAGTCTCACCTCATTGCCCATGGATCTTGCTATAGATCTGCTGCCTGGTACCTGTCCCCATGGGGAGAAGTCTATCTGCTCTCACTTCCAGAAAAAAGGAAGCTCTGACAGTATGCATGTCTGAGACCCTACAGTTAGGAACCCTTTGGCCCTCCAGCATATGCCAGATTAGAATAAAACATGGAAACCCTTAAAAAAAAACTTCACGTATGTTTATTTTGAAAATGAGCATTTATAAACCGTAAATGCAATAACAACCCCACCTAACAAAACGTTATTTATGATTTGTCAAATTGAATAAGTGGTTTATAATATCAGTACCTTCTACACAATAAAAAAATGCATTATTGTACATATATTGGTTGCATAATAATAAAGCTTATGTATCTGGTAAATTTTCACACACAGGGATAGGCGGTTTCAGAGTTTCAAGCTGTTTTAAAAGACGGAATGGAGGTATGCTGACACGTGCAGAGGCCACCCAAAAAGAGCGACGCACACGGTTGTGTTAGTGTCAAAGCTGGAGTGCATCTTTAAGTGTGTGTGTGTGTGTGTCAGTGATGGATAACACGCGATTAAATTCCACCCAACCTCAGATTGCCTGAAAACAAGATCAGTTCCACCTTGCTCAAGACTCGCTTTCCCTTTGTGGAAGCACATTGCATTTACACATAAAATTTAACTCCCAGTTGCTGATAAACTTTGTGGGAAAACTTTGGTCAATGCGATTTTTAATAAAGGCAACTGAATTCTCTTCCGGCTGTACAATTTGAACTGACAGATGTCTGAGAGTCAGCCGGAGTTAACAGTGAGGTGAGCAGGCGGGACACTGATGTACTTTTCTTACAGTTAAATTTGGCAGGCAGTCCAGGCCTGCTCTCCAGCTGAGGACTCCCCTGTGTCAGCCTCCCTGACAGGAGATGTCATTAGCGCAGATGAACTGTCACTTGTGCTGCGCGCCACAAAACTGCCTCATTAAACAAGCTGGAGGTGAGAGGAGCGTTCAGAACAACACCTCGAATTGCCGTTTTTCCCTGCCGCCCGGCACCCATGCCAGCGAGCTGACAGGCCCCTTCCTTCTGGGCTCCAGAACCTCTAAACCCTGCCCTGGTGCATCTGACATTTCTCAGAGGGGCACGCCAAGGAACGGGAACACGGGCTACCTTTTTTTAACAATAACATTTTTGTTATAAATAAAAGTGCAAAGCATACACATGTCCTTCTGCACAAGCAGATGTGTACGTTAAGGCTGAGTTAATTCTTCTCGGGCCTGAGTCCATATGCATAAAAGAAGATTTTTTGTCGTTTTACAAATACCAGTGGGAAATTACTGAAAGTGTGTGTGTGTGTGTGTGTGTGAGAGTGGGAGAGAAAGAGCGAGAGAGAGAGAGAGAGAGAGAGAGAGAGAGAGGTTGCCCTGGGTTTACTCTGTCCCACACTCTGTGATCCCGGAATGGGGTCCTGAACACAGCAACCTTCACTGGCGACAAGTGGGTATCAAGAATGAGTGAACGCAATAGTGCCGAAAAATACTCGTAAATGAAGTTTAAAACACAAGTGGCATCGACTGGAAACATACATTTGAAAAGGTTGGGTTTTACTCGCGTGGAAATTTATGAAACTCACCGAGCATGACTGCCCACCATCGTTTTTACACAACATGTGCGGGTGCTTCAGAAAATTTGTGTCTACTTTTCTCTCAGGGAGTGTGTGTATTTCTGCGGTTGTGCATTTTTCTTCTTATTGATGTTTGCAACAACAAATGCTTGATGGTCAAATTTGTTTAAAAATGAAAAAAAAAAAGAAAACAGTACTAAACAGAATAAACAATATAATCTAGCTATTGTAATGAACTGTTGCCAGGCCACGTAGTGACTAAACATAGGCGAATGAAACTGCAAAAGTGCAAACTGTGACTGACCACGGGCCACATGAGGCAAAGCCCGAAAACGCAGATGTTTGGAGCAGCACTGCCACCCATGTTTGTAGTCGTACTTGCGCGCATGTCAGATGTTCCTCTGATGTTTGTCAGCTTCACTGGGATGGCACTAATTTTTCCAGAACTTCTTATCTTGGATTCTAAGCCAGGTGTTGATAAGGTATAGCTGTGCTGAGACTTTGCCAATGCAAACACATCCACAGTAAAAGAGTGTTTATCAGGTTTGACTCTGTAGGTGCTGTTTAATAAGGACATTTAGACCTTCCAGGATCCACATGAAATATGGAGATCAAACATGATATTTTCTATGGGGCACAAGTTGAACATTTGGGTCACATACATCACTTAGTGTTTTATGAAAATTAGCTAAGAGGCGGTCTCCCCATTTTCTCATTGCACCGAATTGCTTAATTTGATTCTCGTGCTTTATTGCCATTTAAAGCATACATCTATGTTTTTGCTAAATCAATCATATGGTGAATGCCATCCCTTAAGCTTAAGAATCTTCACTGTATGGAGATCTACACATCACATTTTGAACTGTTTTTACCGTAACCTCATTTCATTTTACCATAACTTTCATCAGTGTCCCACAAACAATAATAATTTATTAAATAAACCTGGCTTTGAGCTCAAAATAATGTTCCCATCATCACTGGAAATCCCCTTTCTCACACCCGTGCCACATTGCCATGATCACGGAGGGTTTATAAAGCACACAAAGACAAAACGTTATGGATCCTCACTAAAGAGGATCAATAGTGCCCTTCCTGTCCAGTGCCTTTCTGTGATTCCATTGTCATCTTCCCCTTAGCTGTCCTGTTCAAGTCACCAGACATCCACTTCTCACCACACAGCTTTTTTACTTTCCTTTCAGTATGTTTATAGCAACAACACAAAGCAGTAGTCACATACAGGATACAGTCAAGAAATTCTTAGACTTTATGACAGAGAGCATAGTCTTGGAACTTAGCGAGTACACTGCAAATGTAGCCAAACTTACGGACTGCAGCATTATCACTATAGTGTTTCATTCTGCACAGGTTCACTCTTTAACAGAGCATTAAGTTCAGCATACTTTACAAGCATTTATTTCTCATAGCAAATTTGTGCAGTTATCACAGTCGCGAAGCCTCTAGACATTCAGTAGTCCACCACCTAGGCCCAGGGGTGGATGGAGGCATGTACCATCTCAAAGGTTCTCCACAAACATGCTAGTGAAAGGTCCAGAGGCTGTGTTTGCTGAGGATACGGCGCTGAGCCTGCAAACAGATCTAGTTTGCGTGCCCTTTGTAGAACTACGATGAGCTAGAAGATGCGGTGCGTCGCGCGTTTGTGTGTCGAGGGTGTGCGTTCTTCCTCATCAAATGGCCAATTAGCACTCCTAAGGAGATGCTGAGAAGCTGTCACTCATCTGCCATCCAGAATTCCTGGGGGGACAAAAAAAGATAAAAAGGAGCAACCGATGAATGTCTTCACCCACGATTGCTCAGCGACTGAAAGAGTCTCTCACTGAGGCATTCAACTGGATTCTTTCCCCGTTTAAACAATGTGTTTCTTTGAGGTACAAATCATGGGACCGGACTGCATGAGCAGCCGTGTAATTCTGTGCACAGACTGTGCTGGGTGCGAATCTACAGCCCAAAAGCAAAGATGCTACCCCTGAAATTACAGTTCATGCATATTATTCTGTACAGTCAACCCACCTTGGGACGCCTTGTGTCCTGCGTGGCAGCAAAATAAATAAATTGCACAACAGAGAACTTTTGCTGTGCCGTTAAAATATGAGATTTTTACGGAAGCAGATGTGTTTTTTAATGTACATTTACCAAAGTGGTTGCTGTTGTGGACTTCGTTGTAGGGTTTTTAGCATATGAAGCTGAAGGGGAGTGTCAGGCGGCTTGGGATCTGCGGCCGTGTCGGGCACCAAACATGGAGGCAGGCTTGCTAGAATCTCTTTAAAGATGCTGCAGAATTCAGATGCAAATTAATGGCTTCTAAAATGCATTTTAAAAATGTGAGTAAATGAAAGTATTTTTTCACATGCATTTTTAAATTAATGTGTATTTTACACAGTAGCATTAATGTAACACTTATTTTTTGTATTTTTGAATTTAGCATCTTATTTATATTCAGTAGAAAAATTATATAGGTTTAATTCAAGCTGCTCTGTCTGTTTAAGAGTAAAATTTACTTCTGACATAAGATGTGTGTTATAGATTCAAGCATGGGAAAGATGTGCACTTCTGAATCGAGGAGTCTGCTAAGGTGGTTTCCACATGTCATGACACACTTGTCACTAGGTACACATCTACATACTTTCCTACAGTGGAAATTTACTGGAGTTGTTTCAGTCTGTACATGTGGTTCAAGTGACACATTGTCCCTTATCCTGAGGAGACACAGTGTTTATATGTGGTTAAAAGTGATGCCATCTGCATGCTTGTGCAAGATGACAGTGTTCACTTACACACACATTGGCCAAGACGCAACCTCTATACATTCTTTTGGAGGAACCGATCTTTACATATCCCTGCTTGACCTGATCTATACTCTTTCCTTAGGAAATGGTGTGTGTTTGTGAACTGACTGTGACTACACTCGTAATTGCAGTTAAACTACACTGCATGGCCAAAAGTATCCGGATGTCTGACCACCACACCCATACGTGGCTGTTGAACATCCCGTTCCAAACCCATGCACATTAAGATGGAGTTGTCCCCCCCTTTGCTGAAACAACAGCTTCCACTCTTCTGGGAAGGCATTCCACCAAATTTTGCCACAAGAGTATCAGTGAGGTTGGGTGAGAAGGCCTGCCTTGCAATTGCTGTTTCGTTTCATTCCAAAGGTGTTTAGTGGGGTTGAGGTCAGGGCTCTGTGTGCAGCGATTCAAGTTCTTCCACACCAACATGGGCAAACCCTGTGTTTACAGAACTCACTTTGTGTATGGGGGTACAGTTTTCCTGGAACAGGAAATGAGCTTCTTCCCCAAACTGTGGTCTCAAAGCTGGAAGCACACAATTGTGTAGAATTTGTTTGCATGCTGCATGGGTGCAGCTCAAACAGCTCAGCTCGATTAGAAAGGGGAGTCCGCATACTTTTGGCAATATGTATACACACCTTGTTTCTTAGGTACTACTAACCCTATACCAACTAGGATAAATGACTATTTTCACTTTAGGAAATGGGGACACCAGACACTTAAATGTTTTCTCTACAGGGGGAAAAGGCTATTTTTTATTTTGTGCTAAAGCAATTTCAGCAGAGTAGATACATTAATGAACTTATTTGTATGGTACATGGGAGCCCTGTTATGTGATGATTAGCTTTGGAAGCAATAAACTGCTTGTGACAGTTAATATTGTGCCAGGATTAGAGGAGTGAGAATCTGTGATTGGGAGGTCTGTTCATACTTATGAAACAACATGATGGAACTTGTGGCACCAGCAGACACCAACGTGTTGCAGTCAATAACTTCTGAGACTGGCTGCTGCATGACGCTCAACCCGTCGCTCAGCCGCAAGCCTTGACACATGACACCGCGCAGGGCCACATGGGTAGTAACTTTGCTTCTGGCGTGTCCTCTGCTGGCAGGCTAAGGTGATGGTGCTCATTCTCAGGTGATGAAGCAGCCGGGTGCAAGCAGGTAATAAGTAAAGAAAAAGACTAACTCACTGTTTGAGCCTGGTGGTGGTTGTAAAGAAGGGGAAACACTGTTCACGGGATGCTTTATTGTAAGTTTTATTGAGGGCTTTCTCTACAATGCGAAAGAATACATCTCAAACACTGATCTGTTACACCTAAAAAGGGGTTTCTGAATATCAGATGTTTGCAATCTTTATGACAAACGTTTCCAAAATTAAATCGAGCACAGTTTCTGAGTGAAAGCGGGGGTTGCGTGTTCACACTGTGCACGGATCAAAATGGGCCATTGACTGGACTGTTCAACGTGAAATTTGAAATTCATTTTAACCTTTTAGCTGGAAGGAAAAAAGCTGTGAAACCTATAGGAGTAAAACATGAGTCAGTCGTGGAGATTTTGGAGGTTAAAATGATTATGTTGTGTTTTTCTAAAAGCAAAAATGTGATTTATTTAATGTAAACATTAATATAGATTAATTTACATTTTCTTAAATCAACTGGTGAAATAAGGAAAGTCAAGAGAAATTCCGTTGCTAACAGTCAAGCACAGACTTTCTCACATGCATACACGCACTCACACCCACACAGCGTTTGGAGACGAGAACAACACCTTGATGGACTTGGCATTAATGAACGCTTGCTTGATAATTACCACTTAGTGTTAAAGCAGACTTTCTCTTTCTCCGTCTCCGTGGGTGCCCGAAGCCTGCCACTAGGTTGTCTAGACATCTGTCACAAACGCCCAAGACAAACAGTTGGCTGATGGAAATATAATTAAGGAACAAAAATGCCAGTAATATGATGATGGAAAAGCAAATAAGTGAATAAATAAATAAATAAATAATAAATAAATCGCTATGTAAAACAAGGACAAGAAACTGCATTGAAAAAAATTGCACCGTCACAATGTCACATGGCCATTTTCCAAGATTGTCACCAAACCTGTGTCTCCGCTCCAGAGATGCATAAATTTTATGTTTTTGTTACTTTTACAAGATTTGAAATTGCCACAGTTCATAGTCTTGTTCCAAAGATGATGATGATGATGATGATGATTATTATTATTATTATTATTATTGCTAAGAAACCCATAGAATGTCACTTTTTAAGTAAGAAACAGAATAGTTGTATGCTACACACAAACGCAGCCTGCAAAGCTAGATGAGCTGAATGCTTCTCAAGGCAAAGAAATATGAGACAAAAGTTATGAATTTAATTGATTTCCTGATTAACTTTGATGCTCTATTTGTTGGAAATGAGTACAGTATTGCTGAACTGGAGGCTTAGGTTGGAGTCAAAAGAAATCTAATAGCACCAGGAGCAGAAAGCTGATTTGCTCAAAGCAAAACTGAATGAAATTGAATTTAAAAAATCACAATAATCTGAAATATTGCTCTGAAGAACTTACCATGATGTTGGATGGTCCTGTCAGCTGATTCTCTTCTGACAGATCAATTCTGCCTTCATTGGCCACATTCCTAACCTGAATACCCAACCAAAAAAATATTCTTATTCAATTCCTGCTCCACTCTGACAAAGAAGACATCACAAAATGCACAGCAATTGTTTGCAACAACACCTTTAAACATTCAGCTCCTTTAATATGCAACTCCGCTCTCTGATCTGCCACCTGAAATCATTTGTGAAAGAAAGGTTTTTGATGATTTGAGAGAACTGTCATGCAACAACTGAAAATCTTGCAAGGTTTTATTTCTCCAGCTCTGTGACCAGACTGCATGATGAAAGATTCAGCTGTTTGACAGGTTGGAATCTGCAAGCACTTTCTTGGCTAATCTGAAGGACCAAATAGGTATGGGCACTGCTGACAGTCAGGGGTCTGTCTGTTTCCTTCTGCTTGTCCCAAAGTGGTGATAGCAGACTGTCTGAGCAGGTCAAAACCTTTCTTTCCCCAGTAATAGTCTCTAGGTTCTCTGGCAGATCTCCAGGCATTCCCAGGCCAGCCAAGATGTTTAATCTCTCCAAAGTGTCCTGGCTTTTCTTGGGGCTTGCTTCTAGTGAGACACAACTTATATAGCAGGAAATGTCTAGGCAATATTTGTGTAACATGTGGGAACCACCTCAACCACCTTGATTCAGAAGAGCAAAGACTCTAATGTGAGCCTCTCTTGGACTGCCAAACTCCCCACCCTGACACTGAAAGCAAGCCCAGTGATTCTCCAGAAAAATCTAAATATGGATGCAATGAATGGACAGTGATGTAGATGTTTCATTTATTACCCAAAGCTTATAAGCACACAACGAATCAGGATGAAGATACAAAATGAGAGGTAAACCAGAAGCTCCTGCTTCACCACAAACTGATACATTGTCTGAAAAACTGCAGACATTGCACTAATCTGCTTTTCAAGCTTCTATTCTGCTTTTCTGGCACCGATAAACAATCCCAGGGTGCTTCTTCCGAAGGGTCATCTTCCCAACATCCCCTGAACAGGACTCTCTTTTCTAGCACAAAACCACGGTGGTCCACGTCCCTTGTCAGAGTGTGAGCTGCATTGGGGACCAGTATGTTTAGATTGAGATTCAGAATCAGAATCAGAATCAGATTTATTTGGCCAAGTATGCTCACACATAGATAGAATATGACTTTGGTTCCCAAATAAATGGCAAACAAACACCACATTTTGAATTTTGGCACTTTGGAGTTTATGATTTTGAATTTTTTGGTTGTGAAATTTGTGCACTCTATAGAAATCTTAAGTTTGATTTAGACATTTTTATTAGTTGTACTTTGTTTGGTCAGGCCAATTGTGTTGGCTCCTCCTTGCTACTGTGGCATTTTTTTAGTTGTGAGACGATTTTTCTGGTTGTGTAATTGCTATTATGAATGTAAGAATTAAAAGAGTCACCCAGCCACTCAATGCCTTCAGGCATCCCCTAATGTGCCACTAAATTTGTCCTCAGAGTTAGAGTTGCAAATTTTTGTCCCAGCTGCTTTACCCTTAGCCGCAAACTGTTCAAGTGTTCACAGAACAGCTGGATGGGATGGTACAACATCATGTATGAGCAAGAGAGACCAACTGAGCACCTTCTGAGCTCCACATCCTTCCTAATAACCTTTCAATGTATATTTCAAGCAAAAGTAGAGAAAATCTAATCAAAGTTGAACACCTAGTGACGTGCAGCAGGACAATGTAAACTTTAGGACCCCGGACAGCACCCCACGGGGGCGTGGCTCAACAGCGGAAGCTGTCTGATAACCCCACCTCTCTTATTATTCTTACTGGTGGTAGGCAAGGCATGGAGAAGAACAAACCCAAGAGTGACGGTTGGTTGGGGAATCTCAAAAGTGGCAACAAGGATGCCACAGTGAAAGTGACCGCCTCATCGAGGTTATGATGTATAGTTATTATGTTGCCAATATTCCTTGGCAGCTATAGACTTGCTTCAAAGTCTAGAATGAAATAGTTATTCTAATTTAAGGGTCCTTTGGAGCCTGATCAGTGATTTTATTACTGAAGGTCCAAGATGGGAAAATATAATGGCACAGAATGTGAATAATTCGATGTACAAAATATTTTTAAATTCAAATGCACCACTTGCACTTGTGAGGCACATGGCTATCGGGAGCCTATACTGCAAATTCTCATATGCTAGACTAAAGGGGATTCTCTGAAAATGGGATGTTGTGAAGCCCTATAAAGTCCAGCAACCAATTAACCTGAAAAGAATGTCTTTGGGCTGTGGGTATTTGAGCAAAACCACACACTCATGGGGAAACCATATGCACGGAGCTGGAATTAAAGCCGCTGAACAGTCCAGGTGCTGTGAGGTGCCTTTGTGAGGTCTATTTTACATATAATCCTACTAAACATAGAAAGAGATAAACAAATGATTTTGGTCATATTTAACAGTTTGCAATTAATGCAACTTTTAATGGCAAAAAAAAAAAAAAAAAAAAATGTACATCGTTCCAAAGCATCACTTCAGGATTTCTCAAGAGAATTTGCAGTTCAAAGTAAATATATAAATATATTTATGGTAATTGTGTGGGTTATAATTTTGCTGTCACAGCTGAAATCTACTGATGTTCTTTTTCTTCTTACAACAAAAGATGGGCTCCCTGTGTTTCGCAGACAGAAAATAGGAGATGAACAAATTACTTTTCTATTCAGAGTTGACAAGAAGAAGAAAATTCAATTACTGTCCCCTTTCCAGGTGTCCATGCTGTTTCGGCTGCTTGCAATAAGCGGTGGTCCTTAAATTAAATTTGTCACGCTGGGTAAAATGTCTTCACCCACAGATACTGCTATTGAAAATATATAAAATAATAATAAAATAAAAATCCACACAAAAGGTCTATGTTTCACATAATTTCCTTTTGCTTGTTATTATGAGGCTAATCCACTCAGTCTATTAAAAATCATGTTATAAAGCACAAATTGTGATAAAACGGCGTGTCGGAAGACTTTTATGACGAATCGGCTAGATTTGCATTTGTTGTAGGATGGCGGTAAGAAAACACCTCTGAATTCAGCCCCACACGCATGCAAGAAAAAAAAAAGAACTTTTGCAAAGTGTACAAAGGGTTGCTAAATCTTGGGAATTTTTTCTTAATCACAGATTTATGGAAGCTCAGCCGAAAATGTTACACCGAATGAATATTGAATATTGAGCGAATACAGTATTTCAGCAATATTAGTTATTGTGAGGGAGGGGGGAACGGTGATGCAGTGTGCCGTGCTGTGGCTTCACACCCTGGCTCTACATGTGTGATCAATGGATGGACTGATGGATGGAGTTAAAATAAATAAAATATCAGTAATACCCTGTAACATCATATAGAGTTTGCTGCACACCTTAAGTTAAATACTATCATATTTGTAGAACAACTTTGATGTGTCTGAGAGCGCAAATTAAACCTTTAAATAAATGATCCCCATCTCATTACCCTGAGCCACATGGCTGTCTAATGAAGTTATTGTAACAACACAGAAAATTTCCATTAATCCTTTCGATTGTCTTTGGTTCAAACGTTGGACCTGAAGCCCCAGTCTCATTTGTGGCCGCTTCTCAGCTTAGGAGCTGTGCTGTGCTTTCCCCCGAAGATGTGAGCAATGTTGTACGCAATGTTATAAGCTCATGCACGAGTTACCCAGGAATCCAGATATTTTAAATCTTGTTCAAAGAATGGCTTTGGGCACGAGCATCTGTTTAAATGTGCACTAATGCAGGCAAATCTTGCTTTCCCCCCTTCTATTTGTAATTCATATGCTCGCTGTTGAGAGAATGCTGCCACCTGTTCGCATTCAACCTAGAGTAATAATATAAACAACCAACAATGAAATTTCTAGCAATAAACCGCGTCATCTGCAGTGTCTCTTTTACACACTTGTTATTTTTCCTGCAGGAGGCAAATTCTCTCCCTCACCCTACAGCTGTTTTGTAAACTTCACCGCTTTCTCATTTCAAACTTAAGAGAAGTTTAAACCAAATGAACTGAGAAGTCTGACAACTGCCTAACAAATATCATTCTGACATTATGCTGACTTTTTTGGCTAAATATGAAGCGAATACAGCGCTATGTTTGGCGACAGTGAAATGTGGCACACCTTACTTTGGGGTGTGGGGTGAACCTGTTTATATCGGGGTTTGCTGTCAGCTGTTGGTTGGTTGCAGCAGCTCTTGGACCATGATTCATGTCAAAGGTGTTTATGAAAGTTGAAAGAAACAGGAACAAATGATATGTACAGTATTTGGAAAAGGCTTCCAATTCACAACCTCAAAGAGAAGACCATTAGGGGCCTCCACCTCCCTCCAGATGAAGTCTTTAGGAAATTCTAAATCAGTTTACATTAAAAATAAATAAATATATAAATAAAAAATCACAATAATATAAATTAACATTTAGCAAGCATATAAAATAATTACACATCAAGATAGTTCAGCTGGAAATCCAGCCGCAAGGGGATGCACAAACTAGTGCATTTCTTTGTGCCGGTCCCAAGCCCGGAAATGGAGAGGGTTGCGTCAGGAAGGGCATCCGGAGTAAAAATTTAGCCAAACCAAATATGCGGACAAAAATAGAAATTTCCACACCGGATCGGTCGAGGCCCGGGTTAACAACGACTGCCGACAGGGTGCTGGCGGAAATTGGGCTACTGCTGGCCGAAGAAGGAGGAAGAGAAGAGGAAGGCATGTCTGGAGGAAGGAGGATAGGAGGAAGGTTAAGAGAGTGGACGTGAGGGTAGGAACTTTGAATGTCGGTAGTATGACTGGTAAAGGGAGAGAACTTGCTGATATGATGGAGAGAAGGAAGGTTGATATATTGTGTGTGCAAGAGACCAAATGGACGGGGAGTAAGGCTAGGTGCATCGGAGGGGGGTTTAAACTGTTTTACCATGGTGTGGATGGGAGGAGAAATGGGGTAGGGATTATCCTGAAGGAACAGTATGTCAAGAGTGTCTTGGAGGTGAAGAGAGTGTCTGACAGAGTGATGGTTATGAAACTGGAAATTGATGGTGTGGTGAATGTTGTTAGTGCATGTGCCTCGCAAGTTGGGTGTGAGATGGATGAGAAAAAAGAATTCTGGAGTGATATGGATGAAGTGGTGAATAGTGTACCTGAAGGAGAGAGAGTGGTGATTGGAGCGGATTTCAGTGGGCATGTTGGTGAAGGGAACAGAGGAGATGAGGAGGTGAGGGGTAGGTATGGTGTCAAGGAGAGGAACACAGAAGGTCAGATGATTGTGGATTTTGCAAAAAGGATGGACATGACTGTGGTAAACACGTATTTTAAGAAGAGGGAGGAACACAGGGTGATGTACAAGAGTGGAGGAAGATGCACACAGGTGGACTATATCTTATGCATTAGGGCCCTACTGAAGGAGACTGTAGACTGTAAAGTGGTGGCAGGGGAAACCGTAGTTAGGCAGCATAGGATGGTGGTTTGTAGGATGACATTGGAGATCAAAAAGAGAAAGAGAGTGAGGGCAGAACCAAGGATCAAATGGTGGAAGTTGAAAAAGGAAAACTATAAGGTGGAGTTCAGGGAGGAATTAAGACAGGCATTGGGTGGCAGTGAAAAGTTACCAGTGAGCTGGACATCTACAGCAGAAGTGGGGAGGGAGACAGCTAAAAAGGTGCTTGGTGTGACATCTGGACAGAGGAAAGAGGACAAGGAAACCTTGTGGTGGAATGAGGAAGTACAGGAGAGTATACAGAGGAAGAGGCTGGCGAAGAAGAAGTGGGATAGACAGAGAGATGAAGAATGTAGACAGGAGTACAAGGAGATGAGGCGTAGGCCGAGGAGAGAGGTGGCGAAGGCTAAAGAAAAGGCGTATGGTGAATTGCATGAGAGCTTGGACACTAAGGAGGGAGAAAAGGACCTGTATCGATTGGCTAGGCAGAGGGACCGAGCTGGGAAAGATGTGCAGCAGGTTAAGGTGATAAAGGGCAACGATGGAAACGTACTCACAAGCGAGGAGAGTGTGTTGAGCAGATGGAAAGAGTACTCTGAGGGGCTGATGAATGAAGAGAATGAGAGAGAGAGAAGGTTGGATGATGTAAGGATTATGAATAAGGGAGTGCAATGGATTAGCAAGGAGAAAGTTAGGACAGCTATGAAGAGGATGAAGAATGGAAAGGCTGTTGGCCCAGATGACATACCTGTGGAAGCATGGAAGTGTTTAGGCGAGATGGCAGTGGAGTTTTTAACCAGATTGTTTAATGTAATCTTAGAAAGTGAGGCGACGCCTGAGGAGTGGAGAAGAAGTGTACTGGTACCAATTTTTAAGAATAAGGGTGATGTGCAGAGCTGTAGTAACTACAGAGGCATAAAACTGATCAGCCACAGCATGAAGTTATGGGAAAGAGTAGTAGAAGCTAGGTTAAGAAGGGAGGTGACGATTAGTAAGCAGCAGTATGGCGAGAAGAAGATAGTTCAGCTGGACTCATGTTGCTTGTGCCAAATTCTGGCCTTTCTGGTCTCAGTGTCATGCAAAAGCCAGCTGGATTCAACCAGCCGGGCTACTTTTTGCCACTCCTGAGCAGTCCAGTTTTGATGCCCCTGCCCCCCTTAGAAAGACTTTTTTTATGCTTTGCTATAAATATTTGCTATAAATATTCAAAAATTATCCCATACCTTTATAAGCTCATTTTATATGCTGCAGGGTGCTCAGACTGCATTGTGATTGGATGGCTGATGTCAGAGATGAGACACCTGGAATTTCAAGCAGGTTGAAATGGAATAAGCACATTTTGGGGTTCCAGCTGCAAAATTGTTTCTAGGTCATTGAATTTACTACAAAGCATCAGACTGCCCTGAAATTGATTGTCACACAGTGATGTTCTGTATTGTCTGGTCCTTTATGTAAGCATTCACTTTCAGAAGTATAACCGTTCTGCTACAAAACTCCTGTCTAATCTGAAATTTTCCAAAAAATATTTATATATACTGCATGGTGCTGTTTAAGTGCATTGAAAAAGGTTAACAAGAATCAGCTCATGCACCACATTTATTAGCTCAGTTATCAGAATAATTACAGATTTATTAAAAAAAAGAAGCAATTTCCCAGGCAAAGTCTGGGGAGTCAGTCCTGCATGGAGGTAAGCGCCGTGCATCACGTCTCCTTCAAAAGTCAAGAGGATATCAGGGTGTAAGTTCAAGTGTCCAGAAAAGGAACAAAAACTTATTAAAGTTACTGTTAACTTTGTTAAAAGTTAATTATAAATTAGCTTTAATATTAGAAATTACAGTGTACCCTCCAATAATTCCTGATGTTAGGAGTGGCTTTCTTCCAGCTGGGGCAAACCCCAATACCACGGCATATCAGAAGAACCGTTTTTATTCAAAGAACTGCATAAATAACACATTATTTTAAGGCACCACACTAAGTAGCAATGAAAAACATATCTTTGCATTCCTGCCCAAAAAGTGGTGAAGAAAGATAATAGGATAAATTTATAAAACTTTGAAATAATGTGCTTGGGTCAGTCAAACTGCACTGCAATATAACACGATACCACAAGGCTTATGGGTTCCACAGGTATCTTCTGCTTAAAGCTGATGTTAATAATACATCCAACATCATTTGTTTTTGTGATTCTAATATGTAATATCATTTCTACAATACAGTCAATTCATAAAAAACACAACTGATTATGTTCAGCAAAAGCTGTTGCTATAGGAAGATTTCTGCATTACCAAAATAGAACCTAAGAAAAGAATAATATGCAGGTAAGCAAAGGTTTTCTCCAAAACCTGGTTTAGCAACATTAATATTCAGAGGTAACTGCTCATCATAATACTGTTGTCAGAAACATTACATCAGTGTTTGTTTTGCTATGTTGCTACCTTGACAGTTAAATCTACTGTGGAGTTTTTTTTTTTTTTTTTTGCTTTTTTCCTGAAAAAAAAGTCCAAGAGCCCCATACAGTTGAAACTGGGGCCTTCAGCAACAGATCATTAAAAAGGAATAAAATCCACGCTGATGACATTTTAAATATTTTGCATTATTAAGCTTAACCGAAGAACATGAACTAACTGGCACCATTGCAAAGTTAAAACTGGATTTAAGGCTAAATGACTTCTTATGCAGTTTGAGGTTTACTAACTTCACTTCAATGGCGCACTGTATGATCATGCCTTATAAACAGCATTTTCATCCACTAAGTGCATCTTTTTACAACCAATAAAATATTGTTATAAAGTAATTTTTAAATTTATATCACACATCTTGCCATGCACTGTACTTCATTACAACATCAAGGATGTAGCTTTGAGTAATGGAGGTGTTTTGGGTCTTTCACCGTTCCACATCTTCACCCAGGTGACCCAACTAGGGATGCTCAGGGCTGATCTGTATTCAGATAGCTGTACCTTGAACCCTTGGCTCATCTCACCTCATCCACAGTCACCTAGATGCTTCTCCACAGCCTCAGTAACAATTTCCGTAGCCATCCTCCTCTGGCTTTCAGTGTTACTCAATGTAGCATAGACCCTACACAAAAATTCCCTACAAAGCCCTTCCAGCCTTTTGAATGCCACTATTCCTTCTCTTCCTCATATCTTGCTATTTACCTTTTTATGAACTCCTTCTGTCCATTCTTCCAGACACTGTATGCCCCAAGAAGATAACTTGTTTAGATGCCTCCCAGAGAAACACAATGTGTGGCCTCCACGAGGTGTCTATGACAAACGTTGAAACTTGTGTTGCCTCAAGTCAAAAACAACTTCTAGTCTTTCAACATCACCAGGAGTGTTGAACTGACAGTAAATCCAGATTTTGCTCTATCACCTTTGTTCACAAGTGAAACCCCAAAGGAACACTGGACTGATTCAAAAATGGTAACTGTACAAATTTCAGTCACATCATGAATCCATGGCACAACTTTAAAATTTGGTTTCTAAACATCAATCAAGCTGGAGTAAATCCAGTGGGAAGAGTTAGCCACAGTCAAATAAAAAATAATAGAATTGAGAATGAATTTTGCCAGGGAATCTGGTTGCATGGTCCCCTTCTTGCAAACATTTTCCCAATTCCAGCCTTTTTGAAAGGTGTTCAGTTTTTATTTTTCCAGAAAGACAGCTGGAATACACCAGTCCAAATCAGGCATCGAGGCTTCACACAATGGGCTGACAGATGCTGATGCAAACAGTACAGCTTTTTTGTTAAAGAATGGAGAATGCGTAAAAGAATCAAAGTGAAAGTGGAAATGCCGTTGACTCTCCTGAACCTTCTGCATCTATCAGTTCTTAGCCACCAGCCGAGGGTCTCCTTGCCACCATCATCCACCTCCTTGTAATACCATTGGCTCTGAAATAAAGTGGAGTCATCTGTCCTACATACAGCTTATTTATTTATTTTTTTAAATGATTTCTTTTCATTTTCATGCTTCCACCTTCACACCAGTTCATAGCACGATGCACATATTATGTACTGAAAAAAAAAAAAAATTGGCTTATATTGTGTTGCTGGCAACTGCTATGGCTCACTGGATGTGTGTAGATTCCAGAGGAAGGTTTCAATAGCTGTGTTATGGCAGTGCTCATTTTTGTTCTACAGAATGTTATCTCATATTATGATTTTATTTTACTGAATGTTGGACTGTATTAAAGTAGGACATGGGGGAGATCTGGGTTGCTAAGCAACTGTACCGCATCATTTTATGGTGTTCTTGCTGGAGGTTCAGCGTATTAGATGCTGGATGTTAGAAACACAGTTGTCCAATAAATAGATGAAAGGATGCGCCACTTGACTGGAGGTAACCTATATGTTTTTCTGCGTATTGTTTATGCGTGTTATTGCATTTTTTCAAGTAAACAGTTTAACATTGTTTGGTAAACAGCTTACTCGCTTTAAAGAAATATATTTTATAAAAACATTACATAAGAAGTAAAAACACAGTAGCAAATTACAGGTACTTTAGATGAACAGAAACTGAAAAATTATTCTGGTTGCACACAGTGGTAATTCATTTAATAAAAGTGAATTAAAATCTTAACAATGTCTATAAAATTTTTGGAATTTTTTTCTGCATTGTAACCATTGACAACGAACGCTGCAAGGCATTCCCTCGGTTTATAAAAAAAAGTTCAGTAGTGCTGTTTTTAATAAACCTCATCCATATGATAGACAGATGAGTGATATTTGTATTTAATCTGCAGATCCTATGTTATTGACCTCTTCCGTTCTTCGGTAAACGTCCAAGCCTGCAGGACTTTAAGTATGACTGCGGTTTGTTGCATCAGCTGGTTGGATAAGAGAACGGTTTTCTGCCTCTGATATTTCTGCATGGATGAAAAAAACCCCCGAGTGTCTTAATTATTTTTGAGAGAAGAGAACAGTGGGGTGGATGAGGGTTGCATCTGAAGATGCGCATCACCAGGCCCACCTGCTGATGAGTTAAATAAAGATGCAGCATCCCCTTCCAGTAGCATCTCCCTCTGCTGGAGTGATGTGAGCAGTCCCTCACCATGACATCCGGTGTTTTTTAATAACCACACACGAATGTTAGGTTTATAAATCCATGTAATATGAATAAAAATGGGTGGCTCGCAAGCATGAGCTGCATAAATGTATACAAAAAACAAATAAGTGTCCCCTTATAGCATATTAGCCCAGATTTTTTTTTCAGTTTCATGATAAGAAGGAAAAAACAGGTTGCATTTTTTAAGAAGCAGTAATTATACAAGAACACTTGAAGATGAGCATTTTTTCTCGAGGTTGCATGGAAATATGGCAGCAGCAGATTATATGCTTTTGGGCGCCTCGTGCGGTTTTGTTTTGTTGCAGGTATAACGGCTGTCAGACTGCCAGATTTTCTGAAACACTGACTTTTCTTTGAAGTCCACGTGCTCACAGAAGCATGAATGAATGCCAAAATTACTGTACCTGCACTGTAGTTTTTTTTTTTTTTTTTAAGTTAGTTCAAGTGGCGAGGCTGGTTGAAGGATGAAGTATAGAGCTTAATGCTTCTACATGAAGTTAGGTTGGCTTTGTTTGTGTTGCGGAACGTGGTTGCTGCAAACGTGAGGTTTGGTTGAAACTCTGTTCAACCCTACTTAGCGGTGCTATATTTTCTTACCTGAATTTATATTTTGCAGTGGCCAGAAATAATGAAATGCTTTGAATAATTCACAGATTATTAATTTGATATTTGTAATTATATAATTTTCCATTGTATAATTTGGCAAATATATAAAACAGAAGGAACTAAAACCAATTACAGTTAGTTTTATCAATATTTTGTATTTTATTTACTGTGATGATGTGCTGTGGTTATGCTGGGAGTAGCACTTGGGCTGTTTGGGTATGAGTTTGAATACTGTCCATGTGGAGTTTGCATGTTCTCCTCTTGTCTGAATAGTTTTTTTCCCCCACAGTCCAAAGACTTGTGTGTGTGTGTGTGTGTGTGTGTGTGTGTGTGTGTGTGTGTGTGTGTGTCAAAAGAGTCAAAAGAGTTTATTTGTCAAGTACATGGGTGTGTACCATGTATTGAAATGTGCTCTGATCTGATCCAGGTGTGTGTGTGTGTGTGTGTGTGTGTGTGTGTGTGAATGTACATGTATGGCCACCCTGCGATAGACTAGGATACCATATAGGTTGTAGTTTCATAGCCTTGTGCCGGACCACCATGACCCTGACAAGGATAACATATTTGTATTTAAATAAATTATATTAGGAAGATTGTATTTTATAAGATCAACTGTGAAGTTCACAGAAGGAATTGGATGAAATGGTGGAAGTATTAAAAAATAAAAAAAGAACAATTGCAGCCACATTAATCCTTAATTTATATACAGTACATGCATATGAGCTAAAGGATTTTGCCCACTTTTAGCGCTATTCCAGTAATAACATTTTATCAGGTGGTTTAGTTGGTTTTAACCAACATCAGACTCGATGGTTCTTGTCCTCATCATGAACTCGATTTTTTGATGTCGGTGAACTATGTAGAGCAATTGTGAGCTCCAACATCCAACATATGAAAAATGTAAGGCATAATATTTTTTGACACTTACCTTTCCTATTCACTGCTCCATTACACTAAAGAGCAAATCACTTCCAACTTCTCTGTTTGACGCCGAGTTCCACACCTAATTACATTCCTAATTTGCCAGTTTTCCAAAAACATACTTAGCTGTTGATCATCTGTTATATAGATGGATGGTCTGTTCACACTATTAATTCTTTGTGTTAAATTAAAACTTGTATGAATAACTGTCTGTCCATTGCTAGCTGGGACCAGAGAGTGTATTCATTTAAACTCAGTTCATTTCATTATATGTTTATACACTCTTCACCATGGTGAACTGGAACAGTGAGCAAAGGTTCAGAGAGAGAAGTAAGTGATGTACCAGTTTTGTGCAGTGCTTCTGATATTGTGGACTGGTGGACCACTTCCAGCCACTGACCTCTGTAGCTCTTTCAAAGTGGCTGTTGGCTTCTTTCTGGGTTCTTTCACAAGTGTGCGTCTTGCTCAAATGCAGAATTTTCAGGGATGAGCTTGCCTTGGCAGGGTCTGGGGGATGGGCGATGGACCTTCTCCCTTTTAATTATTGACCCATAAATTATTGACTTTAATGTTCACAAAAAAAAGCCAATTCTGTCCAAATAAGTCCAAAAAAAATAAAACTGAGTTTTTGTTAGAGAGCAAGGTTTCCATCTGTATAAACTTGGTGCTTCTACAGGTTTGACTACTTATGAATGTAGCATATTCCTCTTTTATTTCCTTTAAAATAGTTGCAAACAAATGGCGTAGTTTGGCTCTTACAATTTTGTGTTAGACCATATGAATTTACGATAGAAATACTGGTTGGAAAAATATGGCTAAGTGTTATTTGTAGATAAAGCAAGGTTGACAGCTTTCAAGGTGTCATCTGTGATTTGGTTTTTTTTTTTTTTTTTCTACAAGGTAAAACAGCTGAATGAACATCCTCCAAGTGTAGTGATTCCATATTTTTTTGCCAGGGGTTGTATACAGACTGTTTTCTGTAGATTCTTTTGCTATTTATACAAAAAAATTAAACATAAATAATATTACTATAAAACAGAGATTACCAAACATGTTTTAATTTTATATTGAGATTTAAGCAAGTTTTAGTCCTTCAACCTATAAATGGAATAGCATTATAGGTTAAAAATTAACTTGAATCTCAGTATTATTGTAAAATTAAAAGTGAGGGTGACATCAAGAAATTAAAAGCTAAGCCAAACATAAATAAGACCACTAATAATGCACCCCCCCCCCCACCAAAAAGCTAGTTGGCCAGAGATTCTGTGAAGTTTTCATGATCATTTAGGTGAAATTGATCTCAAGAGGAGCAGAATTGGGTGGCAACCCAACCCATGAACATAATTCATCCTCCAGAAGTTTTCATTACCTTCAGATTTCTCGTGCAGATGCATTTTTCAGGTTACTGCAGTAGTTTTCTTAATACATTTTGTTTAGTGTTGCTTTCTGCAGCTCTGCCTTCAACTCCAGAACATTTGCTTTTGATTCCAGCAAATCCTCCAGTTCAGCAATCCTAAATTTTTCCTTGACAGAACAAGTCTATAGTTTATCCACATTATCAGTTAAATTGCACAATTTTGTTTCCAGAACCAGAACGGAGAAGGAAAGACTCTCTAGTTTAACATGAAGATCATCCAGTTGAAAATCCATGCCAGCTTAGCTTCCATACGGTTTATTTCATGAGCAAACTCCCATGTTCATGTCAAATCTGCCCCTGAGGATGAAGTGGCACATCTGCAGGTGTAATGGGCAGCCATAGACCAGATTCCTTCTTCATCTGCATCCATAATAACTTTCTTCGGTTGTGTAGTTTCAGTGGACCTAACAACCTAAGTTCGTATGAATAAATAAAAAATATAAGAGCTAATGGTCTCTGACACATAGACAACATTTACTGAAACAAGCCATGGGTCTCTGCCATCCCTATTGATGAGTTGAGCTTTTTTAAGTATAATTATTGTTTAAATGTCTGTGTCACAATGATCAAAATAACACAAAAGAAAGCCTGCATGCAAGTCTTAAAAAATTATAAACATACGGCTTGAAAAAGAGAAGCATTGGAATATTTTCAGCCTAAAGAAGAGCTAAGCTGGCTAACTTTTGTTCAGGGAGACCTCTTTGCTGCAATGAAACTTGTCAGACAGTAACAGGCATTAAAACAAGGACACCGAGCTGTCAGGTTTCAATCGTATTTTTGGGGATGAGTCAAGCCGGCAAGTTATTCAGGTTTCACAGGCAATTTGTGGGCTTGTCTTTGCCTGTCTCTCCCAGGCCCGCTCCCTCATTACAGTCCTCAGAGCTGGAGCGGAACCCTATGTGTTTCATTTCTCCCTTTTATTTCCACAGCTCGCTGCAGACCTGCACCTGGGACCCATCTTCGGCACCCTCGCCTCCACTCCTCGACTCCTTGTGACATGCGTAGGTGGACCCAGAGGTGCAAATAGGAAAAAAAGAACCCAACTCTGGGAATCCTGAATACTTTCTTTCATGGGAACACACTCGCGCACGTATCAGGTTGAAGCTTGACTAAAAATGTTTTGTTGCTTTTAAAACCATCACAGCAATTGAATTGCACATTTTTTACATGTTGTTGCCTCAGAGCTTGCAACCACATCTCATTTAAATAGAAATTAACATTTATGACCAACGCAACATATTCCAGATATTTGGAAGGAAATACTTGATTAAAAAAAAAAATATATATAATTTTTTTCCAAAAAAAAAACTTAATTTAATATTGGGACCTACAGTTATTTTGACAAGTGACATAATTAGCTGAACGTGTTCTAATAAAAGTGGTGCCCATGATGTTGGGGTAGTTTAATATTTAAAGACCTTTTCAGTCACTGAGACCAACAAGCTTCTGGAACTTTTCAGAGATAAAGCCGATGAAAGACACAAATGAGGAGAGGCGCGTCATGAAATATTTTGTAAAGCGTGGCTCTGATCGTAGAAGTGTGGGCATTTTTCATACCAACCTACATCAGATGTGATGTCCACTTTGCCAGATGTGGACAGGTGGAATCCAGTTAAACATGCAAGAGTGATGTGCATGGTGAATTGAAGATATTTAGAAACCAAAAAAAAAAAAATCAACCTTCAACAGTATCACCGAACAAAGTACGTCTTTCAATATGTGGCGGAGCAGCAAAAATGAAGCCATTACTGAGAAACCCATTTAAAACTCTGGAGGAACTTTCACTTGAGCACTGAACTGATACTGCATACGTAGCAAAAGCATGGTCAGGCTTAAGAAAAAATGAAATTTTGGGGCCAAATGCATTAATTCTGGTACAATCCTGTCACAGCATAGTATCAAGTTAACACCACCCTGACAGTCAAACTTAGTGGTGACTTTCCAACCCATGAGGGTGTAATGGTGCGATCTAGTGCTTACCGCTCCCGAGTTGTTTGTCTGCAGTGGGGTTCAAGTCCACCTTTGGGATGTGTGTGGAGGTTGAATGTTCTTATCTGTCTTTGCACTCCTCTAAGGAGAAAAATATGTTGGAAGAAGGTAATGGCAAAGCCCTTCTGTTCCTCCTTGCCTTGAAAATGGTGGCAGAGATGTCTTCAAGGCACTTTGTAATTTTTCACCATAGGAATTGTACACCTGCTAAAAATTTTCAGCTGTATATAACTAGTGGAGCAGTATATATTATTTGGATTAGTTAGAATAACTTGCATTACATTAGCTAGGTTGTTTGTGTGGTGGAGTGAGAATTGCAGCACAGCCTTCCAATAACTAAACTGATGGTTGGATGTGTCGCGCTCCAGCTGCTCCTTGTTAAGGAGAATTGAACAGGATTTTAATAAAAGGAGATTTTGCAGCCTTACTAGCAGGTGCTGATGTTGGATCCTTTGGTGTGCCCTGATCTGGGAAGTGTGTGCATGTGTTGAATCCCTCTGGAAGCCAGGTAAGTGGGGATTGATTGTTTTGAATTTTAATTGCTTTCACTGGTTGCATCTTCTGAAGTTGGTATATTATTACAAAGCCACATATCAATCAATAAGGGCATATTACAACAGTCATCCAATCCAGATACACCACATCCTATAAGTCAAGGATTCTCAAAGAAGTATCCCAGCATGCCAAACCAAGACACAATAAAACTTTACATAAAAGACATTGCTCTAAAACAGGTCTCGAATGACTCTGCAGTGAAACGGAATTAAATCCGAAAATGGATGATAAAACACAATTTAAAATCCATTAAAACCCAATAAAATTGACAATTGTCCAGAAACCTCTCTAAAAAGGTTCTCCACCATGTGTAAGTGGGCCTCGAACACCAGTCAAAATCTCTTTGGGAAACCTCACCAAGTCCATCAAAACAAAGTCTGTCATTTGACCCACAGGGAGAAGGAGCTTATTTCTTAGCCAGTCTGTGAGGGTACAGATGCTTCTAGTTCCCTCAAGGCAGTGCTGGAGAAGGCAGCCTCCCTTCATCTCCTCTTCCTCCTTGTCACCGCCACAAAGTTCTGCTCAGAGTCCAAGCTGTGACCAGGAGGCTCGGACTGTTCAGAGGCCAGGGACCCAGCCGAAAAGACCGCCAGCAGTGCCCCGTTGATCTGTCACGGTTGGCCTGTCCTCTGTGTATGCACCTAATGCTTCTGCATCCAGCTGCTCCTCAGTCACCTCAAGTGAAGTGTCCACATTCGTCGTAGTCCTCCCTTGAACCACTCCGGTGAACGTCAGTTTAAGGAGACAGTCCCTGGTGCAGCAGCGAGTTTCGGTGGAGTTCCTGGTCAAGTGACCCTGCTCCAGGCACTGCTAGCCCTCCATCTTCATACACCTCTGGCTGGTGTGTCCCTACCCAAAACGCAGAGAACATGAGGGAGGCTACCCTGAATAAAACAGGTAGCCCCTAGCCTTAACTAAGTGTAAAAAAAAAAAAAAAAAAAAAAAAAAAAAAAAAAAAAATGTGCAGGGGGTGGCAAACCCCTTGAACCCCACAAGGTCTGGACGCAGACAAATGGTAAAGCGCCTGCATCCGGTCCAGACACCCAGCTTGTCCCTCTCTTCTTCCTGACCCGCAAAGACATTGACATACCTCCCCAGGAACTTCCTCACCATGACTACGGACACGAAGGGGTCTAAGATGTGGACCATCAGCATGCACCTCTCGATCCTCCACAATGGTTCTATGAAGTAGTGGAGAAGCTTGGTGTTAAGTCATCCTACACGTTTCCAACACCCACCAGTACCTGTCGTCAGCCACCAACATGACATCAAAGAAGCACGAAGGCCTGTTCCATTGGATGCAGACCATATCCTCTCCCAGGACCCCAAAGACAACCTCCTGAATGAAGGGAACTTGCTTGGGAAAGGCCTTGGTGAAAGTGAATGGTGTTCCTCAGGGTCTGCGTCCCAGTCGAGGCAGGAAAGCAGCCGACATCCTCCACAGGCCAGGGATCCAATGAGACGGACGATCTGGATAAAAACAATCTCTAAACGCTATAAAAATCAAAAGGTCTCTCTTTGCCTTGCGGGGACGGAGATCATTCCACCCAAACCCTGCTCTTTAGGCTAGGTGGGGCTACCCAAATAAAACAACAGGAGCAGAGCTTCACCCACTAGCATGCAACAGTCATGCCAGCCTTAGGAGCCACTCTGCCCCCTAAATACAACCTATGGCACTACTTCTGACACTCTGCCAAAAGGCAGAGAAATTGGCATACACGAGGTTTCCCTTCTACATCTGGAACTGCCATAGGAATAAAGTCCTTGCACTGTTCTTTGACTTAATACCACTGGACAGAACCTCATTGAGAACCTTGGGCTTGCCTGTGATGTGGTCATTTAAGAATTTTCCTGATTCAGTTGTATGGGGACCTTCTGACTGGACCATTTGAATTCTAAGCTTTTGGTTGGTCCATTCAAATTTTTGAATTTCCAACATTCTTTCATTAGCTTTGAAATGCTACTTTAAAAACTGACTTAAAGTAATTCCTAGGCTAGCTTTGTTTTGGGGACAATCATCAATGTATAAAAGCTTGTATGAAAAGCCTCTGGCAACAGTTTTTAGTAATGGGCTGCATTAAGATCATTTTAAGTGTTGAGAGGAACAAGACAGGGTTGCTGTTTGTCACTGCTTTTATTGCTCTAGCTACAGAACCATCAGCTGAAGCATTCAGGAGGTATTCAGCCATATTTTGTCTATATGTACATGGTAAACTACACAAACTTATCTTATATGCTATTTGACTTATGCCCAGTTAAACCTGACCTTCCAATTCCTAAATTAAAATCTCAATAATTTGTGCCTGCCCTGGATGTAAGATAAGATTCACCTGATGAGGCAAAACCTGGTTTAAACTAACAAGGTTCCGACCATCTATTCTACCACCGTTTTTAATTTTCCCTTTCCCTTAATTTTCACTATGGTATTAACCTGACTACAGAGACTTTCTGAGGATAAAGTGATCAGTTTCTGATGACTGTCTATACCGGAGACCTCATGGTGCTGGGTCTGTTCCTGAAACCCCTTACTACTCATGCCTCATTCATAACCATAAAGGCTGTAGGTGTTCAGACCATCTGGAGTTTGTGTCAAACACCCTCCTATTAATCTTTCTCATGCAAATGTTGTCCAGGTTGCTTGGGTCTAAATACAACCATCTTTAAGCTTCATATTAATTTGATTATGAAAATAAAGCATTAGTTTGCTTTGTATTCATGGTATCAAAGTTGTTGACATGCAGTGTGCATATGTGGAGCCTGAATATAATGGCATAAGAACAATGTCCATTTTCCTGTATTTAAACTTTGCCCCAACAGTAGCCTGAAAGAAAAATGTTGGAAAAAGAAAGAAAGGCAAAAGTTCTAGACTGCATGGCAATCAGTGAATTCTCTTCTCTCATCAGTCCACCTTTCTGTGAAAGCCACGAGTAGAAGCACAACTTTTCCTTGCTCCTTTTGAATGTCCTCAGACTGCTCAATGCTTTTGTAAGGACTTAAATGTTCTTTGGGCCATAGAGCATGTGGACACCCCTTCCAACTGAATAGCTTCAGCTGCACCCATACACCATGCAAACACATTCTAAACCATTGTTTGCTTCCAGCTTCAGCCACAGTTTGGGGAAGCTCCTGTCCTGTTCCAGCATAACTGTGCCCCTGTACAAAAAGTGAGCTCCATAAACACAAGATATGCCCAAGTTGATGTGGAAGAACTTGAGTGGCTGCACAGAGCCCTGACTTCGACCCCACCAGACACCTTTGGATGAACTGGAATGTTGGCCCTTCTTGCCCAACATCGGTGGCCAACCTCACAGATGGTCTTGTGGCTGAATGGACACAAATTTCCAAAATTTGGTTTTAAAAAAAAAAAAAGCCCCTCCAGAAGGTAGAGGCTGTTATAACAGCAAAGGGGAGGTACAATGGCATAATAATGCCCACAGGTTTGTAATGAGATGCTCAACAAGCACATATGGGTGTGATGTTCAGATGTCAACATACTTGGCCATAGTTTATCTGAAATTTTACATAGCTCTCCACTAAAAGGAGCCAAGTTCATATCCCTACAGGTGTCTTTGGATGAAATGGCATAGGTTCCAAACCAGAGACCCTGATTAAGACTAAGCAGTTGATGATGGATGTGTTAACCACTATTGTACTTTTAAGAATAATTTTAAGAAATGCTATCAACTAAATGTGCTAATACTAATGTTGAGTCAATGTTTTATTGAATAACTTCTGAACTCAGCTGGGAGGGAGGGTTAGAAGTTGCTGTTAGGAATCTTTGCAGAGTTAACCGTGCTCTTTGTGTCTTAGAACTGAAAGGACATGTTGCACATGCATGATTCTTTTCCAAATAACAAGACAAAAAAGGTCTTCCCTAACGTTTAGGCACGTAGTGTGGTGGCATAATGAGTAACACTGCTACATCGTGGAGCCTGGAATGTTCTAGTGTTCCCAGCCTGTGTGGTGTTTGCATGCCTTCCTGTAGCTGTGTGGGTTTAATCACAGCTGAAAGCCATTGGTTTCTAAGTAATTGGTCACTCTCAATAGCCCAGCATGTAGCCACCCTACGATGACCTGGTGTATGATCCAGGATGTAGTTTTACGACCCAAAGCCCAACGATATCAAAAATCCCTGCCCAGTAACACTTGAACCTGCAGACTTTTTTTTTTTTTTTTCCTCCATGCACGAAATCCAACGTTCTTGTTTTCACCCACAGTATGTGTTGTTCAGTATCATTGGCATAATGCCATTCCGCACAGTGAAGGCAGTCTCCCAACAGGGTGGTGGGGCTGGGGACAGGCAGTCAGCGGGAAGACGGTGAGGCTGCTGGCCCTCATACCCTTGGAGGGGCAATCAGGGCTCTGCTGCTTCGCACAGCATGCAAGTAATGATGCTACAATCAGGCTGCTTTCTAATCAAGTTTGGCAAGGAGCGATTTTCATCACAGCCGTCCTCCGAGTTTCCTCCTTGCTCCCAAAATGTTTCGCAGATTAATGAGCATTGCTATTTTTCCGCTTGCTGATATTTTGTGATGGAAACAGTATTTTAAGGGTATGGGCAGAAATAATGAGACTGGCTAAACTGAACGAGTCTAGAAGGATGGAGAAAGAACTACGTTGAGGTGAATTAAGGTTGAAGAGGTTCCATCGGTAGTGTAATGATTTCTTAGGTGACGGATAGTCTGAGTTGTTTTGCTTTTTTGTTGCTTTTGAAATTCGGTGTTATGACTGCTGTAGTTGGGCTCCATGAAGTTAGTGGAGCTGCACGTAAGGGGGGTTAAAGGGCTCACTCACTAGGAACCAAACCAAGGGGTATTTCTAGAAGGGTTTTATTGTAACAAAGTTAACCAACCAACGCTTCCCCCCCCCCGACTAAATGGTGAATATCTACATAAAAGGTTATGTGCTCGAAGGTGTCAGACAAAAAGCAAACTATTCTATTTTGTAAACCAGACCAACTATCTTAAACCCAGAAAGAAAACGTGGCAAAGCCAAAACAAAGTCCTCCATGTTTGACTGACTATGCTGCTCTCAGCTACCTACCTAACTAAACACATGAATGGGACACCATATTTCATATAAAATCGTACATGTGCAATAAGTCCAACAACCCTCAAAATATGCACAATCACAAATCCACTTACAACCTAGTCAAAAACCACCAAAAGGCAACTCTCAAATGAGACAGTGTATGAACTAAATAGCGGTGAAGCCTAGAGATGACTGCTCTGGATGAAGTGGTAACTGGATTTGAACCAGAACCAATGCCATACAGTAGCTCTGCACAGAGGTCGCATTCATTTAGTTGATGACTAAACAATGTTTTTAGAGTGACTTACATTGCAAAAACATTCATTTTTGAACCCCCTTGTGCTGGTCAAGGCCAGTATGGTTCACAACCTATCCCACAGTCAGTGTTAGGGCTAGGATCCTGGGCCATACTGAATATGCAGGGAACAAGGAATAGATGGAATGGAGTAAATCAAAGGTTGGCCACACAATTGATCCCGAAGGTGATTTGGAGTGACCGATTACTGAGACGCGTGTCTTTGGATTGAAGGAGAAACCCAGGAAATGAAGAAGACCATGCGAACGCCAGAGACGGAGCTGAATTCACACCCACACATCCCAGGCACTGAGATGTGGCAGCAATACTCACTATGCACTCAAAAAAATGAATGTTATATATTAAAAGAATGTTGATCAGGTGCAAATTATTTATTTGTATAACTTTTCATTTTGACTTTGGATGAAGTGAATTTCACTACTGAGTCCCAAAAGTGTTCTCTGCAAAATGTCTGCATTGTCATTTCTGTTTTTGACAGACTTTAAAATGCTGAAAATGTATATTTATTTTTAAGTCCTTCTAACAATCTTGACAAGCATGTCGACATCTACGCACCTAGTGGAGAAAATGAAGTTATATTAAAGCCCGGTCCAAGACTTGTGTGAGATTTAACGCATTTCCAAAAAATCCTCCAGGATGTTGATCAACAGATGGCTGCTTTCCTTGCGGCTGAAGTCAACAGACACAAGCATTTACTGTGCTTTCTTTATCCAGCATGGTTTTGATCTCATTAAAGATCTACCCAAACCTTATACTAAAACAAGTACTCTTTATATACAGCCTGCAAGTAACTGTGTTCTTTCTGGGCCTGCATTACATTACTGAAACCAGCTGTTGCTCATGAGATTTTAAAAATTGTCTTGAGTCCTTTGAATTGAATATTTTGAGGATGCTATCAGAATTGTTAAATGATTAAATCAGCTGTTAACCTTCAACCTTTATGCTCAGTTTCTTGCACATTTTGTCAATTTTCTGGAAACTCTTTAGTAGCCCAGAGGAACAGATGGTGATGGCTGCAGACTCGTTGCAGATTTACCTGTCCCCCTGCAGCTAACAGACACACATGCTGTCAACCCCCTCGCCGCCCTCCAGCCCCTGTAACTCAAGTTTGACCTACATTGCCCAACCCTTTGAAGCACATCTCTCAGACTCACACAGGCCCTGGTTGACAGGACTGCAAAACCTGAAGGAACCCTATTTCCAACAGGGGGGAGATATCGCCAAGGTGCACACTATGGTTTACTTTTCATTTTCATCAGATGATGTCTGAATAACCGATTTTATGAAAGACCCTTCCCCTGCTGGAGCTTGAAGATTATTCACTGATATGTTTAGTCAACAGGATGCATGCTGTGACGGTTGCTGCTCGCCGTTGCTCTGTGACTGCCTTCGAGGAGAAAGTGCACAAGAACAGCTTGACTAAAAGTGCAAAAAAACATCTGTCAGCTCCACAAGAACAACTCCGGCAAAAGGAGACAAGCAATTTTCCATATGGAGGAGGTTCTCTACTAAAAATTTTCCCAAAAGTGAAACATGAGGGTAGAATTGCTGTTAAAGTTCTGTTCAGACATAAGTATGCATTAGGCTCATTCTGTCTGCTTTGCATGTGCTCTCTGGCTGCTTGGTTTTCCTCCCAGAGACCCGTGTCAGGTTAATGGTGACTCCATTGTCACAAACCATGTCCTTGGTTTGTCACAAAGTCTTAATGTGTGTAATTGGCTGCTCTGTAATGAACTGGCATCTTGGCTAAGGTGTGCCCTAAGCAGCCAGGTGCCCTGTGCTTGCTTTGCTTTCACAACCAGTTGTTGACTGTGTGAAATGCAAATATTCTGGTTGACCACTTGTGTTTTAAATATAACCATGTCCATTACTGTTGGCCACTTTTAGGATTCAGAATCATAGAGCATCAGGCTGTGAAATAAACTAATCTTGTCTGGGGGTTATCGCATGGTGGTTACACAATTATTCTGAAATTTTTATTTAAACCAGAAGAAAACCCACACAGATACAGATAGGACATGTGGACTCCACACACACCGAGCTGGATTTATAACCAAACAGCGCAGTGCTACTCCCTGAGCAGTCATGCTGCCCTTTCATGTCGGTCATATTATTGCTTTATGCTTTATTAGACTTGAAACAAAGTTTTAGATGTCTTACAAGAATAATTGAATGACTGTACAGATGTTCAAATGTAAACACAGGATTCATTCTGGGAACAGAAGAGCTGCCTTCAAGTAACAAACTCATGTTTTTATTACAGCACCATGTTTGCAGAAGTAAATAATCCATACCTTGCACTTTATATATCTGCATATAGAAGTATGCTGGTTTCTCAACTTGTAAACAAGTGTCTGTTCACAACTCTGTTCATAACTGCAAGCTGATATTCACCACAAAAGTCACAAATAGAGGAATGTCTGTTTTCAAACTTTTATTTTTGTTATGCTGTGATAAATGAAACAATTTATGAGAGCAAGGTTTTGTGGAAAATGTTGCTGACAGCAATAATCTTTAAAAGACCTTTGACTCGAGGCTAAAATTTGTAAAGTCAATATTTTAATTGAAACAATTCAGAAATGACAAAATAAAAATACTTTCCACAAGCTTCTCCTCAGTGCCAGTTGTTGCTCAAAATGTCCCATCAATATGCTGCATCGTCTGCTTTGGTAGCGGGGATGCCAGGTTGCTGTGTGGAAAAGGTGCTGAACGAAGATGCTCCTACACAGCTTTCCTGTTTTTGCTCTTGGTGCAACAAGTAACTGAGTACAAAATTGAGAATTACAGTTACTCCATTTCAGATTGATATTTTAAGAAATAAATCAAGAGGACACAGCTATAAACTGGAAAAATTTCAGCAATGCACATTTTTAAGTTAAACATGGTTCCCCTATGGTATCATGATGTGGAATTCACCCTTTTGAGAAAGCAAACCACTTATCTATGAAATGCATTTCTATTTCACTGCTCATACATTTCAAGGTCAAAAGTGGTTATCTTAAGTGCATTTTCTATGTTTCTAAAATGTTTTACAGTGACTCTTCCCTCCCTACCTGCTGGTGGTCACCTTCTTGACAGTTATGCCGGGTGACCAGTGGTCATTCCACAGACACCTGCATTGCCTCATATTCAATGGAGGCCTCGTGGAGATGCTAAATAAAGAGCGGACCCTGAATGTGAACATCCAGGCTCAAACCCTACACTCAACCAGAGTTAATGGCCATGCGACAAGTGGTTCAAAAACCCATTTGATGTGGAAGATTGGAATTGAAACCTCACTACTGAAACAGGTGGCTGCTGCTAAGTTTCGCATAGCTGACGCTGTTTAACCCAAAGATTCATGTGCGAAGGGAAATGATTCTCAAATTGTATCTCAACCGCAACCCTAGCCTTGCTTTGATCTATAAAACTTCTCATTCTGTGACGAATAGATGTATGTATGAGGCCAAACCCATAACTTGGCATCACTGCACATTATATGTATTTAAAGGAAGAGATGCTGAAGCCTTTGGACACTTTGCTTGTTATGCTTTGGACAAAGAGCAGCCAAATGAAGGGCTTTATGAATGATTACATAGTGGGAACTAAGCATGGTTGGCTCTCTCAGGGCTTCATCAAGCACGCACAAGGAGAAATCCTATTTCTAAAAGCTAACACAAGCACTCCTCTGATTCAATAATCTCCCGCGTGCTGTTTTACATACCAAATGGTGCTGGGGCAGAGGAGGTTGACTAGAGAAATCTCATTAAATGCAGGCTGACCTTGGTACATGCGATGAATGGGAAATAATGGGTTTCTAATGTGTGTGCCTCCGGGTAGATTTAGTGCAGCCGGCGGGAACGGCCTCCAGCAGGAGCAAAGGAGGCGATAAGCAATGGCTCTCCATGTAATCGTAGCTCTGCAGAGATGTGCACCATGATCCGTGTGTATAAACTTTGCTGAACAGCGTTTTCATTATTATGGGAGTGAGCAGATTGCGAGTCAATACAGGACTAAAGAAAAAACACCAAGATGTTTACCTGCCTTCCCATCAAATACCAACAGTCCCCTTCAGGTGCTTCCAGTTTGTTTTGCAAAGTGTTTATGATTAGGAAAATCTGGCCTGGCTATGCTTTTTACACTAGAGATTACACTGAGAGGCTTGGGTCTGGTTCTCCATTGAAATATCAGATTTTTTTGTAGCTGGGGTTTGACTTGCATTTATACATGTTGAGGCATGCAAAAGCTAGTGGTAGAAAGTATATGGAGACAAATTTCAAATTTGCAAGGTCTGTTCTACTTCTAGAACAAAAGAGGAAATGAACAAACAATGTAAAACACTTGTGGAGGGTGTGGAGTTTATCCACAGCATCCTCACATCTCCATCCAGTGACAGCCAGATGCAGTCAGTTCTTTCCCTTTAAATTAAGGTGCAGCCATGCATTGTTTTGAATTTATGTAGATGTGATGTAAAAAAAAAAGGTTACATAATAAATGGTGGAAGCTTCTCTAAACCATCACAAGGTTCCTCTACTGGTGGCTGAGTGAAATGCCTCCTTCCAGTCATTTTTATTCAGCAGGCCAGTCCCTGCCCCTTTTCCTATGTTTGAAACATAAGCTTCTGCCTATCTGCTTATCCCTAAAGCAGTTGGCCCCTCAGGGACATTATTAAATCATTCCCCAGAACAGAACTTTGTATAAATAACTTATCAATCATTGCAAGTTCATAAACATAAGGCCGACAAAATGCTGTCATAAGAATACAGTTTTAGCAGATAGTCAGGTGTTCAGCATGTACTAGAGGGCTGTTGGCCTCATTTAGGCCAGAAAGCTAAAGTGCTGACCACTGTTGGAAAGAATGGATAAAAGCAAAATATTTTGCATTCTTTGCTGAAACTGTCTTCACAAGCATTTTTAACTTTTCCACAAAAACTATATTTTTACCTATTGATTACGTCTGATTAAATACCGATTTCCACAGGATATGAAGGTGGGAATATTCCAGAATGCATGTTCATTACTTTTTTAAATCATACATTCACATTTATTCAGAATTTACTCTTTTCCCTTATACAGCTCAAAGTAATACTGGAAAGTATTTGTATGTACATATTAAGCCAGGCAGTCAACTGTAATTATCAAAGTTTAGATCATTCCAATGGAGCAAGTTGGAACCCATTAGCACTACAAGTCAGCAAAGGTAAAAGTTCACCACTTGTCAAACAATACAGTGTAGGATGGTCTGAAACCAAACTCTATCCTCACCTGACCCTCAGTGGTCTGGTGTTAGAAATGAATGATTGTAGATGTTGTGATAGAATGGAATATAACAGGATGGCGTGGGATAGGATTGGATGAAATTGGGTGGAAAGGGATCATGTAGGATGGGATAAGATGGGAATTTATGGATTCCTGCTGGGCAATTTGTTGTACAGCAGCTGAACTCATAGGACCCACAAGACAAAAGTGAGATACTCAGACAAAAGCAATAAATTATCAGAAGCAAGCAAATTAAATAAAGCAGAACACTAGGCCCTTGTTTAGCACTATGGCGCTGGATGGCTGTTGGTGGTAAAGACCCCCTAGAGTGCTGCTTAGTGCATCAGAGTTGAAAAACCTGGTAGCTGAAAGAGCTCGTGGCAATCCCTTCATTTAGGGGATATGAGTTATTGTCCATGATGGAGTGTAACTTCTTCCTCATTCTAACATGTGCCATGGTGTTCTCAAAAAAGAGTTCTGACTCATGACAGAACCGGCTTTCATGATGACTTTGTCTGTGCCTCAACCCCCCCACCCAGCACCCTGCAGCATGAAAGATCACCCTAGTGAATGCTATCAGGTAGAACATGTGGAAGAAGTTGCTGCACATGTTAAAGAACCCTAGCCTTCTAAGAAACTACAGCCTGCTTTGTCCTTGCGTCATCCTTGTGTGACCAGTTCAGTTTATTGTGGAGTGGACAACCTCCAGATCTGCACCATCAATAACCAGACATTAGGACTGTTTAGTATGGCAAAGATCAGCCAGGAGCTCCTTTATTTATTTATTTTTTGAGATCTTTTCAAGGTCTTTCATCACCCTATTCTGCTATTAAAGTCATCAGAAAACATCTGCAGGTGACACTGCCCTGACTTGTACTTCAAGTCAGAGGTGTAGAGTTTAAACAGGACTGGTGAGAGCTCTGTTCCTCGGAATGCACCTGTGTTGCTCACCACTGTGTTGGAGATGATGACCTGAAGCCTGACAAACTGAAATCTATTCCCCAAACCAGGACACCTTTGCATCCATATCATTTGGTGAGCTTGTCCCTCAACTCAGGTGGCTAGAGGAATGCTGAAGGCATTACAAAAACACACACACACACACACACACACACACACTTTATTGCTTGCTTTCTCCAGGTAGGAATAAACTTGTCGAAGGTGTAGATGGTTGCACAATTCACTCTCATTTGTACCCGGTAGGCAAACTGTAGGGGGTCCAGGTGGCCCTTTTTGAGAAGTCTGATGCAATCAAGCACCAACCTGTCAAGGGTTTTCATAACAGGAGATGTGAGAGCCACTGGCTTGAAGTCCTTCAACTCACAGGTGCCCTTTTTCTTAGGGGTAGGAACGAGGCAGCATGTTTTGGACATTAATAATGGACTTGGTGACTTGTGTGGGGGGAGCAGACAGCTAGTTGGCACATGCTTTGAGCATTCTGGGGATGATTATAACAGGACACACCTCCTTACCAGTGTGGAGTCTCCTCACCTGGTCCTCGGTGGTGGTTTAGTGAGAGCAAGTGGGGGGGGGGGTTGGATGTAGGTGTAATAATTGGGGAGGTGGATTGAATAGTGCCACATCAGACTGATTCAGCTCATTTGCTCAGACATGCTTTCCTCTATAGCCTCCTCTGTGGAATGTCTGTAGCCTGTGATTTTTCTCCACACCTTTCCATACCTCGGTCAAGTTGTTCTGCTGTAGCTTTTGTTCCAGTTTCTTCCAAAAGGCAGATTTAATTCTCGCACAGAGCCTTTCATTTGCTCTTGAACTTCCTGAAAGCTTAACTCTTTTACCAGATCTGAAAACATCCTTCATGTTTAGGAGGCCCTTTGAGTCTGTTGTGATCCATGGTTTGTTTTTTGGGGGTTTGTGTCAGCATAAAAATGTTGAGGCCCTCAATGTCCACTCCATATTAATCACAGAACATCTCCCCAGACATTGATACATCTCCAGATGTTAAGGCATGTTTGGATTTAGTTAGTAGCTGTCTGGTTGTGTAATAAATGAATATACATTAGATAAGTAAGCTTTTCATTTACTTTTTTGTCAGTGATTTATCAGTTTAAGTGTCACAACACATTTTTATGAACGTGTAAAAATTGCAGAAAATGGAAAAAAAAAAGCTGAATCCTTTCACACAGTTGAGTTGCCCAGAAGTGATGATCTAACAGAACTGAACAGAAAATTTCAAAAACTACCAAAGAAAGTTCTATTACTACAGCTATCAAAGAAACTCTGGAGGGAAACAGGTGTGGAAGAACAAGGGAGGACTTCATGATTTTTCAATTCTTGTCTTGGAATGCTCAGAGATGCAAATGGCCAGATATTGTATTGAACTGCATAATGAAGGCAGAAAGGAACGCATACGCTGTAGATCTGCACACCTAAGATGTCAATGTCCAGGCTGTGCTATTCCAGTCTGCATGATCTTGCACATAAGACATTTGTAATGAAATAAGCATAAAAGTCCTTATCAAGAAGGAAGTCCAGTGTAACATATGGGTTTTTTAGTTTTGTCAGCAACAGTGGAAGAATCGGTCAAGGAGCTTAAAAATTTATGCTAACAACTCTGGAAAACAGGAGGAGCAGTGACAAACAGGAGTGTTTAGCAAACAAATAAACAAACCCGTGTTGACTGGGAGTTTCATGCACAACCTCCTACCAACAACGAAATTTATACAAATAGACTCAGTAAATCTTCAGTTACAGATGTGAAACAGAGAGGAGGCTTTTTCAAAAATATTGTCATAGGTAGCTGACTATTCTGCTCCCTCAGCTGTTTAAATATTTGTCAGCGGGGCTTGAACTTTTTTGCAAAACCTCCAGCATCTGCCCTAGAGTTGGGGGGAAAACTATGGCGCATAGTGAGCTGATACTGTACATAGATTTTATTTCCTGCTACAACCATTTGTGTGGCTGAAAAACAGGTTAGCTGGTGGAATCAGATTAAATTCTTTTTATATTCCAGGAGCAAACTGAATAATTAAAACTGCTCAAAAGGAAGCATGAAGGGTTGAGCATACCGCAGAAAGGGGATGTGAGGGAGGAATAAAGCTGTTGCATACTTTTATTGCTTCACATGCCCACAAGGTGATGGTCAAACTATTCAACATAGAATGCAGAAAGAAAAACCTCTCAAGTACAAGCTGGATTGAGGGAGTGACAAGGAGTGAGCACCATTTTGCATTGTGTACCAGACTTTGAAAAAAGCTGGAAAACGCTGGTTATTTTACTGACCACAGCAGAACTTTGTATGCTTTCAGCCATGTTCAAATGTAGGAAGTACAGTACTCAAAGTAATGGGTGCACTAGAATGTCTGATAAACCAAATGAGTAAGTTTGTGCACTGGACAGGAAGCCATATTGAGAATGAGGAGAATCAATGGGTGTTACGACCCCTGAGGCATGCAGAGGTACAGGGATGCGATATTACATTATGGAGGACAGCAGGAATTGAGATGGGTTCCAAAAGAAGGGAAAACATGGAGGATTGGACGGGGAAAGTTGTTTGTTTGTTTATTGAACAACTGAATATGCAAAAGTGATAATGAGTACAAGATTTACAAATAAACAAAGACACTTGGGGGGTGGATGCGTGGTACCAAATGGAAAAACAAATGCAATGAATCCAAATAAAATATGGACAGAAAGGACAAATAAAGTTCTTCAGAGTCTACAGATGCCACAGCTAAGTTGCACTAACTAGCTAGCTACCCAGCCAAACCAAAATGCATTTAAACATTAAAAATCAGATTTACATCTGCAAAGTGTCTGTCACGTGACGTTCTTACCTGCCTGCTCCAGAGTCAAGCCAACAGCTGCTTGCAGCTCCAATGCTGGCTATCTTAAACTTTCCGAGACGTAAAAATCTTATTTGTAGAAGTTGAAGCGAAAAGCAAAAAAAATTGTGTGCACATAAAAAAAGTGACAAATGGCACAGTGCTGAACTTTGTGGCAGACACAGCGCGAGTACACTCGGCCTTCGTGAGAAATGGACCCAAGTTACACAAAACTTGCTGATGAAAAGATAAAGTGCTTTTTTACAGGATGGCTTTGTTCTTTTTGCCTGCTTCACACAAAAATGAACTTACTTACTGCCTGATGAGTTTCATTCCACAAAACAGAAAGACAATATACGCTTTATTTCCCCTCACCCAAACCATCTATATACTGCTTACTTCTTAACATGTTCACTGTCAACCAATCACAACCCTGGAATAAAACAAATTTAATGTCAAATTAATAGATAGAATGCTATTATTATTAGCAGTGCTTTTTCTTATTGTCATGCATAAAATAGATTTTATATTTAATTTTTCATTTTAATTAAAATACTACTTTTGCATAAGAAATAACAAAACAATATTTTATCTAATAGACTGATTTCATGTAATGAAATATAAGGAATAGGTATAGTTTTGTGTCTTGAGGCCGATGATTAATATTACGGGCTACAGCAGTCAGGAAACATGCCAAAAACTTATTCCACAAGAATACAAATGAAAAAAATTCAAGAAATGGTGCTTTTAACCCTTATATATGGATGAGGAAGCTGGGGTAGAAACTGTGTAGATTGTTTTGAACTATGATGCAACAGACTTTTACACATGCGATGTATACCCATAAAACAAACTAATAGATAGTGGATCCCATGGAGCTAGGAGAGGCAGAACTCTTCTTGTGCAAAGTATGGATTTTCAAAGCGGCAACATTTTGAAAAAGTCGCAGGAATTCTTTAAGAAAAGATACGCAGCCAACAGCTGGATGCCCTTAGTTACCAGAGTTATAGCCACACTTTTTCAAATCGTAGACCACAAGTCACAGAACATTCTAGAAACATGTTATTTATGTAAGTTACAACATTTAGCAACAGTGCGTGCATGTGGAGGGGGAATTGTGATTTTGTATGTTTGTCTTAGGGAATGTGTGAAATTGGGATGGACCGTGTGCCTGTTTTTGTACATCGTGCATGTCTGAGTGTCTTGTGTCTGGAGACTGTTTACACACCTATGTGTGTTCTGAACCCAAGTGCATAGAAATGAGACAATTGTGTTTGTTTATGTACATCTATTCTATGCGTACATGCTTCCGCCCTCACACCCAACCAAAATAACATCATTAGAAGTCACTTGGCACCATTCTGCTTCCCTCCCCGCTCTTTGCCACCTCGAGTCACTGCTCCTGTCTGGTGTCTGAAATCCACTTTATTTCCAAGCTAAGAGATGGAATTATCAAATCAAAAGGTGGGGGTCATTTTCTTTAGCACCTGTCAGGAACATTTAATCTCCTCCTGGTCCAGGAGCAGAGTGTAGGAGCTGGGCTGACCATAGCAAAAGTGGGAAATTGTGCCTGATGAGGTTTAGCGTGGAGCAGCTGCTGCCCACCAGGAAAGACCTGAATGCTTATGGGTTGAAGGCCGGGAGAAATTCATTCAATCATCCTAAACCCTCCAAGATAGCGCGCCAGAATGTGTGACATTGCTAGATTTTTGAATGATTGTCATTTTCCATTTAATTCAAGAGTATGAAAATTATATTTTGCTTAGCCATTTTACCATCTTTGTGGATTCACCAAGTTTTTCATCAGCTTTTTTGTCACTTGCTATCTGTTTATTTACCTTTCAAAACAAATGGCACCTTCAATGACAGATCCAGCACTTGCGTGAAATAAATGTCTTCTTTTTTAAAACAATCTAACTGACTGCTTGATTTGAACAGGTTTTCTGTTTCAGCTCATGTGCATATATATTTCAGTTGGCCACAAAACATAGTGGGCGAATCCAGGTGCCGTGTTTGGACAACAGAGAAAACAAGATGATCAGTATTGCAGAGATGCACCATTGCAAAGGCAACGGGAACAGTTTTCTGTGTTGCTGCTCCTATGTTTAAGAATCCACAGAAACAGTTAATCCGAGTTTTCGTGACTTTTTGAAGGCTTAGAGGCTCCTAGAATTCTAGAGGAGGACCTTCATTGCCACAGAGGAATTGTTTCCAGGAGTTCATGATGGTACCCCCATCTCTACAAGGATCTCCTGGTTTTGGCTGCTTACAGGCTGGTGAACAGACCCTGGGGGCAAAACCTTGCAGTGGGGATGGTTGCTATAAAAGTATGAGATGGGGGACAAGGCAAAGATGTGAAGAATAGAAAGCTAGAATTGCTCCTCTTTGTCATATCCATCCCTGTCAGAGCAGAATAGGTGCCATCACAAAGGTTAGAGCTCAGCATGCTGCTAAATGATTCACTGAGAGCAGAGAAGGAGATGCAGTCAATGAATCCTGCACTGGACGCATTCCACACTGAGGAGGTAATTGCAGGCAATAAGTGACCGAATTTATTCTGTTAACTTAAATGGGCTGATGTACCGAGAACTGAGTTTCTTAGAAGGGATTCTTGGCATAACATCAATGGCAGAGAGACATACACCGTGACAGATTGTAGTTTTCAGCCTGCTTGCATTTACTCAGCTCCAGTGACCAGCAAAAATACCAGACCATAGCAAAAATAAAAAAAAAAAAAAAAGATCTGTTATGAGGTATAAAGATGAAGCCAGTGTAAAATAAAGCATTGCTGCAACATTGTTTTTTCAGGTTGAGCAATAATGCCACTCTGATGCAGAAGCAACGCCATCTTCTCACAGGACTGGAAAACCGATTGATAGATTTGCATTTCCATTGATTTATTGGCATCTAAGAATTGTATTGATTCTTCATGCCTCATGTATTTGTTTACAGAATCATCAGAGACACACAATATGGTTTCACATTAACTGTTCACTGTGGTTAACCTGCCCCAGTTATAGTCAGAATGGAAACAAAAACGAATGCATAATTTAGTTTTTTTTTTTTAATAAATTCTCTTCATAATGAGAAATTATAATAAATAAAATATCTTTGCTGAAATCATACTTCCAATTATAACAAGGAATGAAGTTGATTAAAAAAAAGTTTTCAAACCTTCACTGTCCTTAACCATCTGTCCAAGTGAGAGCTGTAAATGGAGGGACTGAAAAAATACTACAAAACAAACAAACGTAGCCTACACACAAAAGAGTAGGAGTGTAAGTCCATCTTTGACAAAAGTCCAGCATCATAATGACGGGTATTCATTATTGAATCATTCAACCCTAGTATTTTTTTTTTTTTACTTTTCATGCCTTGTCTGTTTTGTATAATTCCATTATGTCCTCTCTATTTTCTTTTTACCTTCTGCACACATTATGGTAAGACTGCCACTTTGAAGAAAGTTCTAGATTTCTAAGTACCTCCATCACTGATAATTTTCACACAAGTATGTAGGGATGGGAGACTAAAAGGCTTTAAATGGTTTTGGTTTTCGGTACAAGTGGATAAGTGACTTTTAGGCTGAGAAAGATGGTCCGGTCTGAAAGATGGACCAGGAAATCGGGAGAATTAGCGTCCTTTGCAAATGCCTGAATGCATCAGTGACGAATAAAACGCAAATTCTGAAGAAGCGTTTGTAAACCTTTTCTAAGCTTTATTTTGCTTTATCGTTGCATCTACAAAGTATGAAGTATCATCTAATATATAAATCCCAACAATCTGCTACCTGTTCTCTTGAACTTAGCCAGGATACTCCTGCCCATCTGGTAATGTTTTAGGCTTTTAAGCACTACTCCTCTTCTCCAGTCCCTCTGAAGATCTTAGTTCTGCCAGGATTTATTTAAATACTTTGGTTCTGATTTACAGTTCACTGGAGGACCATCTGGAACTGCTGAAAGTCAGCACCGCAGTGACAATCTTTAAGTCTTTTTTATGTGTGTCACTGTGACATCTATGTGATGAACCTGTGCTTGTACCTCTGAACACCGGAGACATAAGTTCCAGTGGTTTCTCCTGCATGCCTGTCTGAAATTTTGCAAACAGAACTGCTTTTAAAATGAAGCCAATTTAGAAGAAGCTCCCAGTGAAGTCTTTTTGTTGCCTGTGCTCACAAAGTTCTGGGACTGTTGACATCCAGTAAAGCAGCAGGTGCTGTAGTGGTTAGAGGTCAGTCTTCTGCTTGAAGGCCCCAGGTGTCCATCCCACCTCCTGCTTTGGTACTGTTGAGCAAATTTCTTACCCTGAATTGCTATAGTAAAAAATTACCTAGCTCTGTAAATGGGTAAATCATTGTAAGCAGCTTAGCACTGTAAGCTGCTTTGAAGAACAAAATAAGTAAATTCTAAATAATAGAATAACCAAATATTAATCACCATCCATTATCTTTATCAACTTTATCCCGGAATTCAGAGCATATCCTGGAATCACTCTATGATAAGATATGAAATGACTTGTGCACACAGTCCCACACTGTTGTCAATTTGCGGTGACCAATTAAACCAAAGCACATATCTCTGGACTGAGAGAGGAAAATAGAGCACCTGGAGGCCATGTGAACTCCACACAGATGAAGTTGGATTGGAACCCATGTCTAGGTAGCCCCACCACTGTGCCGCTCTAGGGATAAACCTGTTTCTGCATTTTTTTAAATTGTTTAAATGCTTTGCAAGTTTTTACTTGCGAATATAAGTTTGCACTTAGACTCACTTTTAACTCATCTGCCCACATTATCATCCTCATTTTTATAATCATCATTACTATTATTATTGAAGGAAAGACGACCATTGCACCATCACTGCTAGTCTGTACTGGCGGCAGTACGATTCCATTAACGAATTCTATTCATGCCTCTTTCTGTTCTTGCCATCAGCATACTGCAGCAGGAACTGGGATTTTGACTGAACTGGGCCTACATTTCTACTCTTCAGTCGCTCAGTTTTAGTGACCGTATATCCACCGGACCCTCTTGTTCACTCCTGTCAGTCGAGAACAGTTTGCTTCCAGGCTCAATCAGTTCTGCATTCACAGGCGCCTTTCTGTTCACTACTGTTGCACAAAGTTACTATTTCTGCATTTTTAGACTGTTTCCGTTTCCTTCCAAGAGTCCGGCTAGTCTGTTTTTTTGTAAACTCTTGACACTTTGACGTGCTAAAATCGCAAGAGGTCGATTGTTGTCAAGACTCACCGGTGATGGCGTCTCATTGAGAAGTTGCTTACACCACACATCTAGTCTATAGAACAGCAGCTGAGGAACTGCTCTACACTGTTGAAATCCATTATGTCCAACATTAGTCAACACCTGGGGGGGGGGGGGGGTGCATAAACAGCTAAAGTTTACATAATGTAAAGTTAACATGAAAAGGCAGAAACATAAAAAAATATTTTCAGCAGCTTTTTTTTTAATTATTTTGTGCGAAATAAGTTGGTTTTGGACAAAAATTCTTCATCACCTTAGTGAAAGGGGAAAAAAAGTGTGTTCTGATGATGAGAGATGGACCAGAAGAACGCATATGAAAGCATGTTTTTAGCTGGTGTGCCTGTGGTTCTTGTTATACAGATTTAGATACAGAAATGGAAATTCTGACATGCATTTTCCACTCCTCCTCGTAGACAGTTTTGGCTGCCGGCTGTGATGTCCGGCTGGCAGATGTCTGTCTACAAGCTGGCCAGCTTTTAATCGCATCCTCTCGAGGGCTGCATTTCAGCCAGTGTGATGGAATTTCAATAAGAGTTGTGTTAAGGAGGCCTTGGGAGCTAATTGCTGTCTGCCTGCTATCTGGGTTGGCAGGCTGTAGAGCTGAAACCCAATCTATCTGGTAATTACTGCAGTGACCAAGAAGTGGCAGCCATAAGAGAAGGTACGTGTTGACCTGGAATGGGAGGCGGAATGGCTTCCCACACCGCTTTCACCCACAGGACAGGCCGACTCCACAGCCTTGCAGTAATGATGACTTTGGGCACCTTCGCCCAGACATGTGACAAGGTGTCGGTGTTGAGCTCAGGTACGGTTAAAGGTGCGACGTAATTAATTCCTGCACCTCTAAAATGTAAACTATTCATTTAAATATTATGAGACGAGATCTCATGATTATTCTAGGCTTGTCCCTTACATCTAATAGGCCTCTTGGAGCTCATGAAAATCTGGCAACTTCTCCAAAAGTCTGGAGGCAAAGGGACCTGGTGGGGACCTGCCATGCCTCATCTGGCCATACCGTGGAACACTCCGGCAAATAAAAATCTGGACGCCGCACAGCAAAGCCCCCGAAACAATGTTATTCCTCAAGTCAGTCCCCAAGCCTAGAGTCCTGTGGGCTGAGCAGTGCAGCTCTCCTGGAGCACCCAAGGAGCCACCAACAAAAAAAATATGACTGTTAACTGCATAACAAAGAACAAGCGGGGTACAAATGACTTGACGTGAAGCTGCTTCCAAAAACTCATTGGGTACAATTTTCTGCCTTTGTATAAACCCCATTACCACCCACTGTACAAATATATTCCCCACCAGCTTTGGAATGCGGCAACTGCATATTTTACCAATTCGCTGACTGCTTTCTCAGTTAATTTTCTTTGCCAAATTACTTTTTTTTCTCTTTTCTATATTAATTTCTACATTTGTACATTTGTAGTGTAACAGACTTTACACTGCTCCCATGGAGCCAGCATTGTTTATCAGTTAAGAGGTCAGGTCAAGGTAAGGCCACTTCACAAGAAGAGCACACGGTGCTGTGAAGCACATTTGTGCAAATTGTTTTCACCATGGAGGGCCCCTTTCCTAACTTTCATAGGGTGCACAAAAAAATTTGGAAAAACATGCAGTAGGCAACCTTTGTGCAGCAAAGGTGATAAAAGATTTTTGCCCTGACAGCAGTGTATTTTTGTACATGTTTTGGCAGTTTTATTTTACTAACCATGCTTGCATTTCATGACCCATTTATTGAGGCAGAGGTGAACATTAGCAGGGGTTGTGGTGGTGAACAAATCAGCTGTGCCCGGCGTTCAAGTCTTCTTAACCTGTCAAGTCCCTGGATGAGGTGGAATCAGGTATTGCTGTCCACCTGGACAAAAGACAGAGGAACAGGAGAAAGAAAAGGTGAAAAAGGGAGGTCAGGCATTACAAGTATGACCGGTATCATCTGAACCCTCCAAAAAGGATGGGAGACTCAGGTTGGGGTTGTTAGCTGACTTACCTTGAAGTGGGAGTCAGAGCAGTGGTTTGGGGAAGAGAGGAACAGTTTATTGGACAATTTGTATATTTCTTAATATGTGTTTATTTATCTTCAAATATGCAGTTGGTATGCTGATGACAAGTTCTAAAAGAGAGTAAAATTAGAACTAGAGAGTTAAAGCTCAGGGGATGACTTTTGGATTGGGTTATGTAACAAATGTGATGGGATGCGGTGGCACAGTGGGGTAAGTACAATCCAATCATGGCTCCTGGGCTACTTGCCTGACAAGGGGTCCAAGCCTAGTTCAGGGGTGGGTGTGTGTGTGAGGGGGATTCAGGTTCTCCTCTGTGTTTGCACCCCTCTAAGGAAAAAATATGCCAAAAGAAAATAATGGCAAACCACCTTATGTTCTTCCTTCCAACCACACCAGTGGTTGCCTAGGAGTAAGGCATGACTCAATAGTAGTTTCCATTCCAGAATGTGACAAACATTCTTTTTTTTTTGCAATAACTTTTCTATGCATGTAATTTCTATGCATATAATTTTTGCTTAGAATTATGTTATAAAGTTTTTTTTAATGTGAGTGTATACGTATATAAGTACTTTCTACGGTTTCTTGGACTCTTGCTTTGTACATACGCAGAATCGATCCGTTTTTGTTTTACAAATAGCTCACTGGGGGGGTGAGACCGACATCTGTGATAATAACTGTGTCCCGATCGGGCTATGTGGGTGGCAAATTATAATTGAAGGAGACGATTGTTACAGCCCGCCGGATTCCACAGTTCTTGCTGCATACCGACCGCTATAGCAATAAGGAGTAACTCTGGAGACAAAAATGTCTGACTCTTCAGCTGTTAATTGGAAACGAGCTGCATGGAACTTCAAGGTGATCACCTTATTCATCGCCCTATTCATTGCAGGGTTTACAAGAAGGAATCAGAAGCACCATTGCGTTCCAAAGACAGACAAAAAACTATTGTGTCATTTTTCTTGTGTCCGCTCTCGGTTGTTAATAACTAGAGCACAGATCCTTTTTTGACGAAAGATGAATTGGGCTATGTGGCACTGAAGGACTATCTGTGTGTCCAGCATTGTGATCGATGTGCCACCGGCTGTCCCCAGGGCTGCCTCTGTATGTATGAAGGCTTCAGAAGAGAACAAAGCAGATAGGAGAGAAGCCTTGCTTGCATGGGGTTGTGTTTTTCTATAAACACCCTGAGAGGTGAAGGAGACAGACATCAAGGTGAGAACAAATTTATATTTTAAAACAGGGCAAGTACGGAGATAGAAGTGGACTTTTTTCTGAAAGGTAACCGGGTAAAGAAATAATAATTGCTTTTGGAGATTAAAAGAAAAAAAAATGGGCATGTGGCCTACAGCTAAAGGTGTTTAAAACAATAAAAAAGGAAAGGAAATTGTGAAGTACTGTTCATCCTGGTGATTATCATTTGTCAGTGCTGCTGTCCACGTCAGCATAAATAAATGAACGATGTGGTGGATTCACGCATTTTCGTTTCCTTTCCTGTCTCACACTTCATAGCCACGATCATCTGCCGGCGCTCAGGATCCTTCTCTTGCGATCTGATGAAATTGCACGGATCATTTACCGCTGAAATACAATCCAATAAACTCTGTGTGGTCATTTCCATCACCTGAACATCTTGTATATGGTAATTTTAACATACAGTGAAATTCATTTGAACCTCTGGGGCCTCTTGGAGGAAAGCCTTCCAAGTGATTTTTACAAGGTCAATTTCTGGCAAGGTCATCTGTCTGTTCTACTTATATCCAAACTCACGGATGATGTCTTCTGCTTTTACATGATAAATGGCTATGGTTTAACACCAGATTAGAAGATGGATTATGTCAATGGAAGTTAGCTTTTGCTTTAAATAATATACATTTAGGAATTTAACAGAAGAGTAGAATGCACCCGTATTGTGGGAAAACCATAGGTAATTGGTGTTTAACCGAACAGACCCTCAGTGGGTTCAGCAAGATACAGCCTTTGTGTTTTCTTAGGTGCTATTAGGGTTAGTTATATAAGTTTGTCCAAGTCAAGGTGTTCCCTAGGGCTTAAATAGGTCGTTTTTTGGTCTCACACAAAGCACCCAGCAATAAGGTGGGCTCAAATGCTAGAGTTTATTTACAGGTGGGTTGGCGGATGAAGTGAGGAGAAGGTCCTACAAAGACAGTTGGACTTGAGTGCGATGAAAAAAATGAGTGAGACGCTTGGAGGGTGGGACGTCACAAAAGCGCAAAAATGTGGTGGGCTGAGGACTTGGGGGAACAAAGAGGGATGTCAAGCACCAAAGGAGGAGGTAGGCTGAGGACCAAAACAAACAGAGCAAACTCGTACTTAAAGTAGGTAAGGAACGATAACTACCGATGCTAGCAGAGAGTTACCGGAGTCTCTCTGTTTTAAAGACTGATGTAAATGTTGCCATGGAAACCAGGTGTGCTCAGTCCTGCTGAGCTGCTTCTGGTGGTCAATCATGGAATGGCTCTCAGGGGTGGTGACACACATTTACTCCTTAAGCCCTATATTCTTTCGTTCACTGCCATAATTAGTTTTTAGGTTTCCAATATTTTGGTGGGCTGTGATGGAAGAGAATTGCTTTAAAATGAATCATTCGATTGCCTGAATCTGTTATACCATTAGATATGAAGCCCTTCTCCAGTTATCGAGGACGAACATGGAATATCGAATATGGTGTAGCACATAAATTAGTAAAATAAGCTACCTGCTAAACATTTTCTCCCTGAATTAGTCTGTAAAATAAATGCAGATGTCCAATAATAGCAACAATAAAATATGTGCTGTCAGGTAGGTTCTTTCGAGTATTACATGATTGACAAGAGAGAAAATTGGGGATAAAGGGGTGGGGAGAGCAAGACACTACAGAAATCAGGAGACTACATTGTTGGTGTGATTTAGTCCATTTTTGGCCCTTCCTAGACAGCGCAACATAACCATCCCTGCTGAACTGCATATCCCACTCGCCTTGAGCTGCTTCTTACCTGTGTCTTTGTGTGCATTTTCCCTGAATACTGATTGCGCTCTTGTGTCGCTGTGAACAGGCTCTGTCCTGTTCTGTTCAGCTGTGAAACAAACAAACAAACACATAAATACATAAATAAATGCCTCTAAGATAATAACACAGAAACTAAGTTTGACATATTTTGCCATTTTGCTACTTACATGTAAATTGTTCCTTTTATTTATAATTCATTTTAAGAAATGACAATGATTGGTGATGTTTGCAGCACATATCTAACACAACAGACTGAAATGGATGGAAAAAGAACATTTTTGCAAAGGAAATGGCAAACATTCCTCCTCCAATGTAGGTTGTATAGTTTGGAATCGATTTAAAAAAGCGCATCAGAAAGGAATGAAAGCTGAATTATTTTACTGTATATTAAAAGAAGTCACAATTTTTCCGACCAAACATTTTCCAGTACTTCTCTGCTTTTTCTTCCATTTTCAGTCTAGATGAGTTTTATCTTGCCAGCCTTCAACAAAAGAGCACAGGAGGGTGACATTAGCAACATTACTGCCATAATATAATTATCTAATATATGTGAAAAGGTATTCTAACCTCATAGGTACTTTTGTTTACCTTGCAGAATAACATCAAGTGCCCATTGTGTTTATTGTCAAATATTGCCATTAGAAGAAGAGTGTAGAGCATTTTTATTCTACAATGACTATTTAGTTTGTTTCAAGCGTTCACAAACGGGCAATAAATGAAATAAATGCAAAGCATTTAACGTAAGTGTGACGGACAGGACAAAGAAAAGAGGCAGACCTGAATTCGGATCAGCACCGGCTGGCGCGCTTCGAGGTTATCTGGAGTGTGCAGCTAAGACTTTTTGCTGGAAGATGTGCTCATTTGGAACTGCTTCCCACAGACGCTATCATGCAATTTGCATGTACATTCTTCCATATAACAATGACTACGGCACAGCGAAAAAAGGTCCCCAGAAATATTTATGTAATATTTATGTATTCCCTTAAATCATGCATGACTGTCAGTCGTCAGTCCTCCGCTGCCCTTTTGGAGTGAATTACTTTATGATGTTGCTTTTGATGAGTGACAGATGGAAAAGTTCCTGATTTTATTTATTTATTTATTTATTTATTTATTTATTTTTTAACAACATAACATTTTATTTAAGAAGACAGGACCACAATACTTTTTTGTTATCTGCTTCGAGCTTCAAAGTTTCATCACACAAAACCACTTGAACACCTTCCACTTACGGTCTAACTAATTTTGCAGTCTTTAGTAGTTTTGTATGGTCACCAAATGTTGTGCCTTTTGTTGTACCAAGCATCTCGGAGGAGTGCTCCTTAAATTCAAACTTTTTCCAGATGCTGTCTGATGGCTATTTTCCCAGCTACCTGGAATCACAGTGCAACCCTTCCGCATCGGTTTTCTGCAGTGGAACAGCGCCAAGGCAACAAAACCCCACCTCAAAGCTGATAGATGTCACCAATAATTAAGAATGAACTAATTCTGCATTCAGCTTTTGGTCTTTCTTCCTTGAGAAGACTTTGGCAGTTATGTGGTGGCAGTCTCGATCAGCAGTGACACTGGTGATTTAAAAAGCCGAAATACACAAGTTTGACTTAATGATAGTAATCGAGTTTGATCATTAAAAATAACACGCGGCATCAAATATGTGCAAAAATAGAAAAACATGGAAAGGGCACAAACATGTCTTTCCACAGCTTTGTGCCGACATCTTATTAGAAGAAAAGTAAATGTCAGGAAATTCCTATGTGCTCGGTCGTGTGCCCAGAGAGACTTGCACCAGTGTGTTGCTCATAAATGTCTGACACATTTTCCGTCGATAAAGCGCACCTTACATACATGTACAACTTACCTGGATGCTGTCCTTCACACAGATGTTCTCAGCGCCACTATGAGCTTTGTAATCCAGAATAGATGAGCAATGAATGTGACTGTACATGACTTGTTTCCTGTTCATAATAAACAATTTAATTATGAATGATCTCCAGATGCCTGTAATGACCATTAAGAACCTTTCAAAGCCACGCGATCCATATCTAAGCCCTTGTGCCATCCTCGCTGTTGTTCTCCAGCAATGTTAGTCCTACTCCATTTTGGATTTTCCAAATGGCTTGCTGTAAAAACCCAGCATGAACAAGTCTTTCCCTCTCTCTGGCTAATTTGAATAGATTGTCATACGACGGTCTTTAAAAAGGCTGTTTCGGAAGGTGTGCATTTCCACTTTACTCTTAGTTGCGACTCTCGTGTTAAGGATAATAGCCAAATTCCTCTATTATTGAGATTGTGTTTCCTCCCAAAGTTTAGCACTGAATTCTGCATGGCTCCTTGAATAATGAGGGGGAGGTGAAAAACTTGGAGGTATAATTATTCTTATTTCTTTGCCCGCAGGGTAGACCACACATTTGTTTCCAGCTATGACAGACCACTAATCCCCTGTGCTCTTGCTGTCTTCCCTGGACAGTAATGAGCTCAAGTTCTTCATTATCTTGCCAAAAAATGCACAAAATGGAGTCCACCCCAGAAATAAAATCAGGAATCTCCTCATAAAAACAGAATAATAATGCTAACTGCAGGGAAAAAGAAACAGGTTGGGTTTGTAGCTAAAACTGGGGTGAAGTTAAAGGACGGCATTTTGTTTTGCGGTGTCCAAAATAGGACAAAGCTGTTCTGCAATGTGTTCTCAGACTTCCAGCCAAAGCTCTTGCAATCGCCAGTAACATCAAGATAAGTAGAGCGCCATGAATATTTAGGTAAAGCGTCACCCAAGTAGAATGCGACTGACTTTCAGCAGAAGCTTAAGCAAAAGCTATAGTGAGGAACGTACGCAATTTTCTGCAGGGCCTTCAGCATTCAGCTGATGTTCATGTCATCTGTGGTTCCACCAAACAAACCACAGAGTGTGGGACATCAACCAGCCTCGTTCCTCCAGCTCTGCCTCTCATCTTCGTATCTCTTCATTCACCTTATGATAACGTAGGAAAGCTTGAGATCTGCTGCCAGCATACAGAGAAGGGCATGATGGTCTGGACTGAAAATATTAGTTTTTGTTTGTTTCTTGCAAGATCTGAAAAAGGATTTTGGGGAAAAAAAAGGTTGTAGAGTGGATGAGGTTTGTCTGCTTTATTCTGTGGAGTTTGCATGTTTTCCTTGTGTTTGCGCAGGTTTCCTTTGGGTTGTCTGGTTTTTTTTTTCCTCCATGTGCGTCAGGTGAATTAATGACTAAAATACCTGTGGTGTGTGACTGTGTAAGTGACTGAACACTCATTTTCCACTTCATTAGGTATACCTATTCAGTAGTGTGTTGCTCCTCCTCTGGCCTTCAGGGCAACGTGAATTCATCTGACCATGAAATCCAGAAGATACTGGTTGTATGGGAATGCCATAGGACTCACAAATGACTGCACTGGGTAACTGGGGTGACATGGAGATGTAGCAAGTAGCACTGCTACCTGGGCTGTTGCAACATAGGTTCAAATCTGGTACCACCTGTGTGGAGTTCGCATGTCATCCCCACATCAGAGAGAGTTTGTGTCTTTGCTCCAGTTTCCTTCCACAGTTCAAAGACATGTGTTTCAAGTAAACTGTGTGTGATAAATAGCACATATTTCTTTTATATTTATTTATTTTACCTTGTGATAGACTGGGCTCTCATTCAGGATGCAATTCCATTCACGGTGTCCAACGACTCCAGATTAGGTTCTGGACTGCTGTGACCCTGACGCGAATTAAGCTGTTAAGGATAATAGATGGATGGATGATCTTCACACTGAATATACATATAACCTCCACTGCAGAAATAGACTTCAGCCTTTTTGTTTCCTACGGGGTATGGGGTCAATTTAGTGCTATTAACATTGACTTCAAAGGGATGCAAAACATGCGAAAAAAATAATAATCTGAAGCATGTGGGGATCAAACACAAAAGCAGCACAACTTTGTCTGAAAACAAAAATGTGTACATTTTTAATAAAAATTCAGATGTGTTAAAAATAAAGCCGAGGAAATGTGGTTGCTATTAAAGGCAGAGACAATGCTCAGAAGTAATTGTTCATTTCATCAATTATAGCTGTCATTTTGGTTGCAATGTTTTTAACTTAAACTTTTTTTCTTCTCCCTCCCCTCTTGCTTGTAGTACTGGCAGTCTTTTGATGTGGAGTTGGGCTTTTGGGCTTATGAAAAACAGTTATGACAAACCTCTACTGAGCCTGAGCAAAGGTGTCACAGCCCGTTGGGGTTTGGCAGTGTTTTTTTTTCCCTCTTCTTTTTCTTGGAAAACAAATTGCTGCTTAACCAGCTGTTGCATCAGTCACATAGCAACAGATAAACATTTTTTTCCAAATTTTTCTCCAAGTCTCCAAGCAGAACTGTTTACTGTTTGAATTCTGGATAGAGACATCTTTTTTTCTTCCGCAGCATCAATCTCAGGTTCTGTGTGGAATTCGGGGGTTTGAAATATTCATTGTGCAAACTTGCACATGTTTAGTACCATCAAAGTCCCTGTTTGTGGTGGAGGAAAAGGGAGAACCCACTGATGAGAACAGCCTTAATACAGGAAATACAATGATTCGATCCATTTTGGAGAAGGTGGTGGAAAGCCCAGGTAACATCAGGGATGCTGGCTATTCCGATAACTTAACAGAAATTAAAGTGTTGGTTAGCAGCAGTGGAAAAGGCAGGACATTTGTGTGAATTTGAATGTCAATTTTGTCAAGAATTATCTTTACTAAGTTTGTAGTTGAGATGTATGAGAGAAGAATAAAAATTTATCTTGGTAGGTGGCTTGGTCTGTTTTCCAGCTAAGGAGACACTTCAGAGAGAGACCCAAGACACTCACTGATCCCAGGTTACTTCACCCATAATGTATACAGGCACATCACAGGATGTGGGTTATAAATGCTAATACAATAATTATACGGTAATATTTTTTTTTTCATTGGCAGGTGCCTACATAGATAACTTTGCTTTATGAGTTATTCTTAACATTCCTCAAATTTTATGAGATGCTGTTTGGTTAGACAGCGTGATGCTAATTAAAGGTAGCCCCAGTAAAATTCAGATATGGATGAGAAGCAACAAAAACCTAAACTGAATCTCTACGAAGGTTTGCATCTGAACCTGCAGGGTGAAGCCTGAACGAAGCTGGGTGGGAACTGAGAGAGTGAGAAGTGCGGTGTGACTGCACAAGGCCATAATGTGACAGGTTAATCCCCCAAAAATTGGTGACTAGCAGTCACAGCAAGACAGCTCAGTGTCACACCATTTGATGGGCAGACTCGGTCTAAATTATGACTAATCCCACACTTCTGTGTGCTATTTAGTTGTATTCACTTTGCCAGTTAGACTACTTAATGGTATCCATTTTGCACCTGGGAGTCTAGCTTTCTTCTCACGCATCACATCAGACGGGTTACTGGCAGAATCCAGTCTTCTCCTCACAAAAAAGCCTCCCACCTGTGTATTTATTTCTCACCAGGTGGATAAATCATTGCCCCCCCTCAATAGGTTTTTTAATTCATTAACTGTTCAGTTATATATATAAATCTCCTAGGTCCCGTTTTAAACATTTTACCAAAACAGTTCTCCATTTCATTGCCCCACAGGCAGTTAAAAGTCTATTTCTGTCCTTGACTTGCTCCAGGCTTTCTGCAAGAAGTGAGATTTGTCTCTTTTATGATATTCTGTCTTTTGTTAATGTCTTCTGCTGTCCCGCGATACTTCAGATCCACAGGGAAAGTGTCAGTTCCCGTTCTCCTGTTTCAAGTTAGTGTCCAAACACTGCTCAGCCCAAATTTGCAAAAAAAAAAAAAAAAAAAAATTTCTCCCTCCTCCTTCCCAAGGCAGTGGAAACAAAGCATTGTGCTGAGGGAGTCCTTTCTCTATCAGCACCTGAAAGAGTAGTCACAAAATGGCCGACGGATGCTTGTGGCAGACAAAAAAAGAAAAAAAAAACCTCTTTCAACTTTTCACACACCGCGAACTGAAATATTTATTTTATGATAAATTTGAAACTAATAAATATTTCACAAATAATGTACTGATATAACCTGAAAGCTGCAGTCAAGGAAATTACAGTCTCAGCTATGATAGGTACTGCTGTAGAAAGGGGGCATCCATCCATCCATTCATCCACCTAATGAGAACAAAAACATGTCTCTGTCACAATACTTGCATTTTGTTTCTGTTACTGTGCTGGGACCTTTGAGTTTTATGTGAAAATTGTTCAGAATAACATGAAATGCAATAAAACAGAGAAAAACACAGATGCTTTATCAATATTAATGTTTATTATGCTTGTTTTATGGCGGGATGTTGTGGTCCAGTGAGGTTAGCTGGGGCCTTGCTGCTCCTTGGCTGTTTGTCTGATGTGGGGTTCAAGTTTAGCTCAGTGGTGTGTGTGTGTGTGTGTGTGTGGAGTTTGTATGTTCTCCTCCATGTCTGCACTCCTCTAAGGAGAAAAAAAATATGCTGGAGGAAAGTGATGGTAAACCACTTGCCATTCCTTCTTTTCTTGAAAACCATGGCAATGGTGGCCCAGGAGTCAAACATGACTCAATGGCACTTTCCGACTTCTGTGTTTTTATTATCGTGTCACTTCATAAAGCGTCACATGCAAATTGTTTGTCTACAATTCAAAAGTATCTTAGTGACTGTGACTCCCCTCATTGTGAGCCCATATTCTCCTCTCGCTGCATCTAACACTATGAAAAAGGACAGTGGGCGGAAAAAATTGTGCCTGTTTGCATCTGCAGCTCGACGGGATGGGATGTCTCCCATGAATTTCGCTGGTCGGATTCAGTTTTCGGGGGAAATACCATCTTCCGTAGCTTGCCTGAGGTTCGTAAGCGAGGCGAAGGAGCTCAGCAGTGGGAAGAGGCACACAAAGAAAAGCATTTTGTGCTGCCTTACAGCCTTTCCATTGATTGCCATTTGAAAGAGATTTGGTCCTTGCAACAGTGCTTTACGATCAGCTAAGCAACCAAATAATAAAATGTAATGTTAAAGTTTACAGCCCAGAAAAGCCATCTCCCATCAGCAAAGCAGAGTATTCTTGTGTTCATTAATTCAGACTGATGTCTGTCTTGTCAACGCCTATCTTATTATAGATACAAACCCTTTAATCTTTTTGTCATTTTCCCTTCCAGAAAGACACAGATTCCCTCACCGTGTGCATTGCATGTGATGGTTTGTCTTTTTTTTTTTTTTTTTTTTGGTAATCTGTGAATGGGTTTGTGTAAGACGGCTGTGTAAGAATAAATTGTATAACTGTAATTGTATTTTGGCACAAGAGGACGTCCCACCATAAATGCCAGTGGAAAACAAAGCAATAGAAATTTAAAATTCAGTGTGAGAGAAACAGAATAAAAGAGAGATTGCAAAATTATATCTGAAATTAACATTTTGTGGACCAAATACAGATCCGTTCTCAATGGATTGATTGCGGCTGCATTGATTTGGAAGGAGGTCGGACTGTTAGTGGTTATCCGGAGAGGCCAGAGATCCCGTTTTAACTATTTTGCACCATTTTCTGTCTCGCTTCGCTCTTTGGCGTCCTGGGACTTTTTCTTCCTTGCTTACACTTCTTGGTGTTCTTTTCTCCCCCTGGCCAGCCAGTCTCTTAGACCAAACCCTTTTCACTACAAAAGATCACTGTAGTACAAGATGATTTTTCGTAAGGGCCTGCACTAAGTTTGACCAGGAGCTACATGGTGGTGCAACAGGGAGCGCTGCCCCCCCCCGCCCAGGGTCTGGCCTGTTGGGGCATAGGTTTGAATGCACCCCAGTCTGTTGGATCAAATTAGTAGACAGCGTGTCACTGTGTGGGTGTGTAGCTGCCCTGCAATGGGCCTATAATCTTCAAAAGGGATTAGACTCTGGACTGTGTGGACCTGACAAGGACAAGTAGAGTGATTGAGTGAGCAAGCGAGTGAGCAGAAATTCCAAATTTTATACTTAATAGTTTTCTGACATTGACTGACACACATGCCATCTTGTCAACTAAGGGAGCACCTGCACTTGTTTCTTTGAGATATTTTAGATTTCACAACATACATTCAACATATTAAACCTCCAGTTATTTTGATATTTCCCTGCAGAAGGCTTTCTGAGAAGAAGGAGGGAAATAAAAAAACCTGCTCTTTAAGGTCATTATCAGCTGAAGTTTTTAAAATATGTTGATACCAACATGCCATCTTTTTTTAGATGAAATGTTGTGCTACACTTGAAATATAACCAAGAATTTTTAATTAAGGTAAATAAGGTCTCACCTAAGAAAATATGCACGTGCAGCACTGTTGCAGTCAACCAAAACAATGTATGTGAAGATCAGATTAAAGATGAAGACATTCCAGTGTCTCATTTACAGCTAAGCAGTCCTTCTGAAACATTTTATTACCGTTATTTATAATAGATAGATAGATAGATAGATAGATAGATATGATATTCATTTCTATTCTAATAATGCTCAACAAATGCTGATTGTGCTCAACAAAGTCACAGCAGAATAGTTTTGCCTTTAGTTTGGCCATCATTTGGGCATCTAGCTCTCAGCATCATGTTGTACTGTGTATGCGGCCGCAGATGCTTGAAGCTAGAAACTATTTTTTGTATTAATTGTTATTTTTTAAAATCTTTTTATGCCAGTGATACTCACTGTGAATAAGTAAGCATTAAAAAATGTAAAGAAATTGAAAAAAAAAAATCACACTTCCCAATTGCACTCATAATCTTACTGCATGTGTTTAATGTATTTTTATTTTATATGAATTTGAAAGAAATTTTATTGACAAAACTACTAAAATTCTGTTTGTAATCTGATTTGTTTGTTGAAAGTTATTTACACGTTATGCCACACAGCCCCCCCCCAAAAAAAAAAAAAAAAAATTTGTCCTTTCTGTGGACCCTCTTCAGGTATGAACCCCAGAACTGTCGCAACTGTTCACCCCACTAGTGGCAACCCTGGAGTTAGGCATTGAGACAGGGGCTGAACCGCATGCATCTGCTGACAGTGGCAGTGGGGTCTTGGTCTAGAGAGAGAGCAACAAAAGATCCCTTCCTTGTCTGGCTGAACCTTTGTTTTTATTCCTGCCGATACCACATTGTCATTCTGCTTCCCTGTTGCCAGGTCACCGTTTGTTGTAAATAGCGCTAATAAAAAAAACCTCAGTTTTTCTCGTTTTTGCATGCATATTGAGTCTGTTATCGGTTCCGTAGCTGAAACAAACAAACCCCCTGTGTCACACAGTCCTACATCCCAATCGATGAAAGGTTAATAACACTGTCGTCCCTCAGTTTACGGGTTAGGCGTTGTAAAGATCTTGGATGTTGGTAAACAAAACAAACAATACTATTTAAGATATTTAACATATGGGCAACAGATCCATCAAATCCTTACCCCTGCTGTAAAACTCTTGAGCAAAGTACTTACCCTGAAATGGGTGAAAAACTTTAAACAAACTATAATGTAAACTTAAAATGTATATGGCTGTGAAAGAAGATGTTTGAGAAGAAGATTTTTGCCTTTTTTGTTTCTAAACATCAAGTTTCTAAAATGACTGAAATTATACATGCGTTATTCTGTCTCTGAAAAGTGTTATTTAATGCCAGTTGTAGGGTGATTCATCTCATAAATATGTGCATTTCTTTTCATCTGTTAACGCATCACTCAAAAATGACGGGAGCTGTAAACAATGGGAAGCGAGTTGAATTAAGATGGCCTGCATTCCCGTTCTGTTTTAATGTATTTTGTTTGTATCTATTGGTTGGCTGAATAAATACAGGTGAGAGTAGCTCTTAATTAGACGTAGTTGAATGAGAAAAGTATGTGGTTAAAATATGAAACGTAGGTAGGTTGAAAATTTCTTGAATTTTTTAAAAGAAGAGGAACCATTCCATATTTTTGTGTGTAACAGTGAGACAATGTGAAACCTTAGTAGAAATTTTTGATGGCTGTTGGGTCACTAGCTGCCCTAAAGAAAAAGTTTATTGATTAGCGCTAATAAATATTTTTGTAGTGAGCCTATATTTCTGAGGAGAATGCCCAGGTCAGGGGTTTTTTTCTTCCCATAGGAACAGAATGTGTTGTAGAGTCTCAAAAGCTCATTTTGACCTGGTTGTAATAATATGAACAACTTTTGATGCAACGATGGAAAGATCAGCTTATGCAATGTTCACTATTATATAACATGTAAAGTTGATCAAAGTTGATCAGTTTTAGCAGCAAATCTCTTCAGGTTAAACACGATACAGCAGGGACAAGGCCTTTGCCTTATTTCTAAGTGTTTTTACACTCTCGTATACACGCTGTTGTTTAAACATTTGTTATAATAATATTTGTAAATGGGGGATAGTTTTATATTTAAAAATCCTGAAAACACCAGTTCCTCAGGAAGGCAATGGCTGCACAATGGCATAGCAATGGTGCAGCATGAAGAGGCTGGGTTGGGGGACAGGGTCCTTCCAAAGTAAAGAACCTAATTTTATGCACTTACGCTTTTTAACTCTTCAGTAAATAGGATATGATAAATGTTTTTAAGGCAAACTGCATTCACTGTGACCACTCTTGTGGTCTGTTTACCAAAACCTTCATCTGCATATAATGTCGGACAGAGAACATGCACACACCAACATGCTGAGCCAGATTTGAACTTGTGCCCAAATGACCTGTGCAAAAGTTTTATTACCTGTTGTACCACCATAGTTCATTTACTCAACAAGGAGATTTTTTTGACAGAGAATGTTTATTGACCATTACTTAGGTGCAATAGTGGACAATTTTATCTTTATTTTTGTCCATTACAATATACAGTGCTACAGCCCTCAGAGCAATGTGGCGCTGTACAGTCACTTTTAGATTCCCCCGCTAAGCTAAAACACACGTCTTTGGACTGTGGGTGGAAACCAGAGCATTAGAAAGGAACTCACACAAACACAGGGAGAACAGATAGACCGAGTCAGATCTGAACCCATATCCAAATGTGCAGCCCTGTACACTTTGCAGCCTCTTCTTTGGAAAATGTTTTTTTTTTTTAAAGTGTCCTAAATGGCTGATAATTCATTAACTGCTTTGTAAACAATGCCAGTTGTGTTAATATGAATATAAACGCCTGTGGGAAGAGATGCACCTGCCTCAGGTGCAGATTACCAGGCATGGAGCAGCTTAGTTACAGAGGTTACACGTACTCAGTTACCTGTGCTATAATAGATTTTTACAGAATTTATCTTTTCCATTCTAAAGTTGACATCAATGCTTTTTACTTTTACTCAAGCAAATTTGTAACGCAAAACATATACTTTTACTTTGGCTACGTTTCTGTCATTTTACTGTTGATGCTTTCACATTTAATGTTTATTTTTCTCCGTATTGCAGGAAACTGTGCCGATGTCTGCAGATTCTGCCTTTAGTCAGCTGTCAGTCATTTAAATTTGTAAACCCTTAAAATTACGCCTTTGCTTTCCAGCCAGCTCCTTCTGTCAATTTCATACTCCAGATTTGCAAAATGTGGGAATAATCCTGACTTCAGAGGCTGAACCGCGTTTCAATCCAAGCTGCTCGACCATCTAGTTCACTCCTTCCAAAAAGAAAGAAAACAAGTAAGTTAAAATATGTTTTATACATTAAGAATGTTTAATTTTTCCTCTGTCATGAGAAATACATTAACAAGAGCTATGATTCCACAAGTCAGCCATATTTTATTGATTTAAGTTTGTTGCTCTGATAATTAACTGCAGGTTAAATATTTAAAGAGAACTAAAAAGTGACAAAGATTAAAAAATAATTTTAACAATTCACTAATAAGGTAGCCATACTGTCTAGCTAGAAAATCAATATGAACATTAGCATTGAAATATTTAAACTGCTAAATCAGTCAACATTTAGCTTGCTGCAGTAAACAAGCTGTGTACCATGTTTTTAAGCCATTGCGTGTTACTGTTTGGATATTGATGCCCAGTGCAAACTGTTATATAACTACATAGACACCTAACTATCTAACACAAATCTAGACATATAACTAAACATCAAGAATGACTGGGTAAATCAAATTCAGAGATTATGAGTTTTCCATTTCTGTATATTTAGAACATCTGAACTGACTTTTCATGTATTGCTTATTTCTTATTTTGTATCTATTTTTTCTTCTTATGGGACAGTCAGTGGTATAGTGGTCAAGGATTCATCTGAATCCCAGTCCTGCCAGTATGCTATTGCGTTTAAGAAAAGTATTTTCCTGAACTGGTACAGATAGCCTACTCCTCAAATTGGTTAACAGTTGTCAGTCTGGAAAAAGGCAGCCACTAAATGGAAAATGAGTGATATAACTTAATTTAGGGCTCTGGAGAGCCCAGTGGTTAAGGTTGTCACCTTGGGGAAAAAAAATAAATAAATGTTTGAATCCGTGTTGCTGCTGTAACACTCGATGAGGATCATTGCTCTGAACAACTCCTGTAAAGTTCCATTGGTGTATAAGTGGGTAAATAACTTTAAATGGCTCACAGTACAAAGGTAATATTGTACGTCACCTTAAACAAAGGAGTCAGCTAAATTATGCTTAGTAATAATAGCATTATTAATTGAAATTTAATTTATACATTTATTCAAGGTGACTAACAGCATAGTTATGCTGTACTCAAGAACCTACAGTCATTTCAGACTCACTCACACAGACACACAAAAAGGGTCATTTGGATTCACAGGAATCCTAATTTAGCTGTAAGCTCCTGTAGACTGGGGGAAAAATGCAGAATGAATTTGGGAAAACATAAACAAAAGAGTAACTTGAGAACCACAAAGGTTATTCGCAATTGGTGGGAGTTAGTGGGCCACACTACATAAGATAAAGAATTTTACAGTAAAAAAGACTCTGAGGAACAAAATGACCAACCTCCCCTCAGGGAAGGTGAAAAGAATAATTCAGCTGAAATACATGAAAACAATTCCTTAATAAAAAAAAAATTAAAAAAATCTTGCACAGTCTGATGAATCCAAAGGCACCAGTCCTACTCAGTGCACCACAATGCCAATGAAAACATTTGGAACAGCCAAACATAAATAAATAAATAAATAAATAAATAAATAAATAAATAACAGCCAAAGAGGAAAAAAAAAAAACACATTCTTGAGCAAGGAAATTCCTCCGTCAACATGAAGTCAAAGAGACAAAAATAATAAAGTCACAAGAAATATTCAAATCACCAAAAGGTTTTCACTTTGCTGTTAAATGGCACTTTATATAGCGTGGCACAACGCACTGACTTCATTTAGAAGAATGTTGTAGCGGTGTTGTCTTTTTTTGGACCAAAGATGCTTGTTTATCATAAATATCAGAGGAAAAATCATTTTCTGGCACTTTCCACTTATGTTTTCAACATTCATTTGTGAGTAACTAGAATTATTCAGGTGTAGATTCAAAAACGTGCAGCCCAAGACTTCCTTAGCCAATTGGCAATTTGTTCTCACAGACACAGTGAAGGAGGCAGTGGGATGGGTTGTGGTCTGGAGGATTTTATTAAAAAAGGGTGTAGTGACAGGTGTCTCAGACTCCAGGGAACATGGCAGACGTGGTCCTTCCATCAACTGTAAATATGTGACAGAAGGTCTGAGCTTTGGGCCAGTGGCGTTTAACAAGACTCGGGTTCTGCTGCAAGCTGATAGTCTGTCAAGAATTAAAGAAGCCTTTTATTTAATGTATTTGGAAGCGTGCGATGAATTCAGTCAAAATCACCATCAAGGCTCAGTGTTAAGAGCTTTGTCAGAACTAAAGCCAAATTATTTTATGACACAGAAGTTTTGGAGCAGCTGGCCTTGCTCTAGGCAGATTCTAAGCCACAGCAGAATTATCAGACCATTGACAGATCAATACTGATACAAGATAAGGGTATTAGCATAGGACGACATGTTACTTTGTCAACGCTGAGCAAAAACTTTAGTGAAAATGTAAACTTTAGCCATTTCTTATCACCGTTTCCTCCGTATGTTATATTTTCGTCAAGCAAAAATGTTCCCGCTTAAACTGCTAGCTAAATCTACAGTTGTGAGCAGTAACCACAAACTGAACCCAATGATTTGTGACTGCCCCCCCAAATACACCTAAGATACCAAATACCCCAATTTAACAAGCACAACACCGGTTTTTACATAGATTTCTATAATTTTTAATTTCTGACTACAGTGTTTTTAAAAATATTTTTTCTGGTAAAAAAATGAACCATGCCTGATTTAAATGGTGCCTGAAAGGACTGTGTAATAAAAATAATGTTGACTCACATGACTTGGTCTAGTTAGATCACCTACTGTCTCACTTTTGCACTTTTATTTTAAATTTAGCTCATATACTGCGATTAAAAGATGTTTTGTTGCGCATTTGCAGTGGTCATCATACATAATTTGAACAAAATGGACAAAGTTCACTTTAAAAATGTTCACGTGCCATTAATAAAATTTCAAAGACATGCCAGCTGCATATGTGGTAAGGAAGAAATGAGTACAAATTGGTTTAGCATTCAGATTGACACATGGCCATGTTCAAAGGATGCCACTGCGGCTCAGCAGGTAGTGTTGGCAACCAGGACTACAGGGTTGTGCATCTGAATTGGTGATTTGGAAATGGGGCCTCAAGAATGGCATGAACCACAAGAACCATGGGGTTCACTGACAATTCGGTATTGTTTTAATGCATGACATTTCCTCTAATCTCCCTTTTGGAAGTCAAGCTGCCATCTGTCAGAGGAACAACTGCACAAAAAAAGAAAGAAAGCGTAAACCCGTGCTCGAGTCAGCCACGATTCGGCGATGAGTAACACTTAAAGGAAAAAGCAATCTATTTTTTAAAAGACTATTAAAATGATCCAGTCAGTAATGTTACTGTACGCTGTCTTATTAAAAATTGCTCTGTTTTTAGAATGTTAGCAGTCATTTGGAACATCAGTATTTCATTCTCATTGTGCATACAAGCTGACTCAGCTAATCTGATATGACTGTATCCAGCACATAAAGCTAATACTGCCATTACACCCCAAAATTATACATCACTCACATGCTATACATTTCTGCTTGTTCATTTCAGGATGGTGGTGGACTAGAGTCTTTACTACAAGAACAGTGAGCAGGTATAAGTAAGTTACACCCTGGACAGGTATGGTGGCCTCGCAAATCACGCTTCCTCTAAAATGCATCATGAGCATTTTAGAGTTACTAACTCACCTGAAAACCTTATGTCTTTGGAATGAAGCACCCAGAGGGGACATCACACAGTCACAGCGAGAACATGTCAACTCCACACAGATGGCACAAGATCTTAAACCTACAACCAGGCACCGCAAGGCAGAAGTTCCTCCCATTGAGCCACCATACCACCCATTATGAATAATAAAGATGATAGCAACATTTTTTCAAGTGTTAGCAAAATTTTTAGAGATTTTTAGGTGTTTGCTACACTAACTCCCAGATAATCTGTTGTTGGAGGTCAAAGAAAAAGCAAGCAGATGCCTACTTGCTTACCTCCATTCGCTGTATGCCATCATCAACACATCTGAACCATATCTCACACTTTGAAGAAAAGACACTATGAAGAACCTGTTATGAAGAATGAAATAAGAACCAAAGTGTGTAATCAGTTGGCAACACCTGGGATGAGAGGGCTACCAATTAAAGAAAGGGATGAAGTGTGACATTTCAGGGCACGGCTCAGCTTTACAATGATCAGAGGAAGGAAGCTCGCAAACAAGGAGAACTGAAATTGCCTTTTGGAGGTTGGGGGTACAGAGAATTAAGGTAGAAAAAGGCACCCTTTCATGCTTCCCATGTACACTGTTTTAGTCCACAAGGGCTGAAAATCATTCTGTGTCCATCAGTCTTGTTTTAAAAGCAAGAAAAAGTTATACTTGCTGTTCTTCCTCTGAGATTTGCTGTACGCTCGGAAAAGCATACATGAATATGTCCTGAAAGTGATGTGACAGCAACCCCTCAGTTCCCAAATGCTCATCGAATCACTTATTTACCTTTCGTTTTTTTTAAAAAACCTACAGCAATAATAGCTAGATGAATGAAAAATAAGTATAAAATATGGACAAAATGTATGACAAAACAAGATTTGTTTTTTTTTTTTTTTTATTGCCAAAACATGTATATGGTGAGGTAAAGAAATAATTATACTTAGTGGATTTGAATTGCCCTGTATAAATTTATCTGCACTAATTTAATTTTATAACATTGCATATATCATTATTCTTAGCATATGGGGCAGGTCATACGGTTTATTGCCGTATGATTTAATTACTATCTTTATGCAATATAGGTTGCAGAAAATAATGGACGAGGCTTGGTCCACACTGGACAAGGCTATGAAATGGTGTGATCGTGATTTATACATCTTGCCCTTTCGGAAGGGGAACTGATAACTCCCGGTGACACATTAATGGCACAAACCAGGCTAGGATGTGATAACGCATTAGACAAATGTTTTTATAAGCCTGTGTGAATCTAGCTGAGGGACACTTTTCATTACGTTAACATGGCCGTAATTTTTCTTCATTCGTCTTCCGAAATGCATGCTTTCCCATAGCTTATCAGAGTTGCGCTTGTTTTTGGGCTGCAGTTTAATTTCTTGAACACCATCTGCTTGAACATTTAACAAAAAAGAAGCCTTTGCTTTTTTGTGCTCCCTATCACTTCTGTACTGCTGGGAAATTTTGTGGGAATTATAAAGCAACGGCATTTTATTGTAAGGATAATAAAGATTCTGTATGCATAGCGGTCGGAGACAAATGATGACCATGCCGTCAGTTAAGGATTGCACTTTCCTACCTTTTACTTTATTTTATTTTTATAGTGTGACTAATGCTAATAAGGCTTGACATTATCATTAGCCACTAATGCAAGCGGAGTAATTATTACTCTATTACAGAGCCGGAGAGCTGCACTGTGTGTTTTTGCAGTCGTCTGCCTGGGCGATTCTGCAATACAGGGCGATCAATCGGCTCCTTCTCTTCATGGACAGGCACTCTGTTTTGCCATGTTGGCAACTGGTTGTTCCATCCTAAACGTTCCTGTGCTTCCCTGCATGCATTAAGCGATCAATACGTAAGCCTATGTGAGCAGAATGTTTGAAAGCAAAATGACCGTCCCTTATCCCCGGGTCCGGCCTCATGCCTGCGTTTCATCTTTTTACTCGGTGCTGCGGAATCAATCTGAAATTTATTACCAAGGGGCCGCATCTGATTTATATACTGACTGGTTCTATTCTATGTACTCCAGTAAGCTAATTATAAAATTTGTTTACAGCAGGTGTAACCCTGAGGTTTAACAGTATGATGCTGGCATATTGTGTACCAAGCCACGTCTTTAGATGTTAGAGCGCTATGTTGGAGGTCAAAATTCCTGCTATTTTTGTTGGATAAAGCTCTCCGTGCAGTTTGTTTTAGCTCCATTGTGCTGTTCACAGTGTGCTTTTGAAGGCCATATTGAACAAAAGTTTGTAAAGATCAAATAAAAAGGCCAATTAATTATTAAATGCCTGTTCCTTAGGTCGGTAGCACCAGGATTGCAAGCATTCTGAGCGGTAGAAATAATCAGAAACTGCAGTCGGCCCCTTTTCCATCTCCGATCAATGACATCTGTGATGGTTTCTTATCTTACACCCCTTCTTCTCCAACAATCGATAGCTCAATATTCACCATCTGTGACATTCGTGAGTGTCAGATCCCCTGTCACAGCAGCCAAAGGTAACGCCAGTGGTTTTATCACATATCCTCCCCAGGGAGGGCTCCCAAGGCCGGTGTATCTATTCCTGGTGGAGCACTTACTGGAAGGAGGCTTGGATAAGAATACATTACTGGGCACGCCCCAGTCCCCTGCGGTAGGGCCAGCTCGACGGTGTCTGTCGATGCTCGCCGGAATATTAGCAACCCGAAAGCAGACCACAGCCGAAACCCCACACCCCATGTTGTCGCTCATCAACCCAGGACTAAAGGCTTCCTGTAAAAGCTTGGAAAGGAAACAACAAATATGGAAAGCAGTTTGAATTTACATCTACATGCAAGACTTCAGCAGCTAAACTTTGGTAAAATAATCTATGCTAAATAAAAACGACCCTGAAATGACCAGAGGAAAGGATCACCTGGATATTTTTACTGAAGGAATTGAGGTCAAACACTTCATCCAAGTGTGCAGAGTCAACATGCCCACTGGGATATGAACTTGCCAGTCCAGCTTCTTAACCACTGTGGCCCTTTTTGTTCTTCTTCTCACATTATTGCAAGTTCACTGTAACAGCAGGCTGCCCTGCTAAGGCACTGGAAAAGATTGGATGTGTGGACAAGGACACTAGCAGCAACATAGCTCTGCTTTTGACAAGGACACCAAAGAAACACCTTGCAAATAACTCTGCCTGAAAGGACTGCTGGCTCATACATAAAGCAAAATAATTGGGCTGATAATTACGATTTACAGCTCAAAAGAACAAGATTCTGTACTTTTGTGAAACAGTATGGAAACACAACCAAAACTCACTCCCCAACATGCAAGGCATGAAAAAATAAAAACTTTAAAGAAGCATTTTAGCACTGTTAGAAACAATTTTTCAAATCTGATTTTTTTTTACCCTCTTGGCACTGCTTTGTAATAGAGTTGCTCTGACCTCTAAAGTGTTGCGACGTGAAATAAGAGAGAAACCAGTAACTGTGAATTCTTGTTTGAGCCACTATATGATTTTTTATATAGTACAGTAAATGTCTGGGAAAGAAAATTGTTCTACTCTTTACACGAGGACTAACTGCCTGTAATGCACACTCAGTCAGGTTGTCATGTGACATTGCCGGGACATATAGAAATGACATTAAAGCTGGAAATTTACCTGTTTTTGGCATTTATCACCCAGCAACTATGCCTGTGTTTGTTGGTGTATATTTATATGTCTCAACAGTCACTTTGAAGGCGCTACAGAGGTCAGTAGCTGATAGTGGAGAAATGTTGCACCAGTCCACAATGTCAACACCACTACACAAAATGGCCTGTATGGGAGAGTGGGAAGGAAAAAGCCATTACTGAATGATATTGAAACACATCTGAAGTTTGACAGAAAGCATGTGAATGTCCTAGCTAAGATGTAGAAAAATGGTCTGTGGTCTGATGGGACCAACATAGTGCTTTTTTAGCAGAAATTCAAAGCACTGCGTTTGCAATTTGTCTCATCACTACAGTGAAGTATGGTGGTGGAAGTGTAATGCTGTGGGGATGCTTTTCATCAACAGGGGCAACTTGACAAAACTTCACCCTTCAGCTGGAGAATCCAAGACTGAAGTGGTGCAGAAACAAAAAGGATACCATACCATAAAGTCAAAATCCTGACCTCAGTCAATGCTGAGGTGCACAAGCGTTATCCATCCAACATGTGCATTTACCAAGATAAATGGAAATAAACAAACTCCTGCTTGGTGTGCACATCTGGCACATACTTACCCCAAATGACTTAAACTTGTTACCGCAGGAAAAGGCAGTGCTACAAAAAGTTAATGAGTGGGGTTTGAACAGTTATGTAAGCAGCATGTTTCAGTTTTTTTTTATTTTCTGAAAAAAAAATTGGAAACAAATTACTTCTTCTGGCTTTGAAAATATATTCCATGCGCAGTAAAAATATTGATTGAAATATGTGTAAGGACAATTTGTAATTTTTGATAACTTTCAAGGGATTTGAACACTTTGCCAAGCTACTGTAGGTTCTGACCCCTTTCATTCTGCATGTTGTGGGAGGTGTTTTGCCCTTGTTGGCATGAGTTTCCTTGCACAGTCCGAACATTTGTTTTATATATAAAGGACACTTCTTTACGTTAACATGGCCATAGTTTGTAATTTTTCTTCATTTGTTTATATATATAAAAAGTTTAATAATGGTACAGGGGAATTTTCATATGAATATATATGTGAATTTCATTGTGAGGCTAAGGATGAAACAGTCTGTAGCATCTAAAAGGTATCGTGTCATATGACTAGTCTTTGTTGTAAATACGAAAAGTTTTGAAACTCTTGTCAAGCACAAAGAAAATAATACATTTTTTAATGAAAACAGGATAGCTGAGACCAAGTTATGAGCAGCGCAAATCCTGCATTAACCCCGTTGCCGTAAACAGCAACAATAATTCAATTCCATTTTGATTTAAAAAATGTAAATGCCTACTGCATCTACAGACTTTCGTATCAGTCTGCTAGTTCTTTTTCAAATTGATTACAGTTTATAAATTCTAATATTCTTACACTGATTTGAAGTGGGGCAGCATGGTGGTTGTTCAGGCACCGGTTTCAGTCCCGCTGTGTCTCTGTGGAGTTTGTACTCTTTAGTTTTGTAAGGGCTTCCCTCTACATTTCAAAGACATGTATTTCAGGTTCACTGATGCTGTTGCCAGCAGTGTGCAAGTGAATGTGTGTATGGCTACAGTCTGATCGGTAGATGCTCCCAGGCTCCTGTGTGCTTCTAGGATGGGGTCTGGACCAACGAAAGCCAGACTTGCACAAGCAGTTAAGGAAAGCAAGCAATTTTGAGTGACTTGAGTTGCCAACCTGAGATCAGAAGCGATATCCAGCAGCAATGCAGACAACCTACTGTTCAGGCAAACTGAGTTCTGGATATGTTCTTTGGGACTCTCCTTCCAACAGAGGAATGAATGTCTGTCACTGGTGTCAATAAAGTGGTGGGCAGATATGTGATGCAGTGCTCATCTTACAAAGGCAATTCATTTCTGAACAACACTTTGTAAGGTGAACTCTCAAAATTCATTATTTATTCTTATGCCTTTTCTTTTAATGGAGAACATTTTCAAGTGTTCCTGAGTCTCAAAACCGGCACCAATTTATAGTACAATATAACCAAATGGCATTAACGCAGATATATGTGCATATGCAGGAGTTTGGCTGTGTAGTGTACCTGGAAGTGTAAAAGTCACCTTGGATAAAGGTGTCAGCTAAATACTACATAATAATCATTGCATGTGGCTTTTTAGTGAAGAATGTGTGCCAGATGAATAATTCAGATGTCCAATTCAGCTGCTGAGCTGTTGGGAGGCACAGAACATTTAAATTCAGTCCTTGCACATGCAAAGAAGTGCCTTTTAAGCCAAAGTAGGGGTATTAATTGAAGTCATAAGTCAAATTCTCATTCAGAACCCAAATGGGCGTATCCCCGGGATAACTCCATTTCTAATGTGTGTTGCTATATGCAGAAACAAAGAGTAGGAGGTGTGTGGAAGAGTCATTAAGAGGAACCCAGGAGCTGTGAGGTAGGGGCTTAGCCTGAAATGCTGCTACCCCTCTTGAGTGTCTTAACTACATACTGTAACCTTAATATAATTTCATATTTTTAGTGAGCAATGGTTGTTAAACTCTGAGCAAACCCATCTCATCTGTAAAAAAGCTTTGCAAACTTGTATCAACCACAAATTAAATAATATTGCACACTGTATATGCACACTGCTGGCAATGGAATGGAAGCACACACAGTCTCCTGTTGAATCAGGTCACATTTCACTACATGGTATACTCGGTAACCATGTACTTGACAAATAAACTCTTTTGACTTTGACTTTTAAATATATTTGACAATTAAAACTGAGAGTTGTTACCAGCAAAGCTGACTTGCTATGGAGAGAAGACACTACTGTAGTGTAATCCCCAACACAAACTGCATCAGTCAATACAGTGATGACTGTTGAATGTCCCTGGATGTGAAGAAGCAGTTGGCCATTGCTGGGGAACTCAGGACCTTCAGTTCTATCTTAGGCGTACTTGGGGTAATGTTATCATCATCCCATATATAAATCCTCAGTTCTTTATAATGTATTAAATATAACAATGATGAAAAATAGAATGTATAGTAAACAAATAAGACAGTATTCATATTAATGCCGAACAGGTATGCCTACTTACAAGCGTAATGGGGGACTGGAAATCGACTCATAAGATGAAAACTCCTGAATCAGACATGCAATTAATGTTACGCCTTTAACTTTGAAAATTCCTCCACATTCAGCTCCTTTGACTCCTAAATGTGAGAAATAAGAATCATAATTGGTCATAATTCAGTTAAGGGTATTAAATAATTTTCACTCAATTATGTGGAAACTCTTAAGTTAAAGATTTATATCTCAAAGGATACCTGTACTCTAATATTGCTTGACCGGTGTTATAACGAAACGCTGTTTGTGATTCATCTCAAAACAGTATTTACATCAAATGATAAAATGACCAACATCAACTGTCCCATTACCACAACAAAACAAAGACCTACAAATTTCATTTTGATGCAGCAGTCAATTCAAAAGCCATCCAATAATTCTTAACCGTTTTTCCTGGTCACAATTGCGGCCGTTTGGAGCCAATCCCAGAATCACTGAGCGTTAAGCCAGGAGACCGTTGAGTCAAAATATTTTAGCAAAATGTAAAACTTGATAAAATATTGTAATAATTGGTGAAAATAGACAGCAGAAATGTTAACACGCACATTCAAAGCACTCTCTGTCCATGCAAAACAAGAGGTGCTAATAAAATCAATTAACGGAACAAAAATTGTAAAACAAACAAAAAAAAACAGTAGCTGCAGCACTACGCACTCTTAAAAAAATAATGATATGAAACCAATAGAGTCAGATTCCTGGTCCAGAAATAGTGTTCAACTTCACTAGCAGCACTCTCGTCTCCAAAAGTTCACGCGACTCAGCAGCAGTCACTACCCAGGTCGCCATCTATCACCCTCACATTCAATTAATGTTCCTTGCAAGGTTTTTTTTTTTTTTTTAATTTTTTTTATTTTCATTAAAACCCGTTTTGTGCTGCTTGGCACAAACTGTCCACATCAGATCATTTGTTTTTTGACAAGAGCTAATTTAAATTCATCATTAATATCATTCATTTTTCTTATTAATTTGATTTATAATTAACAGAGGGGTTACATCTTATCTATAATTACTACCTTCCATTTAACAGACTCTTGCCTTTATTGACAATGAACATTTTGTTTTAATTTATGCGCTGTATTATATGCACCGATGATCATGACAGTGAGCTGCATTACGGCCGTTTCTTTTGCTTTTATATTCCCTGTAACTCAAAATGCAAATGATCTAACAAACTTTCTCGTCTCCTATTGTAAAACCTCTTGAACATCAGGGAAAATTTGCCATTGACTCTAAAAATACTAACTGGTTATTGTGGGTTTGTGGGTGATGGAGCTGTGATGTGGGGCAGCTTAGCACTTTCCACCACAGGTGAGCTGGAGACAGGTAAGCTAAAGGCACAGGTAAGAACTGCTCTGTTCTCAGCTGGGCAGAAATAGTCAAGAAGAGAGTGAAGAATGGAAAGGTCAGAAGTTGAGGAGCTCATTAACCATAAATCAGTTTATAAGGTTGGATTACAGTTATTTGTTCTTCTTCTGCTCCATTTATTTTATTTTGCCCTAAATTGACAATGTCCTTGATAAAGATGTAAAAAATGCAATTTTGTGTTGCTTTCCATTCCCCCCGCTGTGCCTCCTCACCCTGCACTTTTGGCTACATTGCTTTTGCGATGAGTCAATACAACATATTAATGACTGCTGAATCAATATTGTTTTGGGTTACACATGAACACTCCATCAAACAGTGTGGGCTCCATTTCTGAGGATTAATTACCAAAACACATGAATTTCGGATGAATAATCTGTTCTGAAGAGTGGTGGACCAGGTGGGGGGTGAAGTCAGTGTTTGTGTAGATGAACAGGACAGCAAGGAGCCTGTGGGGGTTGGAGATGACTCAGAAATGTAGGTTGAGGTCTTGATATCAGGATGACAGATGTTTCAAAGTACATGGAGAAAGACAAAAGCCTCCAAAGACCTAAGAACACCAGCAGGGTGTCATGTGGGGCAGATACATCAAACTCCTTTTCTCTAACAACTTCATTAGGTGGCAGGATTTCAAACATGAACATTGCAAGGCATATTGGGAATAAATATGAGAAGATGTTTCACTATTCAAGGTGCAGATGTCTTTATACTGTACACCACATTAGCCACAACATTAAAACCAGTTGCCTAATATTGTGTAGGCCCCTTCATGCTACCAAAACAGCTCTGACGCATCGAGGCATGAACTCCACAAGACCTCTGAAGGTGTCCTGTGGTATCTGGCACCAAGACATTAGCAGTAGATCCTTTAAGTCTAATAAGTTTCGAGATGAGGCCTCCATGAATCAGACTTATTTCTCCAGCACATCCGGCAGATGCTCGATCTGACTGAGATCTGGGGAATCTGGAGGCCAAGACAACACCTTGAACTCTTTATCATATTCCTCAAACCATTTCTGAACACCTTTTGCAGTGTGGCAGGACCACTGCCATCAGGGAATACCATTGCTATGAAGGGGTGTACGTGGTCTGCAACAATGTTTAGGTAGGTGGTACAAGTCAAAGTAACATCCAAACAAATGCCAGGACCCAGAGTTTCCCAGCAGAACATTGCCCAGACCATTACACTGCTTTCTTCCCATAGTTCATCCTGCTACCATCACTTCCCCAGGTAAATGACACACATGCACCTACGCACACACAGTTGTCCACATGATCTAAAAGAAAATGTGATTTGTCTTGTTCCATTGCTTTGTGGTCTAGTTCTGATTCTCGCATGCCCATTGCAGGCGCTTTTGTCAAATTTGTGCTACAGTAGCTCTTTTGTGGGATCGAAACAGATTGGCTAGCTTTCCCTCCCCACGCACATTAATAAGCTTTGGGTGCCTATGACCCTATCATCGATTCACTAGTTGTCCTTCCTTGGACCATTTTTGGTAGGTACTAACACCCCAAATACCTGCTATTTTGGCTCTGACCCAGTCACCTAGCCATCACAATTTGGCAAAGTTGCTCAGATCCTCATTTTTCCTGCTTCCAACACATCAACTTCAACAATTGACTACTCACTTGTTGCCTAATATCCCCCCCCCCACTCCTTGACAGGTGCCTGTCACGGATTCGATCGGCACTCGATCGGTAGCAAGGTGTAGGACCCAGATGCGGAAGGGAGACAAGGGACAAGAGGTGCCAACACTCTGTCGTTTATTCTCATCACAGCCTTGGAACACAAAGGCAGGTTAACATCTAAGACAGTATTACTCAGGTCCCACGCTGGTGCTGGTCGGTGCGGCTGCTCTTAAGGTCGTGTCGCGTCGCGTCGAACATTCGGAACATTCGTGTCGCGGTGCGTCGTCACCACGTCATCACGTGTCGCACCCGTCGGCGTCCCGACACTTCTGACAGAACCCCCCCTCCTACGGGCAGCTCCCGAAGCCCATGCACGAGGAGGACGACCCCGGGGGCGGGGAGCCAGACGGTCCGGGCGAGCCCTGTGAAAATCAGTAATCAACAAAGGGTCCAATATGTCACCGGCCCGCACCCAAGACTGCTCCTCGGGCCCGTAACCATCCCAGTCCACCAGGTAGAACAGGCACCCGCCTCGATGTTTGGAGTCCAGAAGGGAGCGCACCCGGTAAGCCAGGGAACCATCGACCACCAGGGGAGGAGGAGGCACGGACCACACCTGGTCCTGCTGTAGTCGGGAAGTACGGCAGGGTTTTAGCAGAAAGGGTTTTAGCAAAAAACAGGTGAGACCCATCGGAGGATCTTAAACGGGCCGATGTACCGGGGGCTGAGTTTTTTAGATGGCAACCTCAATTTCAGGTTCTTTGTACGCAACCATACCCTCTGCCCCACGCGGAACGACGCTGCTCGTCGCCTCCTATCCGTGTGAAGCTTCTGTGCCCGCACTGCGTCCTGCAGGTGTACCTGTGCTGTCTGCCATACCTCCACTGATACCACTCATCAACGGCAGGGATGTTGCTAGGGGTCGGGTCCCACGGGAACAGTGGAGGTTGGTAACCTAAAATACACTGGAAAGGGGACAGGTTAGTCGATGTGCGGAGCAAGGAGTTTTGGGCGTACTCTGCCCAGGGGAGGAAGCGACTCCAGTCCGCCTGGTGTTGGCTGCAGTAACTACGAAGGTAACGCCCAATTTCCTGAACCAAACGCTCCTCCTGTCCATTCGATTGAGGGTGATAGCCAGAGGTCAAGTTGACAGTGACCCCTAACCGGCGCCAGAAGGCTCTCCAGACCGCGGAGGTGAACTGAGGTCCCCAATCAGAGATGATTTCCTCGGGAAGTCAGAAGGACTTGAACACGTCGAGGAACACCTGTTCCGCAGTTTCTAGAGCCGTGGGTAGCCCATGTAGCGGTATCAGATGACAAGCCTTGGAGAAGCGATCCACCACCACGAGAATGGTGGTATGATTATTGGAGCGAGGGAGATCTGTGATAAAATCTAGTGCTATATGCGACTATGGCCTGGTATGGGAGAGGCTCCAACTGCCCCACGGGGAGTTGCCAGGGTACCTTAGATTGGGCACATGTTACGCACGCGGCCACAAACTGCTTAACGTCATCCCTCAGCGTTGGCCACCAGAATTGTTGTTGTGCCAGGTGGAGAGTCCGTCCCGTCCCTGGGTGCCCAGTGGCCGGAGCGTCATGCAACGAATGCAGGAGTGTGGACCGTAGGGTGGCTAGGACGTATTCCTTCCCTGCCGGTTTGTCTGGTGGTCCAGGGTCAGCATGCTGGGCATCCCGGAGGTCGTCCCAGAACTTCCATCGAACCAGCGCTACAAAACAAGATTCTGGGAGAACTGTTGCAATCAGAGGGGACTCAAGGGCCTTGTCGTGTACCCTGGATAAAGCGTCCGCTTTTTTTATTTTTGGATCCAGGTCGATAAGACACTGTAAAACGAAAGTGTGTAAAGAACAGAGCCCACCATGCCTGGCGAGGATGTAACCCCCGAGCCGTCTGCAGATACTGGAGGTTCTTGTGATCTGTGAACACTACGAAGGGGAGAACGGCCCCTTCCAACCATGCCTCCATTCCTCCAGCGTGAGCTTTATTCCCAGGAGTTCCTGGTTGCCCACGTCATAGTTTTGTTCAGCTGGGGAGAACTTTCGGGAGAAATAGGCACAGGGATGCATTCGGGGAGGGTTGCCATGCTGCTGTGAGAGAACTGCCCCCACACCTACCCTAGAGGCGTCAACTTCCACGACGAACTGTCGTTCAGGGTTCAGGTGTTGCAATACTGGTGCGGAGGTGAAGCGTCTCTTCAGTTCCTTGAAGGCCTCGCTCGCGCTGTCCGTCCATAGTAGGTGTCTGGGATCCCCACGCAGGAGGGCGGTTAATGGGGCTGCAACGGTGCTAAAATTTCTAATGAAACGCCGATAGAAGTTAGCAAAGCCCAGGAAGCGCTGCAGGTCCCTCACTCTAACTGGCTTGGGCCAGTTCAAGACCGCCTCGGTCTTACCAGGATCCATCTGCAAACCCCGTGCACTTATTACAAAACCCAGAAAGGAAACCTTGGTAAGGTGAAATTGGCACTTTTCCCCCTTGACATACAGACCATGGTGTAACAATCGGCTCAACACTTTCCGTACATGCCCAACATGCTCCTCTCGAGTCCGGGAAAACACGAGGATGTCATCCAGGTACACCAGGACGAACTGGTTGATCAAATCCCCCAGGACATGGATGACAAATGCCTGGAACACTGAGGGAACGTTTGTTAGGCCAAAGGGCATGACCAGATACTCATAATGGCCTGTGGTTGTACTAAACGCCGTCTTCCATTCATCTCCTGCTCGTATGCGAACTAGGTTGTATGCACTTCGCAGATCTAGTTTCGTAAAAATTTCAGCCCCGTTGACTTGCTCTAAGGTGGCTGTGATTAAAGGAAGTGGGTGTGGGTAAGGTACAGTCACTGCATTAAGTCCCCTGTAGTCAATACAGGGACGCAATCCACCGTCCTTTTTTTCTACAAAAAAGAATCCTGCGGCGGCTGGAGAAGTGGGTCGAATAATGCCTGCCGCCAACGCTTCTGCAATGTATGTTTCCATGGCTTGCTGTTCGGGCATGGACAAGGGATATGTACGACTGTCGTCACGCGACGTGACCATCGGCGTCCCGACACTTCTGACAGTGCCACTGTAACAAGACAACCAATGTTATTCACTTCACCTGTCAGTGGTTTTAATGTTGTGGCTGAATGGTATGCTTCAGCGTTTATTATGACTCACTTCTGCAAAATGTAGTAACTGATTTTTTCCCCCTTTTTTTGTGGAAAAAAAAAGCATTATGAAGTTCTTAGCAACAGTCATGACACTTTGCCTCACCCATTCCATCATTTATTTGGGAATGAATTAATCTGTGCTTTCTGTTTCAGCCATATTGTTATTCAGATCAATCTTCCACACCTGAGCACATGAAGCAAGTGCTGAGGGTGCAATAGTCTGTGGGGCGGTAAGAAACCCTATCCATCTTATTTGAGCAGTCTTGCTTTTTCAGTGCTGATGATTTGGCTGTTTGGTTGATTTGGTTCGCTGGTTAATGTCAGGTGCAGTGTTAGGCCCATTGAAAGAATATAACGCTGTTTAGAATGAAGTCTTAAAGGCGTTCTATCTACTTACCTAACCTTGTCTAATTCAAAAACAATTAAATCAATGCTTTAAATCGTATGTTTTAAAGGAACGGAAAGCTGATAAAATGGATTTAATGTGAACAAATCAATGCTGTCATAAACTTTACGTTTAATACAGTGTTAACACACTCATCGCGCACCACAGTATCATTTTTATAGTAGACACAATCGTCGAGTTAAGCTGCAGTGTGGACATGCAGTACCGCACATGGTTAAGGCAATGGCTGTCCAGGTTAATGTATAGAAGAGACAGCATAAACAGCATGACTGGGAACGTTTTAAGGACTCAAACGCAGCTATGGTTGTAAAACTGTTTTGAATTATGGACTTCATTAGTGCATTCCTGTCAATTCAGCATGTAAATTGAGGAATGCGGAACTCATTTGGAACTGCAGGGTTATGAGGAGAAAATGTTACCGCTGGCATTTCAAAGAAATTGACAGATTTAGGGCATTCAAATTTCAAGGACTGCCCTGGCGATCAGAATTCAGTCAATTGCATTCGTATAAACCTCATAGGCATCACATGCATCCAGAATAAATAGCAAAATTTCTTTCTGAAACGGTTTGAATATTTTATGATTAGCAAATGCTATTACATAGTTTTAAAAGCGCTTTAAATAATACACAAATGATACTGATACCATATTAAAGTAGCATCTGCGTGCCGTAAACGACGCTGCGGAGTACAGGGAGAAATCTGAACATCTGCAGTGGTTAAGTGTCATCAAGTCAATGTCAACAGCTGGTGACCGCTTAGAGGGCCTCCAGAATGATGTTCTCTCCTTTTGTCCTTAGGGTTGAGAGGGGTTCATCCATTATTGCATTGTTGTTAGTTCATTCATCTGATTGATGGTTGTCTTCTTCCTTTTCCTTTCAACTCTTCAAAGCATTGTGGTTTTGTGAAGGAATCCAATGTGTGAACCATGTATTCAAACCATAGCATCTTCAGCCTCTTTATTTGAGTATGATTTGCAGCTCTATTATCACAGCTCAGCCAAGTGCTAATATATAGCGCTCGTATATTTTGACTGATATATGTTCTTATTGATCGCTGACCCCAATAGGCTAAAGGTGTCAGTCACTTTTTCCCCCTTCTCTTTTCCCCCAGGAAGGGCAGAAAAATAAATGAAATAATAAGAATTTTTTTCTGGGCTCCAACATTTGAAACCACTAAAATACAGAGATAGTTTATCTGAATGAAGAGGTGTTCTGGTATACAACTTTTTGAGCACTTTTTTTATATTTTATTATGGCTGACAGTGTAATTTTTTTTTCTAATCAATAAAATCCATAACTCTTGAGATTCTGGCTTCATGAACAGATTATTCTCATTTCACAGATGATGATGGACCTGCCTTGAGCAGAACCTTTGCCAGCACATAAATGCTCCTGTGTCTCCTTTCTTCTGTATTGCAGTGTAAACTGACCTACATATCTCCCCCAGATTTGTTGCTATAGATTTGTCAGCAGCTTGACTGGATTGTTTGCAATGAAAGCTTTATTCACAGCTAATGTCCTTAGCTTGATGGGACTGCTTAGTTACACTCTTAGGATAGGTTTCTTACCACAGGCTTAAAAATTTAATCTAAAGTAATAAGTCTGAGCTGGTACATCGTGCTTTAACATGTGAGATGTCAGGTTCTGTTTTTAAGATTTAACACTTGATTCATGTGGTTGGAGGAGGTGTTGCCTTCTATTCCACTTATCCTATTATAAACTAAAAAGGTTATTTGGGCTGAAATGCTTTTTAAAAGGGTAATCCATTTGAAAGATTGTTTAACACCACATATCAAAGCGAAGGCTATTCATTAATATTAGTATCATGCAATTGTTGGTCATTATAGCCAAGTAATGACTGATTTTTTTTTCTGCTTTATTTAACAAAACCAAATCATTACAATAAAATATTTGTAAAAGAGAAAAAAACCCAGCAAAACAAAAAAAACCTTTTAAACAGAATACCAAAACAGCAAGTCAACAGGACACCCTTCTGGAAATATGCATTGCAACATTTTTATAAAATCAAAAATAAATATCCATACCAACAGGTGAAAAACCAGGGCTAAAACATTAGAGACTCTATAAAATGAAATTAAAAAAAAAAAATCCAAACCCCACAATAAAATGTTCAAGTTGCATAAAACATTTCCCAACAAGTTTTACCTTTAAAGAGTATCGTCTGCATGGGTAAAACCCAAATAACACCAGCATGTTAAAAAGGAATTTAACATCAATGGATTCTAAACTTAAAAACCATAAATATCAAGAAGTTTTCCTAAAAAATTCCCCTCCTCCCAAATGTCCAATGGGGTTCCTCTACAGTTCCTAATTTATTTTCTTAAAATTGACAGTGATTTTTGTTTTTTTATTGTGCCAAAATACTCGTTTCCCACGTTGGAATGATAACAGGCGATAAGCAAAATCCAAGGAAAGGTTAAGTTGCCCTTTTTACTAAGTAAATGTAAGAATAATGTGGACGTTAATCACTTTAAAGTTGGGCAGTTGTGATAAATAAATAGGAGTATCATGAATAGTTAAAGTATCCTTCGTGTGGTTGTGGAGAACTATAAAAACATTAATTGGTTTTAAATTTTAACAGCCTCGTAATGTGCCATGAAATAAGGTTCCATCAGGAACAATTATGCAGTCCAAGATGCACCCAGTGCTGCTGCGCCATCCATATCACAACTGTGTTATAGTGTTTGGCAACTGAAGGAACAGAGGTTAAATCTTTGTACTTTTACGCAAAGTGTAGCCTGTTCAAGACAAAATTGCCCTTAAACAAGGTATATATGAAATGTTTTATGAAAACTAATCAATAATGAACCTACATTGTTAAAAAACCTTCTTCCATTACTCTTCCATGAATGGCTGGGAATGAGAACTGTACTTTGTGATGATCCCTCAATACAAAGACATGTAGAGAAGAAGTCAACAGTGAAGCTATTTCATAAAAGCTTCTACCTTGAAGAACCACTGAAATGGTCACCAGCAGTTGACTTTGTTGTGATTGTACTTCCTGATATACAATATGATCTGTTAATATATAAGCTGATAATTGGGTTCTGCAAAAGTGTATCTCTCAACACTTGGTCACCTGACATCTGGGACTAAATAATACAGCTGTGAGAAACATCTGTGATCCCTTTTCTTTCTGGATTTCTGAAAGAATGGCTCTTAAAATAGTGTTGTTGTAGATCTAGAATTACCCAAAGCAGCCACACACCATTTTCTTCCCTCCACTGTGCTTTAAAGTGATAATGAGCTTTTGAAGGTTTTGTCAGGTGGCAATGCAAAGTTACTGTCAAGTTCTTGGAACTATTTGGTGAACATGATGCATTATCATGCTGGAGAGGTCCATCAAAGTATGGATACTGGAGCCATGAAGGAATGAAGTTTGTCAGCAATGATATTCAGTTAAGCCATTTTGTTCAGCTATTCTTCAGTCAGTATTAAGGGTGCTAACGTGCACCAGGAAAACATTCCCTACACATCACATTGCCATCCCCGGCGTGTACTGTTGACACCAAATAGGAAGTCACCCCTGGACTCATTGCTTAAGCCAAATTCTGTTCCTTCCTTCATGTAAAAGGAGCCTGGAGTCATCTGAAAAGACAACCCCCCCAGTGGTCAAGATTTAATGCTTCTGCTTCCCCTGGAGATGCACTTTCTCATCCTTTGCTAACATCATTGGCATCCAGCATGTTCTTGTGGCCCATTTGAGACAAAGTTCAGTAAGTGGTGCTTTCTGAGATTTCTGAGATGTGGGGCACATCAGCGTTGAATGAGGATGCAATTTGCCTGGCTGTGACTCATCTCTTTGCTTGACCACTTCTCTCCATTTTCCTTTGACCCCTCTGGCCCACAAGTTGTTTTTGTCTACCAGGATCTCTGACCACTGGCACTTTTTAACATTTGCCACCATTCTTGGCAAAAACTGAAAATGTTCAAGAAAACAACTGTTTGGGAGATGCTGGATCCAGCACACCCAGCGCCAACTATCCCGCCACGTCCAGAGTCATTAAGGTCATTCATTTTGCCCATTGCAACGCTAACTTGAACACCAATGGATGCTGGGAACCCTAGTTCACTCAGTTATACCACACACCACAGTCACATGATGTTATGACTTGTCTGAATATCAAATTTGTGTGAAGATGGTTAGTGGACCAAATAAACTGTCAATCCAGTGTACACACAGCCTTAGATGCTGTCATTTCACCAGCATTTATTTAAACCTTAATTTAAATTATTTTTTCACAACTTTACCTTATATGAGCTGCCAAGATTTATTCATGCCCCAAGCAGGCCTTCATTATATTTTTCAGCCACAGCAGTGATCAGATTATATTGGCACGAGTGGTATCAGTAAAATCACAGCAGGTCTTGAAGTAAGATGCTGCTATCACCTATTGCACCTATTGTTTTAAGCCCAGTGGCAGACATTGTGGAAGACTGAGAGGTCCCATACTGTGATATTTGATTTGTTCCTTTATGAAGAACAAGTGTCAGCTTGCAAGCAAAACTGCTTAGTGGCACATAAGCAGTGATGTGGCTATTAGATGTGAGGGAATGGGCATAATTGCGAGTGCATACCCAGCAAACCTTGGAGGGATTCAGCGTACCTTTCTCTAAGCAAGAGGTGCTCATAAGCTGCCATCTCTGAACTCCTGAACTCCATTACATGCCTATTGAGCAGATGGTGTGGGGAGATATATATATATATATATATATATATATATATATTTTTTTTTTAAATTTACAGGAATCAACAAAACTTGTCTTTAAAAAACCCCATAATTTCACCATTTATTTATTACCTGGGAAGTGAGCTGTAAAAGCATTCGCTGTATTGTATTCTGAACTGCGCAGTGTAATCAGTCCCAAGGTCTTTTTGAGGTGCTGAAAGATGTTATAAAATTGTTTTTAAATAATAAGATTTAAAGCTAACATCCAACGCAGGAGTGGATGCTTCATAGTGCATTTCATCTGTCCTTCAAAGATGCTGTTACACTGTTATTCCTGAGCTGTCCTTTTCAGGCCATGGAGCTGAAGCGTGGATGCCAGCTGTCCCTTGCAGACTATGGCCCGGCAACTTATGTTAAAGTTGTCCCTCACACAGGTTGTAGCTGGAAAGCAAATCACACCAGCCCCAGTAACCGAAGCTCGTGTTACACTTGTCCGTGACACAGGGTGTAGCCAGATCCCACGCCAAAGTTTCTATCTCGTTCTATAAGCACCATAAAGGAGAGCATCTGTGCATCTCATTGCATACTGAAGAATTTAATGATTCTCTGCTACACCAAACTGTAAGGCTGGATGTGGGAATCCTGTGGGCTAGTTTTGTACTTTTATTTATGTCCTTGACAAGTACTTTATAGTTAAAGAGGAATTTTGAGTCTAAACAAACTGCTAAATTTAGGCTTTCGGAACTACCTTTTTTTTTTGTTCTTGCTTTTTCCCACATGAGCTCTTCAGTGCTTGCCTTGAACTGGTTGAACCCAATTGTGATCATCTTGAAGACCCAGGACTGTGTATTAGCTTGAGGGCTGAAGATCCACATCTGTTTCTCCAGCTACTGCCTACCTTACAAAGCAAGCGTTATGCATTGAAAACATTAAATATAAAAACTTATGAATATAAAGAGACTGGTGATGAAGTGAAATCAAGTGTTAAGTTGATTTATATTCTTTTAAGAGAAAGTAGTACTAATGAAATTGTGGACATATGATGCTGCAGTGCTGTAGATCTGTGGAGACCTGAGAGCAGGGATATGTGATTTTTCACATTTTAGCAGCTGCCTCTCACTCATTTAAACACTGCTGAAGTGATGGAAAAGCAGGAGCACATTGACCTGCAGGTTCACCTTGTGCAAATGCCCTGGTGGTAAAGTAGGGAGTTGCTCACAGCGCTTAGGATGGGTCACCCCCCCCCCCCCCCCCAAGGAGCAGGTTTAGTCACTAAATGCCAGTAAAAAGGAAGCTCTTCGGTTAGAGGCAGGATGATCTAGTAGGGCTTTGTAAAATTCTTCTATTACAGCTGTATCTAAGATGTTGCGGACGGGCACCCATGACTGTTCATCCGGACTAAATTGCTCCCAGTCCACTAGAAAGTACAGCTTTCCTTCTTGGCTTTTGAATCCAGGAAAGGCTTGAATATGCAGACGTTCTCTTCAGCAGTGGGTACTGGAGGAGTCTGGAGGGACTGAACCTGTAAAACAGGGGTACTATGTATTTGGAGCAGGCAGAAAAATATGACAGTGGGGTGGCAGATAAAGGTGATATGCAATTGGATTCAAACCCTGAAAGGCCTAGGGTATTTGGAACTTCGTTTCATGGATAGGCGGTGGAATTTGATCTCCTTGGTGAACAGCTGCACCTTCTGTCCTGGCTGGTGTTGTTTTCTGGTTTCTGTCAGCATGTACTTTGTGTGATGATGGCTCTCTGAAGGCATATGTGGGTGGACCTCCAGGCTGATCTACCACAGATGCCTGTCTGCATTTCCTGTCCATGTGAAGGGAGGAGGCCGGTGTTCTAAAACGCATAGGAAAAGGGTCTGGGTAGTGGGCAAGCGAACAAGAGAATTTGGAGCAAACTAGATAGGTCAAGTTTTGAGCACAGTAGCTCTGAATCTGCAGCCTGATTTAAGTTGTTTAAGAAGTTCCACCTGACCATTTAAGTACGGGGTTAAGTGGGCATCAAGCAAAACCAGAAGGCTACAAAAGGCCTTTTGCATGCTGGATGTGAGCTGAGGATCCACGTTGGATAAATATCCGCTGGGTTGTTGTGAAGTCAGAATACATTTTGAACCAGTGTTTCTGCAGCTTCCATGGCTGTGGGGAGCCCCATCAGAGGGATTAAATGACCGGCTTTTGAGAGCTGATATATTACTACTAGGCTGGTATTGTTCCCGTCAGACCCAGGCAAGTTTGTTAGAATGTGAAACAATGACCAGTTTAGTGTAAGGAGGGGTTTTAAAAGTCTGCCAGGTTATTGTCTAGGGATCCTTGACTGAGTGCAAATTATGCAGACTTATACAAAGTCCTGGATATCTTGTTTTATGGTCGGCCACCAAAGCCACTCGGAAACAAGGCGCATGGTTTTATTCAACCCCGATGGCCAGTCATGCGGCCCTTATCAGCCTGATGCAGCAGGTGTGAATGCATGCAAGTCAGAACATATTCTTTGTTCTGGAGTCCATCACTCCACTCACAAGGGTCTACTGGTTCAGGACCCTGAAACAGGTGTCAGGAGAGAGAGGCTGTAGCTGTGGACTGTAGGAAGGCTCCTCATGTAACTTGGAAAGAGCATCTGTTTCCTCATTTTTAAATCCCAGGTGGTAAGTAATCAAAACTTAAATGAAGTAAAAAATATGTAACCCACTGAGCTTGCCTGGAATTAAGCTGCTTGACCTTTTGGAGGTATTCCAGGTTCTGGTGGAATACACCAGAAAAGGCTCAGAGGCACTGTCTAACCAATGCTTTCATTTTTCTGGAGATAACAGCCAGAAACTCTGTCTATTATGTCATAATTCATCTCTCTACTGGGAACAGTTTAGTCAAAAAGTAAGCACATGGGTATAATTTTGGGGATGAATGCTGATTCTCAGACAAAACACCCCCTACCCATCTTTCTGAGCCATTCATCTCCACAGCAAAAAGCAATAAAGAATTGGGCTGTTTCAGAAAGTGGACAGTGAAAAAACAAATGCTTGTTTAAGTCTTCAAATGCACTCTGGACCTCAAGGGTGAGGATGAGATGCTATGGGGCACCACCCTAAGCCCAGAAAATGGAGTCACAATGGTGCTAAATCCCCTTGTAAATCATTTATTGATAAACTCAAAAATCTATGTACTTACTTCACCAACTTGGGAGGTAGCCAGTACGCAACAGAAGAAACCTGTGGTCAGATGGGTCATAAGGAGCCAAACAACAAGGCCTAATAGGGATTTAATCAAATGTAGTTGTCCCTTGAGATAAAACCATTTCAATATCCTTTTTTTTTTTTTGGTTTACAAAGGTTTTATTTTATTTTATTTTTTGCATTCATAAACATGGTTGCACAGTGCTGGATGCATGTCAGTGACTTTGAGATTGTGAAATTCTTTCTAATGGTGTCCAAGCAGTGCTCTACCCATGGGGAATGAGTTCTTGAGATGTTTAAGCTTTAGTGATTCAGTGAGTGAGTGGGGAGAAACAGCAACTGCCACCATGGACAGCTCCTAACTGCTGGGAATTTCAGTACTGGGAGCTGTTCTCACCCACTTCACCAGGGTTGGGTTCCCATATTAACAAAGAGTATAAAAGCAGTGAAAGATTGCAGGGTACTCCAGACTGGGCTAACAGAAAGTTAAGATCTTCAGTTTGTTTCCATCCACAGGTACCGCAAAAGTGCAGTCTTCTCACTCCAGTGAGTCCATTTCAATGGTAGAACCTTCTCTAAGCAGCTCAGAGATGTTGGTGATGAGCTGAACTCAATTGTGAGGTTTATTTGCAAGTGAGAAGTGCAAGTAGTGCCAATGAAGCGGCATGAGCATGGAGCTGTGATGCTGTGAATCTGCGTGCACATGGACACTCAGGGGCAGGGAACCATGCAGACTTGAGATGTGGAGAATCAGTCCTTTGGAGACTTGAAGAAACAAGAAGCAGGGTGACCCTATGTTGTCCAAATGGTTATTGATCATTCATAGCTGTTCAAGCAGTCCTTATAAGTACTTGGGAAGTTTTCTGTTATATTTGCATTCACTTTTATCCATTTACTTTGACCCTTGTCACTAAAACCATTTACAATGCAAATGCTAATTTCCCCATTTATACAGATGGGTAACTCCTGGGAAGTGGTGGCCCAGAGGTTAAACTGATGCTTTGGGGTTCCTGATTGCTGCTTGTGTGGTTTGGGTTTTGAGTCCAGCTTAGGGTGTGTGGAGATTGTGTTTCATTCGAATTTGTCTCGATGGCTCTTCCACCACCACCTTGCTCAAGGGTATTAGAGATGGAATTCGAATCTGGAACCCCCAAGTCCAGAGGTGGAAACTCTGACACCTCCTGCTGAATTCGACTGTTGACAGTTTTGCAGATGCAGGATAGCAGCATGCAGATGCAGGCCCTATGGATGCTATGGTGACCAAACCAGAGGCAAAGAACAAGACAGGGGAGGGTGCAGAGCCATGAAGAATTTTCATGTCCATTATTATTTTTTATTTACAGCTTTCACCTGCATCCAGCAACAAAAAAGGAGCTTTTTAACAGCCATACAAGTATTGTTTTTTTAATGTAATAACAGTCAAACTGATATAACCTTGAACACAAACTGATATAACCTTGAAAATCATGCCTATTCCGTTATGCAGTTCATTCACACATAGCATGAACTTAGCATAGACCCAACAAAGCTTTGCAAAAAAGGGTATTTATTCTTCAGAGCAACACTAAGCTGGCTTTATAATGTTCCTTCATACCGAGGAGATACTGTTATATCTTATGAGAAAACAGCATGCAAATGTGTTGAAATAACTGCAGAATGGTTTAAATGAATATTTAAAAAGTAGTAGAACTGAAGTAAATATGGTGACTGAACTATGAATGATCTAGCTGTCAAAAACATTCAATTGTCTGATTTAAACTTGTAAGGCTACTGAGCAGAAAGAAAATATGGCAGCCTGTTAGTCTGTAAATTTTTATATATTTCTGTGTACATTTACATATACTGTACATACGGTTTATAGTGTTTTTCTGGTCACCATGTATGTAAACTGCAGTTATGTTTCCTTCAGTTTTCATGTAATTGTTGAATGAATCACTTTCAGAGGCAGCAGCTGTGTTACTCCACCTGTTGCACCTCCTGTCCTATATGGCAGTCGCTGACATTCTCCCAGACCCAGGTGGTTCAGAACTATTTAAATTGAAAATTGACAGATTCAAATCCAGCAGAAAGTGCCCTGATATTCCAAACAAGTAATGTTCTCATCATGAGATCTCACCAAAGCTTTTCACTTTCTGTAAAGTGAGGCAGGTTGTTCAAAAGCAAAATTGGTTTAGTTACTGAATATTCGCACTTTTTTCAAACATTTATGCACTGCCCCTGAATATCAACTTGACTTTGATGTGTAAACATTATTTTTAACATTTTTATATGTCTCCAAAGAATGCTTCTTTGAAGCCAGAGTAGATGTGAGCCCATGCCAAGATTCTGGTTTTTATCCACATGCTGTAACCACATGCCCTCTTCACCAGATGTCAGCTTCCTTGACTGTTGCCATAGAAACTTGTGTGCATTCTCATGTTGATGTCACAGCTGCATTCTTAAATTTTTAGTGTTAAAACGATTAAACGCTATCGTTGTCTGCATACACACATAAGATTGAATGTAAATGATGAAGTCAAGGTGTTGGCTGTAAAAGTAAAACACGGGTATTCCCCTGTTTACACATGTTGGCTCATAAAGTGAAATCCCCTAAGTCAGAAGCATACTTGGTGTTATAGTACAAACTTTAAAAATGTTCTTACACTCAGGTGCTGCTACTTGTAAATATCATTGGCATCATATCTGGTTGTAACCCAGTAAAGGGAACTGAACAATGTCAGCTGTTTGCTGGAAACCTCGTAAGTCAAAGACTTGAGGAATACCTGTACCTATTTTGGTCACTAAAGCTAAGCTACAGGATAAGTGCTCTGTGTCAGAACATTTGGAGCAAAACATTTTAAATGCATTCTTAATATTTGTTTAAATTAATCTACACAGAGAGGTACTACTGCAAAGGTTTTCTGAACCTTCCTTCATTTTCACTTAGGTCAAGTCATTTTTCTTTGCAACCCTCACACACTCTTTCACATACACACAAAATAGAGTTGTAAGTGGAGATCAGAGATCCATTTCAGCATGGTGATCCCTTCCAGCCTCCAAAGTCGTCTGATGCGTTGCCAGTTGACTTCAAGCTGGGAAACATGTTGCTCCAGGGCAGCTCACCTCCAGATCTACAGCAGGAGGAGTCCACAATGCACAATGTAATGCTCCAGGGCAGTTATGAGGAGCTTCGAGCTCATCTCCACATCCCAAAGGTTCAGCCAGCCTGTCCTTTTTTGTCTGAGAATAGAGAAACCCAGCTTGCTTCAGGGTAGGTCAAGGTAATGTCATCACGTACTGCGGAGCAGCTGACCTAAAAACCCTTCAGTTTAAAGTCTAAGAGGCAAAAAAATCTAATCTTAAAATACTGGCTGATTATTTTTAAACCTAGAGAAGCTGCATGCAGGGCATATTTAAGAAATGGAAATTAAGTCCCAGTTGAATCATTAAATAGGCAAACTGGAATCATCTTAGCAGAGTTTTTTTTTTTTTTTTGTTAATATTTCACTCAGCCCTACTCCTCTACCTGATTTTTACACATCCACTGAAAATATTACATGAATAAACTGTTATGACATTAAAGTTAGCGTTTGACACAAAAGTTAGATGTTGTTTGAACTTTCTGCATATACCACGTACAATACTGACAGGTAACATCCATGAACAATTAAGTGGGTAAATTTGTGATATTTTGTTGAAATAGATGACAACTGCATGTTTTTTTTCTCTTTTTTTAAAAAATTTATTTAATTTTATTTCAGTGCCATGCTTTGTACTCTTCCAGCCGAGAGACTGCAAACATTTCTGCTTGTTTCTTGATACGTACAATAGGCATGTAGGTCATATTTTCCATTTAAAAAAAAAAAAAAAAATGTTTATTTACAAACACTCCACACTTCGCTGCTGCTGTGAGTCAGACAAGCCAAAACACTTGGTGAGATCACGCTCTTAAATATGCATCTTATAATTATTCATTCTTTCTACTGGTATTTTGCAGCGTTTTTAATTCACTGTGAGCCGTGGATCAGTAGCCGGTGAAGAAAAATGAGGGAATTGAAATGTATTTTGGCGAGCCGGGTGTGTATGAAGGGTGTGGGGGGGGGGGCTGTCGGCTGTTGCCTAGCGGAAAGCCTGCCAGGTTTTAGCTCCTGTTCAGTGACTGTGAGACATAACATTGCAGTGGAACAGGAGGAGAGATGCCTTTTATAATGGTAATCATGGCTACACCTGCGCTCATAAGAATGAGGAATGAGTTTAGCCCAGCATTAATAATCCATATTCTCTAACAGCCAGCTTTCATGCCGGACGGGAAGTTCTTTCAGATCTACCACGGCTCGACATGTCTTAACCCCCTCATCACCGAGGTTCACCCCAGTGTTGTCATTTCTGATTATGTAGCGTAGATGGTTTCTCTTATGTACATTTCTCCTTTACAACAATCCTTTCAGTTATCTCCACTCCCCTCGCTGATCTCACTAAGGAGGGCCTTTGAAAGTCTGACAGCACCTTGTTTACTCCCTTTTGCAGCCATATCCATTATTAAAAGGCATTTGAGCAATAGAGAGTACTGTACTTAACAATACTCTTAGCATTTGATTTAGACCGCAAGTGAGGGCAGATTTACCAAAGCACAATGTAAATCCACTGTTAAAATGAGAGGACTTTGCATTCAGCCTGATATTTGCATGTGCCATTGGTTTGCTGAGAGCGGTCGATGCCAAAAGCAGTTACTGCCATACGATTTGCAGACAGGTGCTCCTCCACTGTATGTGCCTGGAGAAAGTGCAGCCAGCAATCTGAACACTGCCACCTTATTAGCAGTGACAGGAACAATAGCAACAGGGGTCCAGCCAGCAAGCAGAGAAGGCATCTGACACTGTGGCCTCCCACAGCTGGCACACACCACCGGCTACTCAGTCTTTAATTCTCATTTCATCTTCTTCCTTAAGGGACACTTTTCATCTGCATAAGACTAAGTACAAATGTAAGGTCAAGGTGTGAAGGTGAGTTAATGTTTCGAATAGTGGTCTCACCATCCAGACCCTGAGCCCTTTGACTGTAGTGAGCACTTGTTCAAGCTCATATTCATTCATGACTTTCATGTAAAAGAGGTGGCTGATCTTACCCCTCCACTCAGTTCCATACCCTGTATCTTGTTCGCTGAGCATGTTTCCACGCAGAGCAGCAAGGCAGACGAGGAGTGCCCTGGAAGTATTCCTCATTTAGCAGAGCTCTTTCCAGTTTTGAGGCTCCTTCCGTTTAATAAGTATCACTTTTTCATTGTTATTTTTTACAAAACAAGATGGCTACAACTATCCAGGTTATTATTATTATTATTATTATTATTATTATTATTATTATTATTATTATTATTATTATTATTATTATTATTATTATTATTATTATTATTGTTGTTGTTGTTGTTGTTGTTGTTGTTGTTGTTGTTGTTGTTGCTGCAGATGCTTAAAAATTGAACAGAGATGGGTTGCTGGGGTATGCAATTTTCATGTTTATCAGGGACACTTGGGATGGAGATTGTTGTAGAAGGTGTCACAAACATGGCTTGACTCAAGGGCTGCACAGTTCCCTCACCTGAACAATGGGAACATTTTATCTGGCTTTTTCTAACTGGCTTTCTTCCCTGCCATGCAAACCACTCAGTACATCCTCTTGCACTACTGCACTTACTTGAAGATTGTTAGACGAACCTTCAAAACCCAGTTCCTTACCCAAATTCTGAAGTTTTACATGGATAACTTGAGCAGATTACAGTGAGATTTTGAAGTGTATTTGTGGAAGGAAACATTGTGGAAGGCTGGTGCCACAAGCAGGCTCAACACATACATATGGAGCCAGGTTAAAAAACTGTCAGACACCAAAGCTATCTGCCAAGCTGCAAAGAAGCACTGCACTTTCACTCTAATTATGGATTCAAGGCTCATTTAAAGGTAGGGAACCCAGAACATTTGCTGCTCACAGCAGACCACCTCACAGCCAGATTTTAAGTCAGGGTTTGGAAGACCAATGGAAAGGGGCAGAAAACTCAGACTGGCAAACTGCGCTGGGAAGAGAGCAGTGTTCCTTTAGATGAATTTAGCACAGTTGGGATTTTTACTTTAAGACCAATATGTTTAGCAGCTATAAAAGTACTGCACTTGCCTTCTGCTTCTGTGAAGATGAACCAAACTTCTCCAACTTAAGTACTTTTCTAGGTGCTGGGAATGGAGGGGGATTTGTGAAACTGCGCTGGTTAAGCATCAGGACTGTTTTTAATGTAGACTAATTTTAGTGATAAGTGTGGTGAAGCAAAAAGTGTTTTTTGCAGCAGCAGCAGCAGCAGCAGCACTAAGTAAAATTTAAAATGTTTTTAAAAGTTTTCATCCATTAGAAACATTGGAAGAACAGCTAGCATTCGGCATCAGTTGAACCCAGGTCAGCAGAATATAACCATCATAATACATTTATACAAGCAATATTAAACTTATCTTGCTACTTTAAGTTTTTTGATCAGGGTGAAAGATGTGCTCAGATGTAATGTCAAACGATAATACATGAAAAAGAAATCCACCCAAAATAAGAACAGTTTGAAAGCGAGTAATTCAAAATATAAAATATTGGACAGTTTAAAAGAGCGCACTGTTGACAATATTGTAAAAAATATATAAAATAAAGGCAGAGGTGATGTAAGTTGAACCCTAATTATTTAAATCCAAGGTGGAACTGTGAAACTGTTAGTAAATAATAGAACTCCAACCGCATGAGAACAGTGAGCAAATGGTCCCACAGAACAAACATTTGTATGAAGCAGCTGAGAAAACTAAAAATGAAATGTGTGCTCGGTGCTATTCATAGCTTCAATTCTGATGTGAAGTTGGGCTCCCAAAGCGACTTTGAACTTTGTGCTGGATATCAAGCGAACATGCGCCGTGTTCAGATCAGACCCCCAGAAGGACGAAAACTGAAGCTGGAGAAGAAGATGTGCTTATCGATCTGAGCTGATAAAGGCTGTCAGAGCCTAACAGCAACGTCGGGGATTTAATCTGCCTGTAATGCCTTCTTATATAGAGCTTGCATTCTTCTTTTAAATTAAAATACCCTTAGGCTATTCCTGCTAAGAAAATAGCTAAGAAATACTATATTATGACATCATTAAATGATATTGTTTAGTGGCTACCTTTACCCCAGTATGCCAGGGCTAATATTGGTCTGCACTGCTGCCGAAAGACATGCTCTTTAATTGCTTGCCAAACATAACCGCCAAATAATAATTTATCTGATTTTCATTTCAGCGTTTCACGCGATATGGAAAAAGTAATTTACTTGCCGGTCCAACAGATGTGCCCCACTAAGGGTTTCGAATCACATTTCCAATGCGAGTTATGGAACTTTTTCTCTGATCCATACCTCAGGGCAACATTTGTGCGTGTATTCTGTTTTCGTGTGATTGTCAAACGTTTTTCAAGATTTTAATAGATGTCATACACTTTCCAGGGGACAGCACATCAGACTTTTGATTATTGCATATTTAGTTTTTAGAGCTCAGTTTTTACAATTGTTACCTTTTGTGGTAACCATTATTATTTGTTACAGATATGCGCTGCAATGACAGACCGCATATATGATGGTGGTCCCATAAAATTGTATACAGTACATAACACTTGATAATGACAACAAACAACTATGTTACTGGCTTATGTATTTACGATACTGTACATTTTATCGTTATTTCACAGTGTAGTCTTTCTACTTCTTAAATCAAAAGGTTTACTGTTAAACAGTATGCGTGTTATGCCAACAGCAGCCTCATACATCTCATGTTTACCGTGTCTGCTGCAAGCTGCTGTACAGGTTTGCAACCTAGGAGCAAATGGCTATACCATAATAATAATAATAATAATAATAATAATAATAATAATAATAATAATAATAATAATAATAATAATAATAAACACTTAGGTCCATAAGTATTTGGACAATGACACAGTTTTCAGTATTTTGCATGTATATGAATATTTGTAATTCCTAAATGGTTAATGCAATACTTTTGTTAAACCCCTTAAATTAAAGCTGAAAGTCTACACTTCAGTCACATTTTGATTGCTTTGCTTCAGATTCATTGTGGTTGTGCACAGTGGCAAAATACTCAAAATTGTGTCATTATACAAATACTTATGGACCTGACTGTAAGTCAAAATGACGTGACGCGGTGCATGTATATGCTATGATGTTCGTGCAAAGACAAAAATGCCAAACAACGTATTTCTCAGAACGTTTCCCCATCATTAAGTGACACATCCCTGCACTTGTTAAGTCAAGTACACTCTATGAATAGTTGTCCTGAAATGTAAACATTGGTTTTACTATCCATAGTAGTAGAGTTTTTGTGGCAAGATATGAAAGTAGATTGCCAGGCCTTTCTTCTACGCAGTTCATGTTGGTGTTGTCAGTTAAATGTGATCCCCACTAACAACGCCCACCCATACGGCGGTTACCCAGTATGAAGGTCGAGGTCTGCTGCTTTTTTTTCTGACGGCTTAACCATTGATCTTCTTGACAAGGTTGAACCTGAAGGAGTGTTACTCCAGTCATTGTAGCCCTCTAGGTCATGGCAGTGCACAAGCCCAACCACCATGTTACTTACAACTAGTTGAACACATGCATGATTTTCATAGCATTTACCTGAGGTAAACTTTAATTCATTTAAGTGCATAAACAAATCACTGCTATACCTATACTTTTGCATATAAACAAAATATATCTGCAGATGAATAAACATACATTTCCCAGAAAAAAAAAAAAAAAAAAATTCAACAGGACTGTGGCTAAAATTTGAACATTTCCATCCATTTTGTCTTGTTTTAAACCATCTTGGCTATTACCTGGGAATCCGTGACACCGGACATGTCAGAGCAAGCAGACATACACACCTCACCATCGGATCCATACATTTGACCTTTTGTTCCCTTCCTGCAACTCCCAGCAGAGTTACAACAAGGGACCGTGTGCTGCAACTAAAGGCATGGGAGGTTTTTCCAAACATCTCAGTGGTGAATAAGTATCTTCCTTTCCTGATACACTGTTCTGCAGATAGCCTGTGTACAGAAGTGAAAACTGTGGGTAAACAAATTTTAATAAGATGGACCATTTTTATTATACTTAAATTTAGCACTTACACCAAACTTAGTCACTTGCGCTATTTCCCCTACCATTAAAGTTAATAATAGGTGATAGCAAATTCAGTTCATTTAAAATAATTTAAGTAAACACATTTGTCCCAAGTACAGTATAGTTTTTATAGTGTCTAATAAGCTTGAAGTCTCAAGTGTTAATAAACTGGGATAACAGTTTATGAGTGTTTTAAATACTGAACTATTCATAACTGACAAAAATCCAATTAAAATTTCATACTGTTAAATCCAGTTGCTGGTGATCAATTCCACTACCAGAGTTGTGGGATACTGTGTCTTTACTGTGACTGGGAATTGCTTTTGGCAAACAGATTTATTCCCGAGTGTTACACGGTCCCTTAGAGGAAATATGTGCACAAAACCAAATTAGATGACACAATTATACTGTTAAAATAAAATAAATTCCAATCATACCAACTATTAACCTACATTCTTTAACGGTTTTTCTTGCCTCCAGGACATACTCTCATCTATGGCATTAGTTCATTAAATTCAAACTTTGTCAAAGTTTTTTTTGTGGAGGATTTTCCATTAAGCATACGGTTACTGACGGAAGTGATATCGTGTTGGAAATACAGATTAAATATTACTGTTAATTATATTGGAGTCCTTGGAATAATACTGTGCAATATGACAATGTCTTGGTAATAAATCTCAGTCATTTAATCTAAAACTTCAAATGGTTCAAAAAGTATTTTGCGTCACAGCCTTTTTTTTATAAACCATCATATATAAATATGTGTCCCATCTTTTGATGAACCATTATTTTGTAGAGATGTGAACACACCTGTCTATGAAACATCATTTATACAGTGGCATTGTCTTTCAGTAAAAAGGTATTCATAAAAAGCATACATGCATTTCCTTGGAATATCCCTTATACTATTTTTTTTTTTTATTTACAGTTACTTATACAAATATGTTTTTTTTCATAAGTTGTCCAGGGTTTAAAGCAAAACACAAAGCAACACTGAGTAAAAAGCAAGAAAAAGGTTTGTAAAAGCTGACTAAATAAGCAAGAGACTGCTGATCACTAAATAACTTTTAGTTATCAAACTTTATCAAATTTTTGTGAGTTCACAGTCTTAGTCAGAACTCTCAAAAATGTGCTAGGAAAGGAAATGTGACTGGCAGGAAATTTGCAACACTCATCTTTAAAATCAATATTGTTTTATATGCTTACATGTCAGAGACTGTTGTTGATATTATGATTGTGACAGACAGGAGCCAAAGTCTCGCCTCACCTCTAGGTACACCCAGGAAAATATTATGTAATAATAATAATAATAATAATAATAATAATAATAATAATAATAATAATAATAATAATAATAATAATAATAATAATAGTTGTCATCATCATCATTATAAAGATTATGAATAACCAAGAACTAAATGTATCCTTTGAAGGACTATTTAAAAGAATAGTCTATAGAGTATATAAAAGTATGGAGCGCATTCACTTCTTTTAGTTGTGGAACTGTATGTTTTGTGGAACATTTAGGTTTACTTTAAAAATTTTTGGTTTCTGTGTTCTACTGTCCAGTTTCAATGCACCATGGCACTTTTCCATATGGTATTTGAAATATTTTTAATTAATTAATATATTTTTTCCATTATAGATGACAGTGGCACTTTGTAGAAATGGAAAAATAAAAACTATATGTCCACTTATAGACATCCCAAGAAGGACACAGTGTGTGTGTATTGTGTCCTGGTAGGGCCTGTCCACGTCAGGACTGATCCATCTTGGAATCCGTTTATTTGGTTCCTCTTGTCTCCCATATTCCAGGTAGGATAGGTGCCCAAGGTTCCCACTGCTCTCTGATGACACACTGATTTGCCAGTCAAATTGCTCAGAGAGTCATTTAGGTGTCCAGACTCCCCAGAGTGCTGTGAGGCCTAATGCGATTGTAGGACAGCACTGCCTCATTACAAATACCAGTGGGTTAGCCAGGCAAATGGTCATCTATGAGCATCCATCTTTATATTGCTCTCAGAGAACATAGCCGTGCATTGATGCACCAAGCAATTACTGTCCAGCGCTGTAGATGGAGCACCAAATAACAAGCTACTTAAGACAATGAGTTTCCATTAGCCCAAGTGTCCGCACTGTGCAAGAGCTCCGCCTCGCATCCTGCTTAAGACAATGAGTTTCCATTTGCTGTAGGGTGAGAAATCAGCCTTGCATTCCTTCCCATGGGGAGATGCTGTGAGGTAGGCCCATTAGTGCAGCAATCCTGTCCCGTTGCTTTGTGGCCTAGAACCCACCTCTCTACCCCAAATATCACCCTGAGTGCTAAGGGGGTGGGTGTGGGGGCAGCAGAGGGATCATACATCACACCCAGGCCAAGCTAGCCTTACACCACTAATGCTCCTTCGGCACTAATGGCTCCATTCGGTGAATGAGGGGGAGGGCCAACACTTACAGGTCTACAAAAAAAGCTAATAGTGATGGCTATATTCTGATTTATCATTATCATAAATGCACCCCCCATGCCACTCAACTAAGAAAGAACTCCAGCACAAAGAACACTTTAAGCCCAGAGTTTTGTGACGGGGAGATTATATATCATCTCTTGCTGCTGGTTTGACTCCCATTTTCTGCAGTTATTAAATCTCAGGAGGACACTTTGCCCAGATGCTCTTCTTTTTTTGCACTTAGAGCGAGAGCGAGCGAGAGAAGGAGGGAGGGAAGCGAGCGATAAGGAGAGGTGCTGTTTCATTCTCCTGTTTGTAAACTTATTAAAGTAATTTTTTTGTTCTCGCCGTTCCAGTTTAGTTCAGATCTACATATGGCCTTTAGCTGAAGGAAGCGCTATTGCTGTAATAACTCCGGCACATATTGATAAAAATGCTTGCAAGTAAGTCACATGACACACGTGAATATGCACACATACTGTCTTTCCCTTCACGTTCATCTTTACTGAAAGCATTCATTAACTGTTTAAAAACCTTTTGCGTGCTTAGCTTCACGAAATCCTGGCTTTAACAATTGGAAGATCAATAAAAAATATTATTTGTGCATTGGTTTATATTTGGATGACTGCTACTAATAGTCATTTCAATCCTAAGTTATGTTATGTTTAATCTTGTGAACACCAGTCTAGATATGTATGTATGTATGTTTGGAGAAAGACTGAAATACAAAGCCTGTTCATGCTGAGGCAATTTCGCGTGAAAACCAGAGCAGTCGGACTCAAATGCATCTAAGTTTAAAGTCACAGATACTGCAGGTGAACTGTAACTCATCTAAGGGGGTAAAAAGACATACATTCTGATGTAGCACCAGCCTTGCCTGGCAAAAGTGGCAAAAAGTTAAAACAAAATCCCATTTTGATGCAACACATATCAAACAGTTAAACACACTACACTCCTAAACAGACTTACATTCATATCTGGACACACTGTGAACACATAGGGTGCTGCTGCCTATTGTGTGTGTGTGTGTGTGTGTGTGTGTGTGTGTGTGTGTGTGTGTGTGTGTGTGTGTGTCCAGTCTTATAATCTATTTAGCACATATACAGCATCAATTTAAAGTACATGCACACATACATGTATATACAGTATAAAGACTGCAAAAATATGCAATAAGACTGCATATATGCAGTGACATATATAATCTATAATATATAATATATGTCCAGCATTTATGTTAACATATAATTTATATGTTGTCTTATAGCCTATAGTCTTTACATGTGATGTGCATTTGTTGTTCATGCTTTTTTAATGAAACTCCCCCTTTAGCTGCTTGAGCCCCAAAGTCCCCTCTATAGTGGGGGATTGGGAGGGGAGGCAAGGCCAGAGAGAGCAGTGATAACGCTGTTTCTGGAGTGGCTTTATTGAATTTCCTGCAGGTCGATGAAGCTTCTCCCCTTGCTGGGCTATGGTTAATCAGTAATCCACACCTGCTGTCCATCACTGTCCATTGCTGTCCATCTCCCATTACGCCTCGGAAATGGGCCCTTGGTAATGGAGGTGCGCACATCTCAAAATGGTAACTCATGACTGAAGTCAACCTTTATGTCCTACGCAGCATCACCAATGGACTTGAGGTTTTCTAGCTGGCCAGGAGACATTAGGATCACATTAGTGATCAGCCAGAACTAACTTTTTTGCCTTTTTTAAGGTTTGGTTAAGTAGTTAAGTTTTAAGAGCCTTAGTTAAGCTCACTAAGTGATGCTCTACCTCATCTTTCTGAGGGCCTCAGTGGGCTATAATTCTCTTTTTGAGCGCCAAGTTGAATCTACGGCTGACATCACAGTTTCATGGGGAGCTAAGTCTTTTCCACATGTAGCATGCAGCCCCCTGGTGGCTCAACACATCAACACTAGTAAAGGAAAAGGTCCTTTGCCTGGGTCCAAAATGTCAAGATTTGGTTCACGTTGAGAAAGCTGAGGGTAACCAAACACCTCAGTATCTTAACAAAGAAGTCGTGCACTGGCCTGGAGGCCACGGTTAAAACACATCAGTGGGAAACCAAATGGTTACCAACTGGCAAAGGAATAAGTCAAGACCACATTCCTTCACCTTTTTACCTTGAACACTGAACACTTTTTTAAATAAGGAGGGTAAAATAGAAGGAAAATGGATTCAAAACTGGTGAATGAAACACCAACTTTCTCCAGTATTCTAAGGAGCTTGCACTAATGGCAGAGCACGAATAAGACCTTAAAGCAATATCAAAAAAATCAAGGTGGTGAGCAAAACATGGAAGTACTATAAAATCTGAAGAAAGCAAAAAACACAACTAAAGCAGCAACAGACTTTGGTGAAGCTGAAGACCCAGAAGTCACTGGCAACTTCTGTCTCTTAAGAACAAGGGATCTGGCAATGACACAGCAAAAAGCAGCACTTGGCAAAGCTGAAAAAGGTTAAAAAAACATGCCGATATTTCCACAAGAACGATAACTGGGCTTGTTCTAATGGTACTTTATAACATTCTAAAGATTTTACATTTGGAATTTAAAAAAAGAACAGAAAAAACATAGACTCTTGAAATATAGTACTGATGAAGTTTTAACAACTTTGTGTACTGCCAGGAAAACAAACAGATGGACAGTCAGTAAAACTGGGTTGAAGCTTCATTAAAAGCATAAAGGAATTTCTGTTCATTGGGCATAACATTGTATGGCCAAAAGTATGTGGACACTTGAGCATCACCCCCATGTGTATGTGTTGAACATATAATTCCAAACCCATTGGCATTAAGATGGAGTCCCGTCCCCGCCTTCACTGCTATAACAGCTCCCACTCTTCTGGGAAGGCTTTCCACCAAATTTGGGGAATTTGTGCCCATTTGACCAAAACAGCATCAGTGAGGTTGGGCACCAATGTCAGGTGAGAAGGTGTATTTATCATGTGAACACAGTTTCTGAAAAACTCAACTGCCTGGGAAAGGTGAAGAAAAATAAAAAGGACGACTGTAACTACACAGACAAAATAGACTCACAACAATGAACACACTTTTTCCATAAATAAGGAGAAATGGAAGACAGAAACAACAACAGGTAGTGATAACTGGCCAGGGTTGCTCCGTTAGTTTTAGAAGCTGATTCACTGACTTCAGATACCTAGGAACTACTGTTTGTTAGCCATGACAGTCCCGCCACTCTTCCAGTTGGTGCTTAGCCCCACATGTAGTGATCTACTATGAAGAAACTGGTGGAAGCTGTTTTATGGAAAGGAGTTAAAGAAGCAAAAATGTAGGATGTTGACTATTGTGTCATTATAGGCAACATGTTATCTGCAGAAGATGAGTTCTATTTCTGAAGTGTTGCACATCAAAGCAAATTAGATACCTCTCCAAATTTGACTCATTTCACAGCTTTTGTGTGCTTCAAGTGTGCTGGGGTCAGGCCCATGCAAACAGGGTTGCAGCTGCAATATGTTGCATGGAAGCGAGGGAAATTTGGCTCTAAACACACGAATGGTGCCTTTTCACATCCACTTATTCACTTGTCTTTTTTCATTTTATTTCATTTCATTATTCATACTCATGAATAGTAGTGGCCACTGACAGTGGTGTTGTTTCCTTAACAATTAAGCAAGCCATTAGGGCTTTCATTCAATGCTGTGCTGAGCTGGCATTCAATGTGACAGCCTGCCATGTAGAATGGCCCACAGGTGGAGGTACCCCTCATCTTTTCCAGTTCATTCTTGCTCATCATTTTGTCCCCTCTTTTGCTAGGAAAAAACAGCAGAGTGGCAGCGCCTGGTATTTGATGATGCATTTGTTACAGTGAAGAGCAACAGATTGGCAGTTCAGCGTACGATCACAAATGGCATTGGAAACCCTTTCGTGACTGCAGAGTAAAGTATTGATAAAAGCAACAGACACCATTTGATAGAATAAAAATATAATAAATAGGAAATGATCCATTTTACTGACTTGAAAGAACATTTTAATTGAAATTAATTAATAAAATAAACCTGATGGTACAGTTTAACCAGTAAGCATGTCCATTTTTTGTTCAGACCCATTCAACACAGTCAGTGCATAGTCAGAAAAGGTTAATTAAGATCAATTTATTTCGGACTTTTTATTTGGGTCATATTAAAGAAGAGGACATGATAGGATAGAACAGGAAAGGACAGGAAAGGATAGAATAGAATAGAATAGAATAGAATAGAATAGAATAGAAATGGACAGGACAGGTCAGGATAGGACAGGATCAGTTTTTCAGATTTTGATTCTGATTCTGATAGGATTGGACAGGGTAACAAAGTATGGAATAGGATAGGATAGGACAGGACAGAACTTGACTAATCCCTGCAATGAAATAAACCTGTACCCCATCTTAAAAGTGGACACATAACAAAAGACACAAGCCAAAAAGTTCTGAAGAAATAAATAATTTACAAATAAGAAATAACAGAAGAGACAGAATTAACAGGCTAGGGTTCAAAAAATAGTAGAAAGGGTCTGATGGTCAAGGCAACGTGTAGAAAAAGGTATTAGTTTGATGAAGATGTAGATAAGGTGGTGGAGGCAACTTTGATGGGTAACACTGATAATAGGATGCAGATGATGGAAGCCATTGTTAGTTTTTGAGAAACTTGACATGGATGGAAAGGCAGTGAAGTTGAGATATGCTGAAAACAATCAAGTACAGAGGACCCAGCATGTAAAGGAGAAATTGAAGAAATGATGGTGTCACTTCAGGGCAGCAAGTGAGGAGGGAAGAGTAAGACTAGCATTGCTGACGTGTATTCTGAGGGAGGAAGGGCACGCTGGCACAGGAGAAACTGGATAGGGATGGGGCCTGAAAACGGACAGCAGGAGACAAACTAAATGGCTGTTGCAGCAGAAGCACAGAGAGCAGCTGCTCTGCTGCAAGGAGAAGTTCATAACTACCATTAAACAAACTCTACCAGCAGCTACCAGCTGAAGCAGTCCAGACCTGGGTAAATTTTACAAGAGCCATTGAAGAGCTTAAGACTTACAGTTATGTGAAATGAGTGAGCGAGCCAGCCAGATTATCAGTTGCCATTGTTACTTAGATGTTTCTAATAATAGTTGCTGCTGTTTTTGTAATGCATTTATAATGTCTGTTATGGAGGGAGGGTCTGTAGCCAAAAGTTGTTCAAGCTTTTTTTTGTTTCTGGAAAGATAAGTAGTCTGTAGGCTGGGTTTGGGCTGCCACTGTCCAGTCTGCCGGGGGGCCCTGCCTGTCACCCTCCCTGGTGACATCAAGCACAAAGAAGTGCGGGCCTGGCTCAAATGTCACCGTCAATACTTCCTCCCTGACCTTTCTAGTGTTTGCTTATGCTGTTTCAGGATGTCAGCAGAGTGTGGATGCAGTGAGAATCCAGTGCCGCGGGGGAGATGCATCGGATCCAGGGACACATTTACAAGAGTTTGCCAGGGATCGGGCGGACGAGCAGAACCCATCGCTTCCTGCTGTCTGCGAAAATGCTTCCAGCAGCTGCGAAGAGGAAACTCACTCCAGGCACTGTTTTTGAACTCAAAACTGTGTTGTTGCCACATTTTGTAACAATGCATTATTTATTTCCTAGCCATTATTTGTTTTCCTGAGCAACTTGAAGCGCACACTTCACATTTCACCAGCGAGTTGTGCGCACCGGCGCAACATTTACGAAAGCAGTTCAAACCGCACACGACCTGAGGGCAACAGAAATATAAAAAACTAGTCTGCTTTTGCACAACAAAGACCAGCAACCTTCAAATAATTTCTCCAGCTTCTGGAAGAGCCACAGCAAAAAAGTTTGGGCAACGCACGTGTTGTCGTAAACTTTAAATTCTAGCACAAGAGCTTTTCACGGAAGGGAAGGCACCGAGATGGGACGTCTCCTCCCTCCTTCCATCCTGCAAGAGCTCTGGTCTCCTCCAATTCTTTTGCCATGCAGTGACCTCCTCTCAAGCTTTGTCTGGGTTTCCTCAAGAACACCCTTTGTTTTTGTAGCAGGCAGAAATGCCCCAAGCCTGTGACATTTAAGGTGCAGCGCTGGGTCCAATTACATGAAATGTCACAGCATTAAACATGCACTCCCATAAAAGGATCTCATTCCTCAATTCAATATATTAAAATGCAAGATGTATCCTTATTAGAACTTATTTACTCAGCATACAGCCATTCCGTTAAGAAAATACCATTGCTTAATCTTTCAAACATTTAACCATTTTGTGCGGTGGCCTTGCAGCATCTGACCTCTTGAGTTTGGCGAAAGGGGCTGAATCCCACCTGTGTGGCGTCTGTGTTCTTTTCCCCACGTGCACAATTTGAAAAAACACACTGAAGAACATAACGGTAGGTGATTTCTGCACCCTGCCGTAGCAAGAAAACCGTTCTTCTTCAGAACGAGGATCGGAATAAAAAGAGCGGTAAAATGAATTCAGGTTGTAAGGGTTCTGGACTAAAACAACTGCTAAGCACCTACAGCGAAGTACATTTGTAATAACAGATATTATTGTAGTAAATGCATTAACAGGAATATACATTTAGAGCAGACCTGTGGATTTCAGACCAATGTTCCTGTCATGTAATGTTCCTGCAGGCCCGCAACTTACCGTGTAATGCAGCCCACAGGAATATTTATTAATATATACCTACCATAAATATTATGCATTTAGCTCTGTGGGGGCCATGCTTTTTTTCCTCTTTGGCAATGCATTCAATATCAAATAGCTTGAAATGCTGGAGAGTAAACGACAGCACATATAACTTCACTACTGCCCAGATTGGCAAGCTGGAGAGGGTCCAGTATAGTGCTGACCCAGGGTTTAAGGTGTGCCTGGAAGAGTCTTTCTAGGGTCTTCATCATGAGATTCAGAGCCACCAGTCTTTCAAATCTAATAGTTGTCTTTTCATGGAAAATGGAGCCAAGCAAGATATTTTCAAGATCACTGGGACCCTTTCCAGACTCAGGTTCAGACTGAGCTGAACTTTGTACATACTTTCAGCACCCGATATTGACACTACAAGCCGTGTCACTTTCCCTTGTGGGACACTTCCAACTCTTTCCTTGGGTAGTTAGCTATGAAGGACAATCCAGGGTGGTGGAGTGGTGGTAAGTGTTGGAATAGCGGTGACAGAGCAAGCAGAAGAACTAAAGTGTGATTCAGTAGCAAGAGGTAGGGAGTTCAATAGGGTGGCTGCAGCTGAAAGGTTTGGTGTGGCGAGATGTTTGTTTTCATGGGTGGAATGGGGGTGAGGAGTGGAGGGCCTTGGCTTTATCACAGTCACCCTCTATAGAGCAGCCACTGGGCTTCTTACATGTACACAAATGTGCGTGCACACAAATACAGATGCAAACACACACTGTGAGCTGGTGGGTGGTGGAGCCATGGTAGTGGGGTGGAAATGAACTTGGTGGACAGCTTCTCACTTCTCATGCCATGCCAGGTAATGAAGACCAGGTGCTGGTGATGGAAAGGGCAATCAAGCACCACCATTTAAGGCAGCTGGTCAGGAGCTGGGGAAGAATTGCTTAGGGTACAGGGACCCCCTTGTAGCTGGTTGATATATGGGGCTTTCATTTTTTGTTTTTGGGGTGGTTCAGGTTTTCATTTGGATTACTTTGAAGTGGTTTGGTCTTCATGTTTTATGAGGGGAAAACCAACAGCCCCTTGGTTTTCTTCATCCCATCTAGCCACAACATGCAAATAGACTGATACAAATACACCTATCTACCAGTAATATTAAATAAAATTACTCTGAACCCAAACAAATCAGAAAAACTTGCAGTTGCAAAATTTACAAGAAATAAGTGGCTTTAAATCTGGAAATATCTCTTAACTGTCTGTTTTTTCAGGGTTTGGCACTGATGGTGGTACAACTTGTGCAAAAACAGATGCACAATATTAAAAAAATTGCACAGAAACCCAAATACATATGGAGAAAAAATTGTTAAACTATACTTAACATTTATTTATCCAGTGTATAGGTCTGCTTTACCTTTTATGAGCTTGCTTAGCTGGAAGGCTGAATTTAGAGATCTGGACCATCTTAACAAGTACTGCAGAGACTCAACCAGACACTCGGGTCTCTGTGGACCAAGAGTGGCATCGTGGTTCTGAAGCCGTGACTAAAAAGTTACAGGCGTGAATCCGGTTGGGGCCCTCCAATTGTACTCTTGAGCAAACATGCTTAACATCAATTGCTTCCCCCAAAAAACACCGAGCCACATGAATGTTTAAAGCTGTCAACTATGAATGTATTTTAGATGAAACGCAAATGGATCTTAAGCAAATGAATAATGCAGCTTTCACTAGATAAATTATTAAATGTAAATGTAAACGTCCCCCATAGCTTCTCTAGGCCCTGTTTCCCCCCACCCTGACTTGGAGGCTGCTTTTAGAAAATGTGACAGAATGACGGTAGTCTACACTCCTTGATAACCTGACGCTAGAGAGAATATGCGCTCTTAAATCACTCAGTAAGAAGCATTCCTCCTAGATTTATTTCCCTTGTGGTTATTGCCCCACAACAGAAAGCCTACCTTCCATTCCCCGCCGCATTTTAACACTTCCCTCCTACTTTTCACTGTCCAGGGCTGATAACTCTGTTCTCTTACGGATTTTCAAATATGTCATCCCAAGATGTCATTCATGCTTTCAAGATGCCATAATGTTTACAAGCATCTGAAACTCAGCCTGGGACTGTATTTGTTTTCTTGTGGTTATTGCCTCATGACAAAAACATACCCACCTTTTCCTGCCACTTTTTATCAGTTCCCTCCTACTTTTCGCAATCCAAGTCTGGTAAAACCCACTCTCTTATGGTTCTTCCTGGAAGTCATCCTAAGATGCCATTCACACTACCAAGATGGCAGAACATCGAGATGCATCAGAACCCGGGACTGGGAGTGCATATTTCTTCGAAACATTCTTGAAGAGTGCTGCTGGCATTGCTGTTGGCGCAGGGTGCTTTTGACTTTGACATTTTGTCTGAAGTCAAACTTTGACTGGCGGAGATGAGCTGCACAGCCCCTGGCTAAACCCAGTGCCCTACTTCTGAACCAGAAGATATGAACAAGGGCTATGTCATAGAACATGAGCCTTGGAGATGGAAATGTTGAGCCTATAGACACTATTGTTTTCATCCCTCTTTTTGTGCCTAATAGCACAAACTAGTTTTTGCTTTGTTGCATGCGGGCACATCGCCAACTCTTACCGCAGTCACATCCGAGCATTTGATTTCCTGTTGTACTCTCATGACTGCTAAACTGCATCATTTTTGTGAGAAACACATAACAACAATGGCTAAAGTACCTGCATCCTGGGGGTTCATGTGTTATGTGAAATCACAACGTTGGGCAAATTCTTACTGCCAGGACATCAAGTTGCCATTATTTCTTATGGGAGGAAAATATACACGGTTCCTTCACAAAAAGTGTGGCAAGGCATTTTGATTATTTATTTGTTTATGATGTAAACAATATTATAATAGCAAAGCAAACAATACAATGCCTATGTAACTCGGTAAGTCATGACACTACTCTAACGGCAGCTGCTTTGTAGCATTTTTACCAAATATTTGATGCTGAGAGATATTTATGCGATTACAAGGTTCGGCTTCCAACTTTAAAACTTCAAACTGTCACACATTTTACCCCAGGATGATGTTTTCTCAGAAGTATTTAGCATTTGTTATTTCAGAAAATATAGATGGCAGACATTATTAAATCGTGCACTGAAGCTCCACCCAATGCTCAGACAACAAGGTCTACCAGCTCTAGAGGTTCCAGCTCAGAAGTTTTCCCACATGCAACACCTCCAGTTCTGAGTTGATGTGCACTTGATGTCTGTACTTCAAGGTTAATTTAATAAGAAGTAAGATTTTTTTCTTCTTTATATTTCTCATAATAATACTTTTTTTCTTGTTATGTTTCCAGTGGGTGTTAAGTAAATTGTATGAGCTGTCATTGAACAATAACATTCTGGCAAAGCTCTTTATTTGGCTTTCTTCTTTACATTGTTGTAAAAACTCCTGCTCGTAACACGCAAGTGTGTTCATGAGTGTCCCTCCTCAGGGTCAGCGGACTGCTCTGTTTAGATCTGAAAAACCCCTCTGTTTCAGACGTTTGCATTTATACTTATTCATTTAGAAAACATTTCTCTTCAAAGAGACAAACAAGAGTGAATTTCACAAAGAAATAAAGAGGTACAGATACAGACTGAATGTAGAATAGCAATTGTATAACTAGTAAAAGCCCGTTCCATACAATCTGAGCTATACTGTTTGGAAGAATGTTTTCAAATTTGTATGGCAACGTTCTTTCATGTTGCTTTATGCTAAGCATAATTAAGTTTCAGATATTTATTCAATGTTTTACTTGTTGCTAATATATTGGCGATCACACTCAACCCATAACCGGGGAGGAGTCATATTGTGAGGAGGCATCCATTAGACGTACTGCTCAAACGTGTGGCTGCCCTATCTGTTTGTTTGTCAGGATCAGGCAATAAAGCAAAACATTCATAGGACAAGTATAAATATTGTTGTACTTAATTATAATCCTGCTGTAAGAAGATGAGTATATTATCACAACTTGTAATACGTTTTCATTATTCCACATTATGTGAGGGATTGGTATAGCAATTTGGCAGCAATACTGTCACACTTGTTATTTATTCCAGCACCACCTATAAACAGTTATGCGGAAAGGTTTAAAAAAGTTAGTGCAACGTATTTATGTCAAAGCGTATTGGATTCAGTCTTCACATTTTTATAACTGCAGTGGGCAGTCGAGCTCTGGTCTAAAACATCAACGCGAGGACGATGGTGACTGACCTTGTTGCAAGCAAACCATCAGCATTTATAAATACAATTGTATTCGTTTATCTTGCCTTACTGTCCTGCTTATTGCTTTATAAAGGTTGCTAAATGAAGTAATGTTGCTGCAAATAAAATTGATTTAATAACGGTTAATGATGAAATACATAGTTCTCCCAGTAGCTGCCTGTGCGACTGGTTCTGTCATAGGCTCAACCATATCATCAAGAGGAAACTAAAGCCATTTATTACTGTTCCGCTCTAATCTGATGTAAATTCTGCATGATGTCTTTAACCTTTGTGACCGTTTATTCAGTTATGTTCTTCGCATTAACTCTGTTTGGGACTTTTCTGTGCTGTAATTCTCTCTGCTTCGTTGTCTTGGATGATGCTTTTACTTCTGTTCCAGCCTCCTCTGTGATTTCGCTAATAGTGTTTAGCTTTGTATTAATCTTCCAAATGGTTATTAATTCTTTTCTGTAATGTAACCAACCCTGTCCTGGTTTTAAACTGTGTTACTGACAGGTTTGGCGTTGACTTTGATGTTACAGATGAATGCCGTCAGTGTCTATCGGTCTCCTCAACCCTCACATCGCAGGTGACTCTCAGATCAACAGGTTGCAGTTCTCCGTGATTGATTCATTACTGGAATTTGCATCCCATAATCCTAGCAACACAAATTCTGGTCACCCCCTGGAGAAAATAAAGGAGATTGTGTGCCCAAATTGCAGTATGCTCCACTTTGGCACACCAAAGTCAATTATTCCAGCAAGCAGATGCTGTTTGCTGTAAGATTCATCAACCACACAGGAAAGACCCCCCCTCAACCCTCCAACCAGTATGAAAATTCTGGTTGTGCTCCATTAGCATCTTAATCCCCAGCCCAGAATTGACCTCAGTAAAAAGAAAACAATACATTCATTTTTGATTTTTCTGTTTAATGTGAAATATCCTTTGCCTTTGTTTTGTTTATTAGGGGAAAGACATGTTGTGATATTTATGACCAACTGAAGGAAGGTTAGAGCTATGGCAGCAGCCTAGTAACAGGCCAGGAGGGCAGCCCTTCATTTGCATTGGAGCTGCCAGGTAAGTTTCTTTAACTATTTTTTACTTAAACCCTTGAGTTACATTTAATTGTTTTAAAAATACCCTTTGTGCAGACTCCATAATCACAGAAAATAGGAGAGGACCTGCTTGAATGAGCTTTAATATTTAAGCCTTGTGTCCAGTAGGGGTGCACATGTGACTGCATAGGTGGGGCAGAAGCCTAGGACAGCAACTTATCCTTAAAAAAATAAAGGCTTTTATTGCAAGTGGAGGCTATACACATGAAGAAGCTATAAGGGCTTTCTTTGCATCCTGTTTACTCTGTACCTACATTTTATTATGATTCTTCCATGATTTATAAGCAGCAGATCACAATTTTACTCATTTCAAAAGAGGGACAGTAGGAAGCTGTCCATCAAATTTATCCATTTAGTTTACACAGGAAATGCATGAAATAATTTTCACGACTGCATTTTGTGTTTACTCCCTTTGCCTAGTATTACACTTTGTGCAAAGATCTAAAATCATTTATTTGGGCAAGTATGCAAAAAACAGAGGAAATCAGGAAGGGAAAGCATTTCAGCACTGTACCTTCTCTATTTATTTATTTTTATTTTCTTTTTTCATGTTACGTGTACTATGGAGCAGAATTGCTTCATTCCGTTCTTCCTCGTGCACCTGTCGTATCCGGCAGTACAACAGCAAACAGTTCCCGATTCCCAATTCTCGATTTATTGTAATTAAGACAGCTGTTTGTATACAAATTTGCAATGTATAAAGCATTTAAACGTGAACCTGCTGTTTCTACCTGCTGAAAATTACTCATAATGCAGCTGGTGATTTTGACACAAGTTGGAATAAATGAATTTACCTTGATTTCATAAGTACTATGGTTCCAACATTGGGGGATGTAGGGTTCTTGAGACTACAGAAAACATCTGGGACCTGGAATAGGGCAAAAGAAATCTGATTCCTTTAGGAAGTCATGCCCTAAACATTCCAGTTAGAAGTAAGCAACACCAAGTGTATTTACATTTCTGCTTTTCATTTCATCGCAGTTTGTTGTATTACAAATGCATAGACTAACAAGAAAAAGCAATAGCTTTGAAAAATAAAACAGGCTTGAAACTACTTCTGAGGGAAACTAATTAGAAAAAAATGGTGTCTGCTGTTCTCAGAAGATCCACAACAAAAGCCTCTTGTTGGGAGAATGCTGTGAAATCATTGGTTAAGTGCAGCACAGATTGAACATAGTAGAGAGGAATTTTTGTGTTTTCTCAATTGCTGGAGAAGACAAGATCTTCCTTATCTTTTCAATAAAGCCATCAAAAAGCTCACAGCTTGGCACCATTATTTTGAAGACATCTTGGTTGGTGGATGGATTTGCTTGATGGATAGCCATCCTTTTGTGTTATCTTTCTAGGTTGTTCTGTTCCGGTGCTCTAGAGCGCCCTCTGCATTTTGTCGGCACAAGCGAATGATGGAAAGCATATAAAGCAAGGTAAGCCCTTGATTTTTCAGTTCCGACCAAAGTCCTTCAGTGCACACATAAATAGTATCTTCTGTATCTACATATTCTTTGCTGAATTTTCTACATCTCGAACTCGGAGCCATATGATCGCTGTCACTGCAGTATGACAGCCCTGACAAAGAACTTGGTAGCCTGAGATCATTACAGCCTTGAGGGAGAGCACAATACCTAAGACAGATAACAGACACCATGATGACCCTGACAGCATGATAACAGGCAGCACTAACAAAGAGCGTAGTAACCATGATAGATGGCACAGTAGTCCTGACAAAGTATGTGGTAGCCTTACCACACAGCATAGCATCTCTAAAAAATGCAGCATAGTTATGACGAATATTTCAGAAAGTTAACCCAGACTGTCATGAGTTCTGTACTTACAGCAGACTACTTGATAGGCCAGGAAGGCTGAGAATATTGCCAAAAAGATGTCATCTGTGCCTTTTCCAGAAGCTTCCATTCTGAAACTATTATGGAAAAAATATGCACAACAGATAGGGAAATGACCTGTGATCTCACTGTGCTGTCTAAAAGCTTGAAATGCTGTAATATAATGAAAGCAAAAAGTAGGTAAAAGTGTGATTCTGCTACACACAGTTAATGAAAAAAAGGAAAGCTTTTTAAGTAACTACATTGCCCTCGTGCAAGGATTATTTTTTATTACACATTCTGTGGGGGAAGGGTGGACGTTTTCTCTCTCAGTGTTTAACTACATTTTTTCCCTTATATGGTGTTGTCCACTCTGTCTAAACCAGGCCCTCCATTGAGTGTAAATAGCTTTGCAGCTGAGGTCAGATTTTCTTTTGTCTAAGTTTTCGTACCAGATTGTGGGTTGGATTTCCTTGTTATGTCCCTGTTCTAGTAGGTCGGTTTAAAGGATGCTTATTTCCCATTGGTCGGGTCCTCTATTGTATGTGGCACACCTTCACACCTTATATAAGGGCTTTCATGTACAGAAAAGGCTGAATCACCTTAAAGAGTCCTCTACACGCATAGGTCTAAATTAGTTGAAACATTTGGTTGTGTGTAATAGCAAAAAAACATAAATATACTGTAACTGGAAAGATTGTCTTGTTTTTGTTTGATAAATTCTTCCTCACAAATCTGTTTAATGCACATCTTTCTTATATTCTATAGCTTCACTCCACTACTACTGCAGTGTTGTGATTTTATTTTATGTCCTATTCACAGTAAGACAAGGTACAGTATGTTCTGGAGGACAGTCTATGCAATTGGAACTTTGGGGAGAAGAATTGGCATGATGACGCACTTCAGTGGGCCATGGCACTGTGCCATGTTCGGCCTTCAAAGAAGCAGCACCCGTTCAAAGAGACCGTCTGCACTGTAATGTGGGGTCATATGAGTCTCATCTCCCAAAACAAATTAGCCACTGAGAGGAAATGTAGGCAGACATCAAAACATCACATGTGCTGCCTCCAAACATCACAGCAGGCTTCCGTGTGCAAGCAAACCTGAAAACATCTTGACTCTGTTTGTTTAGTTTCATTAAGTACCAAGAATGTGTCCGGCCACATTCTATACACTATTTAGTCACTGGCGGGACAGCCAAGGTGCTCAGAAGGAATTTTTCTATTTGAATGCCAGTCGGTTGGTCCCCTTTTAATGCGAGTTCCCTTACAGACAGACTTCTGAACATTTTACTGCTGCTGTTGGATGACAAGATTCTTGCACCATCGTTTGGTTGTGCTGGAGGTAGCACTTTTGGCACAACTCCTGGACAAATCATCTCATGGTTTCCATTCTATTTTAAAAAGAAACAAACAAGCAAAGAGCCTGCATTGTTTTTAGCTTTCTCTAAAGCTTAATTCAATTCAGGGAGAGATCTTCCTCGGTATCTCAAAAGAACAGTTTGTATCTAAGCATCCTCTGATTCACAGCTGATTTCATTTGCTTCCACCTTAAGACATACTCATGACCGGATTCCCTTTTCCTTCCCCAAACCATTTACAGTCAATTAAACCTTCATATCTAGCAGTAGCTCTTCCCTGAAGGTAGACCAAACAACCTCATGCTAACAGTCTCCTGGTAACTGGTGGTCAAGGAGTGGTCTGAAAGCAGGCCTCTGCATCTGGATAATGTTGTCTTTTGAGTGGAGATTGTGATTATGGTTGTGCTGTCTTTCAACACTGTAGGCAACAAACTCAAATATTTAGTCTAGGCCTTAGTAGCAATTGTCCTCAGCCGCTAAACTGAACTGATATTTCTGATGGCAGGCAAACACTGGCACAAGGTCAGACTGTACTTGCCTTGGCAGTTCTAGAATTTGAGCCCTGTTGTACAGCCACTGTTGTGAGCCAAGGTTGTTCAAGCAGATGCTGGCTGTCCTGCATCAAACGCATTTAACAGAGCACATCGCACTGGCCAAAGTGGGAAAGCCGCAAACAAATCTGGGGGGGAATGAGTTTAAGCATAAACTTCAGACAGAATGCGAAAAATGAGATTCGAGATTTTTCGGAATCAGCCAAATGAAGACCTTCCAGCTGTGCTATCTGCATTGCTAGACCTGGGGTTCTTTGTCATTCGCATAAGAAACGTCAGCGAAATGCACCTTCTCTCTCCTAGAGCAGCAGGTCATTTTCGGGTGTCTTAAATGTAACCAGTTTGCTCAAACAATCTGTATAAAAATCAGTCATTTTAATAATTAATTTAATACATTATTAATTCCATGTTCAATCTTCTACTTCTGATGTGATATGAGATTTATATTAATCAATGTCTGTAACTGAGATAGTCAGAGTGATAAGAAAGTCGTACACATCTTGCATTGTGCTGACTCAAAGTTATGTACAGGTACTTACAGTAGTTAAATAAATTTGCTGTGTTCTGGAATATCCTTTCCTGCTCCTGTGAGCATTGGTTCAATGTTTCCTTTGTAGATGTTTCGTTGAATGTCTTCTCTGAGCCGATTACTGTGGACAGGAGTTGTCTTGTGTGATTGTATATGTCTGATATACAAGAGGTGCAGAGGTTGAATGGCCGAATAACAAAAAAAAAACAAAAAAAAAGACTGATGAAGTTAATGTTGAGTCTTTTGTATGAAAAACTGGTGCGTATCATTATGTGCAGCTGCATGAGATTGACAGCTGTCCACCACCTGACTTCACAGATTTATGACTACCAGCTAAGGACCATGCAGGGGTATTCAAGCTGCAGTCCCGAGATATAGCAGAGCAGTGAGATGTGTGGGGAATTGAGAGGCAACAGGTAGAAGATTGCTGGATTCTATTTTTAATCAAAATTTTTACTTTGAGATGTTGAATATTTTCTGATGTCCTTGCTTGGCCAGTTTGCTGACTTCATGTTTTGACTCACAGGATCCAGGCGAGCATCTAATATCTTGGATTTAGAGGTGTTTTGATCTGGAGAAAAGTTGCCGTTCTTGGCCTCCCACTCATGTGTTCACCTCTGTTCCACAAACAGTACATCTCATACAAATATATATTTATATCAAAATGCTTGCTGACGGCCTAAACACTCATGTGGTTTAATAGCAGCTTAGCTTCACAATGAAGTATTTCCCTTCAGGTTTTGTTATGAAAATCATAACTTGAACCTTCTCAAAAATGACTGCTACTAAATATGTATTTATTACGCAGTAGTATTTTTTTTTTCCATTTTTAAGATTAAAAAACGCAGGAGACTGCAGCATGTTCAAATTAAGGACAAATATTGAAACCTTGTTTTTTGCAACTAAATTCAGTCTACATTGGTCATAAATGCAAAACGATTTTATAATAAAGTAATATTCAGAGGTATGGAAAAATGATTACAGATACAAACCATCACCTGATATTCTATTGTCTTAAAACTGAATCTGGTCCCAAAGTTTGAATCCCACCCCAAAAGGACCAGATGAAGCACAGAAATCATTTTACAAATCATAACTTTTTCCGAGTGAGGCTCAGCCCCACCTTATCCCAACCCTGTACTCCGATTGCTCCCTGTCAAAGAAAATTCCTTCATATTCCTGTCCTATGGTTTCCCACAGAGCCCGAAGGACCTCCATCGTCCATCCCTTTATCGATTTATTCATCGACTTCCCCATCTGCTGTTTTGCCCGTTCCTTTGTTTGTTCCCCTCATTATCTTCGCATTTACTGCACCCGGTGCTTATTTTACTGTATTTGTTTTCACTGTTTCGGGGCTGAAATGTACACGCGTATCTTAATTCTATGAAGGTGACATAATTAAAGTTTAACTAAAGGTCAGCAGGAAAGAAGAGGCTTAGAAAAGTGTATTGATGGTGGGAATGTAATACTGGTTAACATGAGCATGAATGCTCTGTTCCCGGCTCTTGCAAATAAAAGGCAATTAGATGAAGCTGCCTGGAAAAGAAAAAAATGTGCGCAGCTACTGAGAAGCCGCATTATTTTCACCACCGAAAAAGGACACTTGAAAAGCGGCCCCTCGACAAGTGGGTAACAGCAATGCGTTGTATTATTGCTGCGACGAATCAGCCCAGGCAGCTTGTTGGCCCTTTTAAATGAAAATACCAGAATAATCCCCCAGGACCACGTGGGCATGTCTGGCATTTTTTCCCTCTTGAGGAAAGTGGTTTGACAGCCATAATACACATTACATTATTTATTTGCTTAGAAGATATTTGGCAGATGCTAAGTGAGCTGCCTGAGTACACAGTACTACCCATTTTACATCTGATAGCTTAGATTATGTGCAACGTTCATGGATACGCCAGTGAGTCACTCCTGGGACACGAGCTTGCAACTTTCTGACAAAAACGTTCTTCTCGGATGTACCTGTTGCCCGTACTTGTGGACATGAGGCAGGAGCTGCTCCACAAAACAACACCCAACTTTTTCCTCATACTAGTCTGAAAAATTGTTTCGCAAAGTCTAAAAAATATGTGCATTTGAAGTTATTTATTAATTTTCTCTTTCTCCAGTCCAAATGACAACGTTAGCTTTAAATATGGTGTGATTTCCAACTTGCAGTTTATTATATTTAGGTAATTTAATATCCTGGATCTGGAGGTAATTTAAGTGTTAGCCACAATTCAGGGAAGATGCCTTGATTTGGATTGGAAATTCAAGCCCAGGTCCTTCTATTGTAAAATAACAGCAGTAGCCTTTACAGATCATGATGGGTCATCACAGTTAAAACTGTTAAAATAATTTTCAAACAAAATCAATGCTATTTTGCACCTCAGTAAGAGAATCACTGTTAATATCTATCACTCCTAATGTTTTACACACACACACACACACACACACACACACACACACACACACAGACAGACAGGTACCTTTTAATCCTTTTTATTTGTATACATTGAGGAAGGTGCTAGGTTTTGTGGTGACCCAGCAGACAGTTTACTTATACAGTATTTCAGCTCTTAGTGTAGCACTAAATCTATGCTCAGATGCCTTGACCACAACCAGATACCCTGAACATTCAGACTTATAGCAGCATTTGTTGGGGTTCATTATAAAGAAACAAGCACCAGGTGCAGCCAGTTAACCCCATCAGAAAGTTTTTTTGAGAGTGGGGTTTTTGGTGTTTATATAATGTGTTATTACTATTTATGGTACCTTTCAACTTTCTGACCTGGGATTGTGCAAGTATCATTTTAGACTGGGGTGAGGGTTTTAGTCACAGCACCCAAATGATAGTTTCCTTTTTTCTAAGCATTATCTTTAACTTAATATTTATTAACTGCGCAATCCCTTCCTTTTATCCAATTTGCCAGGATTCAGTTTGACACCCAAATGGTGACGTTTGCAAAAAATGCACAGGTATATTTGAATACAACTTGTAGCTAAGGAGGAATTAATCCAAATACCATTGCAAAAAATTTGGAAGTGTCTTTGGTGAAAAATAAGGTAAAGCATGCTGCCCTGTTTTTCTTCTTTATTGCATATTATGTTGTGCCACAGGCAGCCATGTACTCACCCTAATATTGTAAGACTTACTTCCCTTTCCCTTCTCCTTCCTCCTTGCTGCTTGACTCAGCTTTTTTCTTGGATAACTTTTAAGAATGATAAAAATGATCCAAGACACAATTTTCTTCAAGTTTACTAGTGACAAGGATGGCCCTGTCCCTACTCACTGTTAATATATATATATATATATATATATATATATATATATCTTTCTTTATACCTTATGGGTGTTGCATCTGGCAGAAACAAAAAAACTGCTGATGGCAATCCAACAAAAACAAATGACAGGTCTAAATGTTAAATCAAGTCAGAAAGTGTTTCTAAAATACATATTTCATCAGACAAACATACCACAGCAGCCAATTTGTGACTCAGCATTTTTGTTTTTCATGCTTCCTAGATGCATTCTGTATATTTTGTATCCCATGGAAAATGAAAGGTATGGATAACTACATGGCCAGTTGTGTTATCTAATATCTTAACACTGCATCCCTCCAGTTTCTTAAAGAAAAAGAGGATTAGGATACAGAGATCAGAGGCTGCAATGAGTAAAAAAGGTTTTTTTTTTTTTATTCTTTTTAATGCTGGGTATATTAGACAAACAACAAAAAAAAAAATAAGCATAGTGAGGATTTACTTATTCAGCTTTGTATAACAACTTATATAACTTAATATAATGACTTAAACTATCATTTACATAGAGCTGTGAATTTATATACAGAGACATTTTTTGGCATACATGTTCTTTGATCGAATTTTATCAGGACTTTTTTTTTTACTTTTAGTATTTGATTTACAATGCAAGACCAAAAATGAATTTTATAGCCTCTCCTTACATGACCCCAAAAAAATGGAAAATGTGTGCAACCTGTTAGATACAGAAAGAAACAGAGATTCAAGTTTTAATGAATATTACACTGGGTGTTTTACATGAGATACAAATCCCTGACTGAAATCTTTCAAACTTAGAGCTGAAGTCATCTGAGCATCAGTAATTTTGAATATAAACAAATACAAATAACAATCTGTCTATTTTTTTCTGGTTAACTGAACAGCTTTATGTAGTCACAGAATGCAGAGCTGAGATTCAAGTGTGGGTTGGTTTCTCACTCAAAATCCTATAAAAATAAAATATATAGTAGTAGTGACGGTACTTAACAGAGGGTGTGGAACCCCAGCTACCTGGTTGTATACAGTAGGGAAGTAGTAGCCAACCATCTGTCTACAGTGAAGAGGTGAAGATGTTGAGCTGTGGAGAAGTCCTTGTGGTGGAAGACTTAAAGCACAGGTGAAGAACTGAATATGCAAAGTTTAACAGCAGCAGTTTTTTTTTTTTTTTTTTAATTTTGCTTCTATTAGTTATTTCTTCATATAGTATGAGTACCAGCAAAATGTTGGTTAATATTGCCTTATAAGGTACACCTACCTCCCAGTAAGAGTGCCTTTTTCCCACTGGAATCTCTAGAAGTTGACTCTCTTATACCATGCAGCATATCAACATTATTTTTTTATTAGGGCCAGTAGATAGTAACTTCCACCTTTGACTGGAAAGGACCATGGTCTGAATCCCACTTCTTCTTGTAGCACCCAAAGCAAAGTGCTTACACCCAGCTATAGAAATCCCAAGATTTCTGTAAACAACTTAACCCCGGAGAAGAGTTCCAGCTAAATAAATAAATGTATTTGTAAAAAAACACAAGTTTTTCTCAACCCCTTTCTTTGTCTCCTGGGTCAAAATCACAGAAATCCTGACAGTATCTAAACCCTAAGAACAAATGTTTGTGACTCTTTGGCATCTGTCATTGCCAGAATAAAATGTTTATTTATTTATTTATTTATTTATTTATTTATTTATTTATTTATTTATTTATTTATTTATTTATGTGACGTTTCCTTTTAAGACTGTGACTCCTAATGATCCACATCAAGGTGCTATATTGAACAGTTTTGTTTCCACTGGCTAAACTTACCATGATAGTAACATGATTATACATTAACATGGTAATATTTTTCTATTACGTGCAAAATGGTGGCTGTTAGCAGTTTTGAAATATCTGTATCTTTGGGTGGGATTTCGAAAAAAATGGAACAAAAATTGTGTCATAGCATGAGGGGGAAGAATTCGATTTTAATGGTCAGTAGGTGTATGTCCTCCATTCGGCTCTCTTTTACACCCACACGACCTAATACATAAAGAAAGCCATCAGCTTTTACAGGCCAAAGTACCCAAAGTGTCATCAAGTACCTTCAGTCCAGCTCTGGTTGTACTTAAGTCAGCAAGTTCCAGCAGAAACTGTGGATGACAAAATTCTGGAAAGAACGGTGCAGAGACTTTTAAAAGAAAACCAAGTCCTCTAATATCTAGCTGGTCAAGGTGCTCATACCTTCCACAGTGAATAGCTGGGTGATAAAGAAGCAGGACATCTTAAAAAAAATTGCTATCATGCTGATCAACAAAACTTTAAGTTATTTGAATCTCAAAGTTGAGGACTGATCTGTGAGGGAAACTTTGCAGCTGTACATTTTTTATGAATATTCTCCAGAATTTGACGGACGATATGTCGATGTAGCGCAGCTTTTACACATTCTTTCTCCTTTCATGCTTGCCCATGAATACAAGCATTCATCAATAAACCCAGTGCTGCTCACCCAGAACCATGAAACTGTGAAGTCCACATGGTTTCAGAAGTTCCTTTACTGTCACAATAATACAATGTGTGTTTTCACAAACCTTTGATCTAAATGAATTTAGTCTATTTTTGTCCATCTTGTGGTCAACACCAGCTGAGGTTCTACCCTCAGGCTGTGGCTCCATGCGGGTCTTGGTTCCGGTAGGTCTGTCTCACAGCTGCATTGCTTGGGGCCCAATGACCAAAGTGGGCCAACATTCTGTAATGTGGGCCTCCTGCCTTCTGCCAGCGCACCAGTCGGAGTTTGTACAACTGCCACACTGTGCAAGTCCTGGTCCCCACTGAGACCACAGGCCTCAAGGTCTCCCTGCCAGCAGCTAGCAGTAATTGCGCGGGGCCTCATTTAACTTCATCACATCCATCTGCTCCAGGCTTTTGGTCATTTTGGGAAGGTTCTGAACGATACAAAACACCTTTTATGCCAGTTAAATATCCATGGGGACTACCAACTTGCCCTCTACAAATGTTTAATGGTTTATCACTGCTGTGCCTCTTTCAGCCTTGATGGGTAGCATTAATTTAGTCAGGGAGCAGCACAATGTCCTGGTGATGGTCCTAAAAGTCTGAAAAGTACAGGTTACCGAGCAACTTGGAAACAGCATGTGAAGTGAGATCAAGCCCCTATTCTGAAAGCTTGGGTATTTGTAAAGACACCTTAAGAGGCAAGGTGAATTCACACATTTAATGGTACTCGGTAGTGTTTACACTCCTCATTGCGGTTGCATCCTGTTTACCTAAGAGTTAGGTTGTAGGTCGAGAACAACTCGATTCTCTTCATTGTTCACGCGCCAAAGTGCTGCATGAACAGGAGGCAAGCGAACCACAGGATAACTTGACAGGCAAAGTAAACTTGGGAAAAAAATTAGAGCACCTAAAGAAAAGCCTCATGACCTTTGGGTAAAAATGTAGGAATTTCGCTTTGCCTTGATCTTTGCCGCTATAATTGCCAAGAGTATTAGCAAAAGAAGTCTCTTAATGAAGAGTAAAGTAGAACAGAGAAGACGACAAGAAAGAGGGACTTTATGGGATGGGTGGTGCATTGTATGAGTGGATCTTTTAACATCTACTTCCTGTTTATGAAGCAAGGTGAGTGAATTCTTTCAATGAAATTATCCCAAAATTGTGTCTGACTGAAAACAGGAAGGTGTGTTAGAAGCTATGTGACTTAGTGCATAGCATGCATCTATTTTACAAAGTCTTAACATGAAGGAAAGCTGGTGAAATAGAACAGTATTGTCCTCCCAGAATGCCCTCTGTACATCATCCAGGGCCTTGTTCTCAGTGTCCCTTGTTTAGAAGCATCTATCATAGAGGAAAGCTTGCATTTACGTCTACATAATTGTACTTAATTTTAATAATGATGGGAAATGGCATCAGAAATCCTTTACCTTTATTTGGCACTTGTATGTTGCTTAAATTGCCTAAATGTTTTCCAGCCTACACTCACTGCTCCTTAGCATGCAGCCACACCTTTGTTAGAGCATCTTATGGGGAAGAAAGATCGATCTATCATCTATCTATCTATCTATCTATCTATCTATCTATCTATCTATCTATCTATCTATCTGTTTGTCTGTGTGTCTGTCTTTATTTTCTGATAGCTGGAGTTTTGCTTGTGGAGTCAGTTTTGCAGTTTTTTTTGTAGAACAAACGTGCACTTGCTGCTTTATTTTTATTTGCTTCTATTTGAGGGGGTTTATTCCAGAGGAACAGAAAGGATTATAACTAAACCTACACACTGCCGTTTTATGGTTGTTCTCCTACATGCCTTGCCTTGCCAAAGGAACGTCTCCTTAATAGATTCACCTCGCAGATATAAATGCAGAGGTTTCATTGGCCCTCATTAGAACTAGCAGTGTGAACACAGCTGAGCCCTTTCGCTTTACTGGTTGCTAACCTTGCCTTTTCTGAAGGGAAGTATATGGTTTTAAAGTAGGTCTGCGGTGAGGTTATCATATTTATCACTACTACCCCACTTGTCCACTTCGCTGAGCCTTCACAGAAACATCCCTTTTCTGCTTTGGTGAATCAACTTGGCCAGCGACAATAACATCATGTTCATGTAATCACATATTGATTCCAGTTGAAAGCACTTCCATAATCCCTCATTGTGGACCCGATGGCTGAGGGCCATCCTGTGCCCCAGTATGACTTGGGGCATCAGTAGATTCCCTACTTTCAGAATTCCCATGTGTCACCTTAGGCCTCTGCTCTGGAGAACTTTCTGCCACCGGATAGGAGGCTTTTAGTTTTTTACGGAGGCTGACATCATTCCCCCGAGGTCTGGATAAGAGCTTGCTTTGTCTCACAAAAGGAGTCCTTTGTGTAGTTTCTTCCCCAATGCTCCAGGGCTGAAGTACCACTTCAATCACATTCGCCAATCGATCAAACAAATTTTATATGCTACATAGAATTTGTAGAGTAATCAAAAAGCTCCCGACAGACATTGATTTCAAGAGAGTGAAAAAAGTTAAGAAAAAAAAACAAAAATCTGAAACAACCACCTGAGCCATTACTCTGAACAATAATAACGTACATATGTTATAGCAGGTGAACGCAGACATATATTTCAACAGAGAAAGAAAATTAAATTAAATTCAAAATTCTCAGGTTTATCCTTCAAACACTTTATGGAAGTCTAATAGGATGGTAAATGGTTTACTGCAAATTAATACATTACTTTTAGCTACAATGCATAACCACCGGTGAGCACTGTATTGTATAAACATATTAATGTTTTATTTATGAAAATGTTGCTGTCCTCCATGGATGTATAGAAAGATTTCAAGTGCAATTACATTTTGGGAACGTTTCTGCCTCATCATAAAGACTGACTTTTTAGCGAGGGACATCTACTATTCCTTTTAACCACAAAGTCGACTTTATAAAGGAATACGTTGAAAACTGTATGTAGGCCCAGGAAAAGTGAAATAAGAATTTATAAAGGCGCTACCAAGAGAAGAGTTCTTATATTTTGCACTCCGAGCAACTCTAAGGTGATAAAACAAAAGAAAAGAGCATAGATGTTTGCTGACTTCTGATGCCTCAGCACACTTTGGTTTATCCTTATCAAAAGACAGTAAACAATCATTTTGGCAGCTGTGAGCAATGTGACAAAACCAAGCTTTAACAGCTTGAAACCTATGAAACCTGCCAATCGTAACCTCAGCCCCTACTCCTGTTCCCTTCAATTTCCAAAACTGTCTTAATATTTTTATCTTTATTTGGAGTACATCTATACATTTTTTTGTGGAAAATGAATGTGTTACAGGTGCTCAGTGTTTTGCCACAACCACCCAGCTTAGAGGGAGCATCCTCCTCCATCTCACACTGCTAAACATCATTCATTGGCTTCCTCCTTCTTTTGCCTGTAGAACTGTAGTGATAAAGAGGATGGGATGCTTACGCAAGGCTGATATCCTCAACCAGCTGCACCTGCAGATATCTCTGTACAGATAAAGTTAAAAATAGAGGAAATGTTGAACTCTACAGTTCAGTATAAGAACACAAAATACCATGCAGCTGGTATGGCCAGCGTTATTTAGTGATTATGCTTCATTGAAACCAGCGTCATGGCATTTAATTTCCCCAAGTCATCCTCTGGGTGATTTTCATGCACAGTCTGTGCTTCTGCCTGTATCCTAAAGGCTCATGGGAGTCCAGTGCTTCTTGGTTCCCAGCATGGAATAATACAATTATTTAATATGTTAAATTTTTCAGAATATTTTATTCTTAATACATTTTTAATATTAATCATCTACTTTTTTGTATTGGTAAATTTTTACCAAAATATATATATTTTTTTTAAATTACAACAGCATGTACCTGCAATATATCATGCTTAGTGAAACACCAAATATTATATTTTGCACTTTTAAGAGGCTTTCAAAATGCTACTATTCAGATAAAGTCAAACCGTCTGCATAAAACTGTAATTTATCTGTAAATTTGCTATACGTGACTGTTTCGTAAAATGTGCAGAGTTAAAATGCACAAAACTAAGTCCATTTTGCTCTGATAAAGTACCTTGTTCAACAACAAATTCTTAACCGTGTGTATTATTAAAAGAAGTGAAGAAAAAGAGAGAAGAAAGAAAAAGAGAAATGATGAAAACTTTTTAAATAGTTGGATAATATTTTTATCAGAATAATTAAAAATTATTTGAAATATATATGAAGCATTAAGAAAATACTGTGAAAGGTGCATTTACTGTGTTGTCTCAGACTACATTTTCAGTGCTGTTTTTTTTTTTTTTGCATTTAGGAAAGAACACCAATGTAAAATGCACTTTTTTATGCTGACATAGAAAAAAGTATCTGTTTCACAAAATATTTGTCACTCTTTAATATACTGGATTTTATCAGAAGTACAGAACACTGCATCTTGCAGAACTGTTTGTGTATTCTTTTGACATACGTGCTCATGCAGACTCACTTATATGAATGACAGATTGAGGCAGCCAAAGGGCATGTCAGCCCCAGGCCGAACCACCTGCCCATGGGCAGAACAAGCTGCAAAATGGCCTTAAGCCTAGGGATGCATCCACTGTACTATCCAGAGGGCCCGTCAATGTAGTCAGTGCTATGCAAGTACTCATAACAGCACCACTGCCCCAGGCTGTCATTTGGCAATTCTGATTTGAGGAGCTCCTCCTGAGGGCCTGCACTGTTGCTGCAGAGTCTGACCTGGAGTGATACCTGTGAAAGCTCCCCGACTGACCAGGTAGTGTCATGCCAACATCCTGTAGCTCTGAAATGGGAAGATGCAGGATGCCATACCTTAGCTGTTCATGCCTACCTTCATTCATATCTATGCACTGTTGCCTAAAAGCCACTTCCAGCTGAGAAGAGCTTTCCATTAATATATCATATCCATAATCATGTCAGTGACAAGTTCTCTACTTAATACTGTTCCACTGAGTGGCCGCAGCACATACTCCAGTACAAGACATACTGTACCTGTACTAAAATGCAGAACATCACAAGTATTCGCTTTCTGCTTTTGCATGTATTAGGAATTTGGTACCATGGCATGCAAACATGTCATATAATAAATACCTGATGTCATTTCATCATACATATAAATGTATACGGTACATATAAATTCATATAGTACATATGAATACATAAATATAATATACTATGTTACGTGTGTGTATGTATTATGTTATTGTTGTTGTCACTGTTGTTGTTAATAGTATGATTATTTATCGTAGTAAATTGATCTCGTAATATACTTATTTAAACACAGTAAGACTTTAATTTTTTTTACATGTTTAGGATTCCAATGCAATGGTGCATAGCAAAATATCCCATAGTAGCTAGATTATCGAGAGCATTTTAAATGAGCATGCACCCGAAAGAAGTGTAGCTGTCTGTAACCATGGAAACAGTTCTGAAGTAGCTGCATCTCAGTATTCTATTGTGCTGTAAGCACAGGGACTAAAATTTAAAATATGGTCATTAATTTCAAAGTGCTAAAACTGTAGTCTAAGGTTCCAGGGCAGTGGAATTCTATCTGACTTATTCAAGCGGCTATGGGGAATGTTGCTTTAACTAAACCAAAACACAGAGTCGCTTCCTGTGTGAAAACGTCTGTGATGTTTTCTGAGGAATTCAGAAGTGTTTTATCAGATTCCATCATTATTGTGCAGCTAAAGTCTGGATCCGTATTATTCAGAGAAATGGAACATCCACTGTTGCAACGATATGAATAAATCTAATATTATTATTTTACAAAATAACATTTGAGGCAGAAAAAACCTGTATGCCTCTTTATACTTTTTTAGACAATGATAAAAGGTTATGCTGGTGTGAGAAACAAAGCAACACGTTTTTTTGTGTATCTGTTTCAGCCCAACTCGGTGAACTGGGTTATAGAGATAAACTTATAAAATGATAAATCCTCAATACGACAGAAAATCTGCAGTGGTTTGAATGGCTCGGCTGTGTTTCTGTTAAATGGGCACGTAAAGATAAAACACACAATCGCCTAAGCATCCAACAAATGAAGCCGAGCTGATTTCCCAAAATGCTCCAGCGTATCCCATGATGCTGAAGCAGATCCAGGCTTAGTGCTGTTCTTGGCATTGATAAAGTCTCTGGCTTTACTGTGAATTGGAGTACTCCGGGTAAAAGTCCATTTTCACTCTTTAGCACCTTCAGAAAGCAGATGTTGATCCTAGGTGAAACTATGCAAATTGTTAAAAAGTGAATTAAAACGTTGCTGTTGTGCCATTCACACACCCTCTTCTCCTCACCTTCACCACCTAGTTAATAATCATGAGAAGTTTCATGCTATAATACACAATAGCAGCTATTGCAAAGGCTTGCATCAGGTGTCCAGGTATCCCTCCCACAGCACTGCACCGGCAACCTTCTATTTTCTGGTTATTTTAATAACGTCCCCTGAGATCACTGAAATTCACACTGAGATCAGAGACCTAAACCCTGTTTCCACAAGACTGATGCTAACACTTATGAAAGGGGTCTGAGATATATTTGATGAAGGCAAATCCTCCATTACAGGTTTTTTTTTTTTTTTCAGCTACTTTAAATGTATGATTTTTATAAATTGTCTGTTCTTTTAAATCAGTATAAAATATAAACTGATATAAAAGAAATTCCATATGTATATGGTATGTTGTGTTTTCCTTTTAGGTACTTAATATGCAAGAGTAGAATATAAAAAATAGGAACAGTTGTGCTCCCAAGGATTTCTGGAACATCCACACAGTTCATGAACTGACTTTTGGTATGAAAAAAATCTCAATCTGTAAATTTGACCGGGGGGGCAGTACAAAATTTCTATAATACCTTAAGTCCTATTGCTGACATGCTTTGACACCCAACACCTGGCAAAGAATGGCACTGTATTTGAATATTTTGAGTGTGTGTGTTTATTTTTCTTTTTTTTTTCGTAGCAATAACATGCTACACAATTTGATTATTGTGCTGGACAAATTAATAGATTTAACAGCACGTGGCATCAAAGAGTGAAAATTTTAACAGAAAGGTCAAAATGCAGGATAAGCAGTATAAATGAGAGAAATTGTACGGGCAAGGCAAGGCAAGGAGGCAGAAAAACAGGAAGGAGCATACAAGATGTTGACTCCATCCACATTGTTTGAATGATAAGACCTGAGTTTATTGCTCTCTGGTTTTTTGACCCTGTTCCTCTTAGCCTGTTTTTGCCCAACGTTTTGGATTGTTTGCTGTCTGTTTCTCTGGTTTGTGGATCCTGTTTCTATTGACCTGTTTTTGCCCCCACAATTTGGATGTCCCTGTAATAAATCTCCTTCCCTTAATTAGGTCTCTGTTTGGGTCCTGTCTTGTGAATTCTGCCAATGTTTCATAGCTCACTGTGAACTGGCTTTTGTTTAAGGAGGAGCTGAAGAGACAAGTCTTTGAATATTTATTTTGAAACACTAGGAGACACAGAGTGACTTTTTTCTCAAGTAAATCTTACATCTTCAAGCACACACACAAATACACACATAATGCACATCATCCATTAATATAGTGACAGTCAGTTATTAGAATAAAGTATTCTCCTACACACATGTACACAGACATGAAATCACAACTCTGAGAAAAAAATTGTTTCTGCTACATAGTAAATAGATCACTTCTGAGCTGTGCCAAAGCAGCCTACAAGCCTAAAAATAGAGGTAATATTTGGTTGCAGTAATACAATGAAAAGAAGTTTGAATTAATATCAGTGGCACTGGGGATGATTCAGCAGCAACTGTAAAAGCAACTGTAAAAGCAGGGGATTTCTTTCCTAAGAGAAGCAGGAAGAAAAGGAATTGATTGAAGAGGATGGGCATAAAATAAATAAACCATACATGGCCATTTGGAAGGCAGTTGCCCTACATTTTGTTTCTTTAGTAATTAGATCAAATGGGACAAGACACAGATTCCTTTGAAAAAGTACTTTTTTTTGCATTTCTTCTTGCTATGATTTTTGGTTAAGGGCAGCAGTTTGATCGAGTAAAAATCCTGAACAGCTTAAATTTGTGGCAGTGGTCCAGACATAACCTTCACTAAAGATTTCTATTCCAGCTGCCAAATCAAGACCAATATTTGCCACCCTTAGCCCCCCAGAAGGAACCTCTAGAACTTCAGGGATGCAATTCCTAACACAAACCTTTTCTTCAGGCTGCTTCCTATGCTTGAAATATCCTGTGCTTTACCCTTTACTCTGGTCATCTCTGAAACTTGCAGCTTCATTCAGCTTAGAGAATTGATGACTAGTGCAAAAGCACACTTGGCACTTAGAAATCAAAATCATTGCACTATGTGAACATTTTATTTTGTTTTTGACACCTCAGTGACCTGTGGAGCCATGATGTGGCTTCACCTGATAAGCAACCTATTTAGTATGTTTAAAACAAGCACTACCTTGTTAGCGTCAATGCCATTTAAATCACCTACATACAGGAGTTTTAACTTTGTCTGCTGGTTTCTGCTGAATGAGGTCATCACTACAAACATATTAGCTGCACCTGCATGGGAGTGACCTGCCCTTCCCTAGCTTGCAGGTTTTCCATTACGAACTCTGCTACATCCACTCCATCACTAAGATCAGAGTGGCAACCCCATCAACCCCACTTTAGCACATACCTGGCATACTGTTCAATTCTAATATCTCCATCCCAGCTAACTGGTTACCATAGTAACTGCACTGGTCTTACTAGTGGCTGTCGTGGGAAGATGTTTGTTTTTTCTTCCCATCACCACAATGATTGATTAAGTTTAATATATTCTTGCAGGACTTAATTTGGCTGCTTTACAAATGTTAAAAAAATCTATATTATTATTATTATTATTATTATTATTATTATTATTATTATTATTATTATTATTATTATTATTATTAAGACGAAGAAGAAGAAGAAGAAGAAAATTGACATTCGAATGATTAAAGTATTCCTTGAAACAATATTTCAGACTGCTGCCTTTTGCTTGGTTAGCATTTAGAAGTAAGAAATCATTGTCCTTAGCTTTTGGTCAATGTGATGGATGTGATTATTACTTTGCATGTGTGTGCATATGAATTCATTCAGTTATGTATTCATAACTCCCTTAATATCTTATTGCTGGCCCGAGTTTTCACCCACAAAATCTTTTATCCTGAGAAATGTATCTGCAGGCAAAAAAGGCCATCGCAGAGAGTATTGTTGCTAATGGCATTGACGGTCACAAACCAAAAGCCAATCCATCACCCAGGGAAAAAAGACCCAAAACAAAGTACTTCATAGTTTTGAAAGGCTATTCATCACAATAGCCTTTCTTGTCAACTTACATTCAGACATTTCTCAGCAAAAAATATTAAATAAATAAATAAATAAATAAATAAATAAATAAATAAATAAATAAATAAATAAATAAATGTCACACTCACTGACTGGTCAGTCACCCAAAAAAAGAACTTATTTACAGACAATTACATGACAAAGAAGGCAGCACAGATGCGAACAAGCTGGGGACAAACTTCAGCACTCACTTGCCTCTGTACTGCAGAGAACAGCCAAGAAACACAGGGAATGAGGTGATGTACAACCTGAACACAATACCCAGCCGGCTGCAGTGCAGACACACACACTGTGGGCAGAAAGCCACACAACTGTGCCAATTTGACACAGCTCGAGCCGGATTCTAACCCATGTCTGGATGCACATTCCAGACATTATGAGGCATCAGCACTACTGCTCTTGTCGCTAGGCAACCCCCTCCTATTATAATCTGACATATGTTTTTAAACACAACTGTCATGCAGCATAAGCAAGAGGGAAGTAGTAGATGTTAAGAATCTGAACTTGTGGGCATAAGGTTCAGTTCACAGGAGGTGCAAGGCTGCTGTATCCTTGAACTCTGTGCCCTGTGGTTGTGATGCTGAATACAAATAACTTTGAAACAGAGGTCACTTTCACAAGGTATGTAAGGTCTAGCTGAGCTGCATAAAGACGTTGGGGTTTAAACAATGTTGAGCAGGCAGACATTGCAATTATGCATGTTAAAAACTCTCATGTGAACTCCTAATAAAGACAGTAAGGTGGAATGTTGCTGTCTGCATGTATTATGTGCCAAGGCACAGTCGTTGGCTTTGCTTATTTCCATTGCAGAAGGTCTAGGAAAGAGTGGCTGGCGGAAGCCTGCAAAGTAACAAAGGGAAAAGTATGGTTCCTAAATATAAAGTTTCAACTAAAATCACCAAAGAACATAACTTTTATATGAAAAAGAATATAGCTTGCAGCAAAGAAAATGTGCATGTGTGCCTAAGGAAGAATCTAGTCAGCAACTGGTCAAAGTCAAAATCAGTGTCTGAGGAGCTGTGTAGATAGTAACAGAGAAGGAAGGTTTCATATACTGAGGAGTTGGGTGCTAGGTAGCTGAGGATGCCTGTTCAGCACCAACAGCATCAGTGGTTAGTCAAGAAAACGGATGGCAACAAACTGAAATATCTTTAGCGTTTACAAAGGGAAGATGAGCATGTCTGGCCTGGATTTCTACAGCCATGGGTGTTGGACTGCAGCATGGACAAATGATAATTTGGAATGTGGGGCAGTGAGAATTTGGGTAGGATGCATAACAGCAAAGCCTGCTGCAGCTGCCATACTAATGGAGCCTGTCAGGACTCACTGTCACTAACAATAAGGAAAGTTATTTGTTTAGGGGAACTACTCAGCCAGGGTATTTTTGACTGAGTAATAGTCTACAAGCAATGAATAATGCAATAACACAGACACTTTCTCATGCACTCAGGGGATGGAGTAAGACAAAAAAAAGTGTTGGATAAATTAAACAGCACCTGCTCAGTAGGGTTTCACACCAAGCGATTTGCCTGGCCTTGTAATGAGCAATAACCCAGTGCTTTTTCAGTGGTTATTCATTTTCCAATGCAATCAGGGAGGAGCGGGTTGATTTATGAAGAGATTCAGCACACAGGAGGTCCCTATGAGTTGGAGTGGAACCGATCGCAGTGGAAAAAAGAGGTCTAATGTACGAGTGATGCTCCCCCAGTTTTGCACAGTACTGATTATAATGGACAGGCTCCGCGTAACAAAGGTATTACCTATGTGTTTAGGCTGATGCGGTGTTACAGTGAGTGGTGTCTTCCCTGGTGGTCTGACAGCCGCACATCGCTGTGATTTGCTGTGTGTGTGTGTGTGTGTGTGTGTGTGTGTGTGTCTGCTGGTCGCTGGGAGCCCCGTTCAGACTGTATGCTGGCAGTTAAGTCTGATCACTGGTTTTGGTGAACAGCTTTGGATACCAAGCTTGGGGGCTGTTTTAATGGATCACGCAGTGCTAGAGCTGCAATGCATTAGCTTTCAGTCCAGGGTGCTTTGGAAGAATTTTATTGTTGGACAAGAAGCAACAAGCCAAACCGTTGTAATTTATACTTTAATTATGCTGCACAACTAGGAGCATAACTGAAACTGCTTAGGATTCTGCCTCTTCTGGACATGACGGCCCTTATATAAGGTGTTAAATGAGAAATAAGCATCCTTATGTAAAGTGACCAGTGAAAAATAAGTGTCCTATAGACAGACCGACTAAAACTGGAATATAACAAGTTCCATCTACTCCCTGGCGGGAGAATTAAAGAGGAAACCTGAGAACTACAAAGGTTGTTTACAATAGGTGGGGGGTGGTTGTAAACAGGCTGCAACAGACCAAATAAAGGAAAGAATTTCTTAACCAGAATAAAAAGAAAATGTCCACATAACAAGCCATTCAGCTGAAATAAATACACTTCAGTTCTTCATTAAAGTTACTCCTCCACATTGTACCCTATTTAGACAAGCGTCTTGTGCTTCTGGAAGAGTCTCCAGACAACCACGACACACTAGGGCAAGTGGATCTCAGCAGCGTGCACTGCTACATCCAAGTTAACTTCAAAAAGCTTTTGTACTCCACAAAATACATAGGCATAAAATAGGTGTAACAGGTCATACAGTGGCAACTTAGTAGCAACTTCATATTCAAAATAAAGGGGAATCAAGATGATGATGATGATGATGATGATGACGATTATTATTATTATTATTATTATTATTATTATTCTCTTCAGTCTGTCTGACTGGGTTTCATATTTTTCTCTTTCTGCAGTGTTTCCGTTTGGCCTGTGATTGCCTTTCATAGATTATACCACTGCTATAAACAAAAATGTTTTTATTAAACAAACACATACAGTATTTGCGTTCATACTGATAATGCTGTCTTAAAATGATAGATTAGATGCCTCTGTGTCGGGGTTAGGTGTCTTGTTATGTCATACAAAAGCTGCTTCTTTATTGTGTTTTGAGTCTGCACTTTTTGGGTTACAAAGTCCACATCTGTTTGTCTTTATTCCTTAATGGTGGAATGTGTTTTACAAACTTGTATTAGACATGAGATTAAAATGTTGACATTGCAGCAGAGTTTGCTGCTATTCTGTGCTCCCTCTGTCTGCCAAGAATACGTCATTTGACGTAGATAATGAAAACACATAAAGGCTTTCCTCGTATAATGAGGGTCATTTGTTCCTGAAGATCGGCTCCTGATGGGAACTCTTGGAAAAAACTTATTCATTACCAGTCATTTAAATGGGAAAGATAGATTATGTGTTCAAGGATACAAAAGGGCTGAGTTTTTTTTTTTGTTTTTTTTTTTACTGGACGTGAAAAATTCCCAACTTGTCGTCTAAATTTAAAAACAGACCCGAACTATTAAATTGCTCCATAAACCATTAAATCCAAGCTTATGACCCAGATGTTAAAAATAGGTTGCACATAACAAATTTGCTTATTTCCTTTTTATATCCCTTTCAGCCTCATCATTTATGTTCCTATTTATGTTACTATTCTTTTTTTTATTTTGTTACTTTATTCTGTTGTTCTTGTGTGGCACAGTGGCAGAAAGGGTGCTGTTTGGTTCAGATTAAATGGACTCAGATTTGGCTCCCACTGTGCACGGTTTGCATCTTCTCAACACGTTCCCCTAAGTATCCTCTGAGTATCCTACATTATTCCTACAGTCCAAAGACTTGTTTCAGGTGTTCTGGTGAATATGAAATGCCCATAATATGCATTTATGGGTGGGTTGTGATTGCAATGTGCCAGCATCTGCCTCATACCAATGCTTCCAAGATGGGGCTTTGAGCCACAACAAACAACAAATTATTATTATTAATGCATGTCTTTTGTTGTAATAATTTTTAAATCCCTTTTTTATAGCAAATTGCTTTTATAAACCATTCACATGTACCCTTTTTTGCCTTTACAATGGTATGAATTCAGCAACAAGGCCTTGGACACATTGCACAGTTCATGGTCCACGCTGGCTCCATAGCTTCACAGTTTCTTGCCGATATTTTGGCAGCACGTTTATTTATTTTTACTGCATCATAGAAATTGTTCTCTTAACTCACAAGGAAGGGATTTTACAGGTCATTTTGTGTTCTGAGATGCAGAGATGATCTGCTCTTTGTTACGTGGAACTTTTGAGAAAGGCAAACTGGTCATGGGGATGCATGTGGCCAACAGTAATGTTATGGTACTATGGGACATTCAAAGGACGTTGGTAATAAATATTAATGTACGCTAAGAAAATATTGCTCCACCATCATCAGTGTATGCAGATAATAGCAGGATGAATGGGCCTCTGGATTCATTCTTATTACATATTCTCAGTCCCTCACTAACAATAACTGCTTAGCCAGTGGAAGATTAGTGCAGCAGCCACACACATTCACTCACAAATGCACAAAACACGCAAAAAATTAGAAAACCGATTAATCTGAAACGCTTTGTGACTGTGGGATGAAACCTGAGCACCTGGAGGAGTCTCAAGGAAAAAAAGGGAGAACAGGACACTGACACACAGCCTGAACAATGATCAAGCCTAAAGGGGGTCTGATGGTAATCCAGGGCCTGCGCTCCACCATGCTACTCACCAAGGCATCTGTTCTGAAGTGGAAGCTTTTTTTCTTTGCTTTTGCAAGTGTGAGCTTTAAGGGAACTTTAGGATGCAAAACACATTTCCTTGTAAGCTGGAATTCTCATAAAAGGAGTCTTGCTTATATGGATGGAACCCATATTATCAATAGATTGCTCGCGCTGAGGGAAAAAACGTGATCCGTGCTTAACTGTCTGAGCTGAAACCGTGGCTGTAACTCATCACACCTGCAATGGAGGAAGGGATTAGACTGAAATAAGTCAAAGATGTGCTTTACGTCAGTCATGAAATAGTGTTACTGATATAAAAATTAGCCAAAGGTAGTGCAACAGCATGAACCAATCCTGATATTTTGACCTGGTTTCGATTACTGTATTTATTCTGCCATTATTGCTTGGCATTGCACAATAGGATACTTGCAAAACACCTTCACTTTGGCAATTCTCTGTGCTGTTCTCTAGGCAAAATGACATCAGTGAACAGGTTGTCTGAAGACTGCATGGAAAATTCTGGCTTCCTCCACTCCGGCACCTAAAACCTCAGACTGGATGCAACCATCATGCTGAAACAAGCAACCATAACTGCTGGAATGGGGCAGGATGGTAGAATGTCATTTTTACTAAAAATTTATAAGATTTGTAGATGGCCACTGCAGGAAAGTTTCACAGAAGCATATAACTGGAGATGATTTATTGTAAATATTGTGTTGAAAGGCTGTTTTTCTTTTCGGCTTTGAAGGTATAGCAATAAGCAGCCTTCAGATGTGAATTTGGGTGTCTTTACCCAAGAACAGGATATCGGGGCAGCAGGTGGCACAGTGGTTAGGGCCATAACCTTGCAAAGTAACCATCCCCAGTCTGAATCATACTATAGTTGCTATACTCTAACCCTGAGGCTTTCCAGTAAAAATATCTTGCAATACAATAGAGGAAAATTTATATCATTAGTATTATTAAAGTACAGTACAGTGGCTGCAGAAGGTATGCACCCCCTTGATTTTTAAAAAAAATTTTGTTCCTGCTACACCAAACTTTTATGAACTCAATAACACATTTCAACACTTACTCAAAATTCTATTCATTCATTCATTCATTCATTCATTTTATTTGTTTGTTTGTTTAAGAATATTTGTTTCTCCAAAATAAAAGCGATTTCCCATTTACAAAAGTACCCCCCCCCCCCCCCCGAGTCTATACTTTGTAAATAGTCCTTTAGCAGCAATTACAGCCATGAGTATTCTTGGGTCTGACTTTATGTGTTTTACACATTTAGATTTTGACGTTTGTCCATTCTTCAAAGCAAATTCGTCACAAATCTGCCAAATTAGAACAGAGTGCTGATCAACAACAATGTTCAGGTCACAATACAAATTTTAAATTGAGCTGTAGTCTGAGATATGGCTGGACCATTCTAAAATGTTAACTTTCTGTTTTCAAGTTATTCCTTAGTAATTTTTGCTATGTGCTTGCTTGCTGGAAAATGAATCATGGTCTAAAGTGAAAGTCTCTGGCTGTAACAGGTTCTTCTCAAGGATTTGTCTGCATTTGGCTCCGTCCATGCTGCCCTTGATGACAACAAACTTTCCAGTTTCTCCTGCTAAAAAGCAGCCCTAGAGCATGATGCTGCCACCACCATGCTTAACAGTAGCAATAGTGTTACCTGGGTGTTGGGACACATCTTATTTTTGCCAAACATAGCACTTTGCTTTCAGGCCAAAGAGCTCAACTTTAATCTCATCAGACCACAAAATTTCATCCAAAAGGTTTTGGGATTTGTCACATGGCTTCTTGCAAACTTCATGCCTTTCTCAGACGTAACTTTCTAGCAACAGAGCTCTGCATCTCTGTCAGTGTTTTTTGGTTATTTTTTGGTTATTTCAATGACCATCCTTTTTTGTTTGCTTAATTTAATGGTCTGATCTCAGCAGTATCTGGGTAGTGCCCAGTTTTTTGTTCCACTTTTCTTAAAACTGAAAACTGACTTCACTGTGATACTAGGAAAATTTAAAGCTTTGTCCAGCAACTAAGCACAGTAAGATTTGAAACACAGCTGCAGGTGTACCTTGTGAAAGTATTTAGTCTTTTAAGAATACCTCATCCAGTTTATGCTTTTAAAACTAAGGGATTGAACACTTATCAGTTAAGTAATTTTTAGGTTTTTATTTTAGTATAATTCTAGTATCTAAATACTTTCATTAATTTTAAAATGATAGAGAATCACTTTCAAATGTGTATGTGCTTTAATTTGACTTTGCAGCTTAGTAGAACAAGAAACAATTGATGGGGATGGATACTTTCTGAAGACACCGTGTGTTGCTATGGACCAGGTTAGACTCCTGAAACCACCTCAGCAAGCACCTGTTGCAGGATCCACCCCAATTCAATTCAGTTAATCTGACTTAAATAAAAATAATTCTCAGTGCAAGATAAACGCATCGCCTGAGGCAAAACCATTTGAACATTTGCTTCGAATACCACAGACAAGGATGTCTTGCATTTGCCACCTAAATTATTAATTTTAAGTTTAACATTTTGCCTCTGTTAACCTTTCATCAGTAATTAAGGAAAGCTGCTGCTTTAAAAATAGTGGCCAAAGTTAATGCTCAAAGGATGTGGCACAAATAATTGTTCGTATCACTCACGAAGGCAATGAACAACATTAGGAAGAAATTTTCCTTCACTTTAACCAGAAATGAATAGTATTATAAAATAAATAAATACTCATCCCATCCTGGGTGTACTTTCATAAGTATTATAAAATAAATAAATATTCATCCCATCCTGGGTGTACTTTCATAACTTAGTACCCAGTGATTCTGGACGATTTCAATCCTGACCAGGAATCAGCAGTTAATGATGACAGGATGGATAAATGTGCTATAACATTTATTTCGGTGAGTAAATATTTGGAAACTACTGACATATTTCTATCTCATTAAACCCGCTCATTTGCAAAAGGTCATGCTTAAAAATTAATGCTTTGCCTAACAGTTTAATGGTTTATGCCTTTTGTCAATGTAATGTAAATTAATACAGAATGTCTGGATTTTTTTTTTTTTTTTTTAACCAAAAAACAAATGTACTTACATACCTCTAAAGCCCGGTTTTTAACTGCAGGAGTCTGACAAAAAAAAAATCTGAAACAAATCACAGAGAACAGTAAAACTTTATATATAAGGTGGGTAAATGTATAATTCTAAGTACATGTAAATACTCATTAACACATTTTAAGTAACTTCTTCACCTGGGTTGGGTCATAGCAGTGCAGCACCTATGCCCAAGTCATGGACAGGACAATCACACACACTCACTTGTTCACACACATAAGAGTAGAATCAACAGGTCTTTACACTGTAGTAGGAAATTGGAACACGAAATAAGAAACCCACAAGGGCATGGCAAGAACATGTGAACTTCCCAGACATGTGAACTTCCCAGAGCTGCATTTGAAGTTATGTTGGAATCACTTGTGCAGCAGAGCTTCTAAATACACTGTCTGTTAAATCATATACTAAAGTTCCTAATTTATGATACTATTATTTTGCCTTTTTATTCATTATTTATGATATATAAAATTTTATTGATCCTTCTTACAGCAACATGGTGGTACAGGATGGGGTTTGAACATAGTCCAGTCTGGGTGGTGGATGGATGTCCTTCCCATGCATGTTTGGACAGGTCTCCTCCCATGGTCCAGATGCATCTCAGCTAGGATATAGTTGTCCTCTCTTTTTGTTAGGGATTCTGGGATAGGCTCCAGACTTCCGTGACCCTGCCCAGGGCAAGCGGCTAATGATGATTGAGGAATATTACATTTTTCTTAGAAAACATAAGTGAAGTAGATGAAAAGTTAGGCTGTTGCACTTCTCCTTGTAAGCATGAATGAAATAAGTCTGTAAATAGCAAGAAACTGGTAGTGCAAATTTATTTCTATATATTTTTATGCAAAAATATGGGATTATTCTATTATGGCCTATGTATTCCATTGCGGTTTACTGACAAAACAAACAATATTGCCTGGACTTTTAATCAGAATTTCTATTTACCCATAAATTAAAGTACTGTTATTACACTCAAAAAGGTATGGGCTTAAAAAATATAATAAAACTTCACAGTGGAATGAAGGATTATAAGACAAATTTTTCCATCTTTCATAACGGTGTGACATATTTTTACTCCGTGTCTACAGTAAAATCTCCGTCAGCCTCCTTGTGAGCTGAACTACTAAAGTTCTGCTCACAAGACCAAATGCTCCACTACTGGTTCCCACCTTGTCCATGTTCCCTGCTGCCACATTCCCACTATCCCTCCATCCTAGTGATGTGTTCTACTGCTGCATACATCCGATAGATACTGGGACTTTACTGTGTAAGCCAGAAGAGGCCAGAAAATTTCGCACATATCTTCATAGTGATGTAACCATGTTTTAAAGTTACTTGGGAGTCCTGACTTATTCACTGCTATCTCTTTGCAAGTTCCCTGAATCTTTGCTGCATCCCACAAGTTGCTCCAAAACAAGTTAAGCTAAACTAGGCTTCTCCAAGGTGGATAGAATTGGCATGCGTTCTGCTCAAAAGTGAAGTGTATCAGTGGGCTTCCCTTTCTCAGCACCAAAGACCTGGACTTGGTAGTTTGAAACTCATTTTAGCCTCTTCAGCCCCTACAAAGTTCACCTGCATGCTGGGATGGGCGATGTTATTGCTGCCAAGGTACCGCTGGGTGGTTGCCTGACACTGGACTTGGTGTGCGGACCTCCACCACCAACCCGTGTTGACTTCACAAGTGTACTGAGAGTGAGTAAACAGAATCAAAGGAACAACACAGTCCGCAAGGATCTCCTCTCCAAGCTGTGGTACTTGCACGTTCCTCCTCACAGTGCAACCCTCAAACTGATATTCCCACAGAAATGCAGAACAAGCCCCTTGATCTATCTTGGAACACAGTGCTGATCGAATGCCACGTCCACCAGTCTGTGTGATATCGGGCCACCGGCATTTGCGACATCAATCCACAGCACTGCCAACTCGCCTTTGCTCTCACAGCTCTGTACTCAGCTGTGTAACCACTAGATGTTTATTAAACACAAAGCTGTAACGTATTTGTAGTTTATATTAAAAAAAACTCAATTTATTCTGTAAGCTGTGTAGATTTATCATTTATCATTCTGTTTGTTAAATTTGAGGATTTTTGTTTTATTTGATCACAACAATATATACAGGCAGTGACAGTGCACTGAGGCATCGCACTTAAATTTGTGTATTTCTAAAAAAATGTCATTTCCAAACACTAATCTGTATATGTGTTCAGAATTTGGTCATAATTACTATAAATGCTCAGTGCTAAAGTAAATTCCTCAGCATCCTCCATTTTTTTAAGGAACTGAATAAAAAAAATCTCTGCAATCCTTAAGAAAATGAAGCACAAAGATAAACATTTTGAGCAACATATTTATTTATTTGTACCGGCCATCTTGTATTTTGACTACTACGCACCACATTTTCATTACTGAAAATGTACATCTCTTTCCATGATTTATGTGCGCTGCGATATACAAAAAATGTCATTGGGGATCCTAACTGTGACAAATGTATGCTCACGCTGAAACACACACACCAACGTGAGTCCTGCTCATAGCTGGCTTGTTCAGAAATCTACTTATCTGAAACAGAAACATATTTAGGGGCAGCACAGTGGCGCAGCAGATGGCACTCATATATCACAGGGCCTGGACGGTGTGATAAGGCATAGGTTTTATTATTTTTCTGTCTGCATGGAGTTTACATGCTCTCCACATGTTTGTGTGGGTTTCTTCCCACAGTCCAAAAGCAAGTGTTTCTGGTGGATTGGGAGCCATAAATTTCCTGTAGTGCGGGCGGTGGTGTGTGCTACCCTGTGGGGGGCTGACATCATTTCAGGGGTTTATCCTGCCAACCTGGAACCCTCAGATTTTTTTGTAGGCTTGTAAAGTGTGATTCAGGAATAAGCCTTTGACTACTGCAAAGCTGCACAGAATATTTGGCTATTGAGAGGCAAACTATTTATGCATTTTATGGCACCCTTTGGTGTTGGCACCTTGTAGCCTGTGACTGTTCAATAATATCAGCAGCAGTGGGCCTGGATGTGGATGGTTTCTATCTTCAACACAATTATGACAGACACATTACTTAACTATATGTACTGCAAAATAATATAACCAGTAGGGGTGGGCAGCCACTCATACACTAACAGTTTTGTTTTTTTTGTTTGTTTTCTTTTCCTTATCAACTGGTGTATTTAGATGTATAACAGTCTGTCAGTAGATAATTTGTAATTGTGTTAATTCCTCTCTGTTGTTCTGTCATTGGTCAGCACTCTGTGTCACCTGTTGAAAAGAGCACAATATACAGAAATAATGTAACTGCTACTACTACTACTACTACTACAACTACTACTGCTGTTAATAATAATAATAATAATAATAATAATAATAATAATAATAATAATAATAATAATAATAATGCCGATGGATCCAAAATATTCTCTTATTTGAGAAAAAAATGCTCATATCTGTAGTTACGATGGCGTAAGACTTCTCTCACGGTCATCCACTCACAAACTGTTCTGCACAAGAATGCCTAACCTTACATCTTTCCTCATAGCCCATAAGCAAAGATGTTTGGGACAGCTGTGCTCCTGATAACATTTCATATACATTATATTAACATTAATATTAATATTAATCTGAAACGATATAATCTGTAATCTTAATCAGGAATTATTATGAATCCTGTGAGTAGCACACAAATGTAACTTTCAGGGTTTTTTTGGCTATACATTTATTTCTAGATTTCCAGCCACAAATGAATCCTATCTTTGTACTAAAAAAAAATTCACAAAACAATTTCTGCATTAGAGTAAATAGTATTGATACATTTGAGGAGAAAAGAGATCATAAAAACAATGTGACAATGAATAAATGATTACATACAATTTAGTGCTTCCCATGGTGTTTATAAACATGCCATTCCTTTTTACATAAACAACAAATTTCAGAAAAAGTGGCCTATACAGCATCTTAGGATTTTCATTCTTTGGTTACAGAGACGTCATAAAATAGTCCAGCAGGGGTACTTTTCTTGTGTGTGGTTGCTTGAACTGAGACCATTATTTTCTCAGTAAGATGGACGAGAAAAGATCCAATTTTCTCTGTATCTGGACAGCCTGAGGTCATCCAAAAAGTAAACAAGGGTTATATTCTGTCAAATGGAAGTTAAATTGTGGTGTTAGCTGGTACTTCAAGCCAGATGCTCTGAGCTGAGGATGTGAAAGGCAGATTGTTAAACTGGAAGAGGTCAGCTCAGTCTTTGAGCTCAATGATGCTCATGAGTTTCGTTTTATCAACTTATGACCCGGGATGTCAGCAGGGTCCATCCCTGGGGACATTGTTGTGTGAGATCTTGTTATGGGGCACCGTGTGACAAAGGCCTAATTAAGCTTCTTAACTTGGGCTTTGAAAGAGAGAAAATGTAAATCCCAGCGGTCCTCCAACAGCAAAAATCACACTGGACTATTTTGGGCTACCATGCTTTTCTTCCTGCAATTATCGCACCTTAGGCTCTCCTGGTCTGGATTCAGAAACAGAACACCCTCTTGGAGATCATGGATTTATCACCGGAACCCCTCATAATGAGTGAAATGTTGAATTGCTCTGTGCGCAACACTTCAACTTTTACAAAGTTATTTGCATGTTTGTAAAGCAGCAAGATCTTTTGTTAAAATTTGCCCAGGCATCTATGCCCGAAATAAAATTGGTAGTGTAGTGCGTTAAATGCGTTCAAGTCAAAACATTATCTATCTGTCTGTCTATCTATCTATCTATCTATCTATCTATCTATCTATCTATCTATCTATATGGCTCTCTGTCTACCTGTCTGTCTGTCTGTCTGTCTGTCTGTCTATCTATCTATCTATCTATCTATCTATCTATCTATCTATCTATCTATATGGCTCTCTGTCTACCTGTCCGTCTGTCTGTCTGTTTGTCTGTGTTTGTCTGTCTGTATGTATGTCTGCCTGTCTGTCTGTCTGTCTGGCTCTCCGTCTGTCTGTCTGTCTGTCTGTCTGTCTGTCTATCTATATGGCTCTCTGTCTACCTGTCTATCTGTCTGTTTATCTGTCTGTCTGTCTGTCTATCTATCTATCTATATGGCTCTCTGTCTACCTGTCTGTCTGTCTGTTTGTCTGCCTGTATGTCTGTCTGTCTGTCTGGCTCTCCGTCTACCTGTCTGTCTGTCTATTTATCTATCTATCTATCAATCAATCAGACGTTGATTCACATACTGCTTTGTATTTTAATAAACCTTTGCAATGTTTTGGTTCCATTCTTCTGATTTTTAGAAGTCCTGTTTTGTAAGCAGAGCCCACATTTCATTGTTTTTTAAAGCAATGGTCTCAGTTACAGATTTAGATATACTGAGTCCAATCATAATAAGAAATTTCAGGTTCATTTTTTCTTAATGATATAAAATGCCCTGTATCCTTTCTGTCTCAAGTAATTTACTGCTAGGCTGAAGCTATATAAGAGCCAAGCTTAAAAAAGATTACAGTGTGCAGTGCTCTGTCATATTTGGCCGTAATGTAAAATTAGTTTTGCCTTTTTTTTTCCCCTCAGATTAATATGTTTTCTCGTTGTGTCCTGCTAGGAGCCGGGCCTGGCAGTATTATTTCAAGTGGTCTAAATTCAGCCATAACCTCTCTTCTGAGAACAACGCAAATTTACACAAAATATATAGAACGTTTCTTTCCCAGCTGGGCCCACTTGTTTTGGATCGCAGCTCAAGGTGGGGAAAAGGTTTGGGGGGAATGCGAGCAAAGTGAGGAATCGGTTTGGAGAAGTTTGCACAATTTCCACTCTTCTGTTGCCTCAAAAAGCACAGTCTATCTTGTCATTTTCTGCTCTATTGTACCACACCCTGTGTTACCCTGTTGAGGCAACTGCTTATAAAAATAAACCAAACAAAACCAAATTAACCCAAATCGTACCTTCAGACCTAGAAAAATGACTATTAAATGGCTATTAAAAGGAATGATGAACACATGTTGCTGCAGATGATACTAAGTTTTGCCTACCTTGCACCGATTTGCACAATTTTTATAATCACATATCTGTACACATGCAGTGCTGAGGAACAGAGAAACATTTGCTATCCTTATTTATACTTTGCTAAAATTTGAGAAAATCTTTGCTCAATCTTCTCTGCTAATTCTCTGCTAAATTTGAGACGATCTTTTCGTTAGTTCTTTTTTTCACCCGAATGAAAGCTCGAGAGAAAAATAAAATGACACCGGTATTTTTTACATCATTTCCCTGGTGTGCAAGATAAAGAAATGCACAATTATAGGTGTAAAAAAGTAATTTCCATTTAATTTTAATCTGCCCAATTAATGGGGGGGGGGGGTAATTTTATACTCAGCTGTTTGAATACAATCCTGCCTGATTTCGGCCGCCCCTTTTCTAATACAATTTTCTGCTACTTGCACTCTCAGCGTTGAGAAAAGTTGGCAAAACTGTCGGCCGGGCAGTTTCAGAGCCGCTGCATTGCAAACTGGTTTTAACAAGCTTGGCTTTTATTTGTGCCGCAGTCCTCCTTGTGTGCAGCCTCATCAGATTTCAAGAAAAGGTGAGATTTCTTCACACTGCCCACCTTAATTCAGGAGAGCTTCCCAGTGCTTCTCAGCTGTGTGCTCTGGGAAAAAAAGTCACCATCTGGATTTAACTCGGTGTTATGATCTGGGGTTGCTTCACTTGGTCAGGTCTAGGTTCAGCAACGTTATGTGCCCAAAAAATGAGGTCAGCTGACTACCTGAATATACTGAATGACCAGGTTTTTCCATCAAAGGATTTCTAATCCAAAATGACAATGCCAGGATTCATTGGGCTCAAATTGTGAAAGAGTGCTTCAGGGAGCATGAGAGAAACATCATTTCACACATGGATTGGCCACCACAGAGTAAAGACCTTAACTCCATTGAGAATGTTTGGGACGTGCTGGAGAAGACTTTAGGCAGCAGTCCGACCCTCCCATCATCAATACAAGATGTTGGCGAAAAATAAATGCAATTCTGGATGGAAATAAATGTTGTGACATCACATGATCTTATCAAAACTAAGCCACAGCCAATGCATGCCAAAATCAAAGCTAAACGTGGTCCAGTGAAATATTAGTGTGTGACTTTTTTTTGGCCGGGCAGTGTGTGTGTGTGTTATTTTTTTAATTATGGAACATTGTTTATGTTTAAAGGTTTGGGCTGCAGTCTCCTTAAGGGTTATACCCGCTACCTTGAAGAGTGCAAGCTGGAACCCCACCACTTTCTATTGCACCCTTGAGCATTCCAGTGGAGGTTTTTAATCCTCAGCCAATTTGATGACCACTTTGATAAATGAACAATTTTTGTAATGAACTATTATTGCTCAGTTCTCACCATTATGTACTGTGTAATTCTGCAACAAAAAATGTAAAACAGAGTAATAGCAATGATGTGATGCTTCTGAGACAGAGATTATGGAAGGCTGTGTTAAGAGGTTTGCTTCTTCTGTAGGGTTGGCATGATCCTGTGTTGCTTTTTGAAATATTAACATATATCCAAAACATTCCCAAGCACACATCCATACAGCAATGGGATCATAACATGTGGGCCAAGGGAAAAATAATACGATAGAAACATGACGCAGTGGATTTATGTTGGGGAGAAATTCAGAAAGAAAACATGGCAATAAAACATGCTTTTGAAAACCTGATTGCTGTTAATCTTATCCAAGTATGCAGTTTATTATGGATAAGGACATTTTTTGTCATTAAAATAACTCTTGATATTAATCCTCTATTAACTTTTATGTGCTAGCATATCTTATACTTTTACTTTGTAGTGGAGCTGTGGATCTCATGTTTGAGAGAAATGCAAACTTTACTGAATATTTAACTGTCACTGGAAAGGGGGATTCTCTCACCTCTCCCGCTATGATCTGACTTCAAAGGGAGCGGAGATGTTGCTGAAGATGTTGTGCGGTTTCATCACCATGGCTACGCTGCTCTGATCCAGATGCCGAAATTTTGACAGATCGGCAGGCAAATCACCGCAATGGCAGGTGTTTTTGTTTAAATTTGCTGAAAAGCCAGTCCCAGTAGTGCAGGAACAATAGACAGATGGGAATAAAAACCAAAACTGGTGGAAATTTTGGCCAGTTCATGTGGAATCTCAATTAATTCAAACTTAAAACTGTGCATCATCACACTCAACACAGGAGCTCCGCAAGGTTGTGTACTTAGCCCTCTGCTCTATGCCCTCTACACTCACGACTGTGTGGCCACGCACGCCTCCAACTCCATCATCAAATTTGCTGACGACACGGTGGTGCTGGGCCTCATCTCCAACAACGATGAGACAGCATACTTAGAGGAGGTGGAAAACTTGGCATCATGGTGCCAGGAGAACTGCCTCCAACTGAATGTCGGCAAAACGAAAGAGATGGTGGTGGACTTTGGTAGGCGCCAGCAGCGGTCCTACACCCCCCTTAAAATCAACGGGACTGCAGTGGAGAGGGTGAGCAGTTACAAATACCTGGGCGTTCATGTCACTGAGGACTTGACATGGACTGTACACATCCGAGCTCAAGCCAGTAGAGCAAAGCAGCGGCTCTACCACCTCCGGCAGCTGAGGAAGCTACAGGTCTCTCCAGCTATCCTTAAGACCTTTTACTCTGGTGCTGTACAAACTGTTCTGACTCAGAACATCATCTCCTGGTTTGGGAACAGCTGTGCTCGGGACATCAAGACACTGCAGAGAGTGATCCGGGCAGCGAAACGCTGCACCAGATCTGATCTACCGTCCCTACATGACATCTATACCAGGAGATGCAGGACCAGAGCGAGTAGGATCGTCGGTGACCTGTCTCATCCCAGCAACCATCTATTCATCTTGATGAAATCAGGCAAACGCTACAGAAGCATTATGGCCAGAACGGAGAGGCTAAGGAGGAGCTTCTACCCACAGGCCATAAGACTTCTGAACCCGGACATGACATGACTACCCTCACGTAATCTCTGACCACTCCGCTCCAACCCCCCCCACTGTCACTGCCCTTCCAGGGCACCTTAACTGTTCCGTACCATTTTGCCTATTTATTTATTTATTTATTTATTTATTTATTTATCTATTTACTGCTTGTTTCTGTCTCTATTCTTCTTAGTGTTTGGATATGTGTTTGCTTCATTTTCCATTATAGATTGTTCGCACAGTCATCCTGGTTCAGATCGGTGCACATTTCAACACATGGTACACAACCATGTGCTTGACAAATAAACTCTTTTGACTTGACTTTGACTTTGACTTAAATTCTTTTGTGATAGAAGTGGAACTTATTCACATACCTCAGACTTCCCCGGCGCACAAGCTTTCAGTTCATAATAAACTGCAAGGCTAATCCAAATACTCAAGGATTCAAGGATTCAAAGGTTTATTTGTCATGGGTGAACAACACAGCATAGCAGTGTTGTCCCCATGAAAAGTTTTGTCAATGTTTCAACCATTACGGATGATGTTTTAATCTCGTAGTTTGAAAGTATTCATACACTGCTGAAATAGAAGTTAAATTAAATGGAAAACAGTTTTAGTTTATACGATAAGCTAGTAGCAGCTTAAAGTTATGAACTCACCTTGTTTAGATAAATTAGCAAAATGCTAACTATTAGCAGCATTTTGTTTGGTTTATTTGAAACAATCACTTTTAACATTATATGGACAGTTGTGGAGTCGCTTACAAAACATAATATTTGTTTATATTTTTATATTTATTTTATTTATATTCAGTCTTTTGAGGAAACAAAGGGAGATAATAGCTGAAAGTTGTGGTCATGTGTTGCGAAGGACTCAGTGAATAAGTATATTCTTGCAAAATAAATAAATGAGGCACAGAATTGTGATTCATTCAAGTATGAGAATGCAACAGTTAAGCACCGATTTTTTATTTATTTATTTATTTATTTATTTTCCAAAGTTCACTGCAAATGAAAATGAATTATTTGCTTTCCACTAAAAAAAAATTGGACAAGGATTGAATGCAAGTGAAGCTGCATGTTGAGGTGTACGTGTGTGAAATGCTGACCCAAAGTCACGCGTAGAAACACAACGATGGAACCACACAGAGAGCTTTTTCCAGGAATTTGTTGAGCCGCACAGGAGCAGTATGACGTTTTTGGCTGTTCTCCTTAATGCTGCTTCAGGACTGTGGTTTGGTAGCAAAAAAAAAAAAAAGGTCATGCATGAAATTTATCAGCAGAATCTGAACTTGCTGACGTCCCAGTAAGCTCCATAATACATTTCTTATCTTTCAAGTTCAGTGGTGACTTTAAACAGTTTTTTTCTCAAACCAGTTTACAGGCCATATCCATCAGTCACTAATACCCTTTCAGTTTATCTGGTGTTTATTGAACTGCCCCAGGAATCTTTCACAAGCTTTAAAAAGGTTTTTTTTTTTTTTTTTTTCTTTTCTTGCAGATTAGGGGAATAAAATCATCCGGTAGTCAGAAGATTAAACTAGAAAACATTATCAAAACTTTGCACAGGACACTTTGATATCACACATGTAGTTCATTTTCACCAGCAAAACATATTTGAAATCTGCTTTTCAAAAATAGATGACCTAACACCACATGCCATGCACACATACATTACACACACTTTCCTGCTTAAACTAGCAATTTTTGGGCATGTAAGATTTTATTACCCATTCCAGGATTATAAGATTATGAAATTTAAAAATAAAACCAAAAATATGGGGTTTGAGGTAGGTGAAAATTTAAACAAGGCATCAATAAAGATAGAACTAATACTGTACCTTTCCCTTAGTTTTATTTTCAGCCCACAGGTTTCTAACACTTTCTAGAATCTGCATATGATTAATTTTATCTGCCACACCCATTTTAGCCATTTATGTATATTTATTTACACGGCCATTTATATACAGACCACATTACAGTTGGTGATATAAGAGGAAATACCACTATTAAGACCAAATCTAACCATTGTCGATCTCACTTGGTCTTGTTTTTCACATTAAAGATTAATTATGATAAGCAATATTACATCTTGTGTAACAGTTGCATACTTTCTAATGTAGTATAACTGCTTACATTTTTGTATTTACACAATGCACACATTTGTGGTCTACCAAAAGCCTTCATGGCTGACAGATTTGCAGGTCTGCAGACATTGTCAATACAAGTATGTCTTCCTGGTTAAACACTTGGTACTGCAGTTCAGACACTTAAATGAGTTGTTGCTAAGGACTGTAGTTCACATTTCAATTTCAGGAATCTGCCAGCTATGGTTTGTTGCAGTCATGGCATTTGACTTCCCCAAACTGCTTTTAGGTGCCAGCAGGTCTAGTTTGCTTGTTGCAAGGTAGTGAGAGGTGTGGCGATCTTGCTGTGCATGATGGCTCCCCTGCCTGGTGCTGTGCAACATGCAATGAGACCAAGGAAGTGAGCTGGCAGGGGTGCCAATTTGCAGAGTGCACACCAACCGTTTATGTCCCAGAATGGATTGCCTGATACAGTGGGTGTGACCAAGGTCTAGAAGTGAGGAAACGAAAAACCAAGAGGACAAAAATACAAGGTCACCTTCTTCTCAGTTTAAAAATATGAGTGTGGGTTGGTGTGCGCTGACATTATTGGCAGCCATTTTTAACACCAGGGTGAAAGTGTTGGTGCATCTAAAGTGTGCTGCTCGGGCAAATTTGAGCGTTTATCTGGACTCGGAATTGGTATGAGTGGTACTTCCAGGTGCAGTTTGAAGTCCTTTATTGGCAGGCCTTATGACGCAGTACCCATGCTTCTCCATTACTTTTACTTGCCGCCTTGGCCCAGAGGATCTTGCTAGTGCAACTTGGATTAGAGCAGATGAGAGCAGCACTCTGATCGAAGCTTAAAAAAGATGGGAGACAGCCAAAGTCAGAAAATACCCCGTGGTCCTGTGTGTCAGTTTGCGCCAACCATCCAGATATCATAATCATCTCGGTTTCACAAAGCAAGTTTTTGTAACACATTTACTTTTCTCCTGACAATACTGTAGATCCAGGTGACAGTTTCTTCCTCGCCAACTGACCATGGACACGGTCAAGGTCACGTTTGTGTTTTTTTAACCAGTAATTCTCATTGACGCCTTTTCGTCTGGAACATCTGCTGCCTATCTGCAAATTAAATTTTTCTTGCAAAGAATGCAGCTGTATGCATACGTAACATCTCGATATATCACTTAAGAAGAAGAAGCAAAGTCAGAGGAGTAATGTTGAACTCAAACAAGCTGCCTGGTCAGCGGAAACACCTTACTACAACAGCGATGTACTGAGAAAAGACAAATAATTGAAAATGGGTGGAAACAGCAGAAGATGAAGCCCATTCCTGTCAGCTCATGATGCTCCAGTAGGCACATGTGACCACCAAAAGCACATGAATGAAGACTGGCAAAACAATGCTTGGGTTGACAAATCCTGGACTTTGCTGCAAAATGTTGATCCCTAATACCCTTTCAGTTTATCTGGTGTATATCGACCTAAAATTTATGTATGTGTCTCTACTGCATGATGTTGGTTCTATAGACTGGTGGTTGTGGATGTTTTCTTTACAAACATTAGGCCATTTATTACTAGAGGAGCTTTGGCTGAAAGCCACAGTCTGCTTAAACTTTCTTGCTGACAGGGGACCTTCCTTTGTCTTCATTCTCTTCCATTTTTCAGATAGATATCTTCAGTAGGTTTGTGTTCTAGTAGGAGCACCTTTGTGATGAGACCAAATGGGATGAATGTGCAATCCAAACCTCAGTATGAACAAGAGGTGTTTACCTGGCCATTTTTGACATTTATGCAACTTATTAATACATTTCTACCACATATTTATGTATATTCAAGATGATTCTTGAATATACATAGATACTGAAAATATAAAAAATAATGTAAAAGTGTCAAGAGCAGGAAAGTAGAATTGTTTGTTTGTGATGTTACATATACAGTGTATACATAATTATATATAACAAATGTCATATAATAATGATGAATAGAATAGAATAGAATAGAATCATGTACTTTTATATTTACATATAAATATATATAATTCTAGGTTCATTCAGAATGATTCTAGAATGAAATGCTTAGTCTTGACTGACATTTTGAGAGGAAGTGTTTCACTGTAACTTATGAGTTTTGTGTGCTGTCTATAAGTGGAAATTGTTTAAGACCCTTTACTGAGTTACTTTGCTTAGTATTTGTAAAACTGTGATATTAACTTCCATCTACATTAAAGTTAAATCTATTCATGTATTCATTATTAGCAAACCCATGTTCATTCCAGGGTTCGGAAAATAAAGCGACAATCAAATAAACTGTAGCAGCAAACTTCTATCCAATGTCAACAGCTGTTATGTTCATTGTTATGAATCTCCAGCAATGATGAAGACTAGACATGAGCAGTAAACCCTGCAAAAGTCATTTGAAATGAGATGATCCCACACTCTTATTCAGTTTGGGCACATTTCACTGCCATCTAACAGCTGGAAAAACAGCTCACTTTTACTCCACAACAGCCAGAAATTCTAGAATGTAGAATGGCGAAGGAGATGCAGTTAAAAATAAATGCAAAAAAAAAAAAAAATGTCATTGTAAAATGAAAAAAATTTGCATAAAGATAAAAAATAAAGTTAAAAAATGTTTATATTTTTAAAAACTCAATTTAAATCTTCATAACACTGTATAGGCAAAAATTTATTCCCCAGTAACTATGGATCAAATGAACAGTATATGAAGCATTTGTAGGATTAAGAAAAATCTGCGAGAGTTACAATAAAAGGCAATTCAAGCATATTCACATGATACTGGGTTACGGAGTAATGAATTCATAATTTTTTTTTTTTTTTTTAACTCACCCTTTATGAAACTTTTGTTTTGTTGTTTAATGATTAGATATTAAAAACTTTAGTTTTCAGTTATTACTTTTTTCTACATAATTTGAGTTGTGCAGCTCATTTAGTCAATGGTGTAAATACAGTAGGAATGGATCATTACTGTGTGGGAATATTAACCGATGTCCCTCTGTCACTCGAACAGATAAAACCCAGCTATCGCTGATGTGTATAGTAGTTATATATGTATAATGTTTATATACGTGTCCATCCATACGTGCCAGCAGTCAGCATCGCCATACGCCAAAAAGCTTTTACTGTCAGCCTGGCAATTATTCTGCTGAGGACATGTTTTTGTGCCACTACTGATTTGCTGTAAAAGCTTAGATGTCACGGTTGGACTCCAGTACAAAGCAATGTTATATAATTAATCACGGTGTCCCCGTTTCAGAAGCTGCCTGTGAGAAAGCCAAATAAGACAAACAAAGAAAGGACGGGATTAACAAAGCTGCATCTCCGAGGAGAACATGGCCGCGGTTTAGACTGGGATTGATCGGTAGTCCAGCGGTCATCCTCAGAAGTGTCAGGAGTTCGCTACGAATATCCGTTTGCCCATGATTTTTTTTATTTGTGTCAGCGCGGCATCCACTGTGCCAAGAAAGGAAGAATTCCTAGTTTAGCCTGAGGAAATGGAAGAAGAAAAATGGAAAAAACATCCGTTCGTAAACTCGCCGGGATCTAGAAGTGTGGGGTGAACTTTACAGAGAATAAAGGGAATAACTTGGCGGCCCTCGTGCACACTCGCTGCCTGGATGAGCCCCAGGTGTTTGAATGCAGACTGTCGCTGGTGATGTATTCTTTTTTTTAATATGTTTATCAGATCATTCACTTCATTTTAGTTGCTGAAGATGTCAATCATCGCCAGTGTCCAAATGAAGAGCTTTTATGAATTATGCAGTGCAGTGTGTACCTGTCAGTTATGTACAATGGATACCTTTTGCATCTGCTGGAGCGAAGCCATCCTGTGACATGACAGTTCTTGAGATTTTGACGTGCTGCGATGCAAGCGTGTCTGGCGGGATTGCCGGTTGTAATGAGCGCAGTTTGTATGAGGACTAATGATAGAAAAGTATGCTGAAGGCTGTCACTATGTGTGAAATAGGGAAGATGGAATCAGAAAAGATGGAATCAGTTAAAGAAACTTTGACAGCCAACTTACATGGACAAAGGCCTCCAGAAATTCCTGCATCATCTTGCCTTGAAAAAAATCTTCCTTTGTTTGGGGGAGATTAATGAAAAGGGTAAAAAAAAAAAATACTAGAAACTTTAGCCAAGGGGGGGTAATGTGTTGCAGAAACCCGCAACTAGCATAAATGGTGGAAAACAGCAATTCTGGATCAGCTTTGGAGAGGATGTGAGTGGAAAATAAGGATAGAATAGAAGAGCAGAGCAGAAAATTTAACTGAAATGGAACTGCAATTTGGTCCTGGTCTAAGTGACTGTACTTCAAGAATTTTGCATCTGTATTTTTGTGGTGCAGCAGAGTAAGCTGGTGCCTCACAACTGCTGGGCTCCTTGCCTAACATCAGATTAAAGTCCAGCTAAGAGTTGTTTCGAGTTTCAAGTTTCAAGGTTTATTCGTCATGGAAGCACTAACAGCAGCATAGCAGTGCTGTCACCATGAAAAGCATTGCGTCCAGGCATCCTCAGCAAATAAATATATAAATAAGGTAAAAGAAAATCAAATAATAAATAATGAAAATAAGAAAAATAGATAAATAAGGAGAATAAATGAAGGAATAAGATATAAAAATATACATAAAGGTTATAGTTAGAAGTTAGTAAACAGAAATAGCAAACAGAAAAAACAAAAGACAAAAAACAAAAAGTAGCATACAAAAATGAAAACAACAACAGCAGTTAAACCAACAACCACACAACCGATAAGGGCTTACAAGGCATTTATAAAAATAAAAAAAATAAAAAAAAACAGGCATACAGACAGACTCTGATCGACACTGTCCAAGGGAGGGGTTAGTGATTTAACAGTCTTATTGTGCGGGGGAAAAACTGTCCCGGAATCTGCTTGTTCTCGTCCGGATGCTGCTTCTACAGTGTTTAGGTGTGTGCAGAGTTTGCGTGTTCTCCTCTGTATTTTGCACCACTCCTAGGAAAAAATGGGGCAGAAGAAGACAATGGCAAGGCTCTTCTGCTTCTTGTTGCCTTGAAAACCAAGTGAATGGTTGCACCCAGTAGTCAGTAATGATTCAATGACACTCTTCAATTCCAAATTTTTTTTATTTATTTATTTATTTATTTATTTATTTATTTATTTATTTATTTATTATTGTCTGTTCGTTTGTCTGTCCATCCATTCATTCGTTCATCAGTCCTCCCATGTTCTTTCCCTGTTTAGATACACTTCTCCAGCATAAACATAGCACATCCCACCCCGACAGCCCTTTTTGCTATTGCATACTTTTTCTCAACACGTCTTGGCAAAACTATCCTCATTGCGGGCCATCGGTTAAGTTCTTCGCTGAGAACAGGCAGAGGACAAAGGATCACCCTACAACTCGGATTGCGTCTCGGAATTTTCCTTTTGCAGGTCCACCACCTACGCCCAAAAAGCTCTTTTTGTGCAAGAACGTGAGCACTGAGGGACATGATGCTCACTGATGGATTCTGTGATACAGGTTCCAAGGGGGTAAGACCTTTACTGCAAGCTCAGACCTTCACATGTCAATAATTCCTGAAAAACTCTGCAGCCGGCAGCACTGGACGCTGCGGGCCCGTGGAAGTCGGCCACGTTCGCGGCGGTCTTACAGCCGCGATGACAGAATTGCCTCCATGGCAATGTTATTACTGTTGCTGTTCTCCTCTTAATGGTTGATAAGCAATTTTGCATTACCTGTTAATCATTATAATTGGATAGCTGATAACATTTTTTGATGCATTGGAACTGTCTGTCTTGGGAGCCCTTTCATTCTGCAATGACATCCAAAGCAAATACAGATCCCACTTTAAAAATAAGGCTGGCCCATGTTCTCGTGATTATGCTCTGCTCAGCGTATTGTATTTGCATAATGGTTCCTGTCTTTGGTGTTTTTAATTTTTCATTTTTTTTTTCTCCCCTTTTCCCTTTGAAGCCTGCCTGCCGCTTGCACTTAAAGTCGCAGTCGGCGTGAAATGCTGACAGCGCCTCGCGCGTCTCCTCTCCCTTTCTTCCTGTGCGGCGAGAACGGCCAACGAAGCCGACTTCCGCCGGGCAGCCTCGTTCTCGTTCCGCGAAAACGAATCGGACAAAACGGGGCCTAAAATAGAACGTACGCGTGGCGGAAAGTTTTATTTTTAACATAGTTGCTTGCATATTGCATACACCGGCCCACGGTATGGATGTAGCACCACACGTTTCCTCTGAGTGCAAGTCAGGCAGCCACTTAGACAGCTTACCCACAATGGAAGTCTTGACTGAAATGGCGAGAGTAGGCGAACGGCAGGTTGAGTGTCTTTCCTGCTGCCAGAGTGAAGGGCAGAGATATTAAGGAGTGTGCACCAAAGTGGCCACTAATGGCATGACTAATGAAAGATCCCATTACTCGCATCGGGGTGGGGGGGGAGGGAGCCTAACAGCCCTCTAAACTCTTCTCGGCCCTTACCCTGAGCGCCCATTAAAGCCTGGGAGAAGAGCAATCATTTCTCATTTTGGAAATATGAAACGTCCGGCTTTCCTTTCCACCGCTAACGTGACATCCATCTATTCCCCAGTTTACTCATTTTATACTTTAAGAAAAGTGCATCTTCTGTGTTTTTCCCCCCTAAGCCTGGAAATATACGATTTAGTCTAGATTTATGTAATGTATATGGATTTCTGTATATGTATTTATAGAAAGAAGAGGACTTCTGTGCTAGGCCGGTTGAATGCAATGATATGCCAATGTAAACATTAAAATAAGTGATGTATAATTTAATTTGTCACGCGCGCAAACATTGCTCTCATCACGCAGAACGGACAACTGTCAGTGTATCCGAATATGTAACAGAGTTTATTATAGTTTTTATAGCTTGAGGTAGTGTTTCAAATACTGTGAAAAGATGACGTCCCCTTTTGCATTTTTTTTAATTGTGAACCCTTGCTGAGCTGCATGGGAGATGAGCAGAAGTGTGGTTGTTGGTACTTTTAACCACATATTTGCATGTCGCTTCACTTTTTATATTATTATATGCTCCCTCCTTGTCTGTTTCAGGCAAGGTCTTCCTATTTCTACCCTTTTCTTTTCCTCCCCACATTTTTTGCAAGCTTTCTATTGAATTGAATTATGCAGAGGAAAATGGAAGGCGCACGAATCACCTTTAGCCACTGATTCAAAAATAAATTTATCATTACGAGCAACGTAAATATATATGAAAAGAATATAAGTAGGCTAATCAGTTCTTTTAAATTTGTAGCGTTCGGTCGCACCGCGTCAAACTAGCTGATGAATACAGATCATTGAGCATCTGCGCACTTTTCTAGATGCCTTGCCATTCAAACTTAAAACAAAAATAAATGACGCACATTGCGCCATTAGAGTGATCTATGGTCATCTTGCACATTTGTCAGCTGAATAGGGCGCATCTCCATAATGGCTTTTCCTCATTTAGCGCAAACAAGGCTGGATTTAAATAAAATTCATGTTGTTGCATCAACATTTTGGATGGCGTGTGTGCATATTCCAGAGAAAAGCCTTTGCCAGGATAAGGATTTAAAATTAGCACAATTTAAAATCCTTTGCCCTGTGCTTACTATTTACTACCCCCATGACTACTGGGCAGCAGGGGCTGAGATGCAAGAAATGCGCCTACAAGAAAGTTCAAAAAGACACTTTGTTATTTAAAGTAGAAACTGTAATATTTAATAAAAGCGCTAAAGTGTATCTGCAACAACAGGAGAGTCATCTTTTTAGGATTTCTTCAGTATGCGGGCTGGATGAACACCACCACAGTAGAGTCATTCTGCCAACAGGGCAGCATGAACTCCTCAGAGGATAACTCTTAGGACCAGGGTGTGTCTCCACGTGTATGGGAGGGGGCTTTGGGGATGGTGTATCCCTTCCAGGCAGAGTTTTCATTGCTTTTTATTGCTCTCCCTAACTCCTTCCTAAAATCATTGGGTCTATTGATACTTTAGGCTGTCGAGCGCATGGTTTTTTTGGTCGTACTGTGTTGCCAGCAGGCCGGTCAGTCGCATGTCCATTGACCTGCATCAGATTAAATTTAGGAAGATGGATGGACCCACAACCGCTGTCTACCTAAACACACAAGTTACGGGTGACTATAGTTCAACCTTATAAAGTTGTGGTAATTCTTTGACTCAGAGTAGTCAAATGAGCTCATTCACTGTAGACACAAGGCTCGGCACAGCTGTGTTCCTTGAAGGCACGTTCTCACTGAAGCTTAGCTTTGTGACTTCGCGGAAAACAACACTATCTACTGATCTTGTCTGTTCAAAACATTCCTATTTACAAATACGCTGCAGTTTCAGTCAGTTGATTATCGTTGGTTCAAAGACATTTTTTTTTTTTTTTGGATCCTTTCCAAGTAGAAATCTGTCTTGCTTCAATATGTTGTTGTTCTGCTCAACATTTAGATTGTGGATGAGAAATATTCATCGCTTTTACTATCCTCTGATCCGTAACAAAGGTTCTACTGAATTCATCCCTGGTATCATGTAATTTTTGGAGGGGAATCCACATTGACTTAGAGCTAAAACAGAGACTTGATACTAATATAGAGGCTCTTTATTTTTGCAAATGTTATAACTTACATTGCATACTTGTTCGTACCTCTAATGCATCATCAGTCATGTCTTGGACATTATCTAGCTACCTAATCTGATCTGAAAGCTTCCGAGAGTCTAATTTCCCACAACCATTTGCTGAACTTTCCAGGACCTTGAAACAGTAATTCAATAAATATCAAGTTTAACAATAAAGCAAACTGTGTGGCACAATTATGTGTCAGTTTGGACAGATAAGAATGATCCCATTGGGAAATTACTGGTTATGAACTGGAAAAGCATTAAGTGTCTCATGTACAGTGTCCAGTAAGTTCAAAGACAAGATAACCCAATAAATAAAGATAAACCCTGCCAAGAATAAAAGGGATCTTGCTTCTTTGCAACTGGTCACTTTTAACCTCTGACCTGCAAGGAGTGCTTGGTTTATGTTGAGCAACAGCCCATTTCTTTCTTAGGGCTTTTTGTTGTATGATGATGGTGCCACCAAAGTAGTAACCACAGCTTCATTAATTGTTAGCAATTTACCTGGAGTCACTTTGATATAAGTCATGGTTGCCTTTACAATAAGAGTTTCCTTTACCAGCTAACTATTTCCTTTTAAAAGTTGCAGATTATGAGGACGCTTGCTCCTTTTAATGCTTGAGAATATAGCTTTGAATCTATTCAGATACCTTTTTCCAAAGGGGCACAGCTATATTCTATAACACAGTCATGCGTGCATACATACGAAAGCTGAGGACAGTTTAGATTCCCAGGTTCACCTGTAATGTATGAAATTCTCACAGGCATGGAGAGAGCATGCAAACTCTACACAGACTGAAATGAGCTGAAACCCACTTTCAAACCACACAGCCCTGGGGCTGTGAGGCACCAGCACAACCTGCTGTGCAACCATGCTGCGGAGCATTATTTTATGTTACATGGGTGAGTGAGCTCCAGTTCCACTTGAGCTCCTTACTATTATACTTAACCGAGGCTGATCAGGTGACAAGGTCACCACCAACACTTTAAATTGGGCTGTGGCCAGTCCTATTATGCAAGGTGATTGTGAAATGGTACATGTCAGACTATCACGTTAGAAAATGAGAGGAGTAAGAAGACCCAAAATTTCTCACTTAATCCTTTGAGATGTTCACTGATGGTTATATTGCAGTCGGGAAATATTGTGGTCAGTGATGGAGAAACTAAAACTGCCATTTTGTTTTTTTTTTTTTTACTCTTTGTGAGGTAACTCAAAGTCCAGTTTCAGCCACTTTGAATCATTACAGTCCCACCAGTCATGAGATACACTTAGTTGGGTAAAGTCATGGAGATTCATCAAAACCCATAACATCTTTGAATACAACCATACCCTTGCAAATAAGGTCACGAAGGAACTCAGATAAGCAGGTTACGTCACATATGTATAGGAGAGACCGGGACTGGTTGTCACAGTACTAAACAACAAAGTGCCGTGCAATAATTTTAAAATCATCTTCTTGTCTTGATCATATTTGTTAGTCATTTGAGGAAGATACTAAACACTTTTGAGGTGAGGGTAAAATTTGGATTAGTTATCATTCAAAGTAACCTTCAATATCTCCATTAAATTTCTAGGACAAGCTAGCAGGAAGTTAGGTTATCTAAAATGGTCAAATGGAGCTGGTTGTTTAAGGGCTAGATCTTAAGTCTTTTGGAGAGAGAACAGTGGACCCACAGATCTCCTAGAAAAAAGTGACAAAAGTCACAGATACAGAAATGCAGGTTTTAATGCTCCAGTAAAGAGTGCCGAACTGCATACAGTGTTTGCAGTTCCACTCTGATTTATGTTTAATTATTTAATAATATTAATTTTAAAAAAATTTTTAAAAAACTATGCTAGGATTATTCAAGTACTTCCTTCAGCATTAATGTTTCCACAGCCCACCTTAGGCATCTCGCTCCTCCTGTACTGTACTAATAGCCTCCTTAAACCCAAAGCCTCACCCTTTGTAGATCAAACCATGTTGAAAAATTCATCATCATGGCCAGCACTTTCTAACAAAAAGTTTAAACACATAATACTTCACATGTAGACATACAATTAACACATTAAGGGCAGTCAGCTTATATAATAATAAAATAGTATAAAGCAAAAGACATTAAATTCTTGTGTGTTAATGGGGGCTTCCAAAGGCAAGGGTGGCCACTTCCCATGAAGTACAACAAAGTTAATTCAAAAGGATTGCCTCCGTTTGACAGAATGGAAGCAGGAAGTAGCACCTGGCAGCAGAAAAATAACACAAACACAACATAAAGGTGAGTGCTGAAGTAAAGGAAATATACATGTTTGCAGAAATTATTAATACATTTTTACTTACAGAATGAATAGCAAAGACTGGAAACAGTAGCATTCACACTAGCCCACTCATATAGGAAGTCTGCTTCTGGTTAAAGTTTGCTCAATCACTCTGCGGCTGCAGTTTCCAGACAATGCTTCCAGATTCTCCCTGAGATTGAGATCAGGCCTTTGCCTGGACTGATATAAAAAATTCACCCTTTTGCTTGGGGTCATTGAAATGATAAAAGGAAAACTTCCTCCCAAGCTAAAGTTTTTTTTTTTTTTTTTTTTTTTTTTTTTTAAAGTAGACTGAAGTGCATTTTCTGTGAGTATTTCCTTATATTTTACAAAACTCCCAATCCCTGCTAAAAAAAAAATTGTAATTTTACTGCATAAATGTATTTTTAAGGGTGGTGGTTGTTTTTCAGCACATGCTGCATTTTTAGCTCAATTGTCACTATTAAGCTCTTTTTTTGGTCTGCGATAACCACAGAAACACACACACAGGTTCCTTCCATTAACAAAATTCAACTTCCGAGTTTCTGCAGACAGAAACATTTTCCTGTTTAGCTGTATTACTTTTCTTCACCATTTTGTTTTCTGAAAAAACAAAGTGAAAATCACCTGCAATGTTCCATTCACAAGAGAATAAACCCAACAGCTAAGCATTTCTTTTTAAAGATTTTTTTTTCTATTATTCATTTACATGACCCACAAATATTGAAAGAAATCCCCTTCCAAAAGCTTTGGCATGAATCTGCACAGAGCTTGATGCCTCATATTGTTGTGCCATACAAAATCTCTGCATTCTTTTGTCTTTTCAAGAAGATGCATGCGCTAGCGGCTGAACTTTTATTGTTATAGATACATGTACAAAATGCCAATATTCATTTTAAATTAATTCTGGAAATAGACCACAAGCAGTATTATACTAATAGTATTGCTTTAAATCAGTGTATGGCAGCACTGTTATGTGACACCTGGGCCGGAGCCAGCGTCATGCTGCCACTCCTTCTCAGGGATTTGTGCACAAAGATATAAGCTGTAAAGTTCAATTTGAGAGTCTGGAATATAAACAGCTGCAAGTGTTATGTGTGGGAAGATGGACTGTGGCCTGTAGTTAGCTTTGGTTAAAATCCATTATTTTCATTTGCACTCAGGATTGTGGCTGAAGTTTCACATTGTTGGCAAAACTGTATACAGTATCAGTCTTCTGAACATTGCAGTGAACATAATCTTTTGTGGGTGTGGCTGTGGGGGTCCATGGGGATAAGATAAGTGGGGGTCCATGGGGATAAGATCAAAAGCAATGTTTTTTTCTCTTTTCTTCAGCTGCTCTTTTGTGTCACACTCTTTCTTTAGCTACTTACTGTACACGATAAACAGACACAAATGAAAAGGGCACCAAGGACTTTTTCACAGTGTAGCAGACAGGATTAAAGCTCATGTCAGGCATAGAATTAGAATAGAATTCAGTAAGGAGGGCATACAGACATTCAGAAAGAAATGGATGGTCTTATTTCTTTTATCTTCAATGGTCTGGTGTCCCTTCTGGGCTGTAGCCCTTCTAGCTGAGTGCCCTGTGATTCCAGGATGTGCTCAGGATCACCACAGCCCTGGCAAGGAGAAGTGGTTTATGATAGTGAGCCAGAAGTTTGTACATAAAAGAGGTGGAATTTTAGAATCATATCTGGAATATGGGATGATGTATGCAGAACATAACAGAAGGCAATAGAAATAGTTAAAACAACCTTTAGAAAATATGATACTTTATAGGATTATAGCTTTCCTTTTTAACTAGACCTTTATTATTATTTTTTTATTTTTTTTTTTTTAAAGATTTTTGTGGCACCTTGCCCACCAGTAAGGTACCTAAATATCATTTCTGTCAGTCGGTATAAACACAGTCCAGCCTTGGAATCATAATCCAACCATCTCAACTGGATGCAGTGGCATTAAAGAGTGTAGCCGTTCACCTTTTGTAAACACGTACCCATTTTTGTGGTATTTTCTTTCTTTCCTTATAAAATCTTACATCTATCCTCCGTTGTCTTATTAATATTTTATGTTACAACAGCGCTGAACACAAAAGCAAATGCTCAGAAATAGAAAAAAAAATAGTAAAAATTAAAATGCGGATGGCAGAGTAGCAGACTTTTTTCTAATAGGTCTGAGAACAAGCAAGTCATAAAGCAACATATATTAACGGGCACGGTATTTATTACTGTGAATTTGTTTTTCTTCCATGGTTTTCTGGCATGAGGACTCAAAAAGACATCCAGGTGTTCCCCTTTGTCCCACACTGTTTAATAGATATTTTCTGGTCACCTCACCTCTCTGTCAGCATCTCCCATTGGGTAAATTTTATGATGGACAGGGAGGAGACTCCAGGGCCTAAGGGGACACATGTACTGCCACTCTGAATATATGGACTATTTCTTATTTATTGCACATTCCCTTTTTTTGTAAATCACACATCTTAGTGTTCCTCTTGTGTTGGTGAACATGAGGTGGAGACAGCTTTAGGCTGTTACAGAGTGTTCAGAAAAAACACTGTCTTCTGCCCACATGTTCTTTTGTCAATCCTCGGTTTGTTTCCAGCTTTTATCTGGAGCGTTATGAATGTCGGCATCGATGCAAAGCCTTCTGGGCTGTTTATTATGAGACGCTGCCTTCTAAAGGCTTGTTTCATCTCTGTGACACTGATTTTAATTTTAAAAATGTTCATTTGAAATGGAGCCCAGAGCAGCTCTGGAAGCTGATGTATTCCGAGAAAAACAGCATTCTGTAATGAAATTCCACCCCACACAGCTTCCCCTCCACATACGAGGGTTTAACTATTGTTGCCACTTAGCCACCAAAAGTGTTAAAGGGGCGTAAAACCAAATCAGCCTGTTTGCTACCAAAAAAAAAAAAAAAAAAAAAACACCTGTGCAATTGTTTTCGTTTATTTTTACAGACTTTTAATTCATTTTTAGTTTAACCATGTCAGCACAATTCTTCCCTTTACAGACCGTTCATCCATGGTTAAAAACACACGCTCGATTTTAGCCTTGTGCCTTAATGGAGTGATGAGGAAGTCCAAAGTTAAAAGAAACTTAGTCATGCCAAGGCTCATGTTTCAGCAGAGCAGGAGCTGAATAAAAGGAGACGTAAAGCACATTAAAAATGAGCCCTATAAGAGAAAAGGGTTAGATTTACCACACGTGGGCTTGCAGATGAGAAAAGGTCTTTGATGGGATGCCCTTGCAAACCTCATTAAAGCCAGTGAAGCGGCGTAGAGGTGCGGCTGTCAAAAGGTCCCGATTATGCTCGTTTCGGACTTGAAAAAAGAAGCAGCAGAGCGAACCACTGGCACACATCCTTATGAAAAGCAGTAAAACTATGGTGATTTTCCACTTGCACTGTAGCTTTATTCTTGAACCATAAAAAGAGCTATCGCACACCATTTAGGTGCCGTAGAAATACAGTAGGGTTCACAAAACCTAAATCTAAAACGAATTGCTCCAATAAGTGCACATTTAGCCAAATGCTATACAGCACAATAATTGTATGCTGTAGCTGGCCTGGCATGGTCATGAGTGTGAAGTAATGATAGGGTAATACATTTATAGTTGTTACATACACATATAAATATTCAAAGGAGCCTCCCGAAAATTGTCAAAGTATAAATAGATAGTTTTCTTGGATATTTTAATAGCTATACAATTATGCTCTGTAATACGCTGGTGTTAAGTCCAAGTTTTCTGTTTAATATTGCTTTTATGATGCATTATGCAATGTAGCTGTTCGCATTTTCAGTGATGTAACATGGGGCCACTGGGTTTTTTAGATCTTTCAGCATCAGATACCTTCACCCAGGCAACCCAAGCAGGGTTGTTCAGACCCCTTTTTGCCTGCAAGTAGGGCTCCTCTGAACCTTTGGCTTACCTTTCCTGATCCTCAGCCATCTAGATGCCCTCTCTGCACCCTCAGTAAAAACTTTTATAGCTTTTCCCCTATGACACCCTCTATATTCTAGGCTATTCACAGCAATCTTCTGCAGTTTCTGCAGCCTGCTTTGATCGCACACACCTTGCCCTGCAGGCTTTTGATGAGCACAGCTGTTTAAATATGAAACTAACAAATCCATCTACAATGGCATGAATGAAGGGCACTGATTTGTATTAGCAGGATCAAAACATTACAGGTATGTGCCACAGAACAATATGCCGGTCACCAATGGACCGCATATACGATGGTGATCCCCTAAGATTGAATACAGTACATAACACTTGATAATAATAATACACAACTATGTTACTGGTTTATATATTTACTATACCATACTTTTTAGTGTTATTTTACAATTTAGTCTTTTTATATATATATTAAATAAAAACATATACTGTAAATTACTATGAGTGTTACACCGGCAGCAATCTAATACATCTCGTGTTTATCGCGTTTGCTATACCATGCTGTACAGGTTTGTAGCCTAGGAGCAATAGGCTATACCATATACAATAATAATAATAATAATAATAATAATAATAATAATAATAATAATAATAATAATAATAATAATAATAATGGCTGTGATGTGGTGCATACTCGCACAACGACAAAATTGCCTAACAAAGCATTTCTCGGAACGTATCCCCGTTGTTAAGTGGCACACACCTGTAATTGCAAAATGAAGTTTTACAAACCCCTTTCTCCCCCCTACAGTCTGTCACAAACAGGTAAGTGTATGTTTCGCATTTCATTCTTAGTGAGCTGATCTCCACCATGATCTCAGATAAAGTCTCACCTTTTGAGGATCAAGTTGTTCAGAGCTCAGTAACTTCATGTCAATGAACTCAAAAAGATAAAAAAAAAAAGTCAGAAATCTGAGGGGAAAAAAAAAAGATAGATTTTTACAACAATGGGCCAAAATGTTATGCGCTGTTGCAACAGAATGGCAAGGTTATGGTAGATCATCAGGTGAAATTCTATGCTACTGACAACTGAAAGCCTGGTTCTTGACTACTGTGGCTTAGTTAACTGATTAAATCTGCTGGGTTGATTCTGTAAAATAAAATCCATTACTTTGCAGCAATTCCCTTGTGGTGATGTCAGTGTTGCCATGGTAACTGCTCCTTCTACAGGGGTTAGTGATGAGCAGGTCTGGAAGAGAAGTGCCTTAAATTGGGGGCAGTCAGTGCTGTCTTCTCCTAAGATCCACATGTTCAAACACTCAAAGATTCATTTGTGATGCAAACAGCGCCTTAAAATTAGTTTGCTATTTCATAATTTTGTTGCATTTTATTAGCCACACAAATTATGAAGAAAATCAATTTGCTAGATGCCAGAACTGATAAATGATACCTCTGCTGGAGATTATCCAACAATAGATATCGCTATTACAGCCAGCCTTTTATATTAACAATTCAAAATCATAGTAACCTAAAAATAACAACATGCTCAAAATCCAGCTGCACATGCAGGGAATGACACAGCTGAATTTTTTAGGCTGGAAAAATTAAAAAGCATGTTGGATAAAAGTTCTTCTATTTTGAGAAACAACTGGAACATGGCACATGGATATGGGATTCCGAATGCGCACGCTTATGTGCAGTGTGTGCACTTGGAATAGGAAGTCAGTGTTCACCTGTTTATATAACAGTTTTATATAAGCACAAAGAGAACGCCAAAAAGAAGCACCTATGTTAAATATTTTATATTTCACACTCATTGTATTGAATCCAGGTAGCATGTCCCACAGCATTGCAGCACCTCGCCAATATCACTCAACTGATGGATTTTATCCCCTGCTGTTCAAACCCTTACCATCACAACATTTGCTGTAACAAACTGCAAAAATTAGTACCCCAAACTGAGTATCCAAATCAAAAATCCAATATAATGACTCTGATTCCAAAACATTTCAAAGCACAGCCTAGCTAAAACATATGTAGAGTGATAGGAAGGTGAAAGTGTCGCATTAGGAATAAGGCATTATGGGAAGTTAATGTAATCCCAGTGTCTGTGGGGCATTTTGGATGTTACTTGTTTAAAAAAAATGGGAGGCTCTGTTAAAAGTATGTGGATTATTTTCCTGATGTATATAAGCAGATGACAGAAACTGCAGTTATAAAACTGTTCAAAGGCAATGTAGCTGGGATTTCCGACCATAGACCGAAACAAACTAAGAAAGGTAGCAGGAGTGCAGGTGCGGTCGTGTCCCTGCTGTTCTACCGGTAGGATCAATGTCTCATACCCACATTGTTTAAGCACATTTTACATGATCACTGTCATCTTCCCCACATTATTAAGTGATAGATACGTTCATTATGCATATTATGTCATTGTTTATTTACAATACAGTGCATGTTGCAAGGTAAAAGGAAAACATAATTCATATCCAATATGGTATAGTATTGTCGCATACTGCACTCAAACATACCTGATAATGAATTCATTATGTGTTTAATAATTTGGTGACTGAGGCTCCGGATCGTCTCAACTCCGCTTGGGAAAAGGGGTAAAGGAAAAAAAAAATGGATTGCTCGGAAATTAGATAACTGGTATTTTTTTATGCTTTATAAATACTGTTACATACTGTAGGTGTTTTGGTGATATCTGGGGAAATTGATGGGAGGGTTAGGCTGAACTGGGATCGCATTACTTTTCCAGTTTAAAATAATAACATATAGGCTCCCCTTATCCGAAAATTCACCATCTGACAAATTTATAGGAACGGATTATTTTAGGATAATTAACAACGGCTGTATTTTACTTTTGTTTTTGCCATTATTATCTGTTTGCAGCACCCTGCAATGGAATGGCATCCCGATCAGGGAGAAGTTCCCAGTGATTCCGAGATAGTCTTCATATTGCCATATTAACCACATTTGAGAAGTTTTTGATAATGGACAGATGGATATATTGATATACACCCTTATTTACTTTCTTAAATTGTTTATTTTTGCCATACTACCCTTTTACATTTTTTGTATTCTTTTCATTCTTGTATATATATTAATTTGAACCTGTGTGTAGAAAGTTATGGAATACAGAGCAAGCCTGTAATTTGTTCATTTTGCAAGCAATGATAGGAGGTTGAGAGACTGTGGATGGGTCTTGGTTTTACTTACAGGTTGATAAGTTTAAGGTTAAAAATATAACAGATATGTGCAGGTCTGCACCCAGGGCACATGACACCTCAGCACAACCATATATCCTTTACAAGTGTTTGTGTTTGTCTTTTGTGTGTTTGTGCATATGTATGTGATGGGTAACACCTGGTGAGGGTCTGCAGAACTGCTATACACCATTTTTAAGTCTTACTGTGCCTCTTCATTGAGTCTCCAAAGAACCACCAACTGATGTATCTTAGATCCAGATTCAGAGTGACTTTTGCATGATATTTTAGTGCTAGTGTTATGTCAGAGTGTATTTGCTCCCACATTGTGAAGGTATGCATTGCAGGTGGGTTGGAGGTTGTAAATTGTCTGTGGTGCGTAGCTACCACCACCTACCTGGTGTCCCATCTAGGATATACCCTCCATTGATCCCTGTGCTTCCAGGATAGGCTCCAGACCACTGTGACCCTTCTTTAGGATAACTGGCTATTTACAGTGACTATTCTGAAGCTCAAAAACTTTCAGAAAGAATGCCGCAACTCTATTCAATAACTGGACTCTGATTTTACCCACGCATCCAGAATTCACAATCCATCTTATGCTGCGCTTTTAGAATCTGTGCAGAGGCCAGTCTCAGGATGTACAGTATATGCATGGTGCAGAAGCAAGTACCTTTGAAAGTTTTCAATTTTATTTTCAGCTAACCTTGTGATACCTCTCCAGGATGCGGCCGAACTCCTCTTTTTGACAATGCTGATTGAGGGAGCAGAGAATGGCCTTCTGCCGACGATCTGCTTCTGTTTGCTGCGGAGTCTTGAAAAGGCCCTGGAAAGGTCAGTACCAGAGAGATTTCAGAGTTCGGTTGCATCTTGAGTTGCTTTAGATGCCAAGTTCTGTCACATGAAAAGGACGCTTTTATATTCCACTGCTGGCATAAAAATGACCAAAAAGTTAGGTGATTTTTGGTTCTTGAGGATGCATCATGCTCACACTGTGGAAAAGATATACAATGTCCCTGTTCAGAAGGACAATACTGTACTTATGTGTATTAAACATACATTTGCAGAATAAATTGTATAGGACAGAGCAGTACATACCTCACTCTGTTATACATTGATTAATTATTTTTAAAAACATTTAGACTCTGTTAACACTTTTTGACTTCATTTATGTGATGAATTTAACCTTAAACCCTGAATATTTTCCCAGACTCAACAGCGTTTTCTGAAATACTAGACTGTCTTAAGAATATATTATAAATAATTACATTTATATTTGATACATTATACATAGTTATAGTATTCTATAGTGCCTATATATATGTGTGTGTATGTGTGTGTGTATTTACACACACACACACACACACACACACACACACACACACACACACACAACAGCCATGGCCAAGAATATTGGTACCTTTGTACCTCTCCCAAAAAACTGTTACAATTACAAATGCTTTGGTATTAACATGTTTGTTTTTGTTTGCATTTAAACAACAGAAAAAAATAGAGAAAAAGTCAAATGTAATATCATTCCACAGAAGTTCAGGAAATGGACTGGACAAAATATTATATCTTTTTTCAGGTCAATAATAATAAATAAATAAATAAATAAATATTTATTTATTTATTTATTTATTTATTTATTTATTTATTTATTATATTATATTATATTATATTATAAATAAGTGCCTTCAGCATTTACCTGTTTGTATCATCTATTCTATCTAATGGAAAAGTGCATCAAAAAGTTGGCTAAGAGAAACTGCTGATGAATATATTTTATATAACTATATACATAATTACAACTTTTATAACCATTTATAGTTATAAAATATATAACTGTAGACATTGCTTAGCTAGGATGCATTGTGTGAGGTTGAAAAATGAGATCGGACAAATTTATGCAGCACTTGTGACAAAGTTTTCCTGAACTCAACCTGGGTTTTGCTTCTTGTAGGATCTGCTGAATGTCTCAGTGGGCTGTTTTCTTAAACCTAAGTTTACGTAAGCCTAAATCTTCAGTCTTCTTAGCAGCAGTGATTTTTTTTTTATTGTGTGCGCTGAAAGTCAAGCATGGGTGAAGCCTGTATGAAATTAAATTTGTTGAAATTGCCCCCATGACATTCAGAAAAAAAGCTTTATTTTCTTTCCTCACTTTAAAGCAACACAAAATTTTGTCTTTTGTGTATCGGTGACTACAGTATTTTGATTGGTCCGATAAGCACCGTGTGACCTGGCGGGCTCAGCAAAGAGGTGGGTGCCAGGTTAGTGCGGATCTACAGATTTATTCTTTTTAGCGGTGCTACAGGTGCAAATGTTTCAACAGTGACTCAATGCTTGTCCTTACTTCCCTTCTTCCCGTTCTCCTGTTTCTGTCTGTGTGCAGTAGACCCCACCTTGACCCATTCCGTTCACCAGATAAATTAACAAAAATCCATTGTTCATTTAAAATACAGCAGAATGCTGTAAATGCTCAACAAATGTCCAACGCTTTCCAAAGACAATACTTCAGATTTTATCCACTTATATCTTCCTGCCCATACTTCTACAATCTTCCTGCCCATATAACCACAGCATCCAAAACTCATCGTGTCTCCTTAACCATCAGCTTCCACTTTTTCCAAAATAAGGCATGTTTGTTCCTCCCTTCAAACAGCACATTTCCATAGAAATACAGATACTCCTCAACATAATAGGGCTGCATTTTGTATCTTACTTTAACGCATTATTATAAATATGGCCTTTTAAACACGTGCTCCATCACACACTGCGACTCCTACAACCAGCAACTTTCAATTTATATGAGAATGTTTTTTAAGACTTTGAAAAGGTTAAGTGCAGCTCATACGATCATAATCATTACCATAATAATGTGAACTGAATAAGTGTAACATTCAATTAAAATACTCCTACAGCATACATCTGTTCAGGCAAAGAAATAAATTGCAAGATAGCCCTAAAAAACATATTGTGAGGACTGTTAAATTTTTAATGCACAAAGTTATTATTTTGCTGTCGTCCGTATCCAAGGCAAATTATTTTTTTCGTTTTTCTATGGCATCAATTCTTGTTTAAAAGCATTTCTCAAGTGTGCTAAACCAGCACTGAGGACGCAAGCAGTGGACTTTCAGACCGCAAGGGAACAGCACTCACCGCCGCACCACCCATGGGTTCAAGCAAACTATGTCAATGCAACCTCGCCTACTAAAAACTAATCAGAAAATCAAATATTACCTTAATTTTTGCCATCATAATCTTTCACTTTTTTCCACAAAATATAAGACCATGGAATGTAATTCTGAACACTGATGAAGGGTCACCTAAAAATAATACTTGGGAATGTAGTGTTTGCACCTTCCTAATATTTAAAGATTTAAAAATAACTATGGAAAAATTTAAGTGCTTAGCTTTAAGCACTTAAGTAGGAAGTTTCAGTTTCTAAATTTTCACAAACTTTTAAAAACACAGTAGCACCTCTGTTAAAGTCATGTGAAGGACTTTCATAAACAAGGTGTGGAAGCCAACATTACTATAAAATGGCTGCAAATGAGAGAACTAAACAAACCCATAACTTTGGCAAAAACCGGTTCTGGTGACCCCTACCCTAAATTTCCCACAAGCACAGGTGGGAATCGTCAGGAAATTTGGCAATTGTGCAGTAGGATAAAAGGTAGATAGATACACTGGTAGATTCTGATCACCTTTGTTGCAGGTCATGTACATGGTACCAGAATAAACCCAGGTATGGACGTAAGATATTTTAGCTCACTGCATTGGTAGATACCGCAGGTCTGTAATAAAATCAAGTTTTTGTCAGCTAGTTTTCTTATTTCACTCACTCACTTTCCTTAACTGCCGATCAGGGTTGCGGAGGTCCAGAGCTTACCCGTACCTCTGAGCTGTGGAACTATAACCTGGATGAGAGTACCACACATACACACTCGTCTGGACCTGTGCAACCTAGGAGTTTACACAGCAGTTTCTTTGTGTGTCGTTACACAACAGTTTATCTGTTTACCTGAAATCCATGTCTTTGCACTGCGGGAGGAAACCAGAGCATCTGGATGAATTATTTATTTCTTCAAAATAAGTTTATGTAAGAGCAAAATTAACCACCTTGAGCTGTGTATTTGTTACTAAACTTACCGTTTCTTCCCCTCTCATACATTACTTTCCAGCAGCTGCAAGGTCAAGGGTTTCATTTCTACCCAGATTTCGCAGACTCATACATTTTTAATTCCATATTCGTTTACGCACCCTCTGCTATGAAAACAAGTTTTTAATCCAAAAACATAAGTTTGTAAGTTTCTGAATTAAAAAAGCGGCAATAAATAAATATTAATGATATGCAAAATATCTCGACACTTCGGGCAGAATAACTGAAACCAGTTCATCATCTTTGTGGTTAAATTTTATTGCCTTGCCATTCAAACATATTTAATGTTACTCGACACGTAAGATGTCCTTCAAGAATTTCCATGTCACCTCTTGAGCGAGCCAATTCCTGCAGCAGCTTTTATATCAAACTGCATTTAGATCAGTAAAGGCTTGGGCCCACCTTCTCTCCCAAGTGCCACAGAGCTCCTTCTCATATAAAACGCACCCAGGATCTCAGCACTCGAGTGTTGTATCAGTAAAGGTGTAATAACCAGGGTAGAAAAGGGAATTATGTTGAGGAATGAATTTATTGATATATTTTTATTGGATCAGAGAGGTCTTTTCCTTTAAGTATATTCCGCTCTCTTTCTCCATGTCGCTCTGTCTCTGCTCAGGTATTGCTGTAATTAGTTTGCTTTAGTGTGCTGTGCCGCTGTGCCGCTGTGCTCGGAAAATTTCAGTCAGTTGATCTTTGAACTCGGCTGCCTCATTATAGCACAACTGCGCACCCTGGGACCTGTTTTCTCGCTCGCCAGCCATGTTTGGTGTTATTATTTTGTGCAAGACCGATGCTTTCCGAAGGCTGTTATTGAACTGGGAAGAAATATAATTGTCTGACCTTTATCAACCGTTCTGTGGAAATGCCAGTTAAAAACAGCCTGTTATTAGGTTTAACTAATGAACATCGATCGCTCGATATCCTGTTTTCTGTGGGTTGATGCGGAGACGGACGCCGATAGACACAGATGTCAGGGTTGACAAAATACATCTTACAGAGCTGTCATCAGGACTTGTGCTTTCCGGAGCAAATGTGTGCCATTTCTCAGCTGCTAAATCCCACTATTTGCTATTAGTGCATCTTGTTATGTCCATGTCAAAAAGGAGATTTTTTTTTCCTTTTTACTCTCCCATTTATGTACATCTTCTGCTGTCATATTTTTACTCCCTTTTTTGACCTTGCCGATGGTTGAGATTTCCAAAGGCTTTTCGGTTTTTCGGTAGTCTTTTAAAAATATGAACTGTAACATAAAATGTATGCCATTGTTCACGCAGTTTATTTCCACAATTTTATGTGGTATTTATGTTGAGGTTCTCATAGATTAGCCCTTAGCTATCTGGGAGTGCACAGGACTCATGCAGTCTTTTATCCACAGAGGAGACCGACAGGACACCAAATTTCAGGTCAGGGTCTCCTCACCATGACTTGAGCAGGTCAGAGTTTGGGAGCAAATTTCATCCATGGTTCCTTCTGGTAGGCTGAACATCTCATGGTCTCTGGTGTTGATGTATCCAGTGGAACAAACCAGACCTTGACTTTTCCCTACTGCATATTCAGCATGGGTTTGGGCTTTTTCCGATGGACTGATACACATCCATTTGTTTTCTTTATCCATTCACGGGTTCTGATATTGTCATTGTCAACAGGGCCCCTCTGAATGTCCATCTCCTGCTGCTTGTTTTCGTTGGTATTATAAAATGTGGAGTAAGATGAGTCTTTAATATGTGGTATGACTTGGATCATCCTTTGCTACCTGAGTTTTACTTGCTGCTACATCTGGCCCTGCTCTCAACCTTGCCCACTGGTCAGCAGTCAGCATAGATTCAACTCTTACCTACGCATGATCCCAGCTCCCCTAGCCGGGCCCATTGCCCACACATTTGGCCCCAGTGCCCCTGGCCTCTTGCACTACATACTCGCACATTTGGCCACGCTTGCGTTAGCTCCATCCACTGTATTTATGCATACTTTTCATTAAAATTCATTTCATGTCTGTAAGGTTTATTGCATAAATGGTTTTTGATGACTGTACCTGAAATGGTCTTCCTTGTGCCGAGTTTCTTGCCCTTTTTGCATTAAACCAAGACCACCACAGCATTTAAGTAATGCCTCATAAAGGCTTAGCATTAGCATTCATAAAAGAGCTCATGAAAACCAAACTGTCACACTTACCACAGAATGAGGAGCATTCTTATTAAAACTTATGTCAACCTGCAAGCATATTAAATGTTGTGAAGGTAACTCATCCGCAGATCACCGCAGACTGGCCCCCGCAGACTTTTACTGAAGTTCTCCTATTACACTGTTCATTGGTTTCTTCCTTAATATAATTATGACTGTGCTACACTCCAGCGTCTATTCAAAATAAACCTTAAACTAAAAGTTTGTTTCTTTTTTTTTTTTTGGTGACTTGTTACAGTATTTCTGAACAATATTCTTCACTGAGCAGCGACTTCGTGGTGACTGCTACGTCTGTGAATTTGGCCCGGTCCTTTGCCTCTCATTCCAGTTATGCTAGCACTTCTGTACAGATTTTCTGAATATATTTACTTGTCTGCTACTGATACACAAATGAAAAATAATTGTTCACCTCCATCTGAGAATTCTTTATCCTCCCCCAGGCTTCTCATATACATTGTGAGGCTGGCCTATGTCCTCCCAGAAGCCCCCTGTTGTACCTGCTCAGACTGGGTCAATCCGGTTATTTGTCTGCAGTAGCCAGAAGCTTATTTTGTACTAGCGTTTTCGAGAGACAATGTTTGAGGACAAAATAGGTTTATTTGTTGGGTGTTTTAGCTGTTAAGCTGTGTGTGCAGTAAATTTGATACCAGTTCAGTCAGTAAAAGGAATAATGACCAAGAAACTGTTGTGCTGAAGTCTGAAAGGCACTGGAATGCTGCACTAAAATAGTTTTTTGGTTGGCTGCAGACTTGAGGAAATAACAATTCAAGAGCATTGCTTATGAAAAACTGATTGTTAATTTATACACTGTTGTACTAGTAAACCTCCATCCATCCATCCATCCATCCATCCATCACTGTGAACTGCTTATCCTGGTCAGCATCATAGTGGTCTAGAGTTTATCCCAGAATCATTGGGTTCAAGACTATGAAACTGCAATTACATGGGATGCCATTTCAGCAAAGGGTGACCACACACACACACACACACACACACACACACACACAGACAGAGGTATCCACCTATTATGCAACCTAGCAGTGCTTCCATTTTACATCTCCAAGGTTTTGGAAACACATGGAGTAACACATGTTTCAGTTATTCAGACCCCATCCTGGCACTGACACGGGGCAGCCTTGTCAAACACCCCACAGGGTGTTCAGACAGCACATGATAAGGGCGGACCTTAACAAGAAGGTAGACCCAACACCATCTGCTCTTACATTTACTGACATGCATGTCTTTCTGTCTCATTTCTCAATCAGAGCGCATTAACAGATAAACTGTAAGAGATTAGAAGAATTCCGGGACAATCACCTTATTTTCAGCAGCGCTACTTGCACACTTTTTTTTTTATTATTAAAACTCATAAAACTGCAGTTCCATGGGGGGGGGGATGTGTGCTTTACTTAAAGGACATTTATCAGTGCTTGAAGCAACTATTTAAAGTAAAATATATAAATTAAACCAGACACACACACACACACACACACACACACACACACACACACACACACACACACACACACACACACACACACAAACGTCTATCTGAGGAAATCTCTGCATGCTCTTTGATGTTGGCGTCTAACTGATGCGCCTTTAAACTTTTCAAAACAGATGTTTGGGAGTTGCAGAACACTTCTCACTTAAAAAACACACGCAGAAAAGCAGCACCTAAAAAAGATGAAGAAACTACTAAATATGTTAGTACAGTGCAATGCAGCCGGTTGTGCGATAGACACATTTGATCTTAGCTGAAAAGTCTGTTGAAAAAGAGATCACCTCAGTATTTTATGCTCGCTTTCAACTGTAGAAATAAGGTATAACAAACACAGCAATCCATGCCTGACCAACTCAGTTTTATTTCATATTCTGGCATTCTTTATTTTCTAAAGCTTCCTAAAACACTAGCCACAGAGGCATCAGTCATCACATTTATGCATTTAATGGAGTAAAATTCAAAAGCCAGTGTCTGCTGGAAACCTGTGATCCTTTCAGCACTGGGACAATAGCAGGACGAGATCCTACCGTAACTGAGAAGAAATGAACCACTCACCTACTCGGTTCATGGTAAAAGTTTTCTTTGTAAGATGTTGGGGGAGAAAAGACACTTCGCTCAGCATCAGCTCATAAAAACTGCAACGGATTTATTTATTTACTTACTTTCTTATTCTTTTACTGATTTTTTAGGTGGTTTCCAGGTTCCAAATTATAAGTCGAAGTGGCTCAATTCAGCATGGACTGAACAGTGAGAAGTGTACAATATGGGGTGCACTGAACAGATGTCATTTGTTAGTCAGATATGCTGCTGAGCGGAAGAATGAGTGTTTGCAGCGATGCAGATGTTCCTTGTCATAGTTTCTTATGATGCTTTGGAGAACTTAATGTTCAGTGAGGATGTGGTGGAACTGGAAGACCTTACTGTAACAATTGTGTAACTGTAGCAATTTCTGTAACACAGACAAGGTTGCAACACTTTTCAAGCCACATAAGGTGCCGAACAAAACAAACATTATGTGAGTTTTCAAACAACATAAGGTGCCAAAAAAAAAACAAATGATCTGTGGAAGAAACGCAGGTGCACTCCTCTCAAAACCTGTGAAATTATTTAACAAATAAGGATGGCTGCAACCCATGATGTCTGCTGTCGACTGTTAAACCTGGCTGCGGTTCCATAATGGTATGGATAACCATCTCATGGGATGCGTTAGGTCTGATGATGTCTCTGCATGGTTGTATAATGCCCAGGTAATGTAAAGCCATTTTAGATGACCAGGTGCACCCTATGGTGCTAACACTTTTCCCTCTTATTCCAGGATGGTAATGTCCCCACACACTGCTAAACAAATTCAAGAGTGGTTTCTTAAACACCATGGTGAAGTCAAAAGCTTCTCATAGCCTCACCAGTCACCAGATGTAAATATCACTAAATCTTTATGGGAAGTCCCAGAGCTCACAATCTTATTTTGTCCACCTCCTGAATGTCCTGAGCAGTTATAGTCGTGTCTTTGGTGTACATGGTATGCTATGATTTGCACTGTATTGGGTTTTTTCTAATATACAGTATTACCTTTTGGAAGATTTAATCACGGTCTAAATTAAACACATTTAAAAAATGTCCATACACACAAATAGCCATCTGCCACTGGTGTTGAACTTATATCCGATTCCTGCCTTTTTACTTCTTAACAAGGTACGTTACAACATCAGCAAAACAGGAGGGACTTCAGTCCTAGGGGGCGCCATAAAGCTTTGTCACACAGAGTCAGGGATCCACTTTCTTCGCCTTGTGCACTTCTTCTCTGTCTCCTCTGTCAGCACAGGCAACTCACTTCTTTTATATGTTACATAAGCGTAGATTTTGACTGTTAAATGCAGGCGGTGTAATGCAACACTGCTTAAAATGCAGTTAAAACATCATTATTATTATTATTATTATTATTATTATTATTATTATTATTATTATTATTATTATTATTATTATTATTATTATTATTATTATATATAGCTATTAGTATATCTGCACACAAAAGACACAGGCCACACGTGGTAAAGCTCCATCTACTCTTATCTGCTGCAAATTAGCTTAGGAGCATTTTATTCCAAGACGAACCGAGCAGGATTAAAGCACCGAGCGTCAAAGGCAATGTGAGAACTCTTTGTAGCTCCAGTATTTGCCATTTCAAAGGGTCTGTAATCATCTGCTGGCACGCGGTTCAACTGTCTGCCGTCAGTTTAGTTTAGAGGAAGCATTATAGCCTAACACGCAAAGTCGAGAAGGTTTGCTGGCACCGCTGTGTCCATCACAAGACATCCAGTGACCGTTTCTTCAAACTGCACTCAGTCAAAACAAAACCTTTTACAATGCAAATTTGCTGCTGTACCTTTGTTTAAGGCCTGCTTTATTGCAGCTGTCACATTTTCAATCTTTGTTAAAGCAAAAAGTCATGTCACAACTGTCATCTGTGAAATTTTGGTAATAATGATAAGAGTAATAATAAAACCACTATTAAGAATTTAGGATGAAATTTAAGAGGAGAAGGGGGGCAGGACTACGCTCATGTACGTTAATTTTATATTCATATGTCAATATTATACTGTGTGTGTGTGTGTGTGTATGTGTGTGTGTGTAATATATATAGTACAGTGGGGAGTGTATAGTATAAATATATATTTAAATTATAATTTAAATATTATATATAATTTTAGATGTTTTATATAAAAAAAAAAATAAATAAATAAATAAATAAAAATCTCCCTTTCACCTTCCCCTAATTGGTGGGGTGGTATGTGTGTGTGTGTGTGTGTGTGCCTTCCTCAACCCCGGGTCCTCTACGAGAGGCCTGGGAGTTTGAGGGTTCTACACAGTATCTTAACTGTTCCTAGAACTGCACTTTTCTGGACAGAGACCTCAGTTGTTGTACCTGGAATCTGTTGGAACCTCTCTCCAAGTTTGGGAGCCACAGCCCCCAGTGCTCCTATTATAACGGGAACCACTTTGGCCTTCACCTTCCACATTTGTTCCAGTTGTTCCTTCAGGCCTAGATACTTCTCAGTCTTCTCATGCTCCTTCTTTCTGATGTTACTGTCAGCTGGGATTGCCACATCTATCACTACTGCTGTTTTCTGCTCCTTATCAACCACCACTATGTCTGGTTGATTGGCTGTCTGTCTGTCTGTCTGGAACTTGAAGTCCCACAGGATCTTAGCTCTGTTGTTCTCAACCACTTTTGGTGGTTCCTCCCATTGGGACTTGGGGACTTCTAGCTCATACTTGGCACAGATGTTTCTATATACGACACCCCCCCCCCCACTTGGTTATGCTTTTCAGTGTATACTGTCCCAGCTTGTATTCTGCACCCAGCTACTATGTGTTGGACAGTCTCAGGGGTGTCTTTGCACAGTCTGCACCTTGGGTCCTGTCTAGTGTGGGAGACCTCAGCCTCTACAGATCTGGTGTTCAGGGCCTGTTCTTGTGCTGCCATGATCAGAGCCTCTGTGCTGTCCTTCAGACCTGCTTTTTCTAACCACTGGTAGGGTTTCTTGATGCCAGCCACTTCCTCTATCTGCTGGTGATACATTCCATGGAGGGGCTTGGTCTTCCATGATGCCTTCTGTTCCTCCTCACCATCCACTGTTTTCTACTGCCACTCATTCATCAGTTCGTCCTGGGGGGCCATCTTCTTGATGTATTCATGGATGTCCCTTGTTTTATTCTGGATAGCGGCTCTGACACTCACTAATCCTCGTCCTCCTTGTATCCGTTGTTCGTAGAGTCTCATGCTGCTGGACTTCGGGTGGAACCCTCCATCCATCATAAGGAGTTTTCATGTCTTGACATCAATGGCATCTATTTCCTCCTGTGGCCAGCTATATACACAGTATATATAAAATAAATTAATTATATATAATTAATTCTTTAAAACTATTCTTCTTACTAACTTATCCAACTCTAAGTTATTAGCGCAAAGTAGTTAAGTAAGACATCAGCATGCACCTCAGTCAGGTCCTTATGTCTGAGCCATATGCACTGTTGCTGTTATAACTCAAAACCTATTTTAATTAAGAAAAATGTAATCACTGACAAAAAATAAATTCTATTTGCCAACCTCATTTCCAGTTCCATATTTATAATATTATTCCAGTTTGATGCTTTCTAGTTTATGTTTAGGTCATTTAGCTTAGTTTTAAGTTTTAAAAGACTGTCATGCCCTGTGTTTAGCTGTATGCTGACGGGTGGGTGCGTTTCAATGCAAATATTGTCAGTTATTCAGTCCAGTGCAGAGCTTCAAATCTGTCATCGGCTCTGATTTAGTGTTAGAATTTAGAGTTGTTGCCATTTAGAAGCTTCATCTCTTGTAGAAATGACATTCTGGTTGTTGTTTGTGCTGTAATATTCCTGTGCTGAGAGGCCTTAGTTTAGATGTGTTAGTGTCTTAAATTCTTTAAAATTGAATTTTAGGAACTTCCAAAAGCTTTAATGCCATCAATAGTCTGTAGTGCAGCAACAGGAAGCAGACAAACTGTTATTACCATAAACCAAAAGTAATATCGGGATCAAAACTTCATGTTTGAGGAAATAGTGTAAGTGTTTCATTCACAGTAATAACAGACATTCAGAATATGACAGCCACTTTACCGAGGTGTTTATTTTTGAGTTTCTGATAACCTAATCGGACAAACACTGTTTTCAGATGCGCTGATACATGGACGTACAACTCAGCTTCACAACGTGCCCCGGCCTTCCATGAGAAAGGCAAACGAAATTGGTAAGTTATTTCATCTCGCAGCATTTGTATTTTGATTTTATGAAGTGCTGTCAAAGTGCAGCAAGTCAAGTGTAGATGCTGAAGATGTCCTTCCTCGAACTGCTGCACCGCTGATCTACCTGTCGGCTCCTGCCCTGCTGAAAAGCTTAATGGCTTCAGGGTAGCTCCAGGCCTTAATAAAGCAGAGTTAGCAGCATCTGTACATGTGGTAAGTCCTTCAAGCCAACTTATTTTAAACAATAATGCTGTTTACATGATGTCTTCTTCAGTTTTGTGCTGCAGCTATGGCAAGCAAGTCAGCAGCATGAGTTCCACCCTGTGGTTGGCACCTTCTCTGAGTGTAAACTTCTAAATTAGAGTAAAACAGTGAAGCACTTTAAATTATTCCTCCACCAGGGGTTCTCAAAAGGATTTATAGGAATGACAGGGCCACCTATATCTGACATAGGTTCCGCAAGTGAAAAATGGCTTAGAAAATGGCCAAAAGTCGGCAGAATAGGGCACCTCTCATAGATTCCTTTGAAGAACATGAGAGATGAGGATCATGATGAAGCTCCCTGTGGATGAAACAGTACGTGGTAAAGCCTGAAGACTGGGATCTGGCGCAACAGAGCAGATTCCCCCTCCTTTGACCAGTATAGATGGAGTAGAAACTGACTGACTTTGCTGTATATGGAAGCGCCACATGTAAATATTGCATCTACACAGGATCATTGTGGCTGGTCCTTCTGGATCTTTCTTTCCTCCAGCCACGATGACAAATACCAGAGCTGTCAGAAATGCTCAGCAGCTGGTGCGGATGTTAAGTGGCCACATTTTAAGTGTGTCGTCTGTGCTTGCCTGGGGTGGACTCTGGCCAGCCAGCTTCCTCTTCTTCTGATGGGTATCTGCAGAGATACTGCCAATTGGTCACGGTGGTGGGGAATGAGGTCGAGCCACGTGTACTGGTTTATTGCAGGCACATCCAGTCTAGGTTAATTATAAACTGCAGTGAGTAACAGCCCGGTCCAGACTGAAACATCCATCTTTTCTTGTAAACAGTTTTAAAAGGAGGTAACAAAAGTATAATATGATTTGGCTGATAAACACAATCCAAACTTTCTTGTCCCTTTCAACTCACAACTGGCAAAATGATCTGCATAGGAGGAGGTGGGTAACCTGCAGATGCATGCAAGTAAAATTGCTTTTTATTTTTTTGTGATCTGCCAGACATGGTGAGGCGATGCTTTTACGTCAGCTCTGAAGGACAGAATCGTGCTGATTTTGCTAATGGATGACGGGCTGTCACAGATGGTGACACGTCATTTGAGACCAAGCGATACAAACTGTCAGGAATTTCGTACAATTTGGAAGATGGCTGTTTTGCAAATGGCCTTACGCGGAGAGCAGTGTGACAGAGGACAAAATGTCTGAGAGTCATGGATGGGTAGGGAAGGTCTGAAGATCTAACAGAGAAGATCTGGCACTCGCAGTGTAGAGCTGGTTACCAACCAAGAGTGGAAACAAGCAGGGTCAGCATGGTTTCCACTGATCGGTTAGGACGTAACTGACTTCTAAACTTTGTGAACCCATTGACATGGTCACAGATGGTCATCACTACTCTTGAGCCCTGGTCAATGAGATGAATGGGAGCGGTTACCAGTCAACAGTGAAAACCTGGAGAACTCAAAACCCCAGGGATAGCTAACTTGCAATAGGGTGTGACGTACTGGACTCTGCCCCACTGTTTAGGAGGAACTCTATTTTGTTCTCTCTTTTCCACATTTATAAGTGCAGAATAACAACAGTTGAATCATACATTTTGAATCTTGAACTCATAAGAAACAAAAACCCCTGACAAATTCCAGTTTTACCCATTTTAAACAACCACGGTAAAATTGAACTGTAAAGATGTTTTAGATATAGCCAAAGATATAGAGATAAATTAGTTTGTTTCTTCTAGATCCTCATGAATTCTTTCCTTAGGTATTATGGCATCAAATATGTAAATTTGTTAAGTGCTTAAAAGTGGTTTTAAGCGTAGTTTTCTGACCTGATCTTTGATCTTGTTTCATTTTAATAAATTTTTGAATTAACCAGTCATCGTGTTGCATATTTAACAAGCGTGTTTGGAATACAACTATTCATTTGTGCATTGTATATGTATATGCTTGATTTCTTTTTTTATGTTTAGTCATTTTCATTGACCCAGTTTGTAAAACTAGACCTTGCCAGGGGGATTATACTTAATGGGGATAAACGTATTACAACTTTGCATTTGCTGTAACTTCACATTCAAAGCAAACTGAGTGAAGCTACACCACAGGCTGCAGAATGCTCACTTGCACATATTCAGAAGGAATTCCAGCAGACAGAAAAAATAATCACATTCAATAAGGAATTATCCTGTATATTATTGATCTATTACTGTTGGTTAAGGTCTGACATCAAGGCCTCCTTTTTTGTCTGTTTTGCAGATGTAAAATGACTTTTTCATCCCATGGTGTGATCTAGCCACTCTGGTGAAACCTTGCAAGCCAAAACTAACTGCTGCCTACAAGCTGTCTGAATACACTGGGCTTGAAGTTGTCCCACGATAACCAGGGCCTGGTCTTGCCTTGCCAGTGCCTCCCAGCAGCTGCACCTCAGCATGGCCAGTATTTCTTTTGCTCAAGAGCAGCGAACACACATTCCCTTCCCATAGCCTTGAGGAATAGGGGCAGCTTTGGTGTTTTGTCGCTGTCGTTTTATTTTTAAACCACATACAAGCAACGTTGTATAGTAACCTTAGTTACAATAAATAATGGTGTTTCTTTGTTTTAATCCAAGTACGTCATATTATTTGGGTGTTCATGCTTACTCTGGACTTCCTCTAGACTGCCACTACCCAACATTAGGACAGGTAGCTATTAATAATGATAAAGAATGAAAGATCTATTATTATGCAGGTATGCAAATATAAACTGCAACTCACATAGCAGATTCAGTGCTGTTGTTATTAGTGATTCATTGACTGATGTTTTCCTCTAAAGTATCTTACAGTGTTAAGCTACTTGTAATGATTTGTGGATTTTTGCAGCAGGTTTGTTTTACTTGGGTATTTTGCTTCAGACCCGGATTGTTAGAGTTCTTGAAATAAGATGTAAACAGGTAACCAACACCTTGGTTATTTAAAGCGTACCGTAGTGCAACAGGGGAATGAACAGGTGCGCCAAGAGCACCTGAACCCAGATAATTTATCACCTTACCCTAAATCTGTGCCTAATTCTGTCCCATGCAACCAGGAGTTTGCCATTTAAACAGCTTTTATAACAGGAATGCACTTACACTGTCATAAATGAGGCATTTATTTGGCAGTGAAATGAATATCATTTAAACACATAAACGCCACGTTTGAGTGACCGACGTAAGCAGTGAGCTGGTGAACTTTAGGCCTTTTGATCATGAGCAGCCAAATTACCCAAATTTCTCTGTCCAGAGTGTACGCTGCCCTACAGAGCATGTTTCTAGGGTCAAATTTGCATCTCAATGGCCCTTCAATGGACAAGCAGTAATTTATATGTATGAATTTAACATTAGAAGAAAATCAGGAGATTATTGCCACTATCACTGTCATGCTGAAAGCGCCATTTATTTTGCTATTTTAAGTTTTCAGTGATATATAACTGACACATCTGCAAACCGACTATTTTTACTGTAGGAGAGCACAGTAATTTGATTCCCTCGCCATTAGAATTTGCCTAAAATTGTGATTTTGTGCAAGAAATTAATTCACGCTAATATCGCATGAACTTTTGTTCATATAAGATGAACCTGTTAGACAAATGTGCATTAAGCGGGTTTTCATCAAACATTCTGCGTAACAGTTTTCAAAGTCGCGTTCTGGAAATCATGACATTAGTATTTGCACGTGTGATTTATTAAAAATTAATTTCCGCTGGTCTTTGTCACCAGTCATGACACTGCGTTCCACCATTATAGCATAAGACATGGCATTTAAAGAAACCTTTAATGCTGCATTTGTAGAACTTCACATAGCATCTGACGTGTGCGTTTTATCTGCAGTGTTAAAACTGTCGTCCCGCTTTGGAAGTTTTTCTGCTAAAAAAATAATGTCCAAAATAATGCAACACTTTTCTTCCTCCACTGAATTAATTTACCAGTATTAGGGGCCTGAAGGACCGCTTCTGATTTTTAAGTACCTTCATAGCTTCTTTGTCATGGACCATTTGCAATTAATCTCTTTGCATTACGCACAGTTACATTAAACAATCCAATGAACTCATATTTAGTTCCTGGCTCTAAAGGACATGCTAATGGATTTAAAATGTAGTCAAGTCATTCGGTCTCAAGTCTGAAATACAATTCTTGCTTGCATTTGTTTTGAAGATCTAATTTCCTCTTCTTTTTCTCTGCGGGTTATCTAAAATGTGCATGGCTGATAAATCTTCAGAAACAGATTCTTTCAGCGTGTGATTTCTAAATGCAACCCTAATCAGATTGGCGGAGGTGGTTAATATATGCAACCATTTTGCCAGCACGCAAGCCAGAGGGCCAAGATGAGCTCGCAACAGATCGAGGCAGGACCGAGCCGAATTAAACCGGGCCAAAGGAAGTGCACCTTGCCATATGTTGGCAGCATAGTGTCCACGGGAGCTCCCCCTGAGGCTGCTAGTGCTAGTGCTGTCATGCCCCCCCATAGGCATTACACACCTCTGCCAAACCAAGACAAGAGAGCTCCCTCTCTCCTGCAGCACTAGCTCTGTTAAGTGTTCCCTGTTTCATATGCTCATCTCAGCCTGATCCCAGGCCTCAGGGCTCCTTCTAGACCTCTCGAGCTATGAGAAAGCTGAACCAAAAGTGTACAGTGTTAGTGTGGAGAGCAGAGACTGTTAGTTCCCCAATGCTTACATTAGGCTGTTATGAGTGTTAATGACAGAGATTAGAAGGCGCAGTGCAAAATAAGGGTTTACGCAGCAGTACCAGTGCTGAAGTTAAGGATGGGGGTGAACACAACCTGTTGACGTTTAGCTGCAGTAGTGAAATAAAACCATCAGCAGCTGCTGAAGAGGTTATCAGAGCTATAAGCTGGATTTTGTAAAGCACGTCATGTTTCTACTGGTTCTTATCCCCATTCACATGCATGATCGAAAGGGAGGAGCTAAGGCAGTTGATCATGACTAATGGGTAGTCATAGCCATCAAGTGCATTTTTAATCACAGTTGCTCCCACCTTCTTCATAAGGTGACTCACTTAGCTGCGATACCTGTAAGACGCTTATACAGCCCACCATACGAGCATACATTACTAAATTCCTTGGATTATTAAGAAACGTTTTATTTTCAGTTTGATCGGCCAAAAATGAAGCATAATTTGGCAACAGTCCTGCGCATCCACTTCGCTCATTACTACATATAAAAGCTTTTATACGGATCTCAGATCTCAATGATAAATATGAACCCATCGCCACCTGATGGTTTGGTTGGTTTCCGGGGGCCCTTTTTATAGGCGTATCTTAAAAACTGATCTCCCACGTGAAACGCAAGCGATACAACGGGGAGGGCTGATTCGCGTTAAAATTAGGAGATACAATGGAATACGACAAATTGCTGTCAGAAAAACCCAGACAATGCAATATGCACAGCGCAGCCCGGCTTTCGGCAACCTGATAACAGCATCAACAGCAGATTGTGAACCATTCTGCAAGTGCAATGTTCTTGTCTAGAACCGCTGAAAGGAACATATGTCTCTTTCGTTAATTTTCTACTAAGTTTCTATTGTAAGGTTATTTTGAGTTAAGTGCCCTCCTTGCCATTATGTGACCGTTTCATTGATTTCAGTGTTTGTTACAGCATAATATCAATTCATTTTATTGTATAGTGAGACAATTGGGCATTTTATGTAAACATAGCCAGCCAGTGTAACTTTAATATACAGTGATCAAGATATTACTGTACATCACTCAAGAAGTGGAACAAATAATGAATGTTATGAACAGGTTATTCATACTGTATATTGCCCAAATGGCATTTGAAAACCGCACATAATACAAATAGATTAATTATATTGTTATTAATATCCAATAAAGAGAGCAAACAGCCTATTTACAGGATAACAAATAAGAATTACGGTGGATTTTTATGATAAATTGCTCGAAGGGCTGAAATAAATCTTGCATCGAGCCTCATGTTATCCTGAACAATGGCACGTTGAGCCAACTGACATTTCAGCAGCTGGGTAGTTGCCATTATGAGGAAAAAGACTCCCGGACTCTCATGACCAAGCACTTGGGGAACCCTTTATTTTTTGGAATGGCTTTGCCAAACAGTTCACTTCCCTTTTAGGAGTTAATGTTTAAAGCATCAAGTGCAAATGTCACATGAATGGCACGAAGTATAAAAATAGCTCGGTAATGAACAGAAATGAGAGGACAGTTTGTTAAATAAACCAAGACCGGAAAAAAGACATTGGCAAACTTATTATGATGCCATATTAACACTTACATAAACCTGAATTGGCCAGGTGGTCACATTTGTAATGTAAACTACGTATGAATACTAGGTACTAAGGGTTAATGTTCCCAGAAAGGCAGTGAGAAGAATTTTGTTTAAATATCGTGCATAATAAGGTAAGTCAATGAGATATATCAGGTAGGCTAGTTTTGTGCATGACTGTTAAATAACAGTGACATAAAACACATGTTTAAACCTTTATTAGTCCTGAAATTAATAGATTTTATCTCATATAAGTCTGCACTGCAGTGGAAAGCCAATAAAAGCAGTGAATCATTCAGAACAAAGGTGCCTGAGCGTGCAAACGCGGGGCTTGGGAAGAGTGTTTGAGAATCCTGAGCACCAACTACTTACACTGCATCCGCAAGCAGCGGTGCAAGAAGCCAGGGTTCTGGCTCAAGATGCAAGTTTCTTTCTAGGCATGACACCATTTTGAAGAGTCTTAATATAAAGGGAAAAAATATTGTAATTTTAAGCAAAATTTCTCATATAACAAACAGTTAGCGGTCAGCGACGGACTACTCTTTCACTTCAACACTCTTACTGGCACAACCTACTTTCCATTCACCTCTTTGTGTTTCCTGTACTCCGAAACACAGCCTCCCTCACAGGGATTTTCAAGGTATAGCTGTGCCAGACAAATCTGTGTTAGGTTTTTAAAAGGCATTATTAATAACAATAGCTTTAATAATGAAAATGTATGCCAGTGGCACTCGTGTAACAGGTTATAATGAATTCTTCGGCAGATAAATCAGCATATTCTTCGGTTCCATTCGGGGAAGAAAAGATGGTGTTATAAGAATAGAACTGATTAATGAATAGCACAGATTAAACTCTATTTGTGAGCTTTAATAAGATGTCAGTTTACTGTTTCAGCCTGAGTGAGTGAGGTGCCTTTTTCATTGTCTGTCGAGAGATGGATAGGGGAGCGTAATGAGAGGTCATGTGCGTGTGTGACACATTTCAGAGGAACTGCCTGCGCGGTGACCATTTAGCCATGTAATTAGCTGTGCTGTAGCTCAACCGCAGGAAGTGCCAGTCTTACCTGCTCTTACATTTTTCCCTGACTTGGGAGGCCATCTCATTTCAACAGGCTAACACATCATATGACACTACAGTGCACTTTTTTTAATTCCTCCCCCCCCCTTTATCATTAGATTTTTCTTGCTTTTCAGCGGTAGGCACATGAAATATGATGCAGTGACACATCTTGGTGGTATCTATGCGCTTTTTTTTGCTGCCTCCATGCCCAAGGCAGCATTATGGTACCTTTGCAAATAGTAGTTTCAGTTATCCTTAAATCATTGTCATTTGCCAACTTATCATAATAAAAGCTTGATGTATGATATAAAAGTTTAGGCTGTGATCCAAAACAGATGATGTCAGAGCTATATAAATGTAAATTCAGTATTAAAGGCTGAAACACATATTTAAAAATGTGTTTAACACTGACTGGCATATGCATCTGTAATGTGATATTGCTGCTGATGTAATTAACTGGGTGAATTACCTGACATTGCCTGGGTTAGAAAATGGACAGGGGGAAAGGTGAAAAGTAATAGCAAATTGTATACTATCAAACTGTTTTACTCTTAAAGTGGTTGCATTTAGTATGTATGTAAGTACTGTTAGCGCTGTCGGACATCAGACAGGACAGAGTCACACATCCAGTAGAAAGGACAAAAAATAAATTTTATATATATATATATATATATATATATATATATATATATATATATATATATATATATATATATATA